>CM057341.1:200379631-201000695 GCA_030015575.1 Agapanthus africanus
CAAGCTTTTTGTTTCTCAACACATGAGAGGGAGAGAGCTTGAGGGAGAGGATGAGCAAGAGAGAGAAAAGATATGAGAGAATGAATTATTAGTGAGCCATTCTCACTAATATGTGTGTGTTATTTTAATTAATTAATTAGCAAGAAAATTGTCATGGTTTAATCAAGAGGTGACCATTATCATTTCATTATTAATGCAAATTGCAAGGATCAAAGAGCATCTTCCAAATGAAATGATCATGGTCAACTTGTCAACATGGTCAACAAGTCAAAAAAGTCAAAATGTCAACAACAACAACCATGCACAATAATTAAGCTAATTATTAATTAACAATAATACACACAAAAACAATAGGGTTAATAAAATGACAATAGTCATTAACCCTAAACAAGGTCCTCTCCCTCAATCTCAAGCAACTGTGCATACGCACCCGCATTCGTGATCCGAGGAACACGAATACAATGAGAAAAACCAATCTCAAATCATATACTAGGATCCGGCTTAAACCAAAGCCCGCTAGTATAAACTGTCCGGACAGCAAACGTGCACAAGTGCGCGGATGCGAACGAACCCTGTCGCAAAACCATGCGACCTCTACTCGTTTTGCCTAAAGGCGAATAGCTCTCTGTGTGGGACTCTAAAGACTCGACACTACGCTGGCAGTGGGTTTAACCACAGACCGCAAGCGGTACTAGCTGTACGTAACGGTCCCCAGGTAGATGTCGATAAGAAGACTGACGAGGTGAACCCCATCTGCACTCCTACTGAGCCTGTATGTGACAGTCTCCGTACAGTCCGGTCTGTTCGTCTGATACATCGCATGGCGGGCCTAGGGGGGCGGTGAACGTCAGTCCCCTAATAGCGGTACAAGTCGTGTCGGAGTGAAGCCCAGAACACCCTGAGATAACACTGGAAGCCTACCAGTATATCTCGCTTGCCCTGGCCAGGGACTACTCGTGTAATGGCTCTCCTGGACACAGCGCGATGTCAACCCCCAATACCGGGAGAGACGAATCCTGTCTAACCGTCACTGCCTCCAAGTGCTTCGGGACTGCACCCAAAAACTACCTGTTTGCACGACTCCTCTGAGCCGTGGTAGGGTAGTAATCAAAGTGCAGTGGGAACACACTCGAGGCGAAGTGACAGTGTCAAGTCAGTGGACTAAGCTGTACTCATGTCACCTGGGAACTGATAACTGACGATAGGTATATTACCAACCAACAGTTCCCGACGAGTCCTGTCCAGTGTACTCGTAACCTAACGAGCACCCGCATACTATCTCAAGTACGACGTACTAACGGCTGTGGGACAGACCGTCTCCCACACTGGGATGAGAAGCGCATACGCTAGTCTACTCCGAGTATCGATGCCCTGTCTCGATAGTCCAACGACCAGGGACCTGTATAAGAATGTGCTTATAGATTACCCAGCTCCCACGAGTGCGAGCGCCATCACAACGCTGGTAATCAAGCAAAGATCCTAAGGGCTCTACTAATATGTATACCAGCAATATGCTAAAAGAAACACATGCACATATTAAAGCAGAGAAAAACCAAGTAGCATACTACCATTTCGAGCAAGATTGTATATACAACTGTGAATATCCCAAGCTTCCATTAAGTAATATACAAACTAGTATGATACAGTAATGGCCTCTAGGGCATATACACTAACAATCTCCCACTTGCACTAAGGCCATGTACTGGCGTATCGAAGACCTATCATCTCGATCAGCCGCTCGAACTGAGTCTGGGGCAAGGCCTTGGTGAATGGATCTGCTGTGTTATCCTCTGATGCAACTCTCCGGACCTCGATCTCCTGGCGATCCACAATCTCCCTGATCAGGTAATACCGCCTTAAGATGTGTCTGGATTTCTGATGGGACCTGGGTTCCTTCGCTAAAGCTATAGCCCCGTTGTTGTCGCAATACAGAGGTATTGGGTCAACAATGGACGGAACCACCTGAAGTTCTTTCAAGAACTTCCTCATCCAGACAGCTTCTTTTGCGGCATCAGATGCAGCGATGTATTCCGCTTCCATAGTCGAGTCAGCAACGGTTTCCTGTTTGGAGCTCTTCCAACACACCGCCCCTCCATTGAGGGTAAAGACAAAACCCGACATGGACTTGGAATCATCCTTGTCACTCTGGAAGCTGGAGTCAGCAAAGGCCTCAATCTGCAGGTCTTTTCCTCCATACACCAAGAACATCTCCTTAGTCCTTCTCAGGTACTTGAGAATATTCTTTACTGCTATCCAATGTTTCTCCCAGGGTTTGACTGATACCTGCTTACCACATTCAGTGCATAAGCCACATCCGGTCTGGTACACAACATCGCATACATTATAGAGCCTACCGCAGAAGCGTAGGGTATAATAGACATGCGATCCCTCTCCAAATCAGTCTTGGGAGACATCTCTTTGGAGAGGGTGATCCCGTGACAAGCCGGTAGATTACGGCGCTTGGAATCTTCCATACCGAATCTCTTCAGTATGGTGTCGATGTACCTGGACTGTGAGAGTCCTAATATCCTCTTGGATCTGTCACGGTAGATCCGGATACCCAGAATGTATGAGGCATCACCCAGGTCTTTCATGGAGAACCTGTATGACAAGAACCCCTTGACAGATTGTAGCATAGGAATGTCATTTCCTATTAAGAGAATGTCATCCTCGTATAAAACGAGGAATACTACAGTTCTCGCTACAAATCTACAATAGATGCATGGTTCATCTGGATTTTTGATAAAGCCAAATTCTTTGACCGTCTCATCAAAACAGATGTTCCAACTCCGCGATGCCTGCTTGAGTCCATAAATGGACTTGAGCAACTTGCACACCTTTCCGCTGCTCCCACCCTGAATGAAACCCTCTGGCTGGTCCATATAGACACACTCCTCTAAATGACCATTTAGAAAAGCTGTCTTTACGTCCATCTGCCAAATCTCATAATCGTGGAAAGCAGCGATGGCAAGAAGGATCCGAATGGATTTCAGCATAGCTACTGGAGAAAAGGTTTCGTCATAGTCCAAACCAGGTCGCTGACGAAAACCCTTTGCTACCAGTCTAGCTTTATAGGTCTCAACCTGTCCATCTACACCAATCTTCCTTTTGAAGATCCACTTGCATCCTACGGGTTTTACCCCGTCTGGAGCAATGTCCAACGTCCATACTTTGTTGGTGTACATGGACTCCATCTCGGTCCGCATTGCATCCAGCCATTTTACCGAGTCGACGCTCTGAATGGCTTGCTGGAAGCTAGTAGGCTCATCACAATCTAGGATGCAGTCCTCTCTATCCCCGTCAATGAGAAAACCGTAGTACCTCTCGGGCGGATGAGACTGCCTACTACTCCTGCGGAGTGGCGTAGGAATGTCCTGTTCTTTCGAACCTTCTGGTTCCTCTAAGCTTTCAGTAATAGCTTGCGGTTCTGGAACTTCTTCCAGTTCTATCGCGCTCCCACTTAATTCTTTTTCTATGAACTGATGTTCTAGAAAGTGGGCATGGAGAGAAACAAGGACTTTTTGTTCCTCTTCGCAATAGAAGTAATATCCCTTGGAGTTCTTCGGATATCCCACAAACTTGCACTGTACTGAGCGCGCCTCGAGCTTGTCCGCATGCTGCTTTTTTACAAAAGCTGGACATCCCCATGTCTTAATGTGATTAAGATGGGGTCTCTTCCCACACCACATTTCATATGGTGTAGTAGGCACAGTCTTAGTTGGAACTCGGTTCAAAAGGTATGCTGCTGATTCTAGCGCATATCCCCAGAACGATCGCGGTAACTCAGCGTTACTCATCATGGACCGTACCATATCCAATAGGGTCCGGTTCCGTCTCTCCGATACACCATTATGTTGCGGAGTGTATGGAGGAGTAAGCTGAGAGAGAATTCCATTCTCTTTTAAGTAGTTCAGGAATTCGGCACTTAAGTATTCTCCTCCTCGATCCGATCTTAGAATCTTGATACTTTTGCCGGTTTGTTTTTCTACTTCATTCTTATATTCCTGGAATTTTTCAAAAGCCTCGGATTTATGTTTCATTAAGAAGACATAACCGTACCTTGAAAAATCATCCGTAAAGGTAATGAAGTAAGAAAAACCGCTTCGCGCATGTGTAGACATTGGACCGCACACGTCGCTGTGTACGAGTCCCAAGAGCTCGCTCGCTCTTTCTCCGTGTCCAGAAAACGGAGCCTTTGTCATCTTTCCTTTGAGACAGGATTGACAAGTTGCATACGATTGATATTCGAACGGATCCAAATATCCTTCAGTATGTAACTTAGTCAATCTTCTCTCATTGATGTGACCCAGTCTACAATGCCATAAGAAAGTTTTATTAATTTCTGGAGACTTTCTTTTGTGTGTATTCTGGATATTGAAAACCTGTGGTTGGTTTAAAACGTAAATACCGTTGTTTAATGTACCTGACCCAATCAAAACTTGATTAAGGTGAATGTTCACTACATTACTTACAAATGCAAATTCATAACCATCTTTAGATAATAAAGATACAGAAATGATATTACAGGTTACATTTGGTACATAATAACAACTACGCAAAACCAAAAAGTGTCCATCAGATAATCCCAGGTGATAGTCCCCCACGGCCTCTGCATCCATGCTAGCACCGTTCGCAACTCTGAGGGCCATGTCACCTGCCTTCAAAACTCTACGCTTTCTCAACGCCTGCAAAGAATTACAGATATGAGATCCTGATCCGGTATCCAATACCCAGGATGTAGAGTTTATTGATAGACAGTTTTCAATAACATACACACCTGAAGCTGAAGCTGCAACTCGCTTCAAATCCTGTGTTCTGGCTTTCCAAGCCTTGCAATCTTTTTTCCAGTGACCACTTTTGTGACAATAGAAGCATTCTTCCTTCCCCACCATCTTCCCCGCTACTTTTGTTGCTTTACCCTTTCCCTTCGTATCCACTTTACCGACACCGCCTCTTGGTTTGGCGGGGGCTTTCTTCTTCTTACCCTTGGCTTTCGCCCTGGACCTAGAAGAGGAAGATCCTCCTACAAACAAAGTGGATGTCTCCCTACCCTTCTGTAGGGTGCCCTCAGCAGTCCTCAACATGTTCAGAAGTTCGGCAAGTTCAACCTCCTTTCCTTGCATGTTGAAGTTAAGAACGAACTGGGCGTAAGTGGAAGGAAGGGACTGGAGAATCAAATCGGTATAGAGTTCATTCTCCAACGTGGTCCCAAGGTCCGCGAGCTCCTCTATGTAGCCGATCATCTTAAGCACGTGGTCCGCTACCGATGATCCGACGGCCAACCTTGCTGAAAAAAGCTTCTTCGACACTTCGTATCTAGCGATACGAGACTGCTCTCCATACAGTTCTTTTGTATGGAGAAATATGGACTCTAGGTCCATATTCTCGTGCCTCCTCTGATGTTCGTTGTCCATCGAGGCTAGTACGAGGCATCTGGCCCTCGCACAATCTATCTCCCATGTCTTACGGATTTCTACATCCGCGACGCTGGAGGTGGGACCTGGGACAGGGGGAGCTTTGGTGGTAAGTATATACCCCAGCTTGTCATAAGTGATCGCCATCTTGACATTCCTGAGCCAATCTTTGTAGTTTGGCCCTGTCAATATATTTTTATCTAACAGTAACTTAAGTCCGGTCATGTTGAATGGTCGCTGCAATTAGGAGAGAGAAAAGAAACACTTTAGCATGATGCTCTTGCAAGTTTAGAGTGGTTTTTAGTTTGTCTAAACTGGATGGCTCCCACTGTTTCTCGAATCCCTTCTCAAACCGTAAAGAAAAGGATTAGCCGGGATCATTCTCACCGTACAATACTTGCTTAACCGTTCAGCCAGGCCAGTGTCGGTACTTCGAGTGAGGTTTTCCAACGCTTTCGCGAAGTTCCTTAATTAAGTAACCTCTTTTCCCTGTGGGCGTAGCCCCGCTAACACCTTTCTAGGCACCTACTAGGTTTATAGCATTGATCGTTAAGTGAGAGTTTTCCCGAGGAGTAGCATATACTCACAGTAGGATCGGGATCCAAATATCATCGCGTGATAAAACCGAAGGAATCCTACCAGAATCATCACACTCCAAATGGTATGCAACGCTAGCAAGTTTCAGTACTTATGAAACTCCCGATGTGGATTTTTGCCCCATGCTCTTATGACCTTGACTTTGGCCAAAATATCATAAGTCACATGTCAAGTTCTACCCGTCATTCTCCTGGTTAATTTGGACCCACCCGTACCTACCCTTGACTTTGGCCAAAATGGCAGCACGACTGTCCCAAATCAACGCATCTATCTATGCTGCACATGAATGCCCAAACGCTACCAATCACTATGCCTTGACTTTGGCCAAAATACACAGCTTGAATACTTTTGACCATTCATGTGGAATGACGGAGGGCTACGAATGGTTTTGGCGAAACCGTGAACGTAGTGAACTTGATATAATCGATGGAACGAGATAGCTTTTAAAAGGAGTGGTTCAAGCTCCGCGTTTAAAAGTTTAGTTTTGAAAAGAACCGAGTGGTTTTCAAAGTGTTCCAATCGACTTTTACTTGGTTTATTTCTTGCATTAGTTCTTTTAATGCGTCCCATCATTTAATCCTACCATTGCAGAAAACAACCAAAATATGACGTACGCTTATGCCATTCGCATTCGCCACGGGGCCCCGTCATCACCCGTTAGGTTACTTAACTAACGACAGAGCGGGGGCTGGGCTAGCGCGGCTGTAAAACATAAGCAACGCCTAAATAGTTATTATATATAAATATATAGCAATGATAGACATTACAGATCACAGATGAATACATTGGATATACTAGGAATCCGCAATGCGTTCGAGCCTGCAACGCAAAGCGGATTACACGGTCGCGGTGAATAGCCAATACCCCACCCAAGACCCCTACGGGTGCGGCAAACTACCTGCCAAGCACCCGAAGCGAAGCAACCTCCCTCACCACCGTGAGTAGGCCACTCGGCGCTTCGAGATACCCGGTAGTTTGTGCACCCCTCCATGGGTCTATCCTAGGAGCAAAAACAGTAAAAAGAATTATACAATGACGGCTACAACCCCGACCCGGTTGTGCGGCCATACAAAGAATATTATTACATCAATTTACATGTTACAAATGAATGAAAGAAAAACAACGCTCATCTCACATCCACCCCGGCCATTCACCCGCGACAATCCAATCCATTCATATCCACAAACCAATAACAATCACAGATCATGTATAACCCCGACTAATCGTCTTATAGCGATTAGCCGACGTTCAATACATGCAAGCATCACAGATATAACCGATGTAGTTAAAGTGTAGTGAAGTTCCGAAAAATACGGATTTATAGGCCCCCAAAAGTAAATTTTAGTTCTGGAAAATCTGGGCATATATAATATATCCTAAAAATCCCAAAATCAACACATACAGACACTGCACGAAAAACGATGCAGAGAAGACGACAAACCGCGGCGCTTCCGCGGCAGATGGCTACCTCGTGCGGCGGAAGCGCGGCGGTTTGAACGAATCACTGTACCGTTTTTCATGGGTGTTCATAAAAAACCCTGAGCCGAATTTACAAATATAAAGTTTTCCATTTTGAGCAGAAAAAATTTCAACAGAAACTAGGGTTTTTCAAAAGTTCGGTTTTTGGATTTTCGGTTTCGAAACTTCGTTACACTTCACTACCTAGCTAGTTTGAGTTTAGTTAGGCTCTGATACCACTGTAAGTCCACGTTGCCCACCCCGGTGCTTACGGGGAGGCGGAAAACATAATAAAAATTGGATTTTTAATGACTTAGGCAACATGGACCTTGCTTGTGAGGATCTTTACTAAACTAAAACTAGCTAAAGAAAACTAACAACTAGTTAAGTTGTAGAAAGGTTATACCTTGAGCTCGAACTCCTTCTCTCCTTGCACGTCGGAATGGTAGAAAGGCCTCACCTTGCTTGTCTTCTTCCGTCAAAGAACGATCCACCCGAAAGCCTCGACCTTTAGCTTCAACTCCAAGCTAGGAGTAACTAGAGTGCAAGAAATGCTAAGACTTGAACCCTAGAAGTGAGTAGAGAAGATCAAGTGAAGGTTTTTCTCAAGCTTTTTGTTTCTCAACACATGAGAGGGAGAGAGCTTGAGGGAGAGGATGAGCAAGAGAGAGAAAAGATATGAGAGAATGAATTATTAGTGAGCCATTCTCACTAATATGTGTGTGTTATTTTAATTAATTAATTAGCAAGAAAATTGTCATGGTTTAATCAAGAGGTGACCATTATCATTTCATTATTAATGCAAATTGCAATGATCAAAGAGCATCTTCCAAATGAAATGATCATGGTCAACTTGTCAACATGGTCAACAAGTCAAAGAAGTCAAAATGTCAACAACAACAACCATGCACAATAATTAAGCTAATTATTAATTAACAATAATACACACAAAAACAATAGGGTTAATAAAATGACAATAGTCATTAACCCTAAACAAGGTCCTCTCCCTCAATCTCAAGCAACTGTGCATACGCACCCGCATTCGTGATCCGAGGAACACGAATACAATGAGAAAAACCAATCTCAAATCATATACTAGGATCCGGCTTAAACCAAAGCCCGCTAGTATAAACTGTCCGGACAGCAAACGTGCACAAGTGCGCGGATGCGAACGAACCCTGTCGCAAAACCATGCGACCTCTACTCGTTTTGCCTAAAGGCGAATAGCTCTCTGTGTGGGACTCTAAAGACTCGACACTACGCTGGCAGTGAGTTTAACCACAGACCGCAAGCGGCACTAGCTGTACGTAACGGTCCCCAGGTAGATGTCGATAAGAAGACTGACGAGGTGAACCCCATCTGCACTCCTACTGAGCCTGTATGTGACAGTCTCCGTACAGTCCGGTCTGTTCGTCTGATACATCGCATGGCGGGCCTAGGGGGGCGGTGAACGTCAGTCCCCTAATAGCGGTACAAGTCATGTCGGAGTGAAGCCCAGAACACCCTGAGATAACACTGGAAGCCTACCAGTATATCTCGCTTGCCCTGGCCAGGGACTACTCGTGTAATGGCTCTCCTGGACACAGCGCGATGTCAACCCCCAATACCGGGAGAGACGAATCCTGTCTAACCGTCACTGCCTCCAAGTGCTTCGGGACTGCACCCAAAAACTACCTGTTTGCACGACTCCTCTGAGCCGTGGTAGGGTAGTAATCAAAGTGCAGTGGGAACACACTCGAGGCGAAGTGACAGTGTCAAGTCAGCGGACTAAGCTGTACTCATGTCACCTGGGAACTGATAACTGACGATAGGTATATTACCAACCAACAGTTCCCGACGAGTCCTGTCCAGTGTACTCGTAACCTAACGAGCACCCGCATACTATCTCAAGTACGACGTACTAACGGCTGTGGGACAGACCGTCTCCCACACTGGGATGAGAAGCGCATACGCTAGTCTACTCCGGAGTATCGATGCCCTGTCTCGATAGTCCAACGACCAGGGACCTGTATAAGGATGTGCTTATAGATTACCCAGCTCCCACGAGTGCGAGCGCCATCACAACGCTGGTAATCAAGCAAAGATCCTAAGGGCTCTACTAATATGTATACCAGCAATATGCTAAAAGAAACACATGCACATATTAAAGCAGAGAAAAACCAAGTAGCATACTAGCATTTCGAGCAAGATTGTATATACAACTGTGAATATCCCAAGCTTCCATTAAGTAATATACAAACTAGTATGATACAGTAATGGCCTCTAGGGCATATACACTAACACGTGCACACAAGATGAAAAATGGACCGAAATGTCCTTAAACTAATATTCCTCCCAAACACGGGAATGTTGGACCGAAACTTCCTTAAACTAATACTTCGTTCCAAACACGGGAATGCTGGACTGAAACGTCATTAAACTAATACTTCGTCTCGAACACAGGAATGCTGGACTGAAATATTCCTAAACTAATATTGGACCGCAATGTTTTTAAACTAATATGTTTGGCCCTATGGCTGATCTCCATATTGATCCCCGTATACAATCCATGGGTATAAAAAGCCATATTCTATCTCATGTTCCCCATGGACCGCGATGTCCTTAAACTAAGATGTTTTGCCCTGCGGACTGGCTCCACATTGACTACCGTATAATATTCATGGGCTATTTATATATGATCTAATGATCAGTTGAGGCCATATGCTCATTGTTCCTAAGTCGATCGTAGACTCATATATAACTAAAGATCCTTAAACCAAACCCAAATATCCAATGAACTGATGGATATCATTTATATGAGATCTGCATCCTAAGTTCAAAACCCCAAATCTAATATACGGATTTGGATTAATCTGCGCCCTTTGGGCATGACAAGATTAGTCTCCGTATACAATCTAAGGGCAATCTCATATTAAACAAATATAATACGACATGAAAGTGACCTACTGGAGCAGGTGAAAGTTGTTATCGCAATGCGATAATGTAATTAACTACAGGGACTTCCACTGCAGGAAAGAGCACCCCCATAATCAAAAACCCCTCCCATATGAGGGGGAATCTGATAAGTCTACTAAAACGGTTGCATATGTCCAAACCTCCGATTTAAGGTGTCATAAATCAACTTGGTATCTTCAGAGCGGTGGACGGATATGTTCAATATAGCATCTGCCCCCAAATTCAAGCAAGACGTTCTATCCTAGTACGTCTCTGTTTTCGGCGGTAAACAACCGCCTCTTGTACTGTATATATATTTATTCTTGGATGTAGTTAAAAACTCCATCAACCATTTGTATAATCCACGAATTAAAGACGAGACTTAGATATGTGTTTTGGGTGTCGGAGTTGTTTGGAGTTTACTTGATTTGTTTATCTACATATCTATTGTGATCTGCTTGTGATTCTTTGTCTTGGGCATCGTATATATATTTGCGTGGATTGTCTCTTTGCCATTGGGCATGAGCTAGCTACCGTTAGGGATTCTTTTATATATACATATTATTGTGCTTATTTTACTCAAAATTTACAAAGGAGGTGCTTCCCGATTTTTAAACGGCGAAATTGTTTTCAATCAAACTTTACTATACTCTTAAAACAAACTTGATTTCAATTTATAAACCCTTTTTCAAAACTGCACTTTCATTATTTTCTAAAATGGTTTATGTTTCCCCCAATCAGAGCAAAGCTCTGTTCAAAATTCAAATTTTGAAATGAAGCAATGCTTCATAAGCAGCGCCAAGTGCGCCGCGCCCTAAGCAGCGCACCATGTGCAAAGCACGTGTGCGCTAGCGCTAAGAGCGCCACACTATAAGCAGCTCACCACGTGCAAAGCACGTGTGCGCTAGCGCTAAGAGCGCTGCACCTTAAGCAGCGCACCACGTGCAAAGTATGGGTGCGCTAGCGCCAAGTGCGCTGCACTCCAGGCAGCGCACCACGTGCAAAGCACGGGTGCGCTAGCGCCAAGTGCGCTGCACTCCAGGCAGCGCACCACGTGCAAAGCACGGGTGCGCTAGCGCTGGAACTAAAAGCTCCCCACCGTCAGATCAAAGATCTAATAAAGATGATAAATCATCAATTAACCAGAATAAAATTCTGTTAAGGAGAGATTCCTCAAAATCTTTCTAAACAAAAAGATTGTGCTCTGTAAATCAGAGCACCGTTGGATCAATGATCCAAAGGTGATTAAAAATCACCAAAATACAGAATAAATTCTGTATGGAAAAGATTTCCCCATCTTGTTAAAAACAAGAAAATTTCCTTCTGTAAATCAGAAGCCCTTGGATCAGAGATCCAACGGGAGAAACGTCCCCAAATCAATTAAAGAGAAGATCTCTTCAACTGATTGAACTGATCAGCCCTCACTATATAAAGGGCCCAAGACTTCAAGTCTCATACAGAGGAACCTCCCTATAAACTTTGAGAAATCTCATAAAGAAGAGCCAAGCTCTCGGTAGAAGAACAACTTTCTTCAAGGTAAAAATAAACAGAGAGATGAAATCATCTCATATTAAAAAGAAGAATTCACTTCTTTCTTTAAGATCATAGATCTACAAGACCAAGGTCTTTCACAAAGAGATTAAAGAATCTCATCATAAAATAAAAAGAAGAACATAATTCTTCTCACATATCATAGATCTATAAGACTAAGGTCTTTTACACAAGGAGATTATGAACATCTCATAAAGGGGGAGAATAAGTCAATTCTCTTAGGATCACAGATGCATAAAGGCAAAGCCTTTCATTAAAATAAGAGATTGAAACATATCCTACAAAATAAGAACTTTGTTCATAGAACCTTGAGACAAAGTCTCTTCTAAACGAGAATTTATTTCTCAGATCATAAAGTTGATCAGATAGCGCTTTGTGCTCATAAACTAGCGCTTTGCGCTCTTGGACTGGCGCTCAGTGCCAAGCGCACTACGCGCTCCTCACGTGTGCGCCACTTAACAGCTAGCGCTTTGCGCTCTTGGACTGGCGCTCAGCGCCAAGCACACTACACGCTCCTCACGCGTGCGCCACTTAACAGCTAGCGCTTTGCGCTCTTGGACTGGCGCTCAGCGCCAAGCGCACCACGTGCTCCTTACGTATGCGGCACTTAACAGCTAGCGCTTTGCGCTCTTGGACTGGCGCTCAGCGCCAAGCGCACCACGTGCTCCTCACGTGTGCGCCACTTAACAGCTAGCACTTTGCGCTCATAAAATGGCGCAATGCACCCATTATCTGGTACTTAGCGCCAAGCACGCCACGTTCTCCTCACGTGTGCGCTACTCAGAACATAAATTGTTCTATAGATAAAGCCCAGAGCTATGATGAATGCTCAGCATTCAATAAAAGACAAAAGTATTGTCAGAACTCAAATCGATGCTCAGCATTGTCAAATGTTTAACATTTTAACTGAGTGGGCCGAGCCCAAGTTGGCCATAAACCCCTCATTCAGATTAATTTAGCCCATATGCTCATAAATCTTTTAACAGATCTTAGTCCCAAATTGGACTACAGATCTCTCAACCAAAATTGGTTCAAGGGTACATCTCTTTACTCCTATGATATTTGTCGTTGTAATCCTTCAACGTCTTCAGAGAGGTGACAGGTCCCGACAACCAAACATTCCATGGACTGTGGGGTCCTTAAACCCATGGACTATGACGTCCTTAACCTCGGACTGTGGGGTCCTTAAACCCATGGACTATGATGTCCTTAACCTTGGACTGTGGGGTCCTTAAGCCCATGGACTATGATGTCCTTAATCTTGGACCGTAATGTCCTTAAACTAATTTACCGCAATGTCCCTAAACTAAACAACAGAGCCCAAATGCTCTCTTGTTGGATCTAAACGATCCCGTTAAGTTGATCTTAGTCTGAAATTAGACTAACGTATCCTTAAAAAATGTTTAAGTTGATCTTAGTCCCAAATGAGACTAACGTATCTTTAAACCCAACCCCAAAACCAAATCTAAAAAGATACGGATTTGGACTAATCCACGCCCTAAGGGCGACAACATAAATTAGTCTCCGTACATAATCCACGGGCAACCAAAAACAAAACAAACACACACGACACGAAGTGACCATCTGGAGAAGGAGAAAGTGGTTACCGCGATGCGGTAGCGTAATTAACTGCAGGGGCTTGTGCCTACAGGGAAGAGCGTCATCACAATAAAAAAAAACCTCAACGAGGGGGAATCTGACGAAGTCTGCTACATCGGCCGCATCCATTTAAACCTTCGATATATGGTGTCATAAATCAACTTGGAATCTTCGGAGAGGTGGACAGATAGCACCAAATAGCATCTGCCCTCGAAATTCAGGCATGGACGTCCCAACGTCCCGGTCGCGCCTTCCGGCGGGGAACAGATTCTGGCACGCCCGGTGGGACCTTTTCCTCTTTCCACTCCACACTTCGTGTGTCGTGTTCGCGAACGAATCGCGGTTTAATATGGTTGCCCTTGGGTTTGAGGTAATAAGATTTGGTTTTGCTCCCGTGCAGAAGAAAGAACAGCAATGGCCTCTAACTGCTCCAGCTGCAACTGCAGCTCCCGTTCCGCCTCATCTGGAGGAGTAACCTACGGGCCCCAAGCGGCCTCCCTGTTCACGATGCCTGTGGAACAAGTGACCCAAGCCACCACTGGGTTATTCTTCGGGACTATAATCCCACCGATGAGCTTCAACGCCCTTGTACCATTGCAAGAAACTAAGAAGAAGTCGGTCTTTGATCGGCTCACCACTACTGCGGCCCCTCTTAACGGGTTGCCCAAGCCAAGCGCCTCAGTTTTCAGCAGACTGAGCCAAAGCTCCAACGGGACGGTAAAGAAGCCCGCAATACCAGTAGGCGTTATCCCAAAGCGGATAGCTATTCCTACTCCCAAAGTCACCAAGGCGGCTTCTCCGGCTAAGGGGTCGGTCTTCACAAGACTGGCCGTTTTAGCTCCCACTCCGGGTGAAGTAACCAAGGTCGTTTCCCCTGCACGAAAATCGGCCTTTTCAAGATTGGCCATTCCCTCTCAGAAAGTATCTGTCTTTGACAGGCTGGCGCCAACAGCAGACTCTCATCAGAACAGGGAGCATGAAAAAGATGATCCAACAGCGGAGGTGATCCCGGCCGCACGACATGCTCGACGTCGCCACTGGCGCCGAGTGAGGAAAGCTGAGGGCAATTCCCCTTCTGGACTGACTCTGCCAGCTCCAATGGTGGAAGTTGATGCTGTTGTTCCAACTGGGAACAACTTTGAACTACTTAACAGGGTGCGCAGGAATTCGCCAACTGCTGTGCTGAAAAGATCCCCTACACCTATGGAGAATGCCCCAAAGGCGAAGCTGGAGCAGCCCCCTCAGCGGCTGTCCTCTAAAATTTACAAGGTCTGGCGACAGGTCCAGGACTTCGTGATAAATCAAGACTATTCCCGCAGACAGAAAAAGATGAAGGTTCGGCAAGAAGAGGAGCATCCTGTCAAGCCTCAGAAGGCGACAGCTACTTGGATGCCCACTGCAACGGCCCCCTCAACTTCGACCGCTCACAAGAGGAGAAAGCTGGAGGAAATCCCGGTGTTTGCGACGAATCACAACAACACTGAGCCTAAACGCCTTAAGTCTGGGGGCATGGTGGTACACATTGTTTATATGGCATCCGTGAAAGAGGATAACCGTATCTCCACAGGTCATCGACCGCTTACGCGATCAGTGACTAAGGCTCAGGAGCAACAACAAAAAAAGCTCCAAGAAATGCTAACAGCTATGGCCGCACTCACGGGACCGAAAGCAAGCCCGGAGATATCCTCGGAGCAGTGCCGTGAGCAGGAAACTGATGCTGAATTCCTTCGAAGAATGCTTGAGAAGAAGGACAAAGAGGCTGCGGAACAAGCGGCCAATATAAAACAAATGGCCCTTCTGTTCCAAGATATGGTGGGCATGATGATCCAACCGGACCCTCCAACCGAAGATCCTCCAGTAATAATTGAAGATGATAGAGGAGAGACATCAAATCCTCTGCCGGCTCTGTCAGCAGCCAAGGAGGAAACCGTCTCAAAAGCCGCCCTGGATGATTACATCGCTCAGCAGATACGAGTTCATCAGGCGAATGAAGCGGCTGGGCAAATTGTTAAAACTGGACGACCCTATCCGGGTTGGTATGACCAAATAAAGTACCCACCGGGATACACGATCCCCAAATTCCACGTATATAAGGGGACGGGAAATCCGCATCAGCACGTCCCTCAATTCAGAGCCTTGTGCGGTAACACCGAAGGTGACGATAAGCTACTGCTTCGCCAATTCGTTGGCAGCTTGTCAGAGACAGCATTTGAGTGGTATTCCGAACTCCCAAATGACTCTGTCAAGACATTTGCAGAGATGGAGCTGCTGTTTACACAAAGATTCGCAAGCGCTAGCGAGCGCACCCCGATCACCGCACTGATTAACGCCAGGGTAAAGCCAGGTGAAACGTGGGTGCAATACGCTATACGATGGCGGAATCTATGGTCGAAGTGCGAACAACGCATCGAAGAGGCTCCTGTGGTAAGCATGTTCGTGGGTACTCTCGACCCTCAGGCGACCATTTCCCAATTCATGATGTTCTTCAAGCCAACTACTTTCCAGGCCTTGATTGACAAGCTAGCCCAAATGGATCAGATGGGTCATAGAACATCTCCTTCGAAGCTGGAATCTCGAAATGAAAAAGGGAAAAGGAAAGCAACCTTTTTCGCCAATACTCAACAACGGCCGAGCAACTTAAAACCGATTGTTCGCCAAAGCAACGTGCGTCCACGCCCATCCCTTGAGAAGAGATTGGGACGCCCTTACTCGTTTCCTCGGGATAAAACAAGGAGACTGTTCGAGCTGGCAGTGCGCAATAGACTCATCAATCTGCCAGATCCAAGACGTCCGTTGCAGTCGGGCGATGTCAACAATTCTAATTACTGCCCTTACCACCAAGCAGTAAGCCATCCTATTGAAGATTGCTTCGTCTTCAAAGGATGGATTGAGGACCAATACCAGCAGGGCAAATTCGCGCTATCCAAAAACTGGAAGGTGAACCCGTCGCAACCTCACGCTCCTAAAAAGGTGGACACGCCGGGGGCATCGTGCTCTTTTATAGAAGAAGCTCCATGGGAGGTCGTTCTTTCAGCCAAGACGAAAAGAATGTTAAAGGATCTCCAAACATGCCGAGCGATTAAATGGAAAAGTCCGCTAGAACCCGAGGTCATCAAGGGAATGCTGAAGCCGCGCCTGACCCCAAGAATTGGTAGCGATAATCAAAACGCTCAGGCCCAGCCATCAAAGTCTTCGAAGAAGAAGAAGAAGATCAAAAAGAACGTGAAGCCTGATGACAAGCGCACGGACTTGCAAAAGCATATTGACGCGCTGGAGGAATACAACTTAAAGGCACGAACCCCGGTTACACTCCAAGAATTTCTCAACCATATCTTGGAGGGCGGAGATAGCGATGATGATGAGGGTGACAACTCGTCACAGGAACCAGAAGGTTGTGTGGCAAGTTGCCACATGATCTCTCATTCGTTACTAAATAACAAAGAAGCTCACTCAGCATCAGAAGATAATATAGAAGAGCTGGGGGCAGGATCAATACCAAAATCCTTGGAACCGTCAGACGAGGATCGACATGCTACTGAACGAAGACCGTCAGAAGAGCAAAGCTGATCGAGAACGCCAAATGTCCCTATTCGAAGGGGCCAGGCGTCAGCGTCAAGTTGGAGAAGCCGTGATAGGGATGGGTCATAAAACACTCCAACCATATCAAATCACACCTTAAATGGGTGTATTCCACATCAGCGTCATGTATCCCGTCACGTGTCAAATGCACGCGCATACAGGATAAATAATGGACCGAAAAGTCCGTAAACTACAAATTTGCCTCAAATATGGCAACGACGGACCACTATGTCCTAAAACTGGCTATTGATCGAGATGTCGATAAACTGCTACGGATCGCAGCATCCCAAGGCTGACCAAAAATAAACGGTACGTCCATAAGTGAGATGGGCACGGATGAAAACACGAAAGGGCTCCGTAAGTAAAAACAGTAGGACCACCGGCGAGTTTTGTGAAAACCCGAAAGGACGCAATCTCGTTAAAAGACACTTGCAAGGTCTTCTCGATCCTGTAAGGAGAAACCATCTGCTTGAGATCCTTACGACTCACAAAAGAGAAACACACTTAGGAATCCTCACGATTCCTAAGGAGAAATTTCACTTACGAGATCCTCACGACTCGTAAGGAGAATTCCCCTTTGAGACCCTCACGGCTCATATGGTTCAAAAGCCTTAAGCTACAGGGATCTGAACCTGTTCTTACGCCATCACAACCTCCAATGCTGCCCTACAAGCGATTCAATATTGAACCTTGTACACAATCCACGGGCGCGAATAAATATTTCCCTAACAAAGTCCCACCCACGACTAGGGATATGTTTACACAGTGGACAGCCCTTGTAAGTCCTCTCGACTTATAAGGAGAAAACACTCTTGTAAGATCCTTAAGACTTATAAGAGACCATGCACTTAAGAATCCTCATGATTCTTAAGGAGAAAATCCACTTACGAGATCCTCACGACTCGTGGGGAGAAATACCTTTATGAGATCCTTACGGCTCATGAAGTCAAAAAGCCTTAGTCAACAGGATCCTAACTCTGTTTGCTAAGCCACCTTTGTTCGACATCGACAGAGGCAAATGATGATTCGCTCCTGGCAATATCCCAGTTGTAGCGATACTGATGCCTAAATCGGTATCAAATCCCAAATTCGCAGCGAAAAGTCAGCGAGCCATAAATGCATATGAAATAGCCGAAATGTTGGGGCAACTTGCAACAAAATCGGCAAGTAAAAATGTATGCATACAAAATAGCCGAAATGGTTGGGCAACTCGCAATAAAAAGCAGCGAGTAAATAAAACAAATAGCCGAAATGATTGGGCACCACGAAAAATAGCCGAAATGATTGGGCAATCGCGAACTTCACGATATAAAATCTGAAATGATAAAGCATCGCGGAAGTAAAAAAAATGAAAGAATAAAACTTTTTGCCCTACAGGTGAGATCACATCGATCCCTGTATACAATCCAGGGGTACAAACAAAGAGAGAATCATACCTTCCCACCATGCTCCATCAGAAAGAGAGCCAAGTCTCAACGGCCGCATCTACAGCCTAGAGACCCAAAACAGCGTTCCTCCTCATTCCAGCAGGATTCAGACGCGACAATAAACCTTGGAGCCATGGAAAAGTCCCTGTTCCAAATCTCGACGGTTCACAGACAGCCTAGAGGTCACCAACAGCGTTTCTCCTCATTCCAACAGGATGCATACGCGACACAAAGCAATGGAGCCATGGCAAAGTCCCTAGTTCCAGGTCCCGACGGTTCACCAACAACCTAGAGACCACCTCGACGTTCGTTTCGATACAGCAGACGCGATGTAACCCCAGCATTCTTCCTCCAACAGGATACAGACACGACACCAACAACGGAGCCACGACAAAGTCCCTAGTTTCAGGTCTCGATGGTTCACCAACAACCTTGAGACCACCTCGACGTTCGTCTCGATACAGCAGACGCGACGTCACCCCAGCGTTCTTCCCCCAGCAGTATGCAGACGCGACAAAAAACAACGGAGTCATGGCAAAGTCCCTAGTTCCAGGTCCCGACGGTTCACCAAAAACCTAGAGACCACCTCGACGTTCGTCTCGATACAGCAGACGCAACGTCAACCCAGCGTTCTTCCCCCAGCAGGATGCAGACGCGACACAAAACAACGTAGCCATGGTAAAGTCCCTAGTTCCAGGTCCCGACGGTTCACCAACAACCTAGAGACCACCTCGACGTTCGTCTCGATACAGCAGATGCGATGTCACCCCAGCGTTCTTCCTCCAACATGATGCAGACGCGACACCAACAACGGAGCCACGACAAAGTCCCTAGTTCCAGGTCCCGATGGTTCACCAACAACCTTGAGACCACCTCGACATTCGTCTCGATACAGCAGACGCGATGTAACCCCAGCGTTCTTCCCCTAGCAGGATGCAGACGCGACACAAAACAACGGAGCCATGGCAAAGTCCTAGTTCCAGGTCCCGACGGTTCACCAACAACCTAGAGACCACCTCGACGTTCGTCTCGATACAGCAGACGCGACGTCACCCCAGTGTTCTTCCTACAGCAGGATGCAGACGCGACACAAAACAACGGAGCCATGGCAAAGTCCCTAGTTCCAGGTCCCGACGGTTCACCAACAACCTAGAGACCACCTCGACGTTTGTCTCGATACAACAGACGCGATGTCACCCCAGCATTCTTCCTCTAACAGGATGTAGACATGACACCAACAACGGAGCCACGACAAAATCCCTAGTTCCAGGTCCCAACGGTTCACCAACAACCTAGAGACCACCTCGACGTTCGTCTCGATACAACAGACGTGATGTCACCCCAGCGTTCTTCCCCCAGCAGGATGCAGACGCGACACTAACAGAGCCATCGCAAAGTCCCTAGTTCCAGGTCCCGACGGTTCACCAAAAACCTTGAAACCACCTCGACGTTCGTCTCGATACAGCAGACGCGATGTCACCCCAGCATTCTTCCCCCAGCAGGATGCAGACGCGACACAAAACAACGGAGCCATGGCAAAGTCCCTAGTTCTAAGCCTCGACGGTTCACCAATAACCTAGAGATAAACCGCGACATTCGTCTCGATACAGCAGACGCAGTGCCAACAAACGAAGCGAAGGCATTATTCATAGCTTCAGGGTCTTGACGGCAACTCATATAAAACCTGAAAGACTATCGGAGATCATCCCATACCAGCGCGGAGTGGTTATGACTCATCGGGGCTCCCAAACTGAGCCTAACCTCAAGTAAAAAGCGGCATAGAAAAATTCCTAACGCTTGCTCTTCCGACGGTCAAACTGCTTAGGAAGATTGCTTGAGGACGTCTTGTCCAACCCCGAAGGGATCAGAGACACGACCGTCACAAGGCTGCTCGAATAGCAAGATTGCCTATCGAGGAATTCATCAGCCAACGCGACGGTACGACGGACAAAATCCTAGTACCACAGACCCTAACGGACCTTTGTCGTAAAGAGCAGTGATTAACTGTGACGTTAAGACATCCTTGCGGGAACTTCTCGATTCGTCTCGACTCGTAGGGAAAAGCCTTAGGCAATGGGGACTAGGACCTGTTTCCTAAGCACTGGGGCCTTGCAAGTCGGTCCAAAATGGACTCTTGCATACTATTCACGGACCACACTCTCTAAAGTAGAATCTCGACAAGGAGGGAAACAACCACTTACGAGTCCTCTCGACTTGTAAGAGGGAAAATTCTCTTGTGAGATCCTTACGACTCTCAAGAGAAAGTACACTTAGGAATCCTCACGATTCCTAAGGAGAAAATACACCTGCGAGATCGTCCCGACTCGTAGGGAGAAAAGTCTTTATGAGACCCTCACGGCTCACAAAGTTGAAAAGCCTTAGGCAGCAGATTTGAACCTGCTTCCTAAGCCATCGCTACCTCTCAAAGAGTTCAAGATGGAATGCTCTCTCTATCATCTACAGGTTACACTTGCCAAAAGTAACATGCCGGCTACAAAGAAAAGGAGAAGAAAGCAAAAGATATTACAAGATAGTACGAAAGAAATGTATCTTTTATTCATAAATTCAATTGGGTACAAGATACATCATATGAAAGAATAAAAATGGATACAATTTTATTCAAAAGAAAAAAAATTACAAATGAAAATTGGTACAAAAACAACTATTGGGAGGGAGGAGTTTTCAATAAACCAGTCGGTTGCTCGCGCACTCCCCTCAGCCCCTTTTCATGGTCAGCTGCCGCGGCCAACTCCGCTTCAACCTGAGCCCGTTGCTGCAAATAAGATGAAAGTTGCTCATCGATGAACCGCTGAGCTGCCTCATGACTCTGCGCATCTCGCTCGGTGAGGTCGAGCTTCTGCCTCAGCGTTAGCCCGTCAGAAATACATCGTAGAAGGCCCTCAAAGATAGCTTTCAGCTGTACAGCATTTGCGTCAACCTGAGCGTACAGCCGGGCAGATTCGCTTGAAGTCTCCTCGCGCTCCTTATGCTTCAAGGCCGCTTCTTGTTCAAGATGACGGAGGTGGGGAGTGCTCTGCTCGACCCACACAGCCCGTTGGGAGTTCACAGCCAGGACCTCGGAAGCAGGACGTCCGAGCTCAAGCTCATGCAGGCAGGCTTCAATTTTCTTGCAATGATTAACCCAAGACTCAACGACGCCCTCGCTATAGAAGTTCACGAGTGTCGCCAGCATTGGATTAACCTCGGCAGTAAAATCTGCAGCAAATGTAGGGGCCTCCGCGTCAAGCTCCTCGATGTAATCGCTCAACATACGAAGGCTGGTCGCAGCGCCCTTAGAAGATGGACGTCTAGAAAATGTTCCTGCTGGCATTAGTATGCAAGATTCGAAGGGAGCAGGAACCGGTGCGACTGCTGCAAAATGAATTACGGTTAAAAGCTAACTCGCAAAATAAATAAATCACATGAGTGATGAAGTATACTATACCGGCTGCGGCAGGTGGAAAGGCCGGGAGTACCGGTGGCGCAACTATTCTTTCATTTCCTCCTTCAATCTGTAGCGCTACAGTCAAAACAAAGAAGAATTAGCAACGACTTGGCTGCCCGTAAAAGAAAAGAGAAGATATTAGCTAGAGACTGTACTCACCAACGCCACTAGATGAAGCAATCTCCGACTAGAAGGAGAAATGTGGGTGCAGCACCTGATACGGATGATCAAAAAGGACTCCTGCAAGGGTGTAATAATGCAATGTCGGTACATAAAGTATATTGCCTACAATGAAACCGATAAGTCACAAACCCGTACCTTCCAACATTTGGGAGGACACGAGAGAAGGCAAGGGGGCGGCCACCGTCAAAGCAGCAACTGGTGATGCTTCCTCGGGTGGCACAACCTCAACGCTCACCACACCTGCATTAGAAACGAGAGAAATACTGTTAGAAAAGATTGAAAGGGGATTGCAAAATGAAAAGGAAAGCAATGACCCAAAATCTAACGGGTGAGTCGCCGATCGAAACCGCGACAAGGGCGTTACTAGGTGCAGCGACTGCTTCACTCTCCTCCATCGGAATGGTTTCGCCGCCCGTGGCATCATCCCCCGACTCCACGAGAGCCGTCGTGATACTCGCAGCGCCCAGCAACGGCAATGATCCACAAGGGGAAAGAGTGGCAATTGGGGCAGTTCCAGACTCTTGAGAAAGAGTGGCCACTTCAGGCTCAGTGGTTGCCGTCGTCTCACCTACCACTTCTTTATCAAGACTCGGCCCTGCAGGATAGGATGTATGAGAATCTGAAGATTAAAACTTTGACAAAAGGACTCAGTGTTACGTTACCTTGGGTCGGCCTTTCAATTGCTTCCCGAGCCGCACGTGCCGCCTGTCTATGAGCGGTAGACAGGATGACCGGAGCACCCTCTGAAGAAGCAGGGACAGGAGAAGCAGCGCTCAAGCCTGCACCTATGGCCAAGGCGTCGTTACGTTCTCTGGGTGCACGCCTCCTGCGCTTCCTATCCGCCTGGGCTGTCAGAGCCGATCTTCTTATGACTTCCGTCAAGGAGACGTCATCGTCCGTTCCAGGAGCTACCTCTGGAGCCATTACGGCGTCCATCATCGGTTACTTAAGTAAAGCCACTTTTGGCAATACTGGGGAAGCTGGGACTTCAGTAGCCAGTCTTGGAAGCGTCCCCGCACCACCCAGCGAAGTCGGCACGGCACTTGGGATAACTTGGGTTGAAGTAGTCCCTGCGATAAGATGAAATAAGGGGTCAGATTACCCATAAGAAAGAGGCATGAAGACACAATGAACCGAAATATACCAATGCCCAGCGAAGCACGAAGCCTCTCTTCCTCCTCAAAAGTCTTGAGGGTACCCGCGAGAGCCTCTTCAGTGGAAATGCCTGTTGAAGAAAAAGTGTCAGTCAAAACACGATAATAAAAATGTAATGCCACAACAAAAAGATACGGCTGAAAACTACCTGACTCAGCGAGAATGAGCAGTCCTGCTTTGTGGCTAGCTAATCGCTCAGAAGCTGCAATAGCAGCCTCCAAATCAGTATCTTCCGGCGCCATAAATAAACCCTTGTTGGTCCCATATTCGCTTAGGCCCTCGCTGTAAGGAGCATGAGGCTCCTGGACGAGTACAACATCGGCAGAAAGAATCTACTTCTTCTTCTGCGAGCGAGTGCCCGTAGCCGCTAGCACAAGCTTGCACTTGGTGGGCACCTTTGGACGACGAGTCCCAATATCTGAACCCACGCTAGACTCAGGAGACACCACAGTCACCGCTTTAACAGGAGCACGGGGTATCGGTAGCTCAGGCACATCACTCGGGACCACAACCGTAGCATCCTCTCTCAAAGGAGGACGAACGATAGTCCATTGCTTCAAAGGGATGGTTGGATTACCAGCAGGGGCTGCACCCTTACGATCGAGCAACAACTTCTTTTCCTCCCTGATGATGGCACCCATCGCGTGTTGATACCATGCCACGTATACGTTCAGGGCTTTCAGAACACAACATGGCTCACTAATGAAGAAATTGGACCCTATGTTTAGGCGCATGAAATGGTGCAAAGCGCTCCGAATACCCTTTTCAGTATAAAACGGTTCTGCCAAGAATGCCTCGAGCGGGACGCCCTGATTATAACTTGATTGCTGGGCAAAACAGTGGGGGTTATACCTCATAAACAAAGCCGAGTCATTCTGCCTGAACACCAAGTATCCCGGCCTGATCGAGTACAAATGGAGAATCTCCCGAGCTTTCAAGGTAGAAGCTCCATCCTTAAAGGTGTCCCGCAACGGCTGCACCGTCTTAGCGGATTCCTTATCGATGGTCATAACCTTATCAACAAAGGTCATGCCGTACCCGACGGTACGGGGGCGAAGAATTACACCCCGAGCCTCTCACTGACTTGGCTCTACAATGGAAGCATTGACCAGCCGCATGATCCGTGGAAAATTACAAGTTTCATAGAAATGATGTCGCTTGTGCATTCCAAAAGCATCGAGCATATGCAGCTCGAGCCATGAAGTAAAATAATGGATCGAGAATTTCACGGGCTGCACCCCCGGTTGAGTAGTGTCGGCCGCTAAACTAAGGCTGGGATACAAATGAACCAGCCCGGCAATCCCAACAGCAACCTGTCTCTCTTCAACCATCCGATGAGCTGGGTAGAAGACAGACGGCCTCATGTAGCGAGTGTGCATGGGAAGCGCGAACCAGCTTAACCACAAACCGAGAAACCCTAGAAAGAACGCTTCTTCATCGATGCCCGGAGCGGCAATTCCTGAAAAGGGAACGATCGCAACGTTTGGAAGAAAGAAACTCCTTTGATCGGCTTCCAATATTGGCCTGCTATCCAAGCCAAAGCCGAAAGGATCATCAAGTTTGGCAAACCTTTCACCTTGTTGCGATAAAGCTTCTGGGCGGAGAAAACGGGCGATGAAGTCCGCAAAGCTAACCCCATGGCTTCCAGATTCAAGAAATAGGCCCTCGTAAATGTTTAGCACCTTGATCAAGCTGGGGAATCGGTGCTGAATGGCATTCTCTGGGTTTAGACCCGTCATCACCAGTCGGGTAGCGAAAATATACTCATCAGGGGGCAAGATCTCCCCATAATGCTCCCCTCTGACAGGCTAGTCGGAGATATCCGCAAACTCTTCCAAAGAGATGGAAACTTTCCGGTCTAGCATAAGGAAGGTGTGAGTTGGAACGTTCCACTGTTCCAAAAAGGCTTTGACCCAACATAATGGAGGTGGGGAATAATGAAACAGAGAAGCATAGATCGCGGGGTGTTCATATCAGAATTTTGCATTATTATATTCCCCATTCTTAATCATATTGCAAATAAATAGGTGATTTTGATCCATGTCTGCTTAATAGTTGCAAGTTACAGGTTCTCAGAACAAATACAGTGAAAATGGTTAAAAGACGCTATAAATGTGAGACTACGACCAATAAATAGATGAATCTGTATGATGCCGCCTACCAGTTTAAGGAACAAATGAAGATCAATGAACAGTTCGATTGCACAACGTATGAGGGCAGCACAAGATTCAAGACTTCAACACGAAGCTAACGGTAAAAGTCCACAACATTCTGCACTGTAGAAATCTGGAAGAAAATAGAAGATATTCTAAGAAACCAAGTGAAGAAACCAGAAGTTAAATGCAACATGAAGCAGCCCTAAAGAAATGAGCCCAATAGCCCATCAAACGGCCGCGGAACCGCGGCCAAACAAGGCTTCTGGCCGCGGATCCGCGGCCGTGCAAAGCACGTGTCAGTGCGTGTCGGTGCGTGTCGGTGGGAGTCGGTGCATTGACCCGGTTTTCTTAGGGTAGTCTTGTAATTTCAGATGTGGATCAGATATAAACCCTAGGGTTTCTCCTATCTATAAATAGGAAAGCCTACAGCCTCTTTTGGGGTGTGCCTCTTTTGGGTGCCTCTTTTGAGATGCCTCTTTTTAATTTCTAGATTAAATTTTAATTCCCTTGTAATCGTCAAGAGGTCATCAATAAAGGTATTTCTATTTTTCTATCTTGCATTTCTTATCGGAATTTAATTCTTGCATTTTTTATCTCTTCTTTTATTATCTGCAAATTAGTTTTGAATTTTATTGTCATTTTCCTAATGAGTGAGTAATTCCTCACTTGGGGGTATTTGTCGGGGGGACGAGCAAAAGATAAGTTTAGGGGTATTTGTTCATATCAGAATTTTGCATTATTATATTCCCTATTCTTAATCATATTGCAAATAAATAGGTGCTTTTGGTCCATGTCTACTAAATAGTTGCAAGTTACAGGTTCTCAGAACAAAAACAGTGAAAATGGTGAAAAGACGCTATAAATGTGAGACTACGACCAATAAATAGATGAATCTGTAAGATGCCGCCTACCAGTTTAAGGAACAACTGAAGAACAATGAACAGTTCGATTGCACAACGTATGAGGGCAGCACAAGATTCAAAACTTCAACACAAACCTAACGGTAAAAGTCCACAACATTCTGTACTGTGGAAATCTGGAAGAAAATAGAAGATATTCTGAGAAACCAAGTGAAGAAACCAGAAGTAAAATGCAACATGAAGCAGCCCTAAAGAAATGAGCCCAATAGCCCATCAAACGGCCGCAGAACCGCGACCAAACAAGGCTTCTGGCTGCGGATCCGCGGCCGTGCAGAGCACGTGCCGGTGCTTGTCGGTGCGTGTCGGTGCATTGACCTGGTTTTCTTAGGGCAGTCTTGTAATTTCAGATGTGGATCAGATGTAAACCCTAGGGATTCTCCTATCTATAAATAGGAAAGCCTACAGCCTCTTTTGGGGTGTGCCTCTTTTGGGTGCCTCTTTTGAGATGCCTCTTTTAATTTCTAGAATTTTAAATTTTCATTCCACTGTAATTTTCAAAGAGTGCATCAATAAAAAGTAAGTTTTTTTATCTTGAATTTCTTATCTACAATTTTATTTCTCTGCAATTTTTATCTGCCGTAGTTATTTTCCGCACGTTAATTAGGTTATTAAAAGAAAAAAAAATGAATTCCACTGTTAATTCCCTAATGAGTGAGTAGTTCCTCACTTGTTAGGGTTAGGACTGGGTCGGTTTGAGAGATGGAAATCTCTCACTCCTTTCTTGCTCGTTAAATATTTTAAAGCAGGACTCTATGAAAACCAAACACACACCGCTCACTACGACACCCTATCCCACGAGGTAGCGGTGATTCCCTAGTTAAGACCGGTTGTGGTTGATTTCCATAGAGGTTAGGGCTAAGAGTTAAGAAAGGACGGACAAGGACCAAAGGGAAGAAACTTATTTTCTTCATAGTCGTGCTAATCCCCTTTGTTAACTATTACCTTAACACCTAAAGTTCTTAATTAGGGCAAAGAAAGCGGTGAGAAGAATTGACTTTCCAAACTAACCTAATCCTAACCATAGCAAGGTTTTAATCCTAATCATATTCAACCTCAGTTTTTATAGAAAATCAAAACCTACCACAAATAGGAATTGACTCGTTAGAACAACTAGAAAATACACGTTTTCCCTGTGGACCGACTGTTCATATCATAATTTTGCATTATTATATTCCCCATTCTTATTCATTTTACAAATAAACAGGTGCTTTTGATCCATGTCTGCTACATAGTTGCAGGTTACAGGTTCTCGGAACAAAAACAGTGAAATTGGCGAAAAGACGTTACAAAAGTGAGTTTACGACCGATAAATGGAAGATCTTGATCATGCCTACAGTTCGAATACTAAACGAAGATCAATGGAAAATTTCACAACGAACAAAGGCAGTGCAAGATTCAAGACTTCGACACGAAGCAAACAGTAAAGTCCACGATATTGTTCACTGTAGAAATCTCGAAGAAAAATAGAAGACAATCTAAGAAACCAAGTGAAGAAAATAGGAGAAACAAAGCAACAGAACATGCCCTGAAAATCACAGCCAGCAAACCCTCTATACGGCCACGGATCCGCGGCCAAACCTGCCTTATGGTCGCGGTTCCACGGCCATTGGAAGCGCGTGTCGGTGGAAAATCTGTCAGCAAGGCCGTGCGTCGCGCGTGTCGGTGGAAAATTTCTATGGTCGCTGGCGGTGCGTTGACTAGTTCTTTTCTTAGGGGGTAAACTTGTAATTGCAGATGTGAGTTGATTATAACCCTAGGGTTGTTATGATCTATAAATAGAAGCCCTAAACCTCTTTTTAAGGTATGCCTCTTCTTGTGCCTCATTTTATATCTAAAATTCATATCTGTAAATTTCTGTAAAGAATGAAGAGTGCATCAAATTAGAGTAAGTTTTCAATTCTTGCCCTAGTTAATTTTATTATCTGCCCTAGTATAATTTTCTTTCTTGCCCTAGTATAAATCTTCATTAATTGCCCTAGTTAAATTAGTTTAGAACTTGTATTTCAATTCCCTAATGAGTGAGTAGTCTCCTCGCTTGTTAGGGTTAGATTTGGGGAAGGCTTGAGAGATGAAAATCGCTCACCCCTTTCTTGCCCATCACACGTTTTTATAGGACTCCATACATACATGCACACACCGCTCCCTACGGCACCCTATCCCACGAGGTAGCGGTGATACCGTAGTATAAAAGACCGGTTGAGCGTGTCTTCCATGGAGGTTAGGGTAAAGATTAAGAAAGGAAGGACAAGAACCAAGAGGAAGAAACACCGTTTCTTCCCGATGGTACTAATCCACTTTATTAATAATTACCATAACACCTAATAGATCTTAATATGGGCACAGAAAGCGGTGAGGAATATTGACTTTCCAAACTTAACCTAAACCTAACTTTAGCAAGATTTAGATAAACTTTAGTTTTTAGATTTAATCAATCCGACAACAATCGAAATTAACACGTTAGAACAAATTGAGAATACACAACATCCCTGTGGACCGACCTGTACTCACCAGCTAGCTACCAAGCGACGCCGTTCTTGATTGCGGTTATAAATTCTTTGATTTCAAATTCTGTCTTTTCAAAACGCATACGCAAAGAAAAAGATCAATCAAATGGCGCCGTTGCCGGGGATGGCGTGTTATTTTCCTTTTGCAATTTCGGGTTAATATAAAATCATAAAATCATAAAAACTGAAAAATTAAAAAATATAAAAATTTTATCATCTTTTATTGTTTGAAGGGTATTTTTGTTTGAATTTTGCAGGACTGAAGAACAAGTTCAGATCTGGAAAAATCCAGAGATCAAAACAAAAAACGGCAGATCTCAACAACAGAGGAAAATAATAACAGAGGAGCAGAAAATTTCTCGGGATCCGAACCTTCTAGAAGGCCGCGGAACCGCCGCCGCACCCTACCTCCGGCCGCGGAAGCGCCGCGCCCTGCTGACGTCGGCAATCCAAATTCTCTCTGTGAGCTTTCTCTCTCCTCCTCTGTACCCACTGATATCTCGTCTGTAAAATTTCCTGCAGGATTCTTTGCGCTAAAAAATCTTTCCCGCTTCCAATAATTGATCTTGTGCAGGATTCTTTGTGCCGCGCTAAAAAAAAAATTGCAAGTATTTGATTATGTTTACTGCTTTGCATTCTTTTAAATTAACTTTAAGTGGCTTTTACACCAATCAGATTGGGTGGGGATTTCATTACCCTTCCCAGGACCCCAGAAATTACATAAGGCATATTGCATTGACCATCATTTAATTAAAAATTATTAGACTCGGCCCTAAGGACTTCGCGCTCAATAGGACAAAGGAATAGTTGTAGGCATCAACCGTTGATCCTAACCTGACTTTGTGGTGCCTAGGCTAGACAGGTAGTGAAAGGTAATTTTAAAAGGCCCGTCTCACGGTGATTCGTGAGCGGATCCCTCCCTTCTCTACTTGTGCTTCCCTGGCCACAATTGGCGGTGAAAAGGCGGTTTAAGGTCCTACTTCTTGCCCTTTGGAACAGTTAGGAGCTGTCTAGCTGACCTAGGTGACCCTAGATCTAGGCCTGATTGTGCATTTGTAATTGATTGAACGTGTGTCTAAGCCTTTTATCGAAAATCTTTTTTGCAAAGAGCTCCACATAAAAAAAACACACAAAAAGAAAAAAGGAAATTTTTTTTTTACAAAAACTTGCAACTTGTCGCTAAGAAATCCGTGCACCCCACATTCTTTTTCTTCTTCCTTCTTACATTATGGGTACCCCACCTCACAAATCTCTTACCGAACTTTGGTACCCTGAACTAAACTTTGCTTCTTACGCGAATTGTTTTGGTCGAATTACGGACGACCCTTCCATGCCCAAAATTTCTTTGAAAGATCGAATAGAAGCGTCTAGGAGAAACAATTGGATTCCGCAATCCACTTTGTATCAACCGTGTCAACCTTCACCACCTTCTTACGTTGATACTACTTTTTCGAGTTCTGTTGTAACTCCGAAACCCATGTCTATCGCTGACCATATTGAACAATCTCGTAGCCGATCTTTCACTCCTTTCAACACTTCCAATTCTTGGGATCAACAGGTCCATTCACCTTTTTATTCAAATGTTGATCCTACTCCTGTCCAACCATTCAATTCCTACCAGTCCTACCCGACTTTCACACCTTCCCTCGACACTGTTTCTACACAACCATTTGGGAGTTTCACGTATCCAAACAACTTCGAATTTTTTACTGAAACCCCTTCACAACCCATGTCTAGTCTAGAACAATGCGGCGGTTGGACAGATTGATAATTTGAGTGGAGAAAGTGAGCTATACACCCTTCCAAATCAAACCTACCCATCACCAATTGAATCCCACAACTCCGGTTTTGAACGTCTATCAAGTGTCCGAAAGGAATCACCAGTTAAAGATAACACGTGTAATGAGTTGTGCGACTTTGTAGTGTTTGATTTACCTCATTGTGAAGAGCCCCTTTCGAATGAACCCACACCCAATCCTTTTGACCTTTACACCTCCAATCTAGAACCTGAATTGATAAATATCCATGCTTTTGATGAGGTGTCAAAAAAAAAGATTTTCACTTGATTGAGGATATAGACGCCGGGAATATTTTGGATGATGAACCCGTAGATTTGACTGAAATTTTATCTCCAATTCATCATCCCGAGTCATTAAATGTTTCTCCCGAACCTCATATGCATCTTGATTTTGATGATAATTGCATGGATGGGATAACTTTTGAGGAGAATTATGATGATAGAATTGAGGAGAGTATTGAGGATAGTATTGAGGATGAACCAGTTTTGTTTGATGTTTCGGATTTTTCATTTCATCCTCATGAACCTTTAACTTATACATTCCCTAAATCACTCCCTTTCTTCCTTCCTATCGTTTCGACCACGCAAGAATCCGTCGCGTTTTCATTTTCAATGGATGGTTTACCAAGTTCAACGTACCCATGTTTTCTTGCGAATCTCGAGAGATTTGACCCCATTTCTCAACGGGTTGATAAATTAGCACAATCGCTTTTAACACATCGGTCATCACAAATTGCGCTAATTTATTCACTCAATTTACACCCTCAAGTTCGTGCTACACTTCTTTCTCTTTTCCGCCATTCTTCTCCTCCACCGAGACCATATTCCACTTTTCTTCCCATACGGTCTCGTGTGTTTCTCAACTCCTTTCTCGACACTCTATTCTTTCACCAACCCTACCATTATCACGATAGAATTTTTGAATCGTTGGTGCTAACTTTTGGCCTGTGTAAGGCCTTGTATAGTTTGGGGAGCCTTGTTGTATATTATTTTGTTTTTCTTTTAACAATAAAAAATATAAAAAAATAAAAAAAATATATAAAAAAATTTGTAAATAAATAAACAGTTGAGTGCCGACATTTTCAACCCTCTTGGTGTAGCATGACAGTGAGGACACTGTCAAGTTTAAGTTTGGGGGTATGCTCGGTAAGCCTTCTTCCTTCGCATTCATATGTACATTTTTGCATTTGCATACTTATTTTAAAACCCATAAAAAATTAAAAATTTTGAAAAAATTATAAAAAATTGAAAAGTTCAATTTTGACCATAATTGACTTAAGTTTGACAAATAGGTTAACTAGCTAGGAACAACTAGACCTTATACTTAGTAAACTAAAAACCCTCAAAATAACCTTTCTTAAAATTTAACGGTAGAAAGTATATGTCTTTGTAGTTTATTTAGAAATACGCAAATTTTGAGTTGACTTCTTGGGCTAAGTTAAAACAAGGGAAAAGTATTGATATCTTTATTAAAGTATAAGTTTGAAAAATAATTCCTAAGCTTAAGTCTAAATTCTGAAAATATATACTCTACAAAATTGCACAAACACGAACCTTAAAACTTGGAATAGTAGAAGAGACCTTGAAATGCTCTTGTCTAAAGTCCTTAGTACGAAGAAAAATAAAATAAAAATACAAGTGTGAATAAAGAGATAAAAAAATAAACACTGGTTTTTGTAATTACTTAAGGCTGCATTAATAGAAAAAAATATTTAGCGAGGGTGCTTTATCACCTAGTGCCTTAGACCAACTGGTTTGGGAGCCACTGCTAACGCCTTAGGTGTTACAAGATTAGGAATTACGCTTTAATGTTCAAACACATTTTGTAATCGGTTGTCGGTACCTCAAGAAGTATTAACGGTCGCATGAAGGATGTGTGAGCAAATTTCATCTAAAAATTCACCAATTAATAAGTGATTTGGACGACGGACAAAAGTATGATAGCTTGATTTGAATTTCCAAGTGTAGGGGTGATATACACACACACGTGGGGGTATGTGATTGGGGTTTAGATAAGAGATAGGAATGAAAAATAGGACTTGTATCTTTAGTAAAGATGAAAAAAATTCCTAAGTTGAGATAGAACCGTAAAAGGAAAACTTAAAAGATGCCAAAAGCTAAGTAGGTTTACAGAACATATATAATCTTAAGTTAAATAATAAGGAAGCGTGAAGAATACGGGTGGATAATTTCTAAGTCGACGATAATAGAGTTTCTTGTTAGAAAACCTAATTGGAGAATAAAAGTTAACGGGCCGAATTGATAGGATTTTGTGGGTAGTATCCGCTGAAAACCCTCAGGAGACAACACTCCTCCTACTATGGACACCTAGAGGTTTAACGGCTTGTTGCACGAACTCAGTGCAATCGCGTTTCCCTGCGAAAGTGAGGTTAGGATTTTGTTGAGAATAAAACTGGGTTTGCTCAAGGACGAGCAAAAGATAAGTTTGAGGGTATTTGTTCATATCATAATTTTGCATTATTATATTCCCCATTCTTATTCATTTTACAAATAAACAGGTGCTTTTGATCCATGTCTGCTACATAGTTGCAGGTTACAGGTTCTCGAAACAAAAACAGTGAAATTGGCGAAAAGACGTTACAAAAGTGAGATTACGACCGATAAATGGAAGATCTTGATCATGCCTACAGTTCGAAGACTAAACGAAGATCAATGGAAAATTTCACAAAGAACAAAGGAAGTGCAAGATTCAAGACTTCGTCACGAAGCAAACAGTAAAGTCCACGATATTGTTCACTGTAGAAATCTGGAAGAAAAATAGAAGACAATCTGAGAAACCAAGTGAAGAAAATAGGAGAAACAAAGCAACAGAACATGCCCTGAAAATCACAGCCAGCAAACCCTCTATACGGCCGCGGATCCGTGGCCAAACCTGCCTTATGGCCGCGGTTCCGCGGCCATTGGAAGCGCGTGTCGGTGGAAAATCTGTCAGCAAGGTCGTGCGTCGCGCGTGTCGTTGGAAAATTTCTATGGTCGCTGGCGGTGCGTTGACTAGTTCTTTTCTTAGGGGGTAAACTTGTAATTGCAGATGTGAGTCGATTGTAACCCTAGGGTTTCTATGATCTATAAATAGAAGCCCTAAACCTCTTTTTGAGGTATGCCTCTTCATGTGCCTCATTTTATATCTAAAATTCAGATCTGTAAATTTCTGTAAAGAATGAAGAGTGCATCAAATTAGAGTAAGCTTTCAATTCTTGCCCTAGTTAATTTTATTATCTGCCCTAGTATAATTTTCTTTCTTGCCCTAGTATAGATCTTCATTAATTGCCCTAGTTAAATTAGTTTAGAACTTGTATTTCAATTCCCTAATGAGTGAGTAGTCTCCTCGCTTGTTAGGGTTAGATTTGGGGAAGGCTTGAGAGATGAAGATCTCTCACCCCTTTCTTGCCCATTACACGTTTTTATAGGACTCCATGCATACATGCACACACCGCTCTCTACGGCACCCTATCCCACGAGGTAGCGGTGATACCGTAGTATAAAAGACCGGTAGAACGTGTCTTCCATGGAGGTTAGGGTAAGGATTAAGAAAGGAAGCACAAGAACCAAGAGGAAGAAACACCGTTTCTTCCTGATGGTACTAATCCACTTTATTAGTAATTACCATAACACCTAATAGATCTTAATATGGGCATAGAAAGCGGTGAGGAATATTGACTTTCCAAACTTAACCTAAACCTAACTCTAGCAAGATTTAGATAAACTTTAGTTTTTAGATTTAATCAATTTCGACAACAATCGGAATTCACTCGTTAGAACAAATTGAGAATACATAACATCCCTGAAGACCGACCCGTACTCACCGGCTAGCTACCAAGCGACGCCGTTCTTGATTGCGATTATAAATTCTTTGATTTCAAATTCTATCTTTTCAAAACGCATACGCAAAGAAAAAGATCAATCACCGACCCGTACTCAACCGGCTAGCTACCAAGCGACACCGTTCTTGATTGCGGTATTTTATTCTTTGATTTCAAAAGGCATAAGCAAAATCTTCCACCAATCAAATTGTGATTGTGCATGTATAAATTGTGATTGTTTGAAATTGTGACGTAGTTCCGTACAAAATTTTGCAAAACTCTTTCTAAAAAAAACGCTTTCAAAAATTTCAAAAACTCCAAGAACAAGCAATTTTTTTGAAATAAAAAAAAAATCTTCTCCTTTCTCACATCATGTGTACCCCACCTCACAAAACTTTTGCCGAAGTTTGGTACCCTCAATGAGACATTACTTCCTACGCGCATTGTTTTGGTCGAATTTAGGACGACCCGTCCATGCCCAAAATTTCTTTGAAAGATCGAATAGACGCGTCTAGGAGAAACAGTTAGAATCCGCAATCCACTTTGTATCAACCGTTCCAACCTTCACCACCTTCTTACGTTGATACCCCTTTTGAGAGTCCGGTGGTAACTCCGAAACCCATGTCTATTGCTGAACATATTGAACAATCTCATAGCCGATCTTTCACTCCTTTCAACACTTCCAGTTCTTGGGATCAACAATTCCATTCACCTTTTTATCCAAATGTTGATCCTAATACTGTCCAACCATTCAATTCCTATCCATCTTACCCAACTATTGCACCTTCCCTAGACATTGCTTCTACATAGCCATTTGGGAGTTTCCAGTATCCAAACAACTTTGAATTTTTTACTGAAACCCCTTCACAACCCAAGTCTAGTCTGGAACAGTCGTTGGAAGATTTTATGGTAGCGTCAAGACAACAGATAATGGATTTAAATGCGTCCATGATCGCCCTTATACAACCTAGTGACCCGGTAGCTAGTTTCCAACTAGCTCCAAATTTTCCAATGTATGATGAGGCGGTTGGACAGATTGAGAATTTGATTGGTGAGAGTGAGCTGTACACACTTCCAAATCAAACCTACCCATCCCCAATTGAATCCCATAACTCCGGTTTTGAATGTCTATCAAGTGTTTCAAATGATTCATCAGTTGAAGATAAAACGTCTAATGAGTTATGCGACTTTGTAGTGTTTGATTTACCTGATTGTGAAAGGTCCCTTTCGAGTGAAATCACCACCAATCCTTTTGACCACTACACCTCCACTCTAGAACCTGAAGTGATTAATATCCATGCTTTTGATGAGGTGTCTGAGAAATTTAATTTTCACTTGATCGAGGATATTGACGCTGGGAATATTTTGAATGATGAACCTATAAATTTGGATAAGTTTTTCTTTCCAAATTATCATCCCGAGACATTAAATGTTTCTTCCGAACTTCATATGCGTCTTGAATTTGATGAGAATTGCATGGATAAGCTAAATTTTGAGGATAGTATTGAGGATGAACCAGTTTTGTATGACGAGTCGGATTTTCCAATTCATCCTCCTAAACCTTTAACTGTTACACTTCTTAAATCAATCCCCTTCATCCTTTCTGTTGTTCCGACCGCGCAAGAAACCGTATCCCTTTCATTTTCAATGTCTGCTTTACCAAGTTCGACGTACCCATGTTTTCTCACGAATCTTGAGGGATTTGACCTCATTTCTCATTGGGTTGATAGATTAGTACAATCGCTTTTTACACATCGGTCATTACAAATTGTGCTAATTTATACGCTCCATCTTCCCCCTCAAGTTCGTATTCCACTTCTTTCTCCCACTTTCTCTGGTTCTTCTTCTAATCTTCCTTTAATGATACCGAGTGTTAATGAATCAAAATCCGATAATTCAAGTTTGATCATTCCAGAAAGCTAACTTGATTTGGATACTTTTAAAAATGAGGTAGATGAGTTTTTCGAGTCTCCTACCTCCATAATTTCTGACAAATCAAGTATGATAAATTCTGGCACAAAACTTATCGACAGCAATATGTTCAATGACATCGATGAGAGTTTTGAAGAACTTTTCGCTGACGAACTTGCATTCCTAAACAATATGGATTTTGTGATTAATCAACCTCCACCTAAAGAAGTTGAACCACCATCCTTTGTTCTTATAAAATACGAGAATGCTAATATTCCACTCATTTCTGATCATTCACATTCTCGTGTTTATTTATCATCACCTCTTATCTCCTCACATTCGCGTTCACGCAAACCCTTTCCATACCACCACTTCTCTCTTCCCCACTTCTTCCTGGCTTCATACAACATATTCTTTCACCAACCACACCATCATAATGATAAAATTTTTGAATGGTTGGTGCTAACTTTTGGCCTGTGTAAGGCCTTGTATAGCTTGATACTATGTTTTTCTCCCCCCTAACTCTGAACTTTAACAGTGGAAACAATGTTTCACTTAAATTTGGGGGGAACCTTTTTGTATATATATTTTGTTTTCTTTTTCTGTTAACAATAAAAAAAAACAGGGGAGTGCCGACAATTTTGACCTTCTTGGTGTTGCCTGACAGTGAGGACACTGTCAAGTTTAAGTTTGGGGGTGTGCTCGGTGAACCTTCTTCCTTCGCATTCATATGTATATTTTTGCATTTGCATACTTATTTTAAAACCCATAAAAATTGAAAAAATTTAAAAAAATTATAAAAATTGAAAAGTTCAATTTTGGCCATATTTGACTTAAGTTCAACATGACGGTTGAATAGTAGGGAAAAACTAGATCCTAAACTTAGTAAATTAAAAACCTTAAAAATAACCTTTCTTAAAATTTAACAGCAGAAAATATATGTCCTTGTAGTTTATTTAGAAATAGGCAAATTTTGAGTTCAGTTCTTTGGCTAAGTCAAAATAAGGGAAGAGTATTGAATTTTTATTTGAAGTGTAAGTCTGAAAAATAATTCTGAACCTTGAGCCTAAATTCTGAAAATACATACCCTACAACTTGCACAAACACGCACCTTGAAACTTGGAATAGTAGAGGATACCTCGAAATGCTCTTGTCTAAAATCCTTAGTATGAAAGAATATAAAATAAAAGTACAAGTGTGAATAAAGAGATATAAAAAAATGAACACTGGTTTTCTAATTACTTGAGCTGCATAAATAAAAAAATATATATAGCGAGGGTGCTTTATCACCTAATGCTTTAGACCAACTGGTTTGGGAGTCACTGCTAAAGCCTTAGGTATTACAAGACGTGGAATTAAGATTTAATGCGCGAACACATTTTGTAATCGGTCTTTAGTAACTCAAGAAGTATTAACGGTCGCATGAAGGATGTGTGAGCAATTTAATCTAAAAATTCATCAACTAAAAGTATTTTGGACGATGGACAAGAGTATGATAGCTAGAATTTAATTTCCAATCGTAGGGGTGATACATACACACACTTAGGGGTATATGATTGGGGTTTGGATGAGAGATAGGAATGAAAAATAGGACTTATCTCTTCGGTAGAAATGATAAAAATTCCTAAGTTGAGATGGAACCTTAGAAGGAAAATTCAAATGATGCTGAAAGCTTAATAAATTTGCAGAACATATACGATCTTAAGTTAAATAATAAGTGAGTGTGAAAAATATGGGTTGATGATTTCTAAGTTGAAGATAATAGAATTTCTTGATAGAATACTGAATTGAAGAATTAAAGTCAACGGGCCAAATTGATCGAATTTTGTGGGTAGTATCCGCTGAAAACCCTCAGGAGATAACACTCCTCCTAGAATGACAGTGATGCGTGTATATTTAGTAGTTATGGACGATTAATTAAAAGTTACCCATTTTATCCTTTAATAGATTTAAAACTAGAATGACAGTGATGCGTGTATATTAGGGTTTCTGGAGGGAAAAGGAATCCCACTCTTAACCCTTATCTCGACACGGAACTCCGTTCATATCTAGCCTTTACCAAAACAATTATTAATCTAATCTCTAATCGCGGTCGGAACTAACAAAGAATTGTTAGCGCGCCCGATTAGGATGTTAATGATTCTTTTGATAAAGTTCATAAACTTTATAGGACTTAAAAAGGGTTTAGAGATGTTCATCATCCATTAGCCTACCCTAATCCTACGAACCCTAACAAGTGGAGAATTACTCGCGCATGTTGGGAGAAAAAGAGATGGAGAGAAAATGCATAATTAAACTACGAAAAAATAGAATAAGAAAAAGAAAGATACCTTTATTAATCAACAATATTCATTACAATTTGATTCCTTAGAAAATGATTACAAACACTAATTTGCTTCTCGATCTCTTCCAAGGAGGTAGACGAACAGTTGATGATCAGCCTGGATGCGTGAACCGTCTTGGACTTCGTGATCTCGTCGGCTTGATGATTTTTCCAAGAGGCTCCCGGTCTTTATTTATAGTCCCAAAGCCATAAATCTAGCTTCTAAATTTGGAAGCAACTAGTTATGATTCACCCAGAAAAATTTCAGCTTCTAAATCCTCTTTCCTGCGGCGAATCCGCGGCCAAAAGGAGGGTTTGGCCGCGGATCCGCGGCCAAAGGTTGTAATCTCTTGATCGTTTTTCTGTGGCTTCTTCTGTGTGACATTTGGCGATCTCTAGGACCTTTGGAACTTGGAAATCTTCTCGTAGTTGCTGTCATACTTGATTTCTAAGTCTTGCTTTCTTAATTAGGCAGGTCTGCTTTAACAACTTTATTTCCTTGATTTTAGTCCTGAAAATTCTGCACAACAACTCAAATAATATTTAGTAGAGTTTGTTTTCTTAAGATTTGGTCAATGGTATCTTTGCATACATTTTCCTACCAAATATTAATTATAATATATCAACACATGAAAAATAGTATTTTTACAGATAAACCCTCTTATGTGTGATATATTATAATAAAGTCCTATTCTAATATAAAAATAGCAGGAAAAATGTAATAACAAATGTGCAGTTTTATCAACTGAACAAATACCCCCAAACTTATCTTTGATCGTCCCGAGCAAACTAGTTTATTCAAGAGGAGAAGAAAAAGGAAGGAGAAAACTAAGCACACTTTCGTAGACAGACACGATTGCACTGAGCACGTGCAACAAGCCGTTAAACCTCTAGGTGTCCCGAGTAGGAGGAGTGTTGTCTCCTGAGGGTTTTCAGCGGATTACACCCACAAAATCGTATAATAAAAGAGAGATGGTGAAATTTACATATAAAGATAAGAACCATAAAAGAAAGACTTTGAAAATAAGAGTTTCCAACTATACTAGCTTTTCAGTTGTCATGAGCCCTATCTTAATATTCATGAAAAGATGTTAGAAATCACATTATCCCTCAATAAAACATCGTCTTTATTCTTCATTCCTACCTTTCGTCCAAACATTGATCATATAACCCTACGTGTGTGTAATGAACATCCCTACACCCGGAGAATTCAATTCAAGCTATCATACTCTTGTCCATCTGCCTCAGTACTTTTTAATTTCATGAATATTTAAATTTGTTCACACATTTTCATGCGACCGTTAATACTTCTTGAGGTACTAACCAACCGATTACTCATGTACTTGCTGATTAGGTGATAGTATTTTCCTCGTCTTGCACCACCTAAGGCTTAGCAGTGACTCCCAAACCAGTTGATCTAAGGCACTAGATGATGAAGCACCCTCGCTATATTTTTTATTGCTGCCTTGGCAATAGTAAAACCAGTGTTCATTTTTTTCTTCACCGTTTTTATATTTTATTCATTTTTTTCATTTCCTTCATACTTTGGCTTTTAGACAAGAGCATTTCAAGGTATCCTCTACTATCCCGAGTTTCAAGACGTGTGTAAGTGCATATAGTAGGGTATCAACATTCAAATGTTTGGCTTCCAGAATAGAAACTATTTTTCAGACTTATTTTTATCCTCAGATTAATGACTTCCTTCATCTTACTAACCCTTGGGACAACAGCTCATAACTACTTATTACTAGTTCGTTTAAGAAAACTTATAATTTTCTTGGTTTTCTTAAACTATTCCTATCTTTCATATATAATTTTTCACTTTCTATTCTTTTATTATCAAAAAAAAATTTGTGCTTATATATAGTATAATGCAAAGTATGCGTAAATAAGCACAAACCTCCCCCAAACTTGTTTTCAACAGTGTCCTCACTGTTGCTATCTGCTGGATCACAAAAACTTGTAAGCTTGGGAGGACATTATTAATGGGGACAAGAACATATGAAAGTGAAAGTCCTCCCCCAAACTTATTTTTGGCTTACAGATTTGAGGACAAAAGTTATGTTCAAGAGCCAAAAATATACCCCCCTCAAACATGAGTTAGACAATACGAAGCATTTTAAGAGGGGGTGAGTCATTTGGTCAAAGTAAGACTTTACAAAGACCAAAAGTTAACACCAACCATTCAAAGATTTTATCAGTATAGCATATAGGTTGGTGGAAGAATGTGTTGTATCGAGTCAAGAAAAAATGAGGAAGAGATAAGAGGTGGTCTGGAAAGGGTTTTAAATTAGAGAAAAGAAAGAATGAGGATGAATGTGAATGATTAGGAAGGAATGGTGACGGTTCAACCTCTATAGGTGGAGATTGATCAATCACAAAATCCATATTGTTTAAAAATTCAAGTTCGTCAGCAAAAAGTTCTTCAAAACTTTTATCAATGGTGTGATTGAACATTTTGCTGTCAAAGAGTTTTGTGCCAGAATTTATCCTACTTGATTCATCAAAAATCATTGAGGTAGAGGACTCAAAAAACTCATCTACCTCATTTTCAAAAATATCCAAATCAAGTTGAATTTCTGGTATTATTGAACTTGAATTAACGGATTGTGATTTATCAAAACTCACTGAAACTATAGGAACAGAAGAAGAACCGGAGAAAGTAGAAGGTGAAATGGGTAAACAAATTGGTGTGTCGAGTGTTGCTGAACCAGATGTGGAAGATGAAGGCTGTATTTCTTCGGGTATACCTTTATCATCAACTTCAAGACATATTTGGGGTTCGGGAAGAATTAAAGGCTCAAGATGATGACCACAAGGAAGTGAAAGGATTTGATGAATTGGTGGGACAAAATCATCCAAAATTTCGGGTTCATCAATCAATATATCCCCAACGTCAATCACCTCATTCAAGTGAAGGTTAAAATTCTCAAACGTCTCATCAAAAGTATGGTTTTCAATAAGTTTTGGTTCAAGAGTGGAGGTGTAGAGATCACAAGGGTTGGGTATGGTTTCACTTGAAATGGACCCTTCACAGTCAGGTAGATCAAACACTACAAAGTCACACAAGTTATCAGACACTCTATTTGGTGTACTTGATGAATCTATGAAACTGGAGTTGTGGATTTCAGTTTGGAATGGGGAGGTTTGATTAGGAAGGGTGTACAGTTCTGTCTCACTACCCAAATTCTCATTTTGTCCTATGCCCGAATCATATACTGAAAAATTTTGGGCAGGTTTGAAATTCCTTGCTTGTATCCACTCTGTTGTTTCCTTCCTAATTTGGTTCGACAATTCCAGAAATTTTTCTAATGTCTGCTCCAGACTAGTCTTGGGTTGATAAGGGGTTTCAGTATAAGATTGAAATTCCTGTGGATAATTAAAACTCCCAAATGACTGATTAGAAGAACTGTCTAGAGAAGGTGGAAAAGTCGGATTGGATTAATAGGAATAGAATGGTTGCGAAACTTGGGTAGGAGTAGGATCAATATTATGATAAGAAGAATATTGATATGGGTTGGTTGGTTGGCTATTTTCAATAGACATCTTATATGCCACAAACTGCCTATCAAACTCTTCTCTGGACAGTGGTGGTGATGGTTGATATTGGTCCGGGTTGAAACTTTGGCCTCTAGCCCTAGCTATATGCTCAGTAATGGACATTCGTCTAGGGGCTTCCTCACTCTGGGTATGAACCGAAACAGGTGTAGGATTAGGATACGGTTGATAAGACCTAGAATGAGGTGGCCAACTGTTTCTTCCCTCTTGTTCTATATGATCTCTTAAGGACATGGAAGAGCCGGACGGTATATCGAAGGGATTACGAAAACAAGAGATATCTGGTTGTAGACAGCAAAACTCGGCAAGTGTTCTTCTGTTTAGGTCACCCATTATAAGAAGAGAAGAAGGGGAAAGGGGTAAAAAGGGGAGAAAATAATTGGTTTGTTTTGAAAAATGACGGATTTAGACAAATCACACAAAAATGCACAAACAACCTTAGAACTATGGTTACCTAGGTCTAGTCTCTAGACCGCTCCTAGACTTCCAAAGGACAAGCCGCAGGATCAATCCTCTACCGCCTCTTTACTATTCTTGTAGCCAGGTAAGTGCCAGGTGAGTGGGAGGCTCCCCACTACGAAAGTAGTGGTCCTAATTAAGTAACCACCCGTCTTAGACACACTTGTCTAGACACTACAAAAGTAATGCGGATAAGCGATAGATTACCCACGACCTTCCTCTATCCTTATTGAGCGCGACAGTCCTTAGAGTCTGGTCTAGATATTTTTTAAATTAATGTAGGGTTGATGCAGATGCTCAGTTTGTGATTTGTGGGCTTAGGAAGGGTGATGAAAACCCCACCTAATCTGGATTTTGGTCTTGCCCCTTAAAAATCCGTATTAAAATATACAAAAACAAACCGCAAAACAAAACTTTGCAAAAAGATTTTTGAGCGGCGATATTTTACAAAGAATCCTGCAGAAAAGATATTTTATTGGATTTCAGAGGAGAGAGAAGGAGGTTAGAATCTTACCAGAGAAGACTGAAGCACTAGATCTCCTAACTGGCCGCGCTTCCGCCGCCGATGTGCACTTCCGGCCGCTGTTCCCCGCAAGAGAGAGAGATCAATTGATGAATTTTTTTCTGTGGCCTTCACTACTTCTCTGGATCTCAACGAATGTATCTGTCTCCTGTTTCCTCAAGTCTGTGACTCCAGATTCCTTCGCAAAATTCACACAATAATCGTTAAATATACAATTTGCAGTTTTGTTTTATTTATGATATAGATCGTATAAAAATTCAACACAAATAGTAAGAATAAAAAAAATTACGCACGTATCCCCGTCAACGGCGCCATTTGATTGGTTCGAAAGATTGTTTGTAGAATAACCGCAATCAGAACGATGTCGCGCGTAGCTAGACCGAGGTGAGTACGGGTCGTCCTCAGGGAAACGTTGTATATTTTAATCTTACTTTAGATGTGTTGAGAAAGGAGGAAGAAATAAGAATGTTGTCGAATGGTTTCTAGATCTACGTTAATCACTAATGCAGAATATAGATCTAGATTATTTAAGGATGTAGTTAATATAATAAGGGGGCTTGTAGTGTTCGTTAGGATTTAATAGTTATGGACGATTAATTAAAAGTTACCCTTTTATCCTTTAATAGATTTAAAACTAGAACGACGGTGATGCGTGTAGATTAGGGTTTCTGGAGGGAAAAGGAATCCCACTCTTAACCCTTATCTCGACACGGAACTCCGTTCATATCTAGCCTTTACCAAAACAATCATTAATCTAATCTCTAATCGCGGTCGGAACTAACAAAGAATTGTTAGCGCGCCCGATTAGGATGTTAATGATTCTTTTGATAAAGTTCATAAACTTTATAGGACTTAAAAAGGGTTTAGAGATGTTCATCATCCATTAGCCTACCCTAATCCTACGAACCCTAACAAGTGGAGAATTACTCGCGCATGTTGGGAGAAAAAGATATGGAGAGAAAATGCATAATTAAACTACGAAGAAATAAAATAAGAAAAATAAAGCTACCTTTATTAATCAACAATATTCATTACACTTTGATTCCTTAGAAAATGATTACAAAGACTAGTTTGCTTCTCGATCTCTTCCAAGGAGGTAGACGAACAGTTGATGATCAGCCTGGATGCGTGAGCCGTCTTGGACTTCGTGATCTCGTCGGCTTGATGATTTTTCCAAGAGGCTCTCGGTCTTTATTTATACTCCCAAAGCCATAAATCTAGCTTCTAAATTTGGAAGCAACTAGTTATGAATCACCCAGAAAAATTTCATCTTCTAAATCCTCTTTCCTGCGGCGGATCCGCGGCCGAAATGGGGGTTTGGCCACGGATCCGCGGCCAAAGGTTGTGATCTCTTGATCGTTTTTCTGTGGCTTCTTCTGTGTGACATTTGGCGATCTCTAGGACCTTTGGAACTTGGAAATCTTCTCGTAGTTGCTGCCAGACTTGATTTCTAAGTCTTGCTTTCTTAATTAGACAGGTCTGCTTTAACAACTTGATTTCCTTAATTTTAGTCCTGAAAATTCTGCACAACAACTCAAATGATATTTAGTAGAGTTTGTTTTCTTAAGATTTGGTCAATGGTAATTTTGCATACATTTTCCTACCAAATATTAATTATAATATATCAACACATGAAAAATAGTATTTTTACAGATAAACCCTCTTATGTGTGATATATTATAATAAAGTCCTTTTCTAATATAAAAATAGCAGGAAAAATGTAATAACAAATGTGCAGTTTTATCAACTGAACAAACACGAAGCTAACGGTAAAAGTCCACAACATTCTGCACTGTTGAAATCTGGAAGAAAATAGAAGATATTCTGAGAAACCAAGTGAAGAAACCAGAAGTTAAATGCAACATGAAGCAGCCCTAAAGAAATGAGCCCAATAGCCCATCAAACGGCCGCGGAACCGCGGCCAAACAAGGCTTCTGGCCGTGGATCCGCGGCCGTGCAGAGCACGTGTCAGTGCGTGTCGGTGCGTGTCGGTTGGAGTCGGTGCATTGACCCGGTTTTCTTAGGGTAGTCTTGTAATTTCATATGTGGATCAGATGTAAACCCTAGGGTTTCTCCTATCTATAAATAGGAAAGCCTACAGCCTCTTTTGGGGTGTGCCTCTTTTGGCTGCCTCTTTTGAGATGCCGCTTTTTAATTTCTAGATTAAATTTCAATTCCCTTGTAATCGTCAAGAGGTCATCAATAAAGGTATTTCTATTTTTCTGTCGTGCATTTCTTATCTGAATTTAACTCTTGCATTTTTTATCTGTTCTTTTATTATCTGCAAATTAGTTTTGAATTTCATTGTCATTTTCCTAATGAGTGAGTAATTCCTCACTTGTTAGGGTTAGGATAGGGAAGGTTTGAGAGAAGGAAATATCTCTCACTCCTTTCTCTGCCCCTATAATTTAAATTAATTAGGACTCTATTTAAATTAACCACACACCTCTCACTACGGCACCCTATCCTACGAGATAGCGGTGATTCCCTAGTTCGACCGGTTGTGGTTGGTTTACATAGAGGTTAGGGCTAAGAGTTAAGAAAGGATGGACAATGACCAAAAGGAAGAAACTATGTTTCTTCCCAGTCGTGCTAATCCCCTTTGTTGACTATTACCCTAACACCTATATTCTTAATTAGGGCAAAGAAAGCAGTGAGTAGAATCCCTAATCCAAACTAATCTAATCCTAACCATAGCAAGACTTTAAATCAATTTTAATCTCATTCTTAGATCGTAAAACAAACACCACAATAATTGGACTTAACTCGTTAGAACATAAAGAATAGGAATTCATCTCTCTGTGGACCGACCCGTACTCAACCGGCTAGCTACCAAGCGACACCGTCTTGATTGCGGTAAATTCTTAATCTTTGATTCAAAACGCACACGCAGAATATCTTATCAATCACGGGGTACAACCCGAGCCTCAGCAACTCTGACTTCTTTGCCGATAACATGTATCGGGCCCACTGCAGATATCCAGCCGAGTGACGGGGGGTCAGGCCTATGTTGTATGGTTGTCCCCAAGGACGCGACTCACCCTGGCATATACGCCGCCCTAGAATGTCCAAAGCCATCGGCGGTAGTACAGGTATTGCAGCCATAGAGGGCTGAAGACAACCCTCTGAAGTCCAATTAACCACCTCCACGGCATAGTTCACTGGGGGTACGTCAGCATAATGAATCGCCGAGATGGCCTCTGAAGGTGTTGCGCAAGAGAAGCTGTGCCGACCTATGATGATCTGGTTATACCATGTTCCCCACAAATGAAGATTCTTGTGCTCCGGGTCATGGTCTTTAATCAGTGCAAAGATTTCTCGGTCTACGGGCGCTTCGAGAAATCCGCCTTCCGAACGGACGAACGGGAAGGAAGTATCGGAAGACATGGTACCAGCGCGGAAAAGAACAAATTTTCAGCCGCCAATGCTACAGTTTAAGTTCTGTCACTATGTACTTTAAATCCGTACCACACTGCAATGCAGTGAAAAGGGACAAAAGGGGACCCGCATAATCTAGATGACAGTTCATCATTAATAAAACAGTCTCATCTTTTGATGAGACTGTCATTAAATGAGGAAATCCTCAATTGATTCTCATTCAATGAGAACCCCTCGGACAGAGGAGTAAATCTCCCCTTGAGAGCAGTGCTCTGTGACAGAGTGACATCTGTCAACTCTAATGATGAAGGAATAAAAATTCCTCAAGAGCCTTGCTCTGTAAAAATGATGGAATAACCCATCAGAGAACTTAAAATAAAGTTTTAATGGAATAAAATTCCTTTATCTTCAAGATCCATGAACAAACTCTTAAGAGTTCTTTATGAAAAATTAATAAATCTATATGATTTGAAAAGAGAAAAGCTCTGTTAATGGGTTAAGAAACCGTGAAAAAGATCTCTTTAGATCTATGATTCTAAGAGAGCAAAGCTCTGTTAATGAAACCCTAAAAGGGTTTTCTTTAGATCAAAGATCTATGAATAGAAAAGCTCTGTTACTGGGTGAAACCCTAGATTATTAAAAGATTTAATCTTTACCTAAGATTTTGACAGAGTTTTGTCCTTAAGAAGTTCTTAAAACATAGAGCTATGCTCTAAAAGAGAATTAATTCTCAGCAAAAAACAAGGAAGAAGATGAACAGAAATCATCTCAAGGGCTAAGGGTCCTATTTATAGGCACAGAGATGCCATTTCAACTTCTGGGTTGATCTAAGGGCGCAGATGCTGCCACCGCTGCACTAACGTGTGGGCCACATGAGCGCAACGGTGGGGGGCATTTGTTTCCCCCAATCAGAGCAAAGCTCTGTTCAAAATTCAAATTTTCAAATGAAGCAATGCTTCATAAGAAGCGCCAAGTGCTCTGCGCCCTAAACAGCGCACCACGTGCAAAGCACGTGTGCGCTAGCGCTAAGAGTGTCACACTATAAGCAGCGCACCACGTACAAAGCATGTGTGCGCTAGCGCTAAGAGCGCTGCACCTTAAGCAGCGCACCACGTGCAAAGCACGGTGCGCTAGCGCTAAATGCGCTGCACTCTAAGCAGCACACCACGTGCAAAGCACGGGTACACTAGCGCTAAGTGCACGGCACTCCGAGCAGTGCACCATGTGCAAAGCACGGGTGCGCTAGCGCTGAAACTAAAAGCTCCCCACCGTGAGATCAAAGATCTAATAAAGATGATAAATCATCAATTAACCAGAATAAAATTCTGTTAAGGAGAGATTCCTCAAAATCTTTCTAAACAAAAAGATTGTGCTCTGTAAATCAGAGCATCGTTGGATCAATGATCCAAAGGTGATTAAAAATCACCAAAATACAGAATAAATTCTGTATGGAAAAGATTTCCCCATCTTGTTAATAACAAGAAGATTGCCTTCTGTAAATCAGAAGCCCTTGGATCAGAGATCCAACAGGGGAAACGTCCCCAAATCAATTAAAGAAAAGATCTCTTCAACTGATTGAACTGATCAGCCCTCACTATATAAAGGGCCCAAGACTTCAAGTCTCATACAGAGGAACCCCCCCCCCCTTTATAAACTTTGAAAAATCTCATAAAGAAGAGCCAAGCTCTCGGTAAAAGAACAACTTTTCTTCAAGGTAAAAATAAACAGAGAGATGAAATCATCTCATATTAAAAAGAAGAATTCACTTATTCCTTTAAGATCATAGATCTACAAGACCAAGGTCTTTCATAAAGAGATTAAAGGATCTAATCATAAAATAAAAAGAAGAACATAATTCTTCTCACAGATCATAGATCTATAAGACTAAGGTCTTTTACACAAAGAGATCATGAACATCTCATAAAGGGGGGGAGAATAAGTCAATTCTCTTAGGATCACAGATCCATATAGGCAAAGCCTTTCATCAAAATAAGAGATTGAAACATATCCTACAAAATAAGAACTTTGTTCTTAGAACCTTGAGATAAAGTCTCTTCTAAACGAGAATTTATTTCTCAGATCATAAAGTTGATCAGATAGCGCTTTGCGCTCATAAACTAGCGCTTTGCGCTCTTGGACTGGCACTCAGCGCCAAGCGCACTACGCGCTCCTTACGTGTGCGCCACTTAACAGCTAGATCTTTGCGCTCTTGGAATGGCGCTCAGCGACACGCACACTACGTGCTCCTCACGTGTGCGCCACTTAACAGCTAGCGCTTTGCGCTCTTGGACAGGCGCTCAGCGCCAAGCGCACCACGTGCTCCTCACGTGTGCGCCACTTAACAGCTAGCGCTTTGCGCTCTTGGACTGGCGCTCAGCGCCAAGCGCACCACGTGCTCTTCACGTGTGTGCCACTTAACACCTAGCGTTTTGCGCTCAAAAACTGGCGCAATGCGCCCATTATTTGGCGCTTAGCGCCAAGCGCACCACGTGCTCTTCACGTGTGCGCTACTCAGCAGAAGCGCAATGCGCTCATAAACTAGCGCTCTGCGCTCTTCGACTGGCGCAAAGCGCCAAGCGCGCCACGTGCTCCTCACGTGTGCGCTAAAAGAACATAAATTGTTCTATAAATAAAGCCCAGAGTTATGATGAATGCTCAGCATTCAATAAAAGACAAAAATATAGTCAGAACTCAAATCGATGCTCAGCATTGTCAAATGTTTAACATTTTAACTGAGTGGGCCGAGCCCAAGTTGGCCATAAACCCCTCATTCAGATTAATTGAGCCCATATGCTCATAAATCTTTTAACAGATTTTAGTCCCAAATTGGACTACAGATCTCTCAACAAAAATTGGTTCAAGGGTACATCTCTTTACTCCTCTGATATTTGTCGTTGTAATCCTTCAACGTCTTCAGAGAGGTGACGGGTCCCGACAACCAAACATTCCATGGACTGTGGGGTCCTTAAACCCATGGACTATGATGTCCTTAACCTCGGACTGTGGGGTCCTTAAACCCATGGACTGTGACATCCTTAACCTCGGACTGTGGGGTCCTTAACCCCATGGACTATGATGTCCTTAACCTCGGACTGTGGGGTACTTAAGCCCATGGACTATGATGTCCTTAACCTTGGACCGTAATGTCCTTAAACTAATTGACCGCAATGTCCCTAAACTAAACAACAGAGCCCAAATGCTCTCTTGTTAGATCTAAATGATCCCGTTAAGTTGATCTTAGTCTGAAATTAGACTAACGTGTCCTTAACAAATGTTTAAGTTGATCTTAGTCCCAAATGAGACTAACGTATCCTTAAACCCAACCCCAAAACAAAATCTAAAAAGATACGAATTTGGACTAATCCACGCCCTACGGGCGACAACATAAATTAGTCTCCGTATACAATCCACGGGAAACCAAAAACAAAACAAACACACACGACACGAAGTGACCATCTGGAGAAGGAGAAAGTGGTTACCGCGATGCGGTAACGTAATTAACTGCAGGGCTTGCGCCTGCAGGGAAGAGCGTCCCCTGTTCATATCATAATTTTGCATTATTATATTCCCCATTCTTATTCATTTTACAAATAAATAGGTGCTTTTGATCCATGTCTGTTGAATAGTTGCAGGTTACAGGTTCTCGGAACAAAACAGTGAAAATGATGAAAAGACGCTACAAAAGTGAGACTACGACCAACAAACAGAAGAATCTTTATCATGCCGCCTACAGTTTGAGGAACAAATGAAGATCAGCAAACAGTTCGATTGCACAAAGGCAGCACAAGATTCAAGACTTCAACATGAAGCAAACGGTAAAAGTCCACAACATTATGCACTGTGGAAATCTGGAAGAAACTAGAAAATATTCTGAAGAACCAAGTGAAGAAAATAGAAGGAAAAAAGAAACAGAATGAAGCCCTGAAGAAATGATGCAGCGAGACCATCATATGGCCGCGGAACCGCAGCCAAACCATGCTTATGGTCGCGGATCCGCGGCCGTGCGGTGCGTGTCGGTGCGTCGGTGCATTGACTCAGTTTTTTTAAGGGTATTTTTGTAATTCTAGATAGGGATTAGATGTAAACCCTAGGGTTTCTATAATCAATAAATAGGAACCCTACAGCTCTTTTTGGAGCATGCCTCTTCTTGTGTCTCTTCTTATTTATCTATTTTAAAATTTCAATTCCTGTAATGTTTGAAGAGTGCATCAAATAAAAAAGTAAGTTTTTCTTTATCTTGCCCTAGTTATTAATTTCTTTTCTGCCCTAATTATAAATTCTTTATCTGCCCTAGTTATAAATTTCTTTATCTGCCGTAGTTGTTAAATTTCTTATCTGCCGTAGTTGTTCAATTAAAAACAAATAAAAATGAAATCTTTTATCAATTCCCTAATGTGTGAGTAGTTTCTCACTTGTTAGGGTTAGGTTTAGGGAAGGTTTGAGAGATGAAAATCTCTCACCCCTTTCTTGCCCGTTATACATTTTAAAGTAGGACTCTATGCATACTTACACACACCGCTCACTACGGCACCCTATCCCACGAGGTAGCGGTGATACCATAGTTAAAGACCGGTTGTGTATGTTTTCTATGGAGGTTAGGGTAAGAGTTAAGAAAGGACGGACAAGGACCTAGAGAAAGAAACCTAGTTTCTTCCCGATCGTGCTAATCCCCTTTGTTAACAATTACCTTAACACCTAAAAGTTCTTAATTAGGGCATAGAAAGCGGTGAGAAATAATTGACTTTACAAACTTAACCTAAATCTAACTCTAGCAAGGTCTTAATCAATTTTAATCTCATTCTTAGATCTTAAATCAAAACCCAAAATAATTAGATTAACTCGTTAGAACATAAAGAATAGGAATCCATCTCCCTGTGGACCGACCGTACTCAACCGGCTAGCTACAAAGCGACACCGCTATTGATTACGGTAAATTCTTTGATTTCAAAATGCACACGCAAAAGAACGATCAATCAAATGGCGTCGTTGCCGGGGAGACGGTAGTCTCTTTCTTTGTGTAATTTCGGGTTAATAAAAAAAAATTAAAAATTTAAAAATTATAAAAATTGAAAAAATTTAAAAACAGAAAAAAATAAAAATAAAAATCATCTTGTTCTTGTTGAGAGGTATTGTGCGAATTGTGCAGGATCGAAAAGACGAACATATTCAGATTTGGAAACATCCAGTAAGCAAAATAGCAAACAGCCGATCTGAACCTACAGAGGATAAGCACAACAGAAAAAGTTTGGAGATCTGAACCAACCGATTGACCGTGGAACCGCCGAATTTCCCTATATTTGACCGTGGAACCGCGGCTCCTTGGTGACGTCAGCGCGTGGAAAACTCTCTGTAAGCATCTTTTCTTCTTCTGAACCCCCTGATATCCTCTAGAAAAATTTTCCTGCAGGGTTCTTTGCGCAAAAATTTCTCCTCCCTCTCCAATAAATTGTTTTTGTGCAGGATTCTTTGCACTGCCAAATAAAAAAAAATCTGCAAGTGTTTTAGATTTTTGTGTGTTAATTGCTTTGCATATTTAAAACGGACTTTTAAGGGGCTATAACACCAATCCAGATTGGGTGGGGATTTCATTACCCTTCCTAGGACCTCAAAAATCACAAAAAGAATTTTTGCATCAACCTTCGAGTTAATTAAAAAATATTAGACTCAGCCAATAAGGACTGTCGTGCTCATTAGGACAAAGGAAAAGTTGTAGGCATCGGTCGATTATCTAAACCTGACTTTGTGGTGCCTAGGCTAGACAAGTAGGAAAGGTAATTTTAAAAGGCCCGTCTCACGGTGATTCGTGAGCGGATCCCTCCTTTCTTTACTTATGCTTACCTGGCCACAATTGACGGTGAAGAGGCGATTCGAGGATCTCACAACTTGCCCTTTGGAACAGTTAGGAACAGTCTAGTTGACTTAGGAGACCATAGCTCTAGGTTTGATTGTGCATATTTTAAACTGTGATTGTTTGAACTAGTTCCGTACAAATTTTTGCAAAAACTCTTTCTAAAAAAAACACTTTCAAAAATTTCAAAACTCCAAAAACAAACAATTTTTTTTAAAAAAAAATTTAAATATAAAGAAAAAAAATCATCACATTCTTCTCTTTTCTCACATCATGGGTACCCCCCTCGCAAAACTCTTGCCGAACTTTGGTACCCTCATCCAAACATTGCTTCGTACGCGCATTGTTTTGGTCGAATTACGGACGACCCCTCCATGCCTAAAATTTCTTTGAAAGATCGAATAGAAGCGTCTAGGAGAAACAGTTGGACTCCGCAATCCACTTTGTAGCAACCATTTCAATCTTCACCATCTTCTTACGTTGATACTCCTTTTTCGAGTCCTGTCGTAACTCCGAAACCCATGTCTATTGCTGAACATATTGAGCAATTTCGTAACCGATCTTTCACTCCTTTCAACACTTCCAGTTCTTGGAATCAACAAGTCCATTCACCTTTTTATCCAAATGTTGACCCTACTCCTGTCCAACCATTCAATTCCTACCAGTCCTACCCGACTTTCGCACCTTCTCTAGACACTGCTTCTACACAGCCATTTGGGAGTTTCCAGAATCCAAACAATTTTGAATCTTTTACTGAAACCCCTTCACAGCCCATGTCTAGTCTGGAACAGTCGTTGGAAGCTTATATTGTAGCGACAAACCAACAGATGAGGAACCTGGATGCGTCCATTGCCGCCCTTAATTCATCAAGACGACCTAGTGAACCGGTAGCTAGCTTCCAACTAGCTCAAAATTTTCCAATGTATGATGAGGCGGTTGGACAGATCGAGAATTTGAGTGGAGAGAGTGAGCTATACACCCTTCCAAATCAAACCGACCCATCCCCAATTGAATCCCACAACTCCGGTTTTGAAGGTCTATCAAGTATCCCAAATGTTTCACCAGTTGAAAATAAAACATTTAATGAGTTGTGCGACTTTATAGTGCTTGAGTTGCCAGATTGTGAAGGGTCCCTTTCGAGTGAAACCATCACCAATCCTTTTGACCTCTACACCTCCAATCTAGAACCTGAATTGATAAATATCCATGCTTTTGATGAGGTGTCTGAGAAAATTAATTTTCACTTGATCGAGGATATTGACGCCGGGAATATTTTGGATGATGAACCCGCAGATTTGGCCGAGTTTTTCTCTCCAATTCATCATCCCGAATCATTAAATGTTTTTCCCGAACTTCATATGCGTCTTGATTTTGATGAGAATGGCATGGATAAGCTAAATTTTGAGGAGAATATTGAGGAAATTATTGAGGATAAACCAGTTTTGTTTGATGAGTCGGATTTTCCAATTCATCCTGTTCTTTCCATTGACTGTGTACACCCTCCTGAACCTCTAACCGATACCCTTCCTCACTCACTTCCCTCCATCCTCGTTCCGACCTTGCAAGAAACCGTTACACTTTCATTTTCAATGTCTGGTTACCAAGTTCGACGTACCCATGTTTTCTCACGAACCATGAGGGATTTGACCTCATTTCTCAGTGGGTTGATAGATTAGCACAATCGCTTTTTACACATCGGTCATTACAAAATAAGCTAATTTATACACTCCATCTCCACCCTCAAGTTCATATTCTTTCTCCCACTTTCTCTGGTTCTTCTTCTAATCTTCCTTTAATGATACCGAGTGTTAATGAATCACAATCCGATATTTTGAGTTCGATAATTTTTTAAAAAACAACTTGATTTAGAATCTTTTGAGAATAAGGAAGATGACCTTCACGAGTCTCCTACCTTCATAATTTTTGAAAAATCAAGTGTGTTGAATTCTGGCGAGACACTTATTGACATTGAAAAGTCCAATCGAACCTTCGATGAAAGTTTCGAAGATATTTTCGCCGACGAACTCGCATTCTTAAACGACACGGATTTTGTGATTAATCAACCTCCACCTGAAGAAGTCGAACCACCATCATTTCTTTTTCCCTTCCGCCATTCTTCTCCTCCACCGAAACTGTATACTGCTTCTATCTCCATATGGTCTCGTGTGTTTCTCATTTCTTTTCTCTACACTCCATTCTTTCACCAACCACACCATTATAACGATAAAATTTTTGAATGGTTGGTACTAACCTTTGGCCTGTGTAAGGCCTTGTATAGCTTGATACTGTTTTCTTCCCCTCTAACTCTGAACTTTAACGCTTAAACACTGGAAACATTGTTTCACTTAAGTTTGGGGGGACCTTTTTGTATATATTTTGTTTTCTTTTTTTTCTGTTAATAATAATAAAAAATATATATAAAAAATAAGCAGGGGAGTGCCGACAATTTTGACCTTCTTGATGTAGCCTGACAGTGAGGACACTTTCAAGTTTAAGTTTATGGGTGTGCTCGGTAAGCCTTCTTCCTTCGCATTCATATGTATATTTTTGCATTTGCATACTTATTTTAAAACCCATAAAAAATTGAAAATTTTTAAAATTATAAAAATTGAAAAGTTCAATTTTGGCCATATTTAACTTAAGTTCAACATGACGATTGAATAGTAGAGAAAAACTAGATCCTAAACTTAGTAAATTAAAAACCCTAAAAATAACCTTTCTTAAAATTTAACGGTAGAAAACATATGTCCTTGTGGTATACTTAGAAATAGGCAAATTTTGAGTTCACTTCTTTGGCTAAGTCAAAACAAGGGAGGAGTATTGAAATTTTTATTTGAAGTGTAAGTCTAAAAAAATAATTCATAAGCTTAAGTCTAAATTCTGAAAATATATACCCTACAACTTGCACAAACACGAATCTTGAAACTTGGAATAGTAGAGGAGACCTTAAAATGCTCTTGTCTAAAATCCTTAGTATGAAGAAAAATAAAATTATAAGTGTGAACAAAGAGATATAAAAAAAATGAACACTGGTTTTGTAATTACTTAAGGCTGCGTAAAATAAAAAAATATATAGCGAGGGTGCTTTATCACCTAGTGTCTTAGACCAACTGGTTTGGGAGTCACTTCTAAAGCCTTAGGTATTACAAGACGAGGAATTACGCCTTAATGCGCAAACACATTTTGTAATCAGTCATTAGTACCTCAAGAAGTATTAACGGTCGCATGAAGGATGTGTGAGAAATTTCATCTAAAAATTCACCAACTAAAAATACTTTGGACGATGGACAAGAGTATGAGAGCTTGAATTGAATTTCCAAGTGTAGGGGTGATACATACACACACGTAGAGGTATATGATTGGGGTTTGGATGAGAGATAGGAATGAAAAATAGGACTTATATTTTTAGTAGAAATGATAAAAATTCCAAAGTTGAGATGGAACCTTAGAAGGAAAACTCAAAAGATGCTAAAAACTAAGTAAATTTACAGAACATATACAATCTTAAGTTAAATGATAAGGAAGCGTGAAAAAATATGGGTTGATAATTTCTGATTTGAAAATAATAGAACTTCTTGCTAAAATACCGAATTGAAGAATAAAAGTCAATAGGCCAAATTGATAGGATTTTGTGGGTAGTATCCACTGAAAACCCTCAGGAGACAACACTCCTCCTACTAGGGACACCTAGAGGTTTAACGGCTTGTTGCACGAGATCAGTGCAATCGCGTTTCCCTGCGAAAGTGAGGTTAGGTCTTTTTCGAGAATAAACTAGTTTTGCTCGAGGACGAGCAAAAGATAAGTTTGGGGGTATTTGTTCATATCATAATTTTGCATTATTATATTCCCCATTCTTATTCATTTTACAAATAAATAGGTGCTTTTGATCCATGTCTGTTGTATAGTTGCAGGTTACAGGTTCTCGGAACAAAACAGTGAAAATGATGAAAAAACGCTACAAAAGTGAGACTACGACCAACAAACAGAAGAATCTTTATGATGCCGCCTACAGTTTGAGGAACAAATGAAGATCAGCAAACAGTTCGATTGCACAAAGGCAACACAAGATTCAAGACTCCAGCATGAAGCAAATGGTAAAAGTCCACAACATTATGCACTATGGAAATCTGGAAGAAACTATAAGACATTCTGAAGAACCAAGTGAAGAAAATAGAAGGAAAAAAGCAACATAATGAAGCCCTGAAGAAATGATGCGGCAAGTCCATCATATGGCCGCGGAACCGCGGCCAAACCATGCTTATGGCCGCGGATCCGCGGCCGTGCTGTGCACGTGCGGTGCGTGTCGGTGCGTCGGTGTATTGACTCGGTTTTTTTAAGGGTATTTTTGTAATTCTAGATAGGGATCAGATGTAAACCCTAGGGTTTCTATAATCTATAAATAGGAACTCTACAGCTCTTTTTGGAGCATGCCTCTTCTTATGCCTCTTTTTATTTATCTATTTTAAAATTTCAATTCCTGTAATGTTTGAAAAGTGCATCAAATAAAAAAGTAAGTTTTTCTTTATCTTGCCCTAGTTATTAATTTCTTTTCTGCCCTAATTATAAATTCTTTATCTTCCCTAGTTATAAATTTCTTTATCTGCCGTAGTTGTTAAATTTCTTATCTGCCGTAGTTGTTAAATTAAAAATAAATAAAAATGAAATCTTTTATCAATTCCCTAATGAGTGAGTAGTTTCTCACTTGTTAGGGTTAGGTTTGGGAAAGGTTTGAGAGATGAAAATCTCTCACCCCTTTCTTGCCTGTTATACATGTTAAAGTAGGACTCTATGCATACTTACACACACCGCTCACTACGGCACCCTATCCCACGAGGTAGCGGTGATACCATAGTTAAAGACCGGTTGTGTTTGTTTTCCATGGAGGTTAGGGTAAGAGTTAAGAAAGGACGGACAAGGACCTAGAGGAAGAAACCTAGTTTCTTTCCGATCATGCTAATCCTCTTTGTTAACAATTACCTTAACACCTAAAAGTTCTTAATTAGGGCATAGAAAGCGGTGAGAAATAATTGACTTTCCAAACTTAACCTAAACCTAACCCTAGCAAGGTTTTAATCAATTTTAATCTCATTCTTAAATCTTAAATCAAAACCCAAAATAATTGGATTAACTCGTTAGAACATAAAGAATAGGAATCCATCTCCCTGTGGACCGACCCGTACTCAACCGGCTAGCTGCAAAGCGACACCGTTATTGATTGCGGTAAATTCTTTGATTTCAAAACGCACACGCAAAAGAATGATTAATCAAGCTATGTGATTTCAAAACAAACCCTGTCACGCTCCGCTTCCCAGAGTGCGCTAAGATAGGCACGTGACAGAGCCAACCATGCTACCTGTCGATAGGAAACATCCCTCCACAGTCACATTACGGCTGTCTAGAGATATCAAGAACAATAGAAATAAAATAAACTATCTAGTACATGTCCATGAGCCAGAATAAACGAGTCAAGAAATAATATGCGGAAGCAATAAAATCTGGAAAGTAAACATAACTAAACTGGATACTAACAGGATCCTCACTGCTCGGCCTGACGGCGGAAATACTCCTGATCAGCCTACGACAAGGTAGAGGATCTGGGCCATGCAAAACCCAGACGTCAGTGCGTCATAATATCAACAATAATATAAGCAAGGGGTAGCAGGACATGCAGGCATGAGTAAGAACAGTAACGAGTCAATAGGAATATATCACAGTGAAGTATATCAGTATAAGTGATGTGCAGTGATCAATCTAAACTGTGCTACTGGGTTATCTATTCTAAAGTCTTCGAAATCAACTAATGTAATCCTCATCGTAACCCATCGGTGATTATTCCGTAACGCCCGGAAAAACGGCAAACAATGGGTATTCCGTAACGCCCGGAAAAACGGCAAACAATGGGTATTCCGTAACGCCCGGAAAAACGGCAAACAATATGGTAGCCCTTTGAGTTACGTTTGGTTACATTCTTGATTTCCCCATACCCCCAAGTTATGTGTTCAAGTCAGGTATTGATAAATATGAAGCTAATGCCAACACAGGATCAAGCGGGTATAGGTTTATCTGTATAGACAGCAGGATATGTCCATAGGGACAACAGGTCAAGATTTGTCGGCATTAGTAAAAAGATCAGGTATCAAGTCAAGCTGTGGTGCATCAGGTCATGTCAGGCAGTGCACATGTATCAAGTCATATCAAATAGGGTATCAGGTCAGGTCAGGTAGTGCACAGGCATCAAGTGGATGGTCATAATCAAACTGTAATAAGTATGAGTTGCACAAAATCAGGTATAGAGTACTAATAAAATGAAATAACATGAATGGTATGCAAATAGATACAAAATAAATGGTATGGATGCACAACTATCGATTAGGATTACCTTTTATATTTCCAATACTAATTAGGATGCATTTTATTAAACATGGGGTGTTTAAATAACAGTATTATGTAATAACGAGATCTATAGATGCAGCTATATGTAGTATAGTATGTAACAAGATAGGTTTTCATGTACTAGATCTGAAATGATATATATGGATATATACGAATGTCGAATAAATCGATAAAACTGAAAAACAATAATGTGGATTGCAAAATTAATCATTTTGAAGTATTATAATTCAAATAGATATAGATTATAGTATTAAAACATGTAGCAAGATTAACTTTCCTGAACGGATCTCATGACGGATGTAAATGCAGCGTCCGAAGTCGGTAAAAGTCTCGATGCACGCTCGCGCGTACAGAACAGGACCAGGCAATGCAAGAGAGTGACCACGCTGGCTAGGCACGTCCACTGGGTTGCTCGGATCGTCGGCAGCGGCACGGCTCCGGCGATCACCGGAAAAACCAAGAATGTAGAAAGAAAAGAGAAGAAGGAGTTGTAGGAGAAGAAGAAGAAGAGAAGGGTGTTGCTGTGGTGTTGGATCAGGGTATCTGGGACAGAGGATAAGGAGAGCGAGATGTGACAACGAGTCGTGAGTTTTCCGGCGAGGTTCGGAAAACACGGATCGAGGAAAAGAAAAGAAAGGAAAGAAGAAGAAGAAGAAAAGGAACTGGGGTTCACTGTGCTCTGGGATCAGAGGAGGTGGCAAGGGAGAGAAGACGGCGATGGGTCGGAGCTCCGGCAAGGTTTCACGGCGAGGCGGCTGCGATTTCCTGATGTTAAATGCTCGGGGTTTTTGGTGCAGGGTCGAAGATGGAGAAGGAATCGCCGTTAACCCTGAGAAGATTATAGTAGTTCGAGATTGGCCGATTCCGAAGAACGTAGCAGAGATCAGAAGTTTTCTTGGTCTTGCCGGATATTACAGAAGATTCGTGGAGAATTTTTCTCGATTGGCTGAGCCTTTGCCCAAGCTTACACGGAAGGAGGTACCGTTCGTATGGACGGATAAGTGTGCATCAGCTTTGAGGCGTTGAAGCAGAGATTGATAACCGCTCTTATTTTGACCGTACCAGACAGTTCCGGAGGATTGGTGATTCACAGCGATGCATCTGGAAAAGGTTTGGGATGTGTTTTGATGCAGCATGGGAAAGTTATAGCCTACGCATCGAGACAGTTGAAGACCCATGAGAAGAATTACCCAACTCATGATTTGGAGCTAGCAGCTGTGATTTTCGCTTTGAATATTTGAAGACACTATTTATTGGGCGAAAGGGTCGAAGTATTCACCGATCACAAAAGCCTAAAGTACGTGTTCACACAGAAAGAGCTTAACATGAGGCAGCGTAGATGGTTGGAGCTGATGGCTGACTACCATCTTGATCTTAAGTACCATCTGGGGAAAGTTAATGTTGTGCCGGATGCGCTTAGTCGGTTGCCAGCAATTCGGATGTTGACTGCACAGAAGGAGCTTATCGAAGACTTTCGGAGATTCAAGTTGGAGATCGTGTTACCGCATACTTTGGGACAGTTGATGAAGCTGCAAGTACAGTCGTCGTTGATCGAGAGTATTAAGGCAGCGCAGTCATAGGACCCAAGATTGCAGAAGTTTCGAGAACAGGTTGAATCAGGACTTCGAACGGATTTGTTGATTCATGAAGATGGTTCGTTGCGATATGGTAGCCGTTTGTGTGTGCCTAAAGGAGACATTCGCGAAGAAGTTATGAAGGAGGCACACAGTTCCGCATATTCCGTACATCCAGGAGGCATGAAGATGTACCGCGATCTAAGACAGCATTTCTGGTGGGAAGGCATAAAAAGGGAGATTGCTCGCTTTGTAACGAAGTGCTTGGTGTGTCGGCAAGTTAAGGCTGAACATCAAAGGGTAGCTGGTTTATTACAACCACTTCTGATTCGTCAATAGAAGTGGGAACATATAACCATGGATTTCGTGACAGCTTTATCGCGGAGTCCAAAGGGCAACAATACAGTTTGGGTGATTGTTGATCGATTGACCAAGGCAGCGCATTTCATACCATTTCGAGTTGGTCAATCAACGGAAGCGTTGGCAGAACGGTATCATGCAGGCCATGTTATGAAATTTTAAATTATTTTATATGACTTAAAATGTTATAGGTAAAAGATGCAATGCCAGATAAAATGCCAGTATGCAGTATTCAAGAAAATACACGTTTCTATGTAGCAAGTCAAGATAATTCATAAATATGAATAAAACAAGTTTCAAGAAAGCGGGTCGGGTCGAATGCAATATAAAATGTAAAATACCATTCGCACCCAAAACACGATAAATCAAGAAAATACCATAACTACGGAAATACGGGAACTGGAATTGGTATAAATGAACTAGGGTGTTACATTATACCCAACTACAAAAAGAATTTCGTCCTCGAAATTCCCAAGACAAGAAAGATAAACAATAAAGAATCTACAAGGATAGGTGTAGAAACTTCTGTCGAATCTCGTCTTCACGTTCCCAATTCGATTCTCCATGCGAGTGATTTCCCCAAGAAACAAGTACGAGAGGGATAACCTTGTTCTTAAGAACCTTTTCTCTTCGATCAACAATCGACATCGGTCGCTTCTCAAATATCAAATCCTCTCTTACAGTCAGCTCCGAATGATCCAGCATGTGTGTTTCATCTCGGACATACTTACGGAGTTGAGATACATGAAACACGTCATGAACATTCGCCAAAGATTGTGGTAACGCCAATCGATAAGCCACTTCTCCAACACGCTCAATAATATCGAAAGGTCCCATGAATCGAGGACTAAGCTTGCCTCGACTCCTAAAATGAATTATTCCTCTAGTCGGTGATATCTTCAAGAATACCAGATCACCAACAGCAAACTCTAGAGATCTTCTCGATGTATCGGCCCAACTCTTCTGCCGATCGTGTGTTGCCTTGATATGATTCCGAATAGTATTAACTTTCTCTCATGTTTGCACGATCACATCCGGTCCAAACAATCTTCATTCTCCAACATCGTCCCAACAAACAGGTGAACGACACTCGCGACCATACAATGCTTCGAATGGAGCCATCTGAATAGTCGCCTGAAAGCTGTTAATCAGGTTTGATTCTTTTTGTAGTTGGGTATTGGACCCAATACACGAATCAGAAAGCCTGTAATTAGGAGCATGTCCTTCCATATTGTTATCGTGATTCTTGAATCATATCTTTCTCTTGATCCTTGTCTTGACGTTATGCAAACAACTTTGCATCTCGGCTTGAAGTCTTTTTGATTCCCTACTTATTCTTTTGATTCTGATACTAGGATTTAGGCGACTTGAACGGAGTTATGTGATTGTAACTATGAATTGCAGCATGGTTACAATGCGATACTCTATTTAAGTAACTTGGATTGATCGTTCTTTTGCGTGTGCGTTTTGAAATCACATAGCTTGATTGATCGTTCTTTTGCGTGTGCGTTTTGAAATCAAAGGCCGCATCCGTTTAAACCTTCGATATATGGTGTCATAAATCAACTTGGCATCTTCGGAGAGGTGGAAGGATAGCACCAAATAGCATCTGCCCTCGGAATTTAGGCCTGGACGTCCCAACGTCCCGGTCGCGCCTTCCGGCGGGGAACAGTTTAGATTCCTGATTTTTGGCTTACTTAGGTTGCGGTGTGGTTCTATAGACTTCACGTGATTCAAGTGCCGGTCACGTGCCATTTTCAGCTCGTGACATCCAGCCGGGTGGAGTGTCATGTCTTGCTGAATCTATTCTGAAGATCACGTTATTGTTGTTAGATGTAGGTGCCCTCAAGGCAATTATTGTAATTGAAGGAGGACTTATACAGAGAACAATCTTACGTGAGATGATAGTATGCTATCTGGTGTGACTTTATTTGTTGTGTATATACTTTTTACTCAGTATTACGTATTGATAATACATGAGATAAAGCCCCTAGGATTTTGCTTGATTACCAGGACTATGATGGAGATCATACGAGTGGGGCCTGATAGTCCATAAGCACATCCTTAAATGTCCCTAGTTGTAGGAGTATCGAGACTAGGCATTGATATTCCAGTTTAGACTAGTGTATATGTTTCATGACCCTGTATGGGGCGATGGCTGATCCCATAACCATTGGTGTTTGACACCGATGATTGTATATAGGTGCTCATTGGATGAGTACACTGGAAGGACTCACCTGAGAACTCCTAAGTGGTATTGTACCAATGTCAGATAGCAGTTTTTTGGTGACGTAAGTACAGAGTTGTCTGTAGACCTTAGATCATCATAGTGTCTTGTGTGTTTCCCACTATACTTAGATGACTACCCTACCATGGCTCTACCGATTCATGAAAATATGTTTTAGTTAGGTGCAGTCCCGAGCCATATAGAGGAAGTGAGCAATCGGATGGGATTCGTCTCTCCCAGTATAGAGAGTAGATATCGCGCTGTGCAGGACATGACTATAACCATGAGTCTGTGGCCACAACAAGTGAGATAAACTGATAAGTGTTATCAGTTGTATCTCTAAGTGTTATGAGTCATTAGTCAGCGTGATTTATCGGTTTATTAAAGGTCGGAAGGTTTCCACACCTAGACCCGATATGCGATATCCTAGATGAAGAGACCTGACTGTACGGAGATTATCACCGATAGGCTCATTAGGGGTTCGGACATGCTTGCTTTTTAATCTTCTTTTCATTCAATACCTGCGTAGCTGTTATGTGCAGCAAGTAACGCTGACGGTTTGTGGATCTTACCCATAAGGGGATCGATATGAAAGTATTTCAGATCGATTGGACATGATCCAGATCTACCACTGGTGTATTGTCGAGTCTTTAGAGTCCCATACAGTTTTTTGAAGCTTGGGGGAAATGATTGTAGTGGCGATATATGATACTCATGGGAGTTCGATTAAAATAGCATATTTGATACCCTAATTTTAATCAGGCATTTAATTAATATTAGCCGACTTTGTGAAAGCCGATATATTAAATCAAGTGTTGATTTAATATATATATATATATATATATATATATATATATATATATATATATATATATATAATTACATAATTCTAATTTAATCTCTTTATGTTTGCATTTTATTTGAAAATGCAAATTGATTGATTATGTTTGCTTGATTAATCTAGGTTCTCTTTAGCTTAAGTTATGCCATGAGACGAGCACAACTTAAGTCCACTCTCATGTGGTGACATGTGTAGGAGCGATGAGAGCTAGGACATATAGAAATTGGATGATGGAGATCTTTTCACTTGTATGCTTTGTTTTTAAAAGGAAAAGAAAATTGATTTTAAAGGGAGCATTATTTTTTCCATGACATTCTCTTCTTCTTCCTCCAATTTCTAAAGCTCTCTACTCATCACTAAAGAGAACAAAAGGTGAGAGTTAAATTAGAATAAATACATTACAATTCTCTAATCTATTTCCAAGAAAGAATGAAATTGAAGTTTGCTTCAATTGTTGAAGCATGGAGCTCAAGTGGAGAAACCCATAAGTGGATCATCTTTGACCATAAAGATTACTTGCAAGCTTGATCCCACCTCATCCATGGAGCCTACAAGGAGTCCAACACAAATGTGGAGCACTTGAAGTTGCTATAAAGGTTGTAGTTCTTATAAACTTTTAGTTTTAGTTCTATGTGTTTTTGCAATTCTATGTGAATGTTGAATGTTTGTAGGATATTGGATGCTAATATATTAGTAAAATTATGATTTTATTTTCCTCCGTGGTCTCAAATGTTGTAGCCCTAGCTCTCGAAACCCTTCATGGTATCAGAGCCAACTCATTCACTGAGAATTGCCTTCCAAAACCATTGAAATTTTCAAACAATGCATATTAAAAATTGTTTTTAGTATGCTTCAAAAACCATTTATTTTTGGTGTTTTTCATTACGCTCGGGGTTAATTGAAGGGTTCAATATGATATTAGAGGTGTTATGGAAGTTAGGGAGAGGACACCCCTACCCGGGAGCACAAATTGGTGCCCTCGGGGGAGGGTGAACACCTGAGAGCACCATTATGGTAATCCGACCATTCCATTTCTGTGATGTTCATTATATGCTTATGATATTATTACCTACCTAGTGATGATTTTTCCTGTATGCTGTAATGTGATTATATGCGTGATATATATATATATATATATATATATATATATATATATATATATATATATATATATATATATATATATATGTTGTATATGTTTTGCATCCGTACTAGTCATGTCCCCGCACTGCAGTAAGTTAAGTAACCTTACGGTGAAGTCCGGGGACCCTATGGCGAATGCGGATGGCATATACATGTATTCTATTTACTTTTCATGCTTTTATATGATGATTGTGTGAATAGATGCTAGATAATACGATTATCTAAATGATGCGATTGTGTTAATACGATTAATACAAAGTTAAATAAACCTAAAACACATTGCAGGAACCAATATTAGATATTGGTGTTATAGTCGACTCTTTTGCTTTGCATCGAGGTATTCAGTTAGGAATATCCTGCACCTCATTCTACGAGGAAAGAACCTAGATCCCTTCACAGAGAGTGACCTCTTTGGCAAAATATTGTATTACTATAAGTTTGCAAATTGAATAGACGTATTCCTTTGCTTTACATAGTAGAATTCAGTTAGGAATATCCTGCATCGCATTCAATGAGGTAAGAGCCCTAATCCCTTCACGGGGAATCCGCACTTAAGAAAAAGTCTACGTAACTATAAATTTGCAAAACCACTCGATTCTTTCAATGATATCAAGTTCATTACGTTAATGGTTTTCTTCAAAACCAGCCACAACCCTCTGCCATTTTAGAAAGTAGAGTACTTAGTATTCGTGCTACATTATGTTGATATTTAGTCAAGGTGTAGTGTACGGTAGCTAAGTGATGCTTCCTTCTTGTATGTGATGCGATTAGTTAGGACAGTCGTTCGATCGTTTTGATCTTTAGTCAAGAGTCATGCGGGTGGGTCTAAACTAGTAAGGAAATGACGAGTAGAACTTGACTAGGACCTTTTGGCGTTTTGATCTTTTGTCAAGGTCCTAGGGTCCTAGGGGTAAAAACCGATATCGGGAGTTCCAAGTGTTGAATCTTGCAATGAGATTGCATACCTTCTATGGAGTGGAGTGACTTGTTGACCTTGTCAAGGTTATCATGCCATAATAGTTTGGGTCCCGATTCTCACTGTGAGTAATAGTTATTCTCGAAAGATTTTCTATAAATAATCCCAGCTAGTTCTCATTTTAGGTTTTGAAGGAGGATTCGATAGAACAGTAGGAGCCATCCTGATTAGATGAAAATATATGCCAATCAAATCTTGACTAGAGTGCACAACAAGTGTTACTTTTCTCTCTCTCTCTCTCCGGCAGCGACCTAAGACCGAGCTTAAACTAAAACTCATAAACCAAATTTTAACTGGACCTTTTTTACGATCAACGACTTTTGGCATGTCATTTCTACCCTAGTTCGCGACAATGTCGCAAATGACGTTACCCCTCTCACTTCCCTTTCACTTACTCCAGAACGCTCTGTATTCGGTTTAGAGATCCATATTGTTGTGAGGCCATCGTATGATTAGATACGAACCCAAAGAAATTATTTCATTATAGGGATGGACACTGGTTATGGAGTGGATGAATTGTTCGTTTTTATCTCCCTTCTATCTTATCTCAAGTTTGAGAGCTCCTTATGAGTAAGGAGTGTATACCAGTTCTGCTTATTGGATAGTCCTCTTCCAATCCTAAAACTGGTGCTGATAAGAATGGAAAGAAGAAAATCAACTAGCACAAGTCTGGTACATAGAAGGTAAGATGGAGATACACTAAAAGGGATAATTGTGAGGGAAAGAACATTGCAACTACTGTCGGTAGCCTAGATATTATAGTGGCATTACAAAGAACACCCAGCAACCCTTTGAAAAATTTGTTGTTTCGATTTTTCTGAGTGGTTATGATCGAAAACTGTTTCTCAGACACTTTTAACTTTTGGGTATATAGATATCGGTTTAAAACCCTGCATCTGTAAGATGTTACAAAAGGTGAGAGGGAGTTAAGTACTGGGAAAAGGGTGATCTGTTCCCCAATGTCGGAACTCGGAGTCATTGTTGCTATTGGGGAAATCACCAGGTTTACCTAATGGCGAACCTTTGATTTTGAATGGCCGTTATAGTGCACCAACTTTTAAAAACTCATATTCGTCTCTTTATTTGATAAAGTAGAATATAATTTTCAAAACGATGTCACTGCCATTTAACTACATCAAATGTTGATTAGGTAAGGTGCAAAGAATAACGGAACTGATACTCTTAACCAAAATACAGTTCTTAAAATTATAACACACAAATTATGAGTTAGTGAACTATGGAGATATATACATAAGATGTGTATGGTTCGTTGTCCTTCGGGACAAGGGTCTGGTTCTCTTATTTCATTCTATCTACTTTTTGAGTACTTTAATTTTGGATGCGCGTTCTTATTGAAACGAAAAATCCAAAGCCGTGAGAACTTCAAAGAGTATAGCGACAAAGTAGAGGACCAGAAGTTTGTAGTATCATGAATTTTTGAAGTGTTCGAAGATATGGATACTTACGTGAGGTATTTGATCAGTCATATTTATTGCATATTTGTACGGTCATTTTCCCTATTATTATTAATTACTAAAAGGTGTTAATTGTAAATTAATAGCATATGTTGGTTTATTTGTAAAAAGATTATTGTAATATGTTTCTTAATTTATAATTAATATAATTGAGGAATATATGCATAACATATTTAAATAAAATATCCATGAGATTATTAATTAGTAAAATATACATATCATGCCATATCAAATATTCTTAAGATATCATATCATTTAATTGGTTGGAATATTATTTCAAATAAAACAAATGCTACTAACAATTTGATTTGAGATATTGTGCAGGTATTATAATAAATCAGTTCAGGTCTGAAATATAATTAGGAGATCCATATCAAATAGAATTAACAAAGCAGAGCTGCCAAATGTTAAGAGAAAATTGAAGAAACTCTGAACGACAGAGAAAATTAGATATTTTCAGAATATTTTTATCAGAAAGATCTCCAAATATTAAGAGAGGAAGGCACGAGAAATCCGGAGACGCAACCCCATCAGAAGGTGGCGGATCCGCGGCTGTTAAGGGCATTGGGCGGCAGAAGCACGGTTTATTAGTGGCCGTTGGATATGAAAATTTAGGGGCGTGATCATCTTTTCACATACATTAATATGCCGTTTAGGGTTTCAAGTTCTAGAGCCTATAAAAATGACTGAGAGCAATTAGGGTTAATCATCTATCAATCTATCCGATCATCTACCGATTGAGAAATCTAGATCTCTCGAGAAAACTAGGGTTTGTAGTTTAGTTTTTCAGCGATCAACTTCTGTAATGCAACTGTTTATTCAATAAAAGGTAGATATTTTTTATCTTGTCTCATTACTTTCCGCATTTTAATTTCTGCATTTACGTTCCGCAATTTTAATTTTATTATTTCTTATGTGTTTATTAATCTTTCATCATTTACTTTGTTTATCCCAATGAGTGAGTAAATTCTCGCTTGTTAGGGTTTGTAGGGTAGGGTAGTATAATGGATGAACAAAATCCATTAATTTCTTTTTAAGTTTTAATTTTTATAAACTTTAGCAAAATGAATCTTAACCCTCTTATCGGGCGTGCTATCAATTCATGATAGTTACTACCATGATTTGAGATTCGTTAATACACACTTTGTTGAGGGCTTGAGATAAATAGGAATCAATGGAAGGACAAGGGTCAGTAGAGCGAAACCCTAATCCCTCAAAGAACCCTAATCCATATTCATCGCTATTTCTCTAGTATTAAATAATTAAAAGATAAAAAGAATTATTTTTAAAACTCTATCCATTAACTACTAAATCCTATAAACCCTACAAGCCCTTCTTTTATAAAATTTTCAAATCTTTCTAGTATAAAATGATAAAAACCCCACATTTCTTTATTAACTCATCTAAAACAAGATAAGTAATTCACCATTTCCCTGTGGACGATCCATACTCACTATCGGCTAGCTATTGTGGCATCGTTATTGATTGCGGTAATTAGAACACATAAAAACTCACTTTTTCAAACCAATCAGTATTCAGTATTAAGAATGTGATTCTCTCAAATTTCTCATCTGTGGATGCGCTCCATGATGAGTGATGTTGTGATGCCTCTATTAACTTTAACAAACCTTAGCAACTCCACAGATTTAGTAGGTAATCTCAACCACCCGAGAGATACTTTAGTTTGCTCGTAGAAGGTGACAAGGTGGCTTGCATCATGAGATAACGACCCTACTAGTTATCAACAGGCCATAGGAAGTATGACTTACGACTGATAGCTGGATGCCAAGTTATCCAAAATGGACTCCATGCACTTCAACAAAGTATGGACTTTGTTGCGTGCTCCTTGTGGGATAAAACCCAAAGGAGCAAGTACATCTTTCAAGATTAGTGCGATTGGAATGGTAGTGACCTTATAAAGTTAGGACTTGTAGTAAACGGTTTTTCATCATATACCCGACGTTGATTGTGATGAAGCAGCTGCTACAATGTCTAAGCTGAAGTCTATATGGGTATAATTTGTCACGATTGTTTCCTTAAGTATGATATTTGGCAGGTGGATAATTATAACGTCTTTCTAAATAAGTGATTTAGAAGTGTACGTGTATATGAATCTTCGGGAGAATTGTCATAGCAAGTGGGAGCAACGGATAGTGTGTGATTTTTTTAAATCTATTTGTAGACCAAAATAGGCATGGCAGAGAAGGATCATCTGTTTTTGATATTACAGTCAAAGTGTTTGACTTCATCAAAAAGAAAGATGAACCTGGGATCTAAAAGAAGGTTGTAGGGTGGAATGTAAATGATGCCATATGGGATATGGATGACATTCTTCTGATAGGAAGTGATGTTCTTATACTAAAAATCGGTTAAGCATTGGTTGTCACGGATGTTTCTCAATATGGGAATTGAAAAAAAGATATCGTGAATTCTGTTGACTCGGTCTTTACAGATAGATCTAATATGTTTTGGAATTGTCCCAATTTAGGTACTCTGACACCATTCTAAAGGGGTTTAGAATGTATGAATCTAAGTGAGGTAGTGTACCTGCATAAGGTGGAGTCACTCTCTCTAAAAAGATGTCTTCAGGACTGATGAGGAGAGGAACTCACATGAGTGACTTTCCACTTGCTTCGGCAGTTGGGTCATTCATGCGATATCATGTACCAGACCAGATAATACTTTTACAATTATTGTAATAAGCGGATATTAATCCAATCCTGGAGAAACCGAAGCAATGGAGAACATATGAGATGTTCTTGGAATATGGTAATAGCAGCCTCCTTCTGGAGGCGATTGTCGACTCTAGCTTCCAAGTGACAAGGATGACTGAATGTTTGTCGTGAGTTATACAATTTACCCACTTCTGAGGAGCAATATATTGGAAGAAGTTCGAAGAGAAATACTGAGATAGTCAAGGCGCTAGATGCTGATTGTGAATCAGCAAAGAATACAGCCTAAGAACTTGTTGGATAAAATTGTTCATTTATGAACATCGTCCCATCGTCCATCCAGAAAAATTCTAAGGCAAGGGTCGCTCAGTTTGGGAGATAGTGGATCTCCATGATTTTGAGAATCCGAGAGACACAGAAAGAAACATTATACCGGATCCACTCACTGAAGCTGAACACGGTTTGCAAAACTGCTAGTAGAGAAGTTGGGTATGCGATACCACAATAATTGGTCTTAAGTGCAAGCGGGAGAATGTTGAATGTAAATGCCCTCAAGGCAATTATTATAATTGAAGGACGACCTATATATGGAACAATCTTACTCGAGATGATAGTATACTATCTGGTGTGACTTTATATGTCGTGTATATACGTTTTACGTTTTACTCAGTATCATGTATTGATAATACATAAGATAAAGCCCCTAGGATTTTTTTTGATTACCAAGACTATGATGGAGATCAAACTAGTTGGGCCTGGTAGTCCATAAGCACATAAATGTCTCTAGTCGTAGGAGTATCGAGACTGGGCATCGATATTCCAGTTTAGACTAGTGTTTATGTTTCATGACCCTGTATGGGGCGATGGCTAATCCCACAGCCATTGGTGTTTGACACCAATGATTGTATACAGGTGCTCATTGGATGAGTACACTGGACGGAGTCACCTAAGAACTCCTAAGTGGTATTGTACCAATGTCAGATAGAAGTTCTCTGGTGACATGAGTACAGAGTAGTCTGTAAATCTGAGATCATCATAATGTCTTGTGTGGTTTCCACTATACTTAGATTACTACCCTACCATGGCTCTATTGAGTCGTGCAAACAGGTTTTACTTGGGTGCAGTCCCGAGTCACATGAAGGCAGTGAGCGATCGGAAGCGATTCGTTTCTCTCGGTATAGGGAATGGATGTCGCGATGTGAAGGACATGACTATAACCAGGAGTCTCTAGCAACAACAAGTGAGATGAACTGATAAGTGTTATTCGTTGTATCTTTAATGGTTATGAGTCATCAGTCAACATGACTTATCGGGTTATTAGTGGTCTGACGATTTCCACCCCTAAACCCGATATGCGATATCCTAGACAAAAAGACCGGACTGTACGGAGACTGTCACCGATAGGCTCATTAGGGATTCACATAGGATTGCTTGTTGATCTTCTTTACGTTCATTACCTGGGTAGCCGTTATGTGCATCTAGTACCACTGACAGTTTGTGGATCTCACCCATGAGGGGATTGATCTGAAAGTGTTTTAGATCGATTGGTTATGATCCAGATCTACTGCTGGCGTATTTTCAAGTCTTTAAAGTCCTACACAGAGGTTTTCGAAGATTGGGCGAAATGATTGTAGTGGCAGTATATGCTACTCGCGGGAGTTCGATTAAAATAGCGTATTTGATACCCTAATTTTAATCGGGCATTTAATTAATACTATCCGACTTTTTGAAAGCCGATATATTAAATCAAGTGTTGATTATATATATATATATATATATATATATATATATATATATATATATATATATATATATATATATTACCGGTATTATATAATTCTAATTTAATCTCTTTATATTTGTATTTTATTTGAAAATGCAAATTGATTAATTATGTTTGCTTAATTAATCTAGGTTCTCTTTAGCTTAAGTTGTGCCATAAGATGAGCACAACTTAAGTCCCCTCTCATGTGGTGACATATATAGGAGAGATGAGAGCTAAGACGTATGGAAATTGGATGGTGGAGATCTCTTCACTTGTATACTTTGTTTTTAAAAGGAAAAGAAAATTGATTTTAAAGAGAACATTATTTTTTCCATGACATTCTCTTCTTCTTCCTCCAATTTCTAAAGCTCTCTACTCACCACTAAAGAGAAAAAAAGAGGGAATTGAATTAGAATAAATACATTACAATTCTCTAATCTATTTCCTAGCAATAATGACATTGGAGTTTGCTTCAATTGTTGAAGCACGGAGCTCAAGTGGAGAAACTCTTAAGTGGATCATTTTTTACCATGAAGATTAGTTGCGACTTGATCCCACCTCATCCATGGAGCCTACAAGAAGTCCAACACAAATGTGAAGAAATTAAAGATCCTACAAAGTTGTATTTCCTATGAACTTTTAGTTTTAGTTCTATGTGTTTTTGCAATTCTATATGAATGTTAAATGCTTTTAGGATATTGGGTGTCAAGTTATTAGTAAATTATGATTTTATTTTCCGTCTTGGTCTCAAATGTTGTGGCCCTAGCACCCGAAACCCTTCAATTGTAACTATTCCATCAAGCAATCACGTTCTATCCAGATATTGGGGCAGGAGGCCCATGAAGCTCCTGATGACCATCAAAGCGAACACCGTCTAACCTATTAGGATGGTATGGTGACAAGAAACGCCGATGACCACAAAAACAAACCTTGTTGCTAAAAGTCAACCGCCTCGATGTTGTATCTTGCTAGCAGTAAGGGCATGTTTTGTAACCATGTACGAACCAACCTGATAGCATTTCATATGCAGGAAAGTTATTATTTGTCCAAATTAAGCCGCACGCATCATGAAGGTTGTATCTGTGTGCATAAGGATTTTAACTTTTTGATTAGTGGTCGGAGGTAGACGTCGATATTGTTTCCTAATGATTTCGGTCCGTCAATAAGAAGAGACATCATAAAGTAGGATTGATCCAAAACCAACCACAGCGATATATTACAAACCATCATTACAACGGCTCATGTGCTATGATTACTATCCATATAGTTGAATGGGCAGAAGCCATCACTAGCCATTCTGAGCCTGATATTGCGAGGATCACTGCTGAATATTCGAAGCCTCCTATCGAAATCTTTCCATGCTGGTGAATCTCTTGAATGACTCATTCTTCCATCTTCGCTTGGAGCAGTACAGTGATGCTAAATCATTGCCTCCGATATTTTCACGACCCGAAAAGGGCACATGACCGGCACAAGAATCACGTGAAGTCCTATGGACCCCACCGTAAGACAAAACCAGGAATCTAAACCATATATAAGAGAAATAGATAATATAATATACTAAAATGGAGGTGGATTTTTTTAGAAAAATTGTATAAAAAGAAGTAAAGCTTGTTTTGCAAAGATGTTTGAAAAACGGACAGCACCGCCTTTGTAAATTTCGAATAAAAACCCTCTACAATGATATAATATAAAAGCATACCCACACGGGAGCTAGCTCGACGCCCACACGGCGAAGACCAAACCACACAATAATATACGACTCCAAAAGGTGAAGATCAACAAGTGGAAATCAAATAACACTATATATACATAAAGTCAAGTCGACTCTACACAAGTTCGACATTCCACAAAAATACAACTTCTAAGGTCTCGGTCCAATACACTAGGCTTGGTTTTTATGGAGTACATCTAGATACAATAAAAGGTACAAGGCAAATGTCGATACAAATTCTAACCCACCTAGCTCAAAAAAATAAGCAACCACGCCCACAAGAAAATAAGTGTGCAACAAAGCTGCTACTGATCCAAGCGGTCAAACCTGCAAGAACTATGACACAACGAGAGTGGGTTGCCAACTCGTAAGTAGAATTCGCATAAAAAGATAGAAATTGCCTGGATAAGCTGTGAAACAACTAAACTTGATAAATGTGTACATCAAGGAGGGTAAATAAGCATGCGTCGAAACTAGAGTTCAAGCGATGAATAATAATAATAATAATAATAATAATAATAACCCTCATGTACAACTTGTGTACCACTATCTTAGCATGTGAAGTATACCAATACGTATGGTTATCATGGCATCATCAAATAATCTATATCTCGACCGATATGGGCAAAACATAACCAAAAGCATAAGAAAGAATGTGAGTCACGAAAGCAACATGCATAATCGCGCAATGAAATGATAACAATCATCAATCGGTAATAACTCAACTGCGTATATATACAATTGTGTCAAATTACGATCACCGTAGACGTAGTGTAATATCTATAGCACACAACTAAGCATAACACAATCAAGGCTGTAATAAATATATAGCATACATCTATGTGTAATTATAGAAAATTAGTCGAAAGATGCATGTAGGTAAAATCCTTTCAAAATAGCCGTATTATGTATATATCACGGCACAAGTTGCAGACGTTAATTTGTGAAGCAATATAAGCATTTCGTTCTAAAGTATACATCACGCCTTTTGAAAATGATTTAAGAGGTCCTTTTGAAAGATTCTTTTGTCGATCATAGACACGTGAAAAATAGTACGACTATAGCGCTTTTGAAAACCTCTTTTAATATATATCAATATGTGAAAATAATATTTCAGGTACTGTCTTTTGGACCAGTCATGTTCAGATATTATACAGCATAATATATATATTTCATTTTTATCATAGAACCCCAGCCATATCCACTGTGTTCGAACTCATTCATAGAAGACAACCTGTGTCAAGTAGCTTCAATCACTTATAGATTGATCACATATATCCACCGCAGACATCTTGTATCTCCTTGCCTAAATCACTCATGAATTGATCACACTTTAATTCACTTTCATATATATCCTCTTTCATATATACATTCACTTTCATATGTATTCTCAATCTCTTAAGATTGATATCATATCATCTTTCACAATAATATAAATCTCGTTTAAATCATACCCTTTTAATCTGTGTAAAATAAGCATAGCACAGACGAGTATCATATTACAGCACAAACAGTAATATACTCACAGCGCAAACGAAAACTTAGAGCGTAGCATAAACTAATAACAGAATCCTAAAGCAAACGAATAACGTAAACTTAGCTCGACTAATAATATAATAGTAACGCAAAAGGATAATGTAAACGGACAATAACTAAAGTAAGCGTAGTGTGAACGAACATAGTAGATAGATAAATACTTTCGAATAATCCCATATATATATTATAAAGTAGAACGAAACGTTGTTTTGAAATTAAGGAGCCTGCGATATTTAAAATATATATCCTTTTGAAATCCAAGGAGCACATCCTTAGCATTATCGCTTTTAAAACATGAACGAATCATTATTTGAAAATGGGTAAAAACATTTATATTTTCGTAATCTCTCAATAGGAATAAATAGTAAGCCTCCGCGAGTCAATATAATAAAAGGATGTATTTGGCTAACCATCAACATTTCATCCAGTACAGAATCTCTCTTCGTAAGATGACAACCAATATTCTATTTAATCAAATCAAATCATAATGTCGGTATCTTCCCTTCGACAGATACCTGGGTAGCCGTTACATATAACTAGTGCCCTGACATGCTTGTGGTTAAACCCACTGCCAACATATTATTGAGTCTTTAGAGTCCCACACGGAGGGTTTTCCAGTTCAGGAAAAACGATGTAGTTTGCGTATGGTTTTACGCAGGGGTGTTCGATTGAACGTGTATTTATACACGTGCTTTAATCGGACGGTTTAGTAGTACTAGAAGGTTTGAATGATAGCTAGTTTTGATACTAATATTATATTGCTCTCTTTTGGGTATTTGTATTTTAACACGAATACGGTATTTATACGAATACGTGTATTTGTATAAATACGGGTATTTGTGCTTTAATACAAATACATGTGTTTCTTTCTAAATATGAATACGCGTATTTTGTATTTTCGGTACAAATATGGTATTCGTATTTTAGTAGAAATACGGTATACGTATTTATACGGGTTTAGGTATACTTGTTTATATACTTACATTTATATTTATAAGTGTTTGTATATGTGTATCTAGTGGGGTGGCAACACTCTCTCTCTCTCTCTCTCTCATTTTCTTCTTGATAAATGGGGAAGTGTGTGGGCTTGTGACTCACCCTAGTGAGTCACTAGCCCACCCACTTCTTTGTTTTGCATAAAAGAGATAAGATGAGAGGGTATGGGATTTTTAGTGGGAGATATTTTGTAATAATGGTTGGATATTTTCACCAAGTGAAAAAAATCTCTAGTTGCCAACCTCTTCTTCTTCCTCATTTTTCTCTCTTGAGTTCTTGAGAATTAAAAGAGAGCATCTTGTTCACAAACTACACCACTCTAAGTATCTTGTCTTAACAAGACTTGATCTTTTGTTGTTTCAAACGAAACTATCGCTTGAATTGGCATAATCGGATGGATCGTCTTTGACTCGGAAGACCGGCTTCGAGAGCTCGTTCCATCAACCCAAGGAGCTTGTGGAGTCCACCTTTCAAGACCCGAAGGATCGTAGACAAAGGTTGTAATTCCAACCGAATAGCTAAAACTCCTAATTAGGGTTTGTTTAGTTTAGTGTTTGGGCTTGTATCCTGAGAGTTTAGTGTATTATGCTCAAGTTTTTAAAGTTTTTGATTCCGCATAGCCGTAGTTGTTACGGCAAGGAGCACATATACACTTACACTTAAGTGATGGGACTACATTATATGTTTAATGCAAAGAAATAAACCCGAAACTGATGTTGTAGGAACTAACTTTTTCAAAAGAGTTTATAGCCGTATTCTTTTGCTTTGCATAGTGGTATTCGGTTAAGAATATCCTGCACTTCATTCGATGAGAAAAGAGCCTTGATCTCTTCATAGGGAGTTCGCTCTTAAGCAAAAGTTTATGCTACTATAAGCCACTCAGTTTTCTTCAAAACCACTCATTTTAAAAACGGACCCTAAACCACTCCTTTTCAAAACCACTCGGTTCCTTCAATGATATCAAGTTTATTATAATAAAGGTTTTTTACCAAAAACCAGTCGTATCCCTCTGTCATTTTCTATGAGTATTGCTTAGTATTCGTGCTATGATTGTTGATCTTTAGTTAAGACGTAGTGTATGGTATCTAAGTAGTGCTTGTTTGTAGCATGCGATGCAATTGGTTAGAACAGTCGTGCGAATTTGTTGATCTTTAGTCAAGGGTCGTGCGGGTGGGTTTAAAGTAATCAACATAATGACGCGTTGAACTTGACTAGGACCCTTTGATTTGTTGATCATTAGTCAATATCCCTAGGGTCCTAGAGGTAAAAACCATATCAGGAGTTTCAAATATTAGGAAAACTTATCAAGTATGCGTATACCTTGTGGAGTGTGGTGATTTTGGTTTGCTTCCATCATGATTATCACACAATAATAGTTGGATTTTGATTCCCACTGATGAGTAGGTGTTACTCTTGGGAGATTTTCACTTCATAACTAGCTAACCCACCAGGTGTTTAGAAAGGTGTTAACAGGATTATGCCTCTACGGAAATGGGGTTATTTAATTGGGTCCGTGCGAAAGCACGGGAGATCTCTCTCGGAGTACCAACACTGGCCCGAATGAACGGTTAGCGAACTTGTAAAGTGTACATGATCCCGACTAGTTCTCCTTTTAGGATTTGAAGGAGAATTCTATGAAACAATGGGAGCCATCCTGATTAGATAAATTAATAGACCAATCTAATCTTGCAAGAGCACATGCTGAGTGTTTCTTTTCTCTTTCTGATTTGCGACCATAACTGACCTTAGTCTAAAACTCGTATGCTAAGTTAACCGAACCTTTTTACCATTCGGCTTTGGAATGTTATAATTCACGACAAAGTCGTATATATCCCTGCTACTCCTACTTTCTCTTTGCCTTCTTTAGAACTCTCCGTATCACTACGAAGATCCATATTGCTTGGAAAGGCTATCTCGTATAGTTACATACGAACTCGAAGAAATTTATTTCAGTCCGAGAATGGCCACCGGTTCTAGAGAAATTGAATTTTATAATTCTGTTTCCTCTTCTTCTTCACCTTCTCTCAAGTTTAGAGATCCTTATATAAAGAGAGTACACCTGTTACAATTGTTGGATAACTTTCTTCTAAATCTTAGGCTAGTGCTGAATGGTAGGGAAGGAAGAAAACCAACTAGCCTAAGTATCGTGTACATAAGGTAAGATGTAGAGACATATAAATGGGTTGAATTGAGGACAAAGGAAATGAAAGTATGTCTTAGCACCTTTACTATGTTTCTATGAGTATCAAGTATGTAATTTAAAAAATTTAGTGGCCTAATTATACTAAATAAGAATCGAACTAGAGAATTAGGGTTTAAAATTTAAGCAAACAAGTTCTAATCTAAGTGAAAAGATTCTACAACCTTTGTAGTCTAGTCCTTCACTTCTAAAACTCCAAGTAGTAGTCCCTAGAACTCTTCTTTGACTCCACTTGAAGAATGGAACGAGCTTGGTTATAGTCTTCATCGTTGAAGATGATCCACCTTGAGGTAACTCTCACTCAAGCCCACACTTCACTAATCAAGTTATTAGTGAAGTTAACAACCTATACTAATGGGCTAGAGTAGTGTAGCTTAATGAAGTAGGAACTTTGCTCACTAGAAAAATTTCTTTCTCTTTTTCTTTTTCTCACCCTAGAAAACTAGTGAAGAGATGAAGAATAAAGATGAACTTGGATCTTGGACGAGTGTGTGAACTATGAAGATAAGATTAGATGAGAATGGGAGTGATAAAATATCTATGAATAAAACAAGAAAAAAGATTAGTCATGACTTCTCAAACCATCTATCAAACAATGACTCATTTCTTTTTTTTTAATTCATATATATTAATCATTATCTCCTCATCTTTACCTCATTTGTAATTCTCATACATCCTAGTTCCATGTATCATCAACCATGACACACACACACACACACACATACACACACACACACACATATATATAAAAGAAGAAAATCTTAAATGATCTTAATATTAGTTAATATATATATATATATATATATATCAAATATATAAATATATATCAAATATATAAATATATATCAAATTATTAAATCAACACTTGATTCAATAATCCGGTTATATCATATATAACCCGGCTAATATCAAATATATGTATATCAAAACATAAAATCAACACTTGATTCAATAATACGGTTATATCACATATAACCGGCTAATATTTAATATTAGTTTATATATATATATCATATTAATATATATATATACATAAACTTGTAATTATTTTCCTATATATAAAATACAAAAAAGAGACAAAAGTTATTGGTGACAAAATACTAGTAAATACACATATCTATATATGTATCAATATATCAAATCGGCACACGATTCAATATCCATATTTCTAAAAAGACAGGCTAGCATTTACAACCGCCCGATTACCGTCAGTGTATCAAGTACACTAGTTTTAATTGATCTCCTGCTCGTACCGTGTACGGTAACTACATCGTTTCGCCAAAACCGGAAACCCTCTATGTGGGACTCTAATGACTTGACAATACACTGGCAACGAGTTACCTAAAAAACCCAAAACTCATAAGCACATCAGTGGCACTAACTATACGTAACGGCTACCTAGATATCTGTCGAAAAGAAGATCGACAAGCAAACTTGTCTGAATCGCTGCTGAGCCTATAGGTGACATTCTCCATTGAGTCCGGTCAGTTCGTCTGAAAGTATCGCATATCGGGTCTAGGGGGTGGTTAACGTCTGACCCCTAATAACGCTATAATTCGTGCCGATATAAATCTCAATACCAATCAAGAAACTACTGATCTCATTATCAGCAAATCCCATCTACCATGACTAAGGACTTATGGTATTGGCCAATTATACACAGTACGGTATCGACTCTCCATACCGGGAGAGATGAATCTCCAACAATCGCTTACTACATCCATATGGCTCAGGACTGTACCCAACTAAAATATATTTGCATGACTCGGAAGAGTCATAGTAGGGTAGTAATCAAAATACAGTGGGAACTCACATGAGAAAATTGACGATCTCAGGTCAACAGACTACACTGTACTCATGCCACCAGAGAACTGCTATCTGACGGTAGGTATAGTGCCAACTAGCGATTCCCGACGAGACCGTCTAGTGTAACTCATAACCTAATGAGCACCTGTATACAATCTTTGGTGTCGTACAACAACGGATGTGAGACCGGCCATCTCCCATGACGGGAATAAGAAACGTATACACTAGTCTATTCTAGATTATCAATGTCCAGTCTCGATAATCTTATGACTAAGGATAATTTAAGGATGTGCTTATAGACTACCCAGCCCCCACAATCATGAAGCCATCACAATCCTGGTAATCAAGTAAAGATCCTACGATCTTTATCAACATGTATCAGCGATATGAAATAACAAGTAATACATATCCACATGTTAAAATAAAAACAAACCAGATAGCATACTATCATATTGAGCAAGACTGTCATGTACATATATATCCCTAGCATCCAATGTAATATATAGTCAAATGTAAAAAGCAATAATGGCCTCTAGGGCATACATATCCAACAGTTTACCGGCTCAGACGAAATGATATATAGGCTGTATGATGATACATGCAGGTGTTCGATTTAATTCGGGTACTGGATACACGAAATTTATTCGGACGTTTGATAATACTAACCGGTCTTTTATAAAGACGGATATTAAATCAAGTATTGATTTAATATGTATGTGTGTGTGTGTGTGTGTGTGTCTCCGTGTGTGTGTGTATAGTATTATTTCTCCTCATTCTCTTTAATGTTATCATTTGTAATTTGTTACAAATGATATTGTATTTCTGAAATACATAATACTTCTTTTCTTATTCTTTTTTCTTTTGGAGTTTTGTGAAGATGTGAGACAGTGGCCCCCTCATGAGAGGTTCATTCTCCCCACCACAAATTTGAATGAGAGAGAGAGAGTGATGGATGTATAAAAGTAGACACTCTACTCATTTATTTGAAGGCATGCTTCATTTCTAATTGTTCACTCTCGCTCTCGCTCTATCTTAATTTTCAAGTGCTCCTAGAAAAAGAAAAAGAACGAGAGGTAAAGATTAGAGAGAAAAAGAGAGAAATTTCTATACATCACTAGACTTAGATTCCTAGCAAGCATCCAAGTCTAGTTACTTCATCAAGATCTTGAGCAAAGTGGAGTTGGAGCTTGAGTCGGAGAACTTTTGCGTAGATCGTCTTCGACAAAGTTTGCTCATGATCAAGTGTGTTTTCGGTATCTTGGAGCCTAGCTAAAGTTGATGGAGAAAGATAGGGTCTTCCGCAAGGAGGCGGATACGCTATAAAGGTTGTAGCCCCTTCCAAACTTCTCTACTAGCTTTTTAGTTTGCAAGTTTGAATCTTTGGGAGATTTCTAGGGTTTAGGGTTTTAAGCTCTCTTGATTTTTAAAAATTACGCTTCCGCCTCTCTAAAAATCGAATATTGGAGAACATAGAACCCTTACAGTTGGGGCTAGCATCAGCGTTACTAACACTAGAGCCCGGGTGCCAAGAGCGACTCATCATTTGCTGCTGAAGGTTTCAGGGAATTGGATTTTTGTTTGGTATCGGCATTGCTACACTGGAATATGGTACCAGGAGCGACTTATCATTTGCCGTTTGAGGCATTGGTAATTTAGATTTTTGTTTAGCATCAGTATCGCTACAAAGGAGTGAGATGCCAGGAGCAACCCATCATTTGCCTCTTGAGGCTTTGGTAATTTAGATTTTTGTTTGGCTTCAGTATCGCTACACTGGAGTGTGATATCAGGAGCGACTCATCATTTGTTGTTTGAGGATTTGGGAATTTGGATTTTGGTTAGCGTCTGCATCGCTAAACTTGAATGGGGCCAGGAGAAACTCATCATTCATCTTTTGAGGCTTTTGAATTTGGATCTTGGTGGGCGTCCGCATCGCTACACTTGAATGGTGCCAGGAGCGACTCATCATTCGATGTTGGAGGCTTTTGAATTTGGATCTTTGGTTGACATCAGCGTCGCTAACACTGAAGTATGGTTTCAGGAATGAAACATCATTTTTCTTTGGAGGATTTAGAGATTTGGATTTTAGTTGGCGTCTGCATCGCTACACTGGAATTTGGTACTAGAAGCAACTCATCATTCGCCATTGGAAGCTTTTGAATTTGGATCTTTGGTTGACATTGGCGACATTAACACTGAAGTATGGTTTCATGAGCGAATCATCATTTGTCTTTGGAGGATTTTGGAGATTTGGATTTTGGTTGGTGTTTGCATCGCTGCACTGGAATATGGTATCAGGAGCAACTCATCATTCGCCGTAGGAGGATTTTTTTTCTTACGAGTTTATGTCCTTGCGGGTTTTCACAAGCTCGCGGGTAGTCTCGTTGTTTTTACTCACGAACCCAAGGTCGGCGTTGGTTTTTCCAACAAAAGCAAAATGGTTTTCAGGTTTTCATTCGTACCCTTTTTTCTTGTGGATTGGCCCTTTATTTCTTTTTCCTTTTCTTTTGCTTTTCTTTTACTTCCCGGTTTAACGACTTAGGAGTCAAAACTACGCATATTCTTTGTTTAGCCTTGTTGGCGCCTTACTGTAAAGTTATTTGAAATTCTTAAGCAGCTTTTCTTTTACTTCTCTGATTTTGAATTTGATAGAGTCGAACCGATGGCCGAGACGGTGGGCCTTGTTTGATTTTTTCATTTGATCCTTGGCTCATTCTTAAGCAGCTTCAACATTTTCTTCATCTTTTGGCCAATCATATATCCTACAAAGGTTGCGGCAGGTCTGAGTCTTTCCTTGGAGCGGGTGATTGAGTTGTTTGCTCTCGAAGGATTTCTGCATTTGTTTGTATAATGTTGGTAGTCGTGGCTTGATTGCTCATCAGCACGCCAGAAAACTGCGAAATTCTCCCATCTTGTACCGTTTTTTGACCCAGTTTTTGAAAACACAGCGTTTTTCGATTGTATGCTCCAACACTTTGTGATATGAGCAATAATTGGGGTGATTGGTCATTTTTTCTTCATACGGTCTTTTTGGAATATGTAGCTGCAGACCGCTCTTCAGGGCGTCCTCAAATATCTTGCGGACTTTATCTTTTCTGAAAGAGTAGATTTTATTCAACTTCTCTTCAAGGGGCGATTCTCCTCCTAATATTGACTTTCGAGGCCGATCAGTTTTGGGTCCTCCGGCTGGTTGCTTTCCCCAGTCAGCAGACGTATCAAAGAAGTTGATATCACTGGAACTTCCATCTCTACGGCTGTTGTCCTTCCGGTAACCAGATATGTTATTAGTTTGGAGATCCAGGGTGGACTCGGGATTTGCATGCTCCATCATCTAGACCCTTTCAGTCAGGTCCCGAAGAGTTTTGGGATCTGCCGTGCATAAGGAGGGGTTTATCCAGTTATCGACATTTCCCATGATAAGGATGATGGCTTGCCCTTGATCTATCAACTGTTCGCATTTGGTGCAATGATTACACTACCAGTTTACATGATCATCAATACTATCACTTTCGTCCCGTTTAGTTTTCACGAGGTTAGCCATAATGATTTTATCACCGACACTAATTAATCTTTGTTTGAACAGTGATTCCATTTGAGAAAATATCTTGAACGAGTTGTTTGGTATACTTGTGTATCAGTGGAAAGCAAAGTCGGCCAAAATTTTGACAAATTTTCTGAGGAGCAGCACATCATTGCCTTCCATATTTCCGTATGACGTTTTGAAGTGTGAAATATGTTGTTCGGCGATCTCTATCCCGTTGAACTTTTCGAAATTAGTGATGACATAGCCAAAGGGATATTCTACAAGATCGTATTCAGTGGGGTAGGGCATCCCATTATTGGTGCAGCCTTTATGTACTTTGGCTTCGACCATCGATGATTTGCCTTTGATCTTTTCATGTACCAATTTGCCACAGTCAAGCATCATAATTTCCCTGGAAGCTGGTTGTCATTGATTTTCATTAAGACCCCCCAACCTCAGGCTGGAGGGAATAGTTGTTGGCTGTTTCGAGACGTCACTCCCTGGTTCATGTACGGGGCCTTGCTTTTGCTGCGACTGCATCCGAACGACTTGGGTTGTGAGGTTCACCACGACGTTTATCAAATCTTTGATTTTGGAATAGACCTTGGCCAATTTCTTGTCTTTGTCATGTAGCTACTTCTGGAGTTCTTAGAACAATGTTCACTCCGTGTTTTCGGGGAGAAAGGCTAGGCTATCATTGTCATCCGACCCTTCAGGAAGTGTGATTTCTTTTTGCTTAAACGCCTTAGCAGAGGCTTCAACATCGGCCGAACCAGACTGGGATTAGACTTCAGAAACATCTTCATCATGATTGTGAAACCAAGAAGGACTTTTTCTTCTGGGTCCTACCATATAGAATGTATGGATTGTGTAACCTTCCATTGCCTCGTTATTGGAATGATATTTGCGGGACTTTTGGACCATTGTCACAGTCTACTCCTTTTAGGGAAGGAAAAACAACTAAGAGCGATCGGTTCCCAAAAAACTTCGATCTCTATTTGTATAAAAGTTGGAAGTCGCGGTTTAATCGTTTTCCAACACAGCTTTAGACAATGAGATCACTCCTTCCTTGTATTGTTTTTCAACCCGATTCTTGAAAATAAAGCAGTCTTCAATGGTATGACTCACAACTCTGTGATATGGGCAATATTTGGGATTATTGGTCATATTCTCATCTTGCGGTCTTTTCGATTCTGGCAATTGTAGACCGTTGCATAGGGTGTCTTTGAATATTTTACAGACTTTTTCCTTTCTAAAGGAATATACTTTATTCAACTTCTATTCCAGAGACGATCCCCCCCCTCCCAACACTAGTTTTCGAGACTAGTTAGTCTTCGATCCGCTCGATCCTTGCTTGCTCGAAGAATCGGTATTGTTGGAACTTTCGCCTTTTCTATTGTCGTCTCTCCGATTTTTTTGGCTTGTTAGTAAATTGGAGGTCATGGGTGGACTCGGGCCTTAAGCGTTCCAACATCTGAACCTTCTTAATCAGTTCCTGGAATGTTTTGAGACCGGCTGTGCATAAGAAAGTAATCATCCAGTTGCCAAGATTTCCTATAAGAAGGCAGACAGATTGGCCCTGCTCTAACGGCGGTTCGCAGTTGACGGTGAGATTACACCATCGGGCTATAAAATCAGTGTTGCTTTCATTGTTCTCTGGTTTGGTTCTCACAAGGTCAGTAATAGTGATTTTATCGCTGACACTCATGAATCTTTGCTTGAATAGAGATTCCAATTTAGCAAATGTCATGAACAAGTCGTCTGGTACGTTTGCATACCAGTCGAAGGTAACATCGGTCAAGCTGTTAACGAACTACCGGAGGAGAATCACATCATTGCCCCTGGTATTTCCCCACGATGCCTTAAAGTGGGCAATGCACTGGTTTGCATTTCCCGTTCCGTCAAATCTTTCGTTAGAAACAACGTAGCCGCTGGGAAACTCCATAAGATCATATCGTGCAGGGTACGGTCTCCCACTACTATCGATGTTTTTCTGCGCTTCGGTTTCAACCATCAATTTCTTGACTTTGTTGGTGATCAAGTCTATTATTTTATCTTGAGTTAGCGCACTACTGTCGTTGAGAATTAGGACATTTCCTGAAGTTGACCGCTGTCGACTTTCAAGCGGCTCGACCACCTTTGGACTTAGGGAAACAGGCGTCGGCTACTTCGGGTCGTTGTCACCTAGCTCATGAGTAGAGCCTTATGCCTGATTAGGCTGCGGCCGGGCAACTTGGCCCGTGAGCTGCATTATGATATTCGTCAAATCATTAATTTTATAGTAGAGCTTGGTCATCTTCTTGTCTTTGCTTTTGAGTTGTTTCCGGAATTCTTGGAGAAGCCATTGTTCTGCGGTCTTGGGGACTAAAGTTGGCTTTTCATCGCTTTCCGATCTCGACCCTTTGTAAATCAAGGGATCTTTTTACTTAGTAACCTCACCAAAAGGGTTTTCATTGTTTTCCAGAGGAGGCTGGGCCTGGGAAGTGGCAGTCCCATCTTTGCTTTTGATGCGAAGGTTATCACTGGGGCATGTGCCTGCCATATAGACCGTATGGACCGTGTATCCGGCTATCCCTTTATTGTTGACGGCTGGTCTTTCGGACCTTTGTCGTGGCTTTTCCTTTACAGGAAAGGACAAGCGATCGAAGACAGTCGTGTAAGTCGATGCCATGCACCCCACGTGTTCACGGGGAGGCGGAGTTTGCTAAAAATGATTTTTAAGTGCTTCGTAACATCGACTAAACTCCCGGATCAATAATAAACCCTAACTAACTAACTTAATCGGAGGTTTAACTACTGTGTGAGAAAGTTATTCCTCAAGTCACCGCTGTCCTTCTCCTCATCGCTGTCCTTCTCTACGTCGTGAGCTCCTCGAAGTAAGAACGGATCGCGCCTCCTCGTCGGCTTCTCCAAATTATCCACCCGAGAGTTCCAACCTTGAGCCTAACCTCCAAGTTGAGGTAACTAGGTCACTTGGTATGCTAAACTAAGTAGCCTAGAGCGTGTAGAGAGTGATTAGGGATCTATTTATCTCACAAACCCTAGGATTCTTAACTCATGAGACAATTAGGGTTTGAAAATTAAGAAGAGAGCTTGAGGAGAATGAGAGAGAGGAAAGTATTTGTAGAATGATAATGGGAATGAGATAATGTGAAAATGGCGTATGTTTTTTACTTTAAACCAAAAGACAATATCTCATACAAATATCTCAAACAATATCTCGGTCTTCATCTCTCACAAGAGTCCAAGGAAGTCAACATAAAGCCATGTTCACGTTTCACTAAAATACTACAAAGTTTCCCACCCCATTTCCTCCACCTCAAAAAGATTTCACTAATAAAGAAAAACCCTGATTGAGGTGTCTCACTCCAAGAAATAATCTTGATCAAATTACAAGAATGCCCCTCTCATCCGTATATACATACCCGTATCCGTATTCTGAGAAACACGAATACAATAAGACGAAACTAATCCAATAATCAATTACTAGGATCCGGCTTAAACCAAAGCCCACTAGTACTGTCCGCCCGAACATTATATGCGCACAAGTACACGTATATGATCGAACCCTGTCGTAAAACCATACGACCTCTACATCGTTTCACCCGAAGCTGGGAAACCCTCTGTGTAGGACTCTAAAGACTCAACAGAATGTTGGCAGTGGGTTTAACCACAAGCGTGTCAGCGGTACTAGCTGCACGTAACGGCTACCCAGGTATATGTCGATAAGAAGGCCGACGAGCAAACTCATCCGTACCCCTACTGAACCTGTCTGTGACAATCTCCGTACAGTCCGGTCTGTTCGTCTAAGAGTATCGCATATTGGGCCTAGGGGGGCGGCAAGCTTCAGACCCCTAATAGCGCAATAAGTCGTGTCGGAGTGTAGCCAAAAACGCTCTGAGAAACTACTGGAATCCCTACCAGCAAATCTCGCTTGCCCTGGCCAGGGACTTTGTGTAATGGCTTTCCGAATCACAGCGCGACATCAACCCCCAATACCGGGAGAGAGGAATCCTTTCTAACCGCCACTGCCTCCAAGCGCTTCAGGACTGCACCCAACTACTACCTGTTTGCACGACTCAATAGAGCCGTGGTAGGGTAGTAATCTAAGAACAGTGGGAACACACTTGAGGCGAAATAGCAGTGTCAAGTCAACGGACTATGCTGTACTCATGTCATCTGGGAACTGCTACCTGATGATAGGTATAGTACCAACCAGTAGTTCCCCACGAGTCCGTCCAATGTAACTCATAACCCAATGAGCACCTGCATACTATCTCCAGTACGACGTACTAATGGTTATGGGACAAACCATCTCCCCTGCTGGGATGAGAAGCGTATATGATCTTTTTGATTTTCGTGGATGTGTTTATCGAATCAAATAGTAAAGAAATCACAACCAAAAATATTTGACCGCAATCAAACAACGGTGTCAGTTGAAGTTAATGAATGAGTGCGGATCGTCCTCAGGGATCTCGAGATTCGTTTTTACTTTTATTTGTTTGAAATGAAATGTTAAGCAACAATAAGAGAAAACACGATTCAATTGATTGATTTGTATTCGTGTGTCACTAATCTTTTCTAAAGAATCAAGAACTATAAACAACAAGAATCGGTTTCAATGGAATTTTCCAAACGACAATCCAAACTGATAAAGAGGCTCGTAGGAATCGATAGGATCTTTATATGTGTTGTAGTCTACAATATTTCATATTCTTGTCCTTCGAAGAATTGATGCTAGATCAATGGTTATCGACGAGAATTAGGGTTTTCTTGATGAAATTAAAGTTTCATCTCTTAACCCTTACTCTTTCGAGGATACCATTTATATTCTAGCCTCTAGCAATTTCAAGAATCGATCGGATCACCCCAATCTCGAGCGATGTTGATCAAGAAAGCATCGAATCGAATTGGGTTGTCGATTCTTGAAATAGCTAGGGTTTACAATCTCGTAGGATTCAAGAATTGATTACAAATTTGCTACATCATCATACTAAAGATCTTCTCGACTCCTTAACGAGCGGAGTTTTACTCGCGCATCACCACATAGACAATATTCAAGAACAGTAAAGATAACATGATGCGGAATTTTAAAAGAAAGCAAGATTAACGAATTTCACCTTTTATTTATATCAACAATTCCGTTACAATCACTCAAGAACTACAAGAGGAGGAACTTGATCGTCGACTTGGCTTCGCTCGTCTCCGTGGATCGCGGATCGGCTTGGATCACTTGCCCGATTGAAGATCGGCTCGGCTCCAAAAAGGTTGAAGATTTCTCGCTTGATTTGGTACTCAAGATGTTGGATTTGGAGTGGAATTAGGGTTAGGGTTTCCTACAAGATTTCTCACTAATCTTGAGGAAGAAGAAGATGGAGAAAGAGAATGGCTAAACTAAAATGGGTTGAATCTATCACTCTCTAGGGTTTCATATCTTGTGTCTTCTCAAATGAGAGAGCCTAGGGTCCTATTTATAGAACTAGGTCTAGGTTTGAATTAGACTTTCCCTCCTAAAGTTTGTTAACAAGTTTGTTGGGGTTTAGCTTAGGGTTTAAGCAAGGGTTTAGGAAAGTTCTAGAAGTTCTAGGCTAGTTTAGGAGCTTGATGATCTGGTGGAAGTGTCTGGACTCTTCTGGACTTTTGTATGCATTTTTGAGCTGCAGGTACTAGCACAGGAGTTGTGATGAAGTTTGAGAAGTTGATTCCCTGGTTCCGCCGCGGATCCGCCGCGTGAGGTGGCTTTGGGCCGCGCTTCCGCCGCGCAATGGTGGCCTCGGGAATTGGTCTTTCTGCAGTTGCTTTGTACTGCTGTATAGATTATTCTTTGATGTTAAGAATTGCAGTAGCCCTTCTATGTTGATACCAGATTTGCTTTCAATGAGTTTACGAGCAATTGTAATGGTCGAGCAATGTATTGATCGAGCAAGTATCTCTTTTCCTGCATAGACTTCAAAATAGGGGTTGCAAGATATAGAAAATATGCTATGTAATGCAATGCAGTTAATTTCCCTAGAATTTCCGGTTTAAAGGTCAAATACATGTAATTTGATATTTTGCGACCGATTAGCTAATATGTGAATTATGAATACCGTACTCTCCTATATGTATGCAGATGACAAGGAAATTGCCGCTTAAAATATGCAATATTTTCGACTGATCAAATACCCCCAAACTTAATTTCGATCGTCTCGAGAGAATGTTTTATTAAAAAAGAGAAGGAGAAAACAAAGAAAGAGAAAAACTAACTAGCACACTTTCGTAGGCAACACGATTGCACTGAGCATGTGCAACAAGCCTTTAAACCTCTAGGTGTCCCTAGTAGGAGGAGTGTTGTCTCCTGAGGGTTTTCAGCGGATTGCACCCACAAAATCCAATAATAAAAGCAAGATCATGAATATTACATTTAAAGACAAGAATTGTAAAAGAAAGACTTTGAAAATTAGGGTTTCCAACTAAGCTAGCTTTTCGGTTGTCATGAGCCCTATCTTAATGGTCATGAAAAGATGTCAGAAATCACGTCCTCCCTCAATAAAACATCGTCTTATTCTTCATTCCTATCTTTATTCCAAACATCGATCATATAACCCTGCGTGTGTGTAAAGACATCCCTACACCCGGAGAATTCAATTCAAGCTATCATACTCTTGCCCATCGACCTCAGTACTTCTTGGCAAACGAGATTGCTTACACACTTTCATGCGACCGTTAATACTTCTTGAGGTACTAACCGACCGATTACTGATGTGCTTGCTAACTTGGTGTATTTTCCTAATCTTGCACCACCTCAGGCATAGCAGTGACTCCCAGACCAGTTGACCTTGGGGCACTAGGTGAAGAAGCACCCTTTTGCTATATATTTTTCTTGCCCTTGGTGATAACAAAACCAGTGTCCATTTTTCTCACCATTTTCAAAAACACATTTTTTTTTCTTTTTCATACTTTTGGCTTTAAGACAAGAGCATTTCAAGGTATCCTCTACTATCCCAGGCTTTAAGACGTGTGTAAGTGCGAATAGCAGGGTAGCAACGTTCAAAATGTTTGGCTTCCAGAATAGAAACTATTTTTCAGACTTATTTTTATCCTCAGATTAGTGACGTCTTTCATCTTACTAACCCTTGGGACAACGGCTCATAACTACTTATTACTAGTTCGTATAAGAAAACTTCTAATTTTCTTAGTTTTCTTAAATTTTTCTAATCTCATGGATGTAATTGTTCACTGTCTAAACTTTCATTATCTTATTTATATACAGAAAGGTGTAAATATTAAAATTATTTTTATATTTGAAAATTTTTTAAATTTTTATGGGTTTTGAAAATTTTTCAATTTTTATAGATTTTTTAAAAGAAATGTTTTGTGCTTATGCAGATGATATGCAAATGATGCAAAAATAAGCACAAACCTCCCCCAAACTTGTTTTCAACAGTGTCCTCACTGTTGCCGACAGTTATACCTACAAAAATCTGTAAATCTGGGAGGAATTATTAGTGGGGGCAAATATATAAGTAAAGAACTTCCCCCAAACTTGTTTTATTTACTCACCTTCATTCAAAATATGATACAATGATATACTGGACATGAAAGTGAGACGGAGGAATTTTAATCAAGATAAACTGGCTCTTGTAAGAACAAGAGCTCCTCCGTGGGGTCAGTGGAAAAATACGGCTTTAATCTATGTCCATTTACTTTGAAAACAGTGCCGTTTTTAACATTTTCAATATCTACTGCCCCGTGCGGGTATACAGACCGCACAACAAAAGGTCCCTTCCAACGAGATCGGAGCTTACCCGCATGAAGGTGTAATCGTGAATCATAAAGAAGGACTTGTTGACCAGGTAAAAATGTTTTCCTCAAAATGTTTTTATCATGAAAAACCTTAGTCCTATTCTTTGTGATTACAACATTATCATAAGCTTCATCGCGGAGTTCGCTTAGCTCGTTTAGTTGCAGCTTCCGAAAGTTGCAAGCAAGGTTTAAATCAAAATTAATTTCCTTTATAGCCCACAATGCTTTTTGTTCTATCTCAACAGGTAGATGACATGTTTTACCAAAAACTATCCTATATGGAGACATTCCTAGGTCGGTCTTATATGCAGTCCTGAATGCCCAAAGAGCATCCGTCAATTTGGTTGACCAATCTTTTCTATTTTTGGCAACAGTTTTCTCCAGGATAAGTTTGATTTGTCTGTTTGAGATCTCAGCCTGCCCGCTTGTTTGGGGGTGATAGGGTGTAGAAAGACGGTGGTTGATTGAATATTTCCGCATCAGAGTCTCGAAAGATCTGTTGCAGAAGTGTGTCCCATTATCGCTAATAATAGCGCGTGGGTGTCCAAATCGCGAGAAAATATTCTCTTTCAAGAACTTAATGACAACTTTCCTGTCATTAGTGCGACTTGGAATGGCTTCTACCCACTTGGAAACATAATCAACCGCCAGCAATATGTACAGATTCCCAAAGGAGTTGGGAAAAGGACCCATAAAATCTATGCCCCAAACATCAAACATTTCAACAACCAGAATGGGTTGCTGAGGCATTTCATTCCTTTGGGATATTCTACCCGTATACTGACATTGTGTACAGGTTTTGCAATGTTCAAATGCGTCCTTGAATAAGGTCGGCCAATAAAATCCAGATTGCAAAACCTTTTCCGCTGTTTTTCTTGGACCAAAGTGACCCCCACAAGCCTGATCATGACAAAATGAAAGAATACTCTTGAACTCTTCATTCGGGACGCACCGGCGAATGATCTGATCAGGACAATATTTAAACAAATAAGGCTCGTCCCAGTAATAGTGTTTTACTTGGGAAAGAAAGCGGTATTTATCCTGTTTAGACCAATCACTCGGTATCAATCCCGTGGCATGATAGTTCACAATATCCCTGAACCATGGTTCAGAGGATACGCTCAAGAGTTGTTCATCAGGGAATGAGTCATTGATCGGCAGGGTCACAGGGGAAGAAACGATGCGTGAAAGGTGGTCAGCTACTACGTTTTCACATCCTTTCTTATCTTTGATAACAAGATCGAATTCTTGTAAAAGAAGGATCCAACGTATTAGTCGACCTTTGGCATCTTTCTTCGCCAGAAGATGTTTTAAAGCGGAATGATCAGTATATACAACAATAGGTGAGCCGATTAAGTAAGGCCTGAATTTCTCCAATGCGAATACAACCGCTAATAGTTCTTTCTCTGTGGTTGTATAGTTGATTTGCGCATCATTCAAGGTCTTACTAGCATAGTAAATCACATGTGGCATCTTTTCAATGTGTTGTCCAAGGACAGCACCTACTGCAAAATCAGATGCGTCACACATCAGCTCAAAAGGGTAGTCCCAGTTTGGTGATGATAAAACGGGGGCTGAAGTGAGTGAGTGTTTAAGTGAGTCGAAAGCTGTCTCGCAATCCGAGTCAAAGTGGAAGGTTGTATCCTTGGCCAGGAGTAGTGTTAAAGGTCTAGCAATTTTGCTAAAGTCCTTTATGAATCTCCTATAAAATCCAGCATGGCCAAGGAAAGAGCGAATATCTTTGACGCTTTTGGGATGAGGGAGGTTTTGAATGACATCTACTTTAGCTCTGTCAACCTCAATGCCCTTCTGTGAAATGACATGTCCAAGGACTATTCCTTCTTGGACCATAAAGTGGCATTTTTCCCAGTTTAAAGTCAAGTTCTTCTCTTTGCATCGAGTAAGAACAGCGTCCAGATTCGCTAGGCATTCAGAAAAAGAGTCTCCAAAAATCGAAAAATCGTCCATAAAGATCTCCAGGAAATTCTCTACCATATCAGAGAATATCCCCATCATACACCGCTGAAAAGTAGCGGGAGCATTGCATAGCCCGAAGGGCATGCGACTGTAAGCAAAGGTACCAAAAGGACAAGTAAAAGTGGTTTTATCTTGATCCTTTTTGGCGATGGGGACCTGATTATAGCCTGAGTAACCGTCCATGAAACAATAGTATTGTCGTCCCGCTAAGCGTTCCAGCATTTGATCAATAAATGGTAGAGGAAAATGATCTTTCCTCGTAGCAGCGTTGAGTTTTCTATAATCGATGCATACACGCCACCCAGTTTGGGTGCGTGTTTGAATCAACTCATTCGCTTCATTTGTGATCACAGTGATGCCGGATTTCTTAGGAACGACGTGTATAGGACTTACCCACTGGCTATCGGAGATCGGGTATATAATACCACTATCTAAGCATTTGACGATCTCTTTCATGACAGCTTCCTTCATGACGGGATTTAACCGTCTCTGTGGTTCTCGGGTCGGTCTGGCATCATCCATCACATGTATATGATGTTCAACTATCAAGGGACTGATCCCTTTGATGTCCGCCATACTCCAACCAAACGCCTCTTTATTAGATCTTAATACCGATAAAAGTGCGTTCTCTTGCTCTGATGCAAGAGAAGTGGAAATTATAACCGGTAAAGTCTTGTTCTCACCAAGATATGCATATTTTAGGTGAGAAGGTAAGACCTTGAGATCTAATTCAGGCGGAGAAATGATTGAAGGAAGGATCATAGAATGATTTTTGGATTTACAAAGAAGCTCAGAGCCTGTGAAAGATACAGACTCGGGTGGAGAAAAGTCAGAAGTGCAGGACTCAAGTGTAAGTGTAGTGTCCTCACTAAGATCAAGTGTAAGATCAAGCAGAGATGTGCTAATGTCATCGAGATCAGTAAAGCAAAGTTCCTCGGCTCCACAACTATCGGGAGCGATCTCATGGACAGAACACACATCTAAAATATGAGCACTAGGTTCTGATGGCTGACTCCCAACTCTGTAGATATTTAGTTCAATGGTCATATTTCCAAATGATAAATTCATTGAACCATTTCTACAGTTTATAACAGCGTTGGAAGTGGCAAGGAAAGGACGACCTAAAATTACCGGAATTTGGCCCCGGGGGTTTGCTACAGGATGTGTGTCAAGCACAATGAAGTCTACAGGGAAAACAAATTCCCCGACCTTTATCAACACATCCTCTAATTCACCCCTTGGTTTGGTGATAGATCGGTCCGCCATCTGGAGAGTACAATGAGCAGGTTTCAGCTCTCCAATTCCTAGTTGCTCATAGACAGAATAAGGTAACAGGTTAACACTCGCGCCAAGGTCTAAAAGAGCACGATTTATGTTTTTACCCCCAATCGAAATCGATATTGTAGGACATCCTGGGTCCTTTCGTTTCTTTGGCAGCTGGGGAATAAAAGCAGTGCTGATATTATTAGCCATAAAGACCTTCTTTGGCACCTGAGTCTTCCTCTTCCTAGTGCACAAGTCCTTTAGAATTTTTGCATAAGCGGGGACTTGTTGAATTGCATTTAGGAGAGGGATATTGATGTTAACCTGTTTGAACATCTCTAAAATTTTCTCCATATGAGGACTCGTTCTGTTAGCCCTTAGCCGGTTCGGGTAAGGTGCTTTCGCAATAAGCGCGGTGTCCATCATAGGAGAAGGAAAGGGGGGTAGACGAGATCCCAAAAGAGGTGTGGGGACCGTCTGTGGAGAACTATAAGGGTTGGGTGAAGGTGTTGAGCCTAAAGGGAGCTGGAGAATAGGCTCGTGCGAAGGTGGTTTGGTAGAAGAAGAAGGATCAGAAGGAGAAGTGTGTGTATGTGGAAAGGTCTCAGCCGGGGTTTTGACATGATTTTCAGTATTATCAATATCTTCCCCGACATTATTATTCAGCACTCTTCCCGATCTCAACGTGGTAATGGCATTTACATTGTAATGCCCAGGATTCTGTAGGGGTTGAGAGGGAAGTTTCCCTTTTTCTCTCGCACTCATTTCAGCTTTGAGGCGTGCGATTTCAGCTTCCATCGTTCTAATACTCTCAGCTTGTGACGCTGAGTTTTTCTTTATTTCATTGACGGAAGATCTAACCTCAGTTGAAACCTCCATGAAATTGGATAAAAGTGATTTCATGGTTTGAGTAAATTGAGAGAAATCGTCAGAACAGGACTGCATAGGATTAGACTGTGCATGAGTGTTGCCCTGGTTTTGGAAATTTTGTGACTGGTAGGGGTGCTGAGTGAGTTGGAGGGGTTGCTGTTGTGGTGGAGGAAGAGCTCTTTGAAAGTTATTTGTGTTTGGAACCGTGTTTTGAGATTGATTTTGGTTCCAAGCAAAATTCGGGTGGTTCCTCCAACCCTGATTGTACGTGGAAGAATATGGATCGTTTCGAGGTCGTTGAAATGCGGCATTAGAATGCTCTTGACCTTGAAACGCCGAGTTTAAAGGACATTCTTCCGTTAAGTGTGACGGATCAGAACAGCACCCGCAAATAGTTTTGGGGAGTGATACCGGGTTTAGGGAGGCTGTTGCAAATTTGTGTTCCATAGCGTCGAGCTTCTTTTGCATTGCTGCCATTTCTGCTCGAACACCTATGGACACATCTACTTGGTGTACGCCACCCCTATTCAGTGGTTGGGTTCCACTCTCCCAAATCAGTGATTTTTCAGCGAATTCTTCTAAGTATCGCCAGGCTTCCCCATCGTCTTTAGTCATAAATGTACCCTGACACATATTTTCAAGGCTTTGTTTCGTGCTAGGGTTACTGCCCTCATAGATGATTCGGCACAACTCCCATCTCGGGATGCCGTGATGAGGACATTGAACCATTAAATCCTTGAAACGTTCAAAGTACTTTGAAAATGGTTCGGTAGGGAGCTGGGCAAATTGGTTCAATTCACTACGAATTCGAGCCGTTCGTTGGACTGGGTAAAATTTCTTTAGGAATGCTGCGACGAATTCTTCCCAATTAGTGATGGAGTGTGCGGTGGTGTTATATAGCCACTTCTCGGCTATATCGCACAAGGTAAAAGGAAGAAGTCGTAGACGCATCGCATCCACAGAAAGTTGAGACGTACCCATCATAGCGCATACGTTTTCAAATTTGGTAATGAAAACGTAAGCGTCCTCGGTCTCGAGTCCGTGATACTTAGGTAGAAGGTTGATATACTGGGGCTTGATTTCAAAATTATCCCCGTTCGCTGGTGGTGTGGATAAGCAGGTCGAAAGAGGACCTCTAAGTGGATAACATCTTTCCTGAAGAGAAATGTGTGGAGGATTCTGCGCACCAACGGACGGTGGCAGATTGGGGTTAAAGAAGTTTGATGGATTCGGATCCATCGGTGTGGGTGTGGTAGTAGGTAAAGAAAAGGTAAATGGAGAATTATCGACTTCGGAGTCGATAAAAGGTACGCGGACTAAACGGGCACTAGAATCCCGTGTCCAGCCTATCTTGTACTAAAAAAAAAAAGGTTAGTACAAGTGGCAGCGTTGGCTTATAATTAGGGGTAAAATGAATGCGGTGTTTGCTTTTGAAAAGGGACGGATTTTGAAAAAAATGATGCGACAACCAAATGCAGCAACACAAACCCTAGAATCTAATGGTCACCTAGGTCCGGCTCTAGACCGCTCCTAACTGCCAAAAGACAAGTCGCGGGATCAATCCTCCACTGCCTCTTTGTCCCCTGTGGCCGGATAAGTGCCAGGTAAGTGGGAAGGAACCACCACTACAGTGGACCTAATTAATAACCACTAGCCTTAGACACACTCGCCTTAGGCACCACAAGAAAACGCGGATAAGCAATGAATTACCCACGGCCCTCTCTTGTCCTAAATGAGCGCGACAGTCCTTAGAGTCATCTCTAGATTTCTTTTAGTTAATGGGGGTAAATGTGGATGCAAGTTTGGTGGTTTTCGGGGCCTAGGAAGGGTAATGAAATCCCCACCTAATTTGGATTTGGCCGTGCCCCTTAATTTTCCGTATTAGCAATGCAAAACAACCAAGAAAACAAAATCACGCACAATTTTAATTTGCTTTTGCGGCGCAGCTATTGTTTGCAAAGAATCCTGCAGAAAGGATTAGTTGGGGCTAAAAAGGGAGAGAGGAGAGAGAGAGAAATCACCTGAAGAAAAATTTTCCAGAGAACCCCCTACACTGCGGCGCTTCCGCCGCGAATACAGGGCTCAGGCCGCGCTTCCGCGGTCCAACAGTGGGTTTACTGTACCAATTTCCTTCAGCTGCTTCCTGTTCCTATCTCCAGCTCTCTGGTATATCCCAAATAATTTTTCCACGGCTCAGAATGCTCCAGATCACCTTGCACTCAATTCACAACACACGTATAAGAGTTTGTACGAATTTTGAATTCAAGAAATGAAACGTAATAATTCTTTCACTTCAAACTATAAAATGTAAACGAATTAACGCGCGATCCCCGGCAACGGCGCCATTTTGATCTTTTTGATTTTCGTGGATGTGTTTATCGAATCAAATAGTAAAGAAATCACAACCAAAAATATTTGACCGCAATCAAACAACGGTGTCAGTTGAAGTTAATGAATGAGTGCGGATCGTCCTCAGGGATCTCGAGATTCGTTTTTACTTTTATTTGTTTGAAATGAAATGTTAAGCAACAATAAGAGAAAACACGATTCAATTGATTGATTTGTATTCGTGTGTCACTAATCTTTTCTAAAGAATCAAGAACTATAAACAACAAGAATCGGTTTCAATGGAATTTTCCAAACGACAATCCAAACTGATAAAGAGGCTCGTAGGAATCGATAGGATCTTTATATGTGTTGTAGTCTACAATATTTCATATTCTTGTCCTTCGAAGAATTGATGCTAGATCAATGGTTATCGACGAGAATTAGGGTTTTCTTGATGAAATTAAAGTTTCATCTCTTAACCCTTACTCTTTCGAGGATACCATTTATATTCTAGCCTCTAGCAATTTCAAGAATCGATCGGATCACCCCAATCTCGAGCGATGTTGATCAAGAAAGCATCGAATCGAATTGGGTTGTCGATTCTTGAAATAGCTAGGGTTTACAATCTCGTAGGATTCAAGAATTGATTACAAATTTGCTACATCATCATACTAAAGATCTTCTCGACTCCTTAACGAGCGGAGTTTTACTCGCGCATCACCACATAGACAATATTCAAGAACAGTAAAGATAACATGATGCGGAATTTTAAAAGAAAGCAAGATTAACGAATTTCACCTTTTATTTATATCAACAATTCCGTTACAATCACTCAAGAACTACAAGAGGAGGAACTTGATCGTCGACTTGGCTTCGCTCGTCTCCGTGGATCGCGGATCGGCTTGGATCACTTGCCCGATTGAAGATCGGCTCGGCTCCAAAAAGGTTGAAGATTTCTCGCTTGATTTGGTACTCAAGATGTTGGATTTGGAGTGGAATTAGGGTTAGGGTTTCCTACAAGATTTCTCACTAATCTTGAGGAAGAAGAAGATGGAGAAAGAGAATGGCTAAACTAAAATGGGTTGAATCTATCACTCTCTAGGGTTTCATATCTTGTGTCTTCTCAAATGAGAGAGCCTAGGGTCCTATTTATAGAACTAGGTCTAGGTTTGAATTAGACTTTCCCTCCCAAAGTTTGTTAACAAGTTTGTTGGGGTTTAGCTTAGGGTTTAAGCAAGGGTTTAGGAAAGTTCTAGAAGTTCTAGGCTAGTTTAGGAGCTTGATGATCTGGTGGAAGTGTCTGGACTCTTCTGGACTTTTGTATGCATTTTTGAGCTGCAGGTACTAGCACAGGAGTTGTGATGAAGTTTGAGAAGTTGATTCCCTGGTTCCGCCGCGGATCCGCCGCGTGAGGTGGCTTTGGGCCGCGCTTCCGCCGCGCAATGGTGGCCTCGGGAATTGGTCTTTCTGCAGTTGCTTTGTACTGCTGTATAGATTATTCTTTGATGTTAAGAATTGCAGTAGCCCTTCTATGTTGATACCAGATTTGCTTTCAATGAGTTTACGAGCAATTGTAATGGTCGAGCAATGTATTGATCGAGCAAGTATCTCTTTTCCTGCATAGACTTCAAAATAGGGGTTGCAAGATATAGAAAATATGCTATGTAATGCAATGCAGTTAATTTCCCTAGAATTTCCGGTTTAAAGGTCAAATACATGTAATTTGATATTTTGCGACCGATTAGCTAATATGTGAATTATGAATACCGTACTCTCCTATATGTATGCAGATGACAAGGAAATTGCCGCTTAAAATATGCAATATTTTCGACTGATCAGTATACACTAGTCTACTCTGGAGTATCGATACCCTGTCTGGATAATCCTACGACTAGGGACCTTTATAAGAATGTGCATGTATACTACCCAGCCCCCACTAGTGTGACTGCCATCACAACGCTGGTAGTCAATCAAAGATCCTAAGAGCTCTACCAATATGCATTAGCGATACGTCAAAAGAAACATATACATATATTAAGATAGATACAAACCAAGTAGCATACTACCATATTGAGCAAGACTGTCATAAATCCGTGTATATATCCCAAGCTTCCAAAATGTAATATACAAACTAGTACTATACAATAATGGCATCTAGGGCATATTACACTAACAAGTCGGTCTGGCTTGGTTCTTAGGTGGCGCTGGTCCTTCTTTCTGAATTTTCCCCGTCACTTTAACGCAGCGAGGAGCACTTGGTAAGCTCTTGAGGAGATGATGTCACGCTTTCTATATTGAGGCTTAAACACATCTCTTTGCGGCACTGTTCGAACCATCTGGTTCTTGATTTTAGTGATCATAGCGTTCTTTTGAACCAGTTTTAATGGATCAAAAGAGTTGGCGATTTTCATGGCCAGTCCAGCTTGCGCCGCGAGGTAACCATTTTTTGGAACCTTACGAATTCCAAATGAGCAGGAGCCTTGTCTTTTTATTGGTTATGTATCTGAGTCGTTTCTGCCTCAGCTTCTCAGTTTGAAGGGCTTAGCGGGCATCTGCTTTCGTGGTAGCTGCCATAGGCCAGTTGACTGAGAGTCTGGAGTAAACATTTGAGCGTGCGGTCATCAGGGGCATCGCTTTAGCTTACCCGAGACGCCTTGTCATTTCTTTTGAGTTAAGGGTCCTTCCCCCAGCTGGGAAGACAGAGAGCCGTTCAAAAACAGACTTGCTTTGGGCTCAGAAGCCCTTGTAACTACAAATTCAGCCTCCTCCCTTCTGAGGCCGGTTTGGCCACTTGGCTTGCTGGATCCTCCACGGTAGGAGTACTGAAGGCTAGGGTGAATGTGATGGATCCGAACTGAAGTGGTTGTTCCGTCCATTGTTGTATAAGACTCGACGGAAGAATCACCTTGGCGACTATCTTGAGCGTGTATGTGATGTTAATTGTTGATTATTGAAAGTTGATTGCTACATAAAAGAGCATGATTTCAATACGAACAATAATATATATGTTAAATGAGTCTGCATTATCATTTGACCCGAAATATGGGAGGAGAGAAAGGTCCCACCGGACGTGTCAGAATCCGTAGAGTGTTTTTCGTCACCCTATTGAGATAGGATATGCTCGCTTTTCAGGCATCGTACAGATTCCCCCTGCCTAAGATAAACAGGGGTTTATTGATTGTGGGTATTCTAATCTCCGGCAGCCGTAGACAAAACTGCCGTTAATTACCCATCATTTTGATGCGAGAGAATCTCCAATTAACAGGTCGTATAAGTCATACGAACTCAAAGTGCAATATACGCGTGTTGTGTTTTGAGTGTGTCGGGAAGCTCTCGACAAGGGGAAGAAGAGAGAGAATGCTTTGGTGGCCTCCCTAGTTCAGGAGGCCTCTCGCGACAGTGAGACCCCTGGCGGGGTGTCCCAATGGTGGGAGCCCCCTTTGGGGGGTCCCCGAAAGCAGAGGCCCCCTTTTGGGGAGTTTCCGAGGTGGATAGTCCTCTTGAGGGGGGTATCCGAAGAGGGAGATCTCCTTGTGGGGATCTTCAAGCGTGGAAAGTCCCCTTGCAAGGTTTCTTTAGGCGCGCGGTGATGAAAGTTCAAGGCTTTCATCGGGTTCTCTATGCTCAGGATTTACTTGTTCGAAATCTATGTTTTCTTTGGATGAAAACCATAGGGTTTCATCCCAAGAGTTCTTCCTTTCTCCTGTTCTTCAAATTTGATGAAGAAAGCTTGCTCCTTTATTTGATTTTGATCTTGAGTTTTGAGATGAGCTTTCTTCTTTAAATGATGGGTTCTCTTCCTAATAAACTATTTGGGGAAGAAGATGGGTGAGGTTGATGACGAAAACCCAAAAGAGCTCTCTTTTCCTTTGGATCTCTCTCTTGAGGGAGATGAAGCAAGAGAGAGAAAACTTGCCTCTTTTGGATGGAGATTCAAAACCCTAGAAAGATTTGGGAATAAAAGCCCTTCATTTCTTCATATGTTTGCCTTATATAGGCTTACAACATTACACATAGCCCCTTGGGTTTTACAATTCTGGCCTTTTGCTCATTCTTCTTACATTATACATACTTATTATATTTAAATTTATTTATTACATAATTCTTTTTTTCCTCTTGGCATGTGGTCGGCCTTTATGCTTGGGCTTGATTTGGGCTCGGGCCCGCTTGGTTTGGGCTCAGACCCGCTTGTTTAGATGTTGACCTTGACTTTTTGAATTTGAATTTTTTGATAAAGGGGTGTAAATTTTGATCTTAACAAAGAAGAAGGTTATATGTGTCGATCGTCGGAAAAAATAGTGGAAGGTGTATTTTTCTGTTGCCATAAAAAGAAATTCCTTCTTATGGCATCCTCTCTCTCTCTCTCTCTCTCTCTCTCTATATATATATATATATATATATATATATATATATATATATATATATGAGAATAATGGAGGAAAGATGTCATAGGAGGGAATTTCCTCCTACAGCGTCGAAAAAATACAACCTCCATCGTTTTTTTGACGATCGGCACCCATCATTTTCATCGTTATCATCTAAGATATGGATACGCCAAATTTCATGTGATTCTACAACTTTTTCACCGTTGAATTATTGGGTTCAAAATTAACGGTTTACCGACAATAGAACTTTTTACATTGCTAAATAAACGGTGAAAAATTTGTAGAATCACATGAAATTTGGTGTATCCTTTTCTTAAATGATAACGATGAAGATGATGGAGTCCGGTCGTCGGAAAACACGATGGGGGGTGTATTTTTTCGACGCCATAAGAGAAAATTCCCTCCTATGGCATCTTTCCTCAATTATTCTATATATATATATATAGAATCCGTTAGAACGGGTTCGTGTTTTTTTTCAAATTCATAAATTTTTTCGTGTGGCTTTCTATGAATGGCCTGTTCCGCTCAAGTTGTTCTAAACCTTCTTAGACAGTGAATGGATGAAAAATCACATCGATCCAAAGTGTTTTGCATGTGTAAAAATATATGAAATTATTTCAGTCGTGCAGTTTTTAAAATTTTAAAACTAGATTCTACATATGCAAAACATTTCCGATCATGTGAATTTTCGTCCACTCACTATGAAAGACATCTAGAACTTGAATGGAACAGATTGCTCACACGGAAAAATTAGTGAATTTGAAAAACATGAACTCACCATAACGGATCTGCAGTGTGTAAGGGACCTACAGCATGCCAGTGCACCCTACAGTGAACCTATGTGGCATGTATTTATTGAACATTGTATGGTTTCTTGCATTGAAGTGTAAGACCAAAGGAAAAAGAGGAATTAGGAATTATTCAAGTGCAAAAACACCATGCAAAGTCTAATGCAAATATACCACATATGCTCTATTGTAGTATGCATCCTGTAGTGACACTCGAAGACTTGTTAACTTTGTGTGTAGTGACGCACACTCGCGAATCAAGACAAGACCCGGTGAGGTCTTTTTATGGATCATCAAAGTAAAGCTTACATGCAGATCCAAGCCTCTAAATTCATGGCACACATGGTTTATTTGTTTTTCCTTACAATTTTACTAAAGTTGCATGCATATATTAATTTAGTCATTTATTACAAGAACTTGAACTAAATATATAAATTATGCGGAGCTTGGTATATGTTGCTTGTAGTGTTATAGCCTACTACTTTCCTTTCACTTGTGAAGCATTTCAAAAGGCTAGTGATTACGGAGCTAGAGGGTCAAACCAGACTTTCATTGCAAGGTTAAAGTCTAAATAAATCGATTATTAAAGCGAAAAGTGATTATAAGTGGATCATATGTGGACTTGCTATTAGCATCCTTGGGTGGTTTAGTCACCTTTCACTACAAGAAAATGGACACACTGCTACAAATAAGGGTTGCCCCTACGGATTTATCCATAGGAGCAAACCACTGCCCCTACGGATATATCCGTAGGGGAACGAAAATACCCTGTAGGTACAAACGCCATAGGTGCAAGTCGAAGCCTTGAACTTGTCCCTACGGACTAAAAAGTGCCCCTACGGATTTATCTGTAGGTCCAGTTTCCCCTACGGATTAGGCCGTAGGGACAAAAAATTTATTTTATTTACGGTTTTATAAAATAGATTAGGTGTCTCTACGGACTTATGCGTAGGGCCAAGTAGTTGCCCCTGCGGATAAGTGCGTAGGTATATATCCGTAGGGGCAAAATATCAGGTATCCTGATATTTTTCCCCTACGGATACCTGTGTAGGGGTATTTTTTTGCCCCTACGGATATATCCGTAGGGGCAAGATTAACCCCTGGTACTGAGATCATAGGGGCAAAATATCAGGTATCTTGATATTTTGCCCCTATGGATATATCTGTAGGTACATAGATGATCCCTGGTACTGAGATCATAGGGGCAAAATATCAGATATCCTGATATTTTTCCCCTACGGATATATCTGTAGGTATATAGATGGGCCCTACGGATTAATCCGTAGGGGCAATGGTGGGCCCTACGGTTAAATCCGTAGGTACATATCATCAGGGTTTTTTTTTTAAAAAGGGCTGTCTATTTTTTTCTCGCCCTGTGCACAATAATATCTACATCGATCATATATAAAATTAATCATCACGCAGAACATATATCGCAGTATTCATAATCACATCTCACGCATAATATACAAAAGAAACCAAAAAGCAGAATATGATATCAATATAAACACGCAAACACCACCAATATCAATATCGTCCAAAATGTAGTACAATATGTATCATATAAATAAATACATGTTTAAAATATAAGAATCAAAAAGCTACCCTAACTCGGTCCAGCTCCACCTCTGATAAACGCCAGAATCTGGCGCGCCTGCTTCTCGGTCAATAAATCATGCAATGCGGAGCGTGCGGGAGTCTGAGCGGGCTGTGGAGCTGGCGATGTGGTCTGCACAGCCGCCGTCGAGGTAGTGGCTTGCGGAGCTGCGGCTGCGGGAGTCTGAGCGGGCGGTGGAGCTATAGGAGCTGTCTACGGAACCGCAGCCAATGTAGTGGCTTGCGGAGCCGCAGCCGAAGGAGATGCATGTGGAGGCTCGGCCGATGTACCCTGTCGTGTCTGGACCTAACGTGTGTAATAAGCGAGTAAGAACTGTGTATTATTCGAATTCGTATCATTATCAAGTTATTTCGAAACCCCATTTGGATATCTAGTTTGGAAAACCGTAGTTTATTTTAATTAGATATGTATGTATGATTAATCAAAACTAAGTCTACAACCAAATAAGCTCAGGTTACGTACTAATATTGGATATGTTGATATCTATAATATGACATGATATTTTACTATTAAGTTATATACATACCAGCATCTCCTTCAACTCCTGAACGGTGGCCTTCAAGCTCTCCAGTTCCTGTGGAAACGTCGCTCACTGGAGACGGAGGAAGTAACCGCCGGGGTGGAGTCCAACCTCATATGGGCCCTGCTACGGCCCAGTCCTCGGCCTCTCTCCCAATCTCCGTCGTGCCCTCCGTGTGCGGCGTCCAGGACTGGGGTCAGCAGCATCGGATCGCTCTGTCCGGTAAAATCGATCCCCGATGCCTCGGCCTGCTCAACAACCCGCTCCTACACCCACATTAACCAGTAAAATATAAGTATATCATTTAAATTTGAACCTTCCAAAACTAAAATTTCAAATAGGGTTTGAATAAATATTAACACTTATGCAATACTCCTGGGTAGCGACATCGGGGTATCGCAGCTCGCCCGTGGCGGAATCTGTCGAGGTGCCGTGGACGGCAAGATATGCGGACAGCACGCTCGGTGTACCACCTTGCGCCAGGGTCTGAGCTTTCTGCAATATTAGAAAATAACTCTTAATATTAGATATATTAGAAAATAACTCTTAATATTGCATTATATCACAAATGCCCGTCTATTGTAATTTACCGATAACTCCATGGCTCGTGTAATATTCCTCGAGCCACCTGTATAAGTGAGGCGACCTCTCTTCGCCGACTTCCTATTCTCTATATTTTGAGCGGCATGTTTCTTCACAACACATTCATATTTAGTTTTCTAATTAAGGAACACAAAAAAATAAATTATATACTAAACAATGGATTACATTTAAAATACATACCTGTTTGCGTTGAGAGTCAAAATATTCGCACAATGGAGATCATGTCTCTACGTCGACTCTCGCAAAGGCCGTAGTAGATAGGAGGGCCGCTCTCTCTGCCTCGGGGGTCGACATCCACAGGGAGTAGCAGTCGGCCTTCAGCTCATTCCTGTTGTATCGAACCTTGGTCTGCATGTTCTTCATCAGGCCATTGTACAGAGCATGAAGGTCGAGCACCCTCCCAGGGTGATCAGGGTCGGGTACAGGCTGAAAATCATAATCCAACTGAAAATACAAAAAAACATTGTTATTAGATTGCAAGTGTTAATAATAAATATATTGGATAAATCAAATGAAAATATATATTAATACCCGAGCCTGATCAAAGAAGAGGGCGAATGAGTGACGGTGCTGGTCGCCCCACTCAACGTGAAGTGGATAGTTCTTCACGAGCCGGCTCTTATCCCCCATATACCGGCCGAACCTCTCGGCATGAGGACCGGTATAGCGATAATCTGGGGTAAGAAAGAGGGGGAATGTTGCCTCCCCCCTAACTCTGTCAGGCCTCAGCCTATGGGACTGATTCGAGCCTTGAGTCCCCCTCTGGGGATGGGCAGGCCCTGCGTCTGCAAGAAATATCAAGACAATCAATATTAAGACAAAGTTGTATTAAGAAATCAAGGTTAAACGAAAATTGAAGTGTGATATATACCTCTGGTGACTAAAGCACGAGCCTGGGCCCGGGCAGCAGCACGAGCGGGACGATAGTTCCTCCGGTGAGGAACAGCCGGTGTCCCGGATGCGGATGCATCCCCTCCAACTAGAAAATAAACATTGACGCTAAATTTCCATGAAGTTCATATTTATTCTATAGAGCATATGTAAAATGAATAAATATTTTATATTTATTCATACTAACCTACAGACGATGCGGAGGGTACGGAAGTGGCAGGAGTGGCCCCTGCGTCAGATGTGGACGCACCACCTATAATTAGACAATTAAAAATAGATTATATAAGTAATTGCAAAAAGAATGTGTAGATCAATAATATAACATTCTAAATCAATATGCATGCACTATAGGATATATAAACATACCCGCAGGTGCGGTGGTGTCACCACCTACAGCTAGACAATAAAAAAAATTACTATCTAAGTAAGAGCAAAAGGAATGTGTGTATATTTATGATATAGAATTCTAAATCAATATACATACACTATATGATATATAAGCATACCTGGAAGAGCGGGAGTGGCCTCTGTCCCTGATGTGGACACATCACCAACAACTAGACAATCACACATTGACAATATAAGTAATTTTGACATGAACATGCATGAATATCTATAATATTACATTCAAAATGGATATGCGTGCAATATACCTGGAGGTGCGGCAAAGTCCACACGGAAGGAGGCATCCAAAGGGGTCTCCGATCTGGGTGCAAGACCGGCCTTCTGAAGCTCCCTACGCAGCTCTCCGGGCGGCAGAACCGCTCTGCCTCTGCCTCTGCCAGTGCCGCGGCTGGAGCTCCTGCCGCCCCTCGCTGCTACCGTCATCGTCATCAAATCTAGATAAACGGTTCGTGGACGAATTAGACAATCATTACAAGTATTGACTATATATGTATAGATCGTAAAATGTGAAGTAATAATATAACATTACTGATAACCTTTTTCGTTTCGTGGGCGCATTATATATATCTACTTGGATTTCATCATCGATGTCATTTCTAACCCACGTAACTTCATGATCGGTCGAAGACAACCCGTCCTTCGAAACAGACGGTTGGAGCACTCTAAGCCTTCTCTCTTCTTCATCCTCATCGCTGTCCTTGAATTCTGGGACATCGTAGACATCCCTAGGTTTCCAACGGCATACAACACTCCATCCCGGATGCTTCAAACACTGTGAGTAGTATACTTGGAACGCTTGGTTCGGAAAGATAAACGGATCTTCCTGACCGTAAAATCGAAGTGTGTTCACACTGGTCAATCCATATTCATCTTTCCAAGTCCCAAGATTGCTTCTCCACTTATCCGTATCGGTTCGCGTATCGTACCAAGTACACTGGAATATATAAAAGGGTTCTAATCGTCCGGGATAGTGGATGCCGAGTATACAATTTAAGTATCCATAATAAATCACACCGTCCGATCCTACCGTCGCAATCCCACTATTCTGAGTGGTTCTAGATGTTTCTATGTCTTTAATTTTGAATTTGTATCCAAGGACACCAAATCCTTTATAATATGCAACCTCCATACTAGGAAATTGAGCTAAACATCTTCTCAAATGATGCAGACAAGTTCGGATCGTGGATCTAACAAAACAAATTTTACGACAAATACATAACGATATAAGTTTAGATTAAAACTGATAGCAATAAAATTTTATTCGATTAACTTACATGATCTGTGACCCAATCACAAAAATTATCCTGATGATATTTTTCCAATCGTTCTTCGTTCCAGTCAGGATGCCCCTCACGTACCTCGTTAAAATGAATTCTGTTTTCGACAAATAATGGTGACATTAATATTATATCATTTCATACACACACAAACACAAATATAACAATTAATCCAAAAAAACTTACTCTCTAATTTGTTCAAGACATGCGCAATTAAGCAAGATAAACCGGTATATCTTGTTGATAAACATATTGTCTACCCTCTTATAATCGGCTTTACCATATGGCCCGTCTTGAATTCTTCGAGGCCGGTTAAGTCTCGTCTCAATGTTCTCGTCCAGATAGCGGGAACAAAATGTGGTTGCTTCATCAAGAAGATAACCTTGCATGATAGAACCCTCTGGTCGATTTTTATTGCGTATATACTTTTTAAGAGTGTAGAGGTTCCTAAAGAAAATATATTGAATAAATAAATACGGGCATACAGGACAACAATAATTTTAAAAATTGCGCGAAACGAAAAATTACACGTACCTCTCGACGGGATACATCCATCGATATTGTACCGGTCCGGCTAACTTAGCCTCAGTTGCAAGATGAACCGTCAAGTTTATTATGATATCGAAGAATGACGGTGGGAAAATACGCTCAAACTTGCAAAGTATCAACGCAATAGAATTTTCTAGTTTATCCAGCGTCACAACCTCCAGTGTTTTAGCACACAACTCTCTGAAAAAACAACATAGGTCGTTGATTACTAGACCAACCGATTCGGGGAAAGAAGTCCTGAGGGCTAATGGAAGAAGGTGCTCCACGATAACATGTTGATCATGACTTTTCAGCCCATCGATCTTGCCTTTCACAATTTTTATTTTCTTGCTGAATGATCCTGAGAAACCTGTGGGAACTTTCAAATCATGCAACACCTGCAGGAATCTTTTCTTCTCCGGTTGTGACATATGATAAGCGGCATTGGGAAGTACAAACTTGCCTGGTTTACTCGCTACCGGTCTAGGGTGCAATTCACTTCTTATTCCCCACTCCTGTAGATCCATCCGAGCATTCATGTTGTCTTTCGATTTCCCGTCTTTACAAAGAAGCAAGTTGAGTATGTGCTCTGATACTCCCTTCTCTATATGCATGACGTCCAGACAATGACGCACTAAATTTGTTGACCAGTATGGAAGCTCGAAGAAAATGCTTAACTTGTTCCAAAATGGTGGTTTGACCTGTTTCGTCGGATCCATCTCGAAGGTCACATTATTATAACCATCCCATTGAGCAGTCACGTCATCTCCGGACAATGGGGCTGGAGGTCCAAGAAGCTCCTGATGACCATCAAAGTGAACTGTGTTTAACCTGTAGGGGTGGTCAAGAGGCAGGAAACGTCGATGGCCGCAATAACAAACCTTTCTGCTAAAATTCAAGAATTTCGATGTTGTGTGTTGATGGCAATGAGGACATGCTTTGTGACCATGTACGAACCAACCTGATAGCATTCCATACGCAGGAAAGTCATTAATTGTCCACATTAAAGCCGCACGCAGTATGAAGGTTGTATTTGTGTTTGCATCGTATGTCTCTACACCATCAATGAACAAAGATTTTAACTCCTCGATCAGAGGTCGGAGATAGACGTCGATATTGTTTCCCGGTGAGTTTGGTCCGTCGATAAGAAGAGGCATCATAAAGTATGATTGGTCCATAGCCAACCAAGACGACAGATTATAAATTATCATTACAACGGGCCATGTGCTGTGACTTCCAGCCATATAGTTGAATGGGCAGAAGCCATCACTAGCCAGTCCGAGCCGGATATTGCGAGGATCGCTACTGAATATTGCGTGCCTCCTATCGAAATCCTTCCATGTCGGTGAATCTCTTGGATGGCTCATTTTTCCATCTTCACTTGGAGGAGCACGATGATGCCAAATCATTGCCTCAGCTGTTTTCTTGCATCTGAATAGCTTCTGTAGCCTCTGTGTTATGGGAAAGTATCGTGCTATCTTGACAGGTATATCAGGCTTCTTATTAGAATCTTTCGGCTTATACCTGGCCTCTCCGCATGTTGGACACTCTTTCAAAGCTGATTTCTCTTTCAGGTACAACACGCAATTTTTAGGACATGCTTGAATCTTCTCGCACTTTAGACCCAAATCGGACATCATCTTCTGGGCTCCGTACCAGCTGTCGGGCACGTTATTTCCCGGGGGCATAAAATCTTTCAAGAACGAAAGAAGCATTGTGAATGACTTATTGCTCCATCCATTTAGGCACTTAATCTGGAAAAGTTGGACGAACCATGAGAGGGTGGAATACTTTGCATTCTCATAAATTGGTTTTCTAGCATCATTCATGAAATTTTCATATTTATCCGCACGTGGTCCTTGACCGGAAGGAATGTCATCTTCGGTACGAATAGATTCACCTAGGGCAGCCTCTACCATATCCTCCATTTCTTCTGATGGAAATAAATTACCGTCTTCTTCTTCTGCCGTATTACCGTCTTCTCCTTCTTCTGTTGCCGCATTATCGTGTTCTCCTTCTTCTTCTGCCGCATTACTGCGTTCTTCTCCTTCCCCATGATATTTCCAAGTTGTATAAAGTCTAGTAAACCCATATTTTACGATATGAAGCTCTGCCAATTCTACCTTCTGCCAGTACTTATTGCCACATCTATCGTACGGGCAGAGAATCTTCTCTATCACGATCTTATTATGTGCGCGTGCAAATTCAATAAAAGCAGCAACTCCCACGACAAACTTAGGTTGCATACATTGTTGCCAATCCACATACATCCAGTCCTTAACTCTGACGTACTCATGGGCCATGTTAGACTGTATAACATATAAATTGTAGGTTATGGTGACTATATTGAGAAATCTAAGAACGGGATAGTTACTGACAAAGGAGAAAATCCGTGTATATGCTTTGTGTGTGCGTTTGTCGTTGAAAAGAATAAATTATCGAACGTATGTTAACCGATAGACGGGGACTAAGTGGCGCTTTTAGTTTCATATATGAGTATCGATGAGAATATGAAAGTTCCATATTATCATTGAGTATCATATATTGGTTTTAACTTGAACATCTTGAATCACTCTCTAATGATGCGTTTGTTGTGTATTCTTGTTGTGTGTGTGTGTTTCGGCTGTCGGGGGTAAGGCTTCTATCCCATTAAGAATGTATAGAGCGAACACCCATTCGCTTGTGCTTTCAACCGTTTCGAGTAAATTTCGGCAGCACCTCCCCGCTGTTTTCCGAGTACACTGTAATAGAATAGATAATCATTTCAAAGCTGTGAAACAACGTTGAAATGAACATCTAATCTATCTTTGTACATGGAGAACCAGGGGAAAGGTACCGACGAAATATCTCGAAACGGATGAAAACACAAGTGAATGAAGGTGTTTGCTTTATACATTCCTAACATGTCCACACGGGACAAATCTATCGGTTATCATACGATTGAATCTTCTCGTCACATAGACTATACGACGGTTGTTAGTATTGAGCTATACCGTCCGATATTTAACAACCTTCGTATAGTTCTATATCACGACGAACATCGAACGTATGTTAACCGATAGACGGGGACTAAGTGGCGCTTTTAGTTTCATATATGAGTATCGATGAGAATATGAAAGTTCCATATTATCATCGAGTATCATATATTGGTTTTAACTTGAACATCTTTAATCACTCTCTAATGATGCATTTGTTGTGTATTCTTGTTGTGTGTGTGTGTGTTTCGGCTGTCGGGGGTAAGGCTTCTATCCCATTAAGAATGTATAGAGCGAACACCCATTCACTTGTGCTTTCAACCGTTTCGAGTAAATTTCGGCATCACCTCCCCGCTGTTCTCCGAGTACACTGTAATAGAATAGATAATCATTTCAAAGCTGTGAAACAACGTTGAAATGAACATCTAATCTATCTTTGTACACGGAGAACCAGCGGAAAGGTAACGACGAAATATCTCGAAACGGATGAAAACACAAGTGAATGAAGGTGTTTGCTTTATACATTCCTAACTTGTCCACACGGGACAAATCTATCGGTTATCATACGATTGAATCTTCTCGTCACATAGACTATACGACGGTTGTTAGTATCGAGCTATACCGTCCGATATTTAACAACCTTCGTATAGTTCTATGTCATGACGAACATCGAACGTATGTAAAACGATAGACGGGGACTAAGTGGCGCTTTTAGTTTCATATATGAGTATCGATGAGAATATGAAAGTTCCATATTATCATCGAGTATCATATATTGGTTTTAACTTGAACATCTTGAATCACTCTCTAATGATACGTTTGTTGTGTATTCTTATTGTATGTATAACATGATTTTAAACTTATGAAATAATACTTGCTTAGTTACTTGCAAATTGCAACTTGGGAATAAGATATATGAAGAATTGAGTATTAAAGAACTAAGATGCATTAGACTTGAGATTGAGATACATACCTTCAACATAGAAAAGAAATCAATAAACAAGATGAATATAATATAAATTCAAGTTGAAAGAATATATATCATCCTTTCAAATGCATTTAAGTCTCGATGATGCTGAAAATGTTACCAGAAAAACATCTTCTGCCAACCTTCATGTGTGAAGGGGTGTGTGTGGGAAAATTGGGTACACGGTGTCAGAAAAGTTTTCTCCTGCCATGTGGCAATCAAAATTCAATTCTTCGTTATTTTTTTTATAACCACCGACACTGTTCAATTGACCTTCATGGAGTAGCATATACATATCGAACTTTCTTCCTTTCTATTTATCTAATGATATACGGATAGAAAATGTTCCGTATTGACAGCAAATCAACTTTGCAAGTATTTGATACATACGCAAAAAGGTATTGAAATATGATTTTTTTTTGTTTTATATTTGTCTTAGGCCCTGTGTGTATGCATGCATGTGTGTGTGCATGTCTATGTAGAGAGGACAGTGCATATTTATGTATTAGGTCGTGTGTATGCGTGCATGTGTGGTGCATGTATCCGTAGAGAGAATGAAAGTGCAAATTTATGTATTAGGCCCTGCGTGTATGGGCGCGTGTATGTGTGCATGTCAGTGAAGAGATGACGACACCACACAGACTCGCTTACGGCAGGTCCATGTTTTTCGATTCCTACGAACTTTTAGCATCTTAAGCAAGATCCATTGTTTTCATGGTGTTTACTTCCCTCAAATATTGCAATGTTTTACTTGCGCATCAACTAGTCTCGAAGTCTACGGCTGAACTTCGAACTGTATAACTTACTTAACGATATCTTGCCTATTTATTAACTAGTTTAAAATTCTACAACTGAAAAATAAAATTATAATTGTTTGAAAATATAACTAAGTTATTCTATCTCATGTAACACCTCAAATAAAATTCTACAACTGAAAATATAACTTAAGCAAGATCCATTGTTTTTAGCCCTAACCCCAGCCCCAGCCCCAGCCCCAGCCCCAGCCGAACCCCAACCCCACCCCCATCCCAGCCCCAGCCCTAACCCCAACCCCAACCCCAACCCTAGCCGAACCCAACCCCAACCGCAACCCTAGCCGAACCCCAACCCCAACCCCAACCCCTAAAATAATCAAAAATTTCTTTAATTGAAGATTTAATTACTTACATGTTCGGTGGAGGAGACAATCGACAATCGGCGACGAGAAAGAACAACGACTAGATCGGGAACAAGATCGGGAAAGAGAGAGAGAGAAGGGCGACGAGATCGATGAGATCGGCGACGAGATTGGCGACGAGATCGGCGAGATCGGCGACGCATCGACTAGAAAAGGGGATTTGGGAGGTTTCGTGCGCTCGAGCGAGAGAGAGGAGAGATCAGCGCGTAGGGAAATTATATGCCTTTTCTATTAAATCCATATTTAGATGCCCCTACGGATTTATCCGTAGGTCCTTGGTTTGCGGCTCCGTAGGGACAAACAACAAATTAAGATTTAATATTTTTAAATTAAACGTCTTGGACCGTAGGGGCAACCGTCTGGCACTACGGATTAGTCCGTAGTCCAAAATAAATCTGCCCCTACGGATTTCAATATCCGTAGGGACAACCCTCTATTTTAGTAGTGACAAATTTTTACAGCTATTTATTTGGAGACTTTTTGGATGGGATGAAGCCGTCCAAATAAGTCTCCCATGACCATAATTTTGTTGACTTCGGTCAACAATTTTTTTGAATTTTGCCGAGCTCCTAAATTGTTATTTCCTCGTTAAAATTTGATTTTCATCCTCAAAATTTTCCTCCCTTTTCCTCTTCCTCCGAGTCACTCAAATTTGATCAAAGGAGTGCAATTCACTCGATCTTGTCTCTCTCTGTATATATGTTTTATATTCACGTGGATTCGTCAAACTCCATAAATATTTAAGATGATAAATGTTTATTTCCATCCGTACCATGTCATAACTTTTACTCCAAGTCATTTTTGACTAGTTTTTCAAAAAGCAATTAAGATGAAGAAGTCTTTCTTCCTCAATTTTCCAAATAACAATCGTTGACGATGTTAGCTAATTTTTCCAAATTAAAGATTTTCTTTTGTTTATAGTATTTAAATATTAAGTTCGGCCATAAAAAGAGTGTTGGTATCAAATATGCTCGTGGAATGTAAACTAGTGTTTTATGGCCAACAAAAATTTTATACAAAAAGACAAAAGTTTTTTAGACGATGTGGATGATAGGTTCAATAGCCCACCAACATACAATGATTGTTAATCGTACGGAACAAACAAAATATAATATGGTATCTCTTGATATATTATATCTTGTCACATGCTACTCCTTTTAGTCATAGTCACATACTTCACGAATTATGCGGCGCATTCGTGAATAATTCGTGAATTATGTGACTGCCGATTAAATCTGCGAATTATTCGCCATTACCGAACGTACCGAATTATTGTCGAATTATTCGCGAGTAATTCCCGAATTATTAGCGAATTATTCAAAAAAAAAAAGCGAATTAATCAAAAAATAGCAAATAATTCACGAAATCAAAATCTAGCGTCTCATATATTAATTTTATATTAATTTTTTGCTCGAAATCCTTTCCGAACATTTTCCGAACACTTACCGAATCTTTCCCGAATACCTGCCGATTTTTTCCGAATAGTTCTCCGAATCCGAATTTTCGACCTCGCCGAATTATTGCCGAATCACGAATTTGTGACTATGCTTTTAGTTGATGTTTCTTTTCTAACAGTCTCTCTCTCTCTCTCTCTCTCTCTCTATATATATATATATATATATATATATATATATGAGAATAATGAAGGAAAGAGGCCATAGGAGGGCGTTGAAAATACATCATCCATCGTGTTTTTCGACGATCGGAATCCATCATCTTCATCGTTTTCATCTAAGATGTAGGTACGCCAAATTTCATGTGATTCTACAACTTTTTCACCGTTGATTTAGCAATACAAAAAGTTCTATTGTCGGTAAACCGTTAATTTTGAATCCACTAATTCAACGGTGAAAAGTTGTAGAATCAGATGAAATTTGGTGTACCCATATTTTAGATGACAACGATGAAGATCATGGGTGCCGATCGTCGAAAAACACGATAGAGATTGTATTTTTTCGACGCCATAGGAGGAAATCCACTCCCATGGCATCTTTCCTCCGTTATATATATATATATATATATATATATATATATATATATATATATATATATATATGAGGAAAGATGTCATGGGAGGGGATTTCCTTCTATGGCGTCGAAAAAATACCTCCTCTCTCATTTCATTCGACGATCGGCACCCACCATCTTCATCGTTATCATCTAAGATGTGGGCACACCAAATTTCATGTGATTCTACAACTTTTTTTACTGTTGATTTAGCAATATAAAAAGTTCTATTGTCAGTAAACCGTTAACTTTGAACCCACTAAATCAACGGTGAAAAGGTTGTAGAATCACATAAATTTGGTGTACCCACATCTTAGATGATAAGGATGAAGATGGTGGGTGCCGATCGTCGGAAAAAATGAGGAAGAATGTATTTTTTCGACGCCATATGAGGAAATTCCTTCCTATGGTCTTTTTCCTCCATTATTCGATCGATCTCTCTCTCTCTCTATATATATATATAGAAAAGAAACATGCATCAAGGAAACAGAACCATCACCAAGAAAGCAAATTAGGCCTTCCGACTCCTCAAAACCTAGATCCAAAAGAAAACCATCAACTTTCATTGCTTTCTTATATGAACTTCCACCAATTTGTATAGTGTTTTAGGCAGCATACCCCACCACCAAAGGATTCCTTTAATCACTCAAGGAGCCTATGCAATCAAAGCTAGCTAGGAAGCTATGTGAATGAAAGTTTTCCCATAAAATATGCTAGATGTTCATCCTGCTGTTTGCAGATTAAAATAATTATTTACTCTAATGCCCAAGCTCATATATCGTTCCAGACATAAATACTTGATAATCATCTGAAATTGAATTTTTAATAAATGTGTGTAAAGAAAAGAAAAGAAAATGATAAAACGTATCAGTATGAAAACAACATGTAAAGTAAGGCACAGAGAAGTATTAAGATATTAAGATTGAAATAAAATATTTATTTTTATTCCAAATCCCATTGACTTTCTCCTAATCTAACTCTAGTTTAGGAATGATTCTTTTGTACATTAATTCCTAATTTATTAGATAGTCTATCTCTTTATTCGGTTATCAGCATTGTATTTTATTTGTTTCTTTATAATAATTAGATCTTAATTTAACATTTGACGATTCTATATATGCTAAATTTCACTAAAAATCAAATTCTTTTGGTATTTTCCTAAACAAATACTGCATATTCTATAACATGTAAATTGATACTCAAGAGCTTAATGATACCTAAATAAATACTATGTTTTGGAATTTTTCAATTTAAAATTTATACATGCAAACATCTAGTTTACATCATTGCATTGTGGCCATGAACCAATACAGATAATAAACCATGTCAAAATTTTAGTTGAATTTTTTGTGAATTCATCATCCGATAGATTTTTAAACAACAAGAGCAATTTAAATCATGAAATTTGAGCATCAATATTAAAGCAGGTATAGTTCTTATAAGCAAAAGTAAATAATGGATTTTCTAGTAAACATTTTTTTAGTTTATTATGCTTTAAATTATTTACATATATTAAGATAAAAACATTGTTGGTTCTCCAGAAAAATAAAAGCGAATTAAAATGCCTCCATGCTAATTACTAACCCTACGATCATATTTCTTTTAAAAAAACCTATACATTTAAATTTCACTAAAACGCCCACTCTCGTTGGTTTCCCATTCAAAGTTAACATCCTGTGAAGGAGACGAAGCTGGAGTTTGAGTTGCTCTCTTACCTTCTAGGTATGTAAGTAGGTTTTTCTCACAAAAAAAGAATCAACATACTCGCTTTATTGAAGACTGAGATTTAAAATAACTAAATAATCACTTCCATTTTGAATAAGGTTGCCCATTAATTGGACCTTGCAATTGAAGGGACAACGACACTCGATAAAGCTCGTTGTTGGAGAACGTTGAGAAAAAAACATGTTTCTATGATCAATTTGAGTGATCTTTGATCAAAAATCTAACCTTAAAAATAATTTAGGAAAAGATTTCGGAATTTTGGCCGAAGTAAATGGGCCAGGGGCTTTGAGACTGTATCCCGATACTCACTACTGTTAGCCCTGAAACAAAGTAATGGAATATACCAAAAAGATTTTCTTTCTTGCATGTTAGGAGGATTTTTTAGTGCAATTTAAATGTATGAGGGTCTTTTAAATAAATACAAAGTATGTGAGATTTTTTTAGTAATTAGCAAAGTATGAAGGGGGTTAGTAAAAAGCCCAGAATAAAAAATACTACAAATTTCTTTCAAATTATGATCAATCATCGGCATCCATAGGATCATAAGATTCAAGATATAGATTAAGGAAATAGTAATTAAATCTAAGAGCTAAAAAAGGAAGTGAAAGTATAGGGCTTTGGCCAAAATGATGTCTTGACCAATCAAAAGATTCTAGTCCCAACCCAACATGTTATTAAATATATGGAAGATGGATGGATATATAGGTTATCGTGTGTACGTGCATGAGAGAGAGAGAAGGGGAGAGAAACTTTAGCTAAATTGTCTTTGATTATGTATTTTCCAATCTAATTAAACAGAATAGACCATGCTTGTTGGTCCTAAATATTTTCTGCAACAAGAAAGCTAGCGTACGACGATCTAATATTTAAAATAGCATGTCTCCCATAAATGGATGCACATAGAAAGAAGAGAGAAAATTAATTTCCTTCAATTCGTGAATTTCTCCTCCAAGGCTTATTACCAACGGTCTAGAAGTGCATACCACATGTATAAAACCGCTGCAAGAGTTAACTTGTATAACAATATAAATAAAAGAAGACACAACAAATTGAAATTCTTTATCATGGGTCATCGGCTAAGAAAGCGATGTTTACAACCAATCTACAGATATTGGTCATCATTACGATGGCCATATTACATCATTTTACATGTTTTTCTCACAAGCCGCACTAATAAGACATGGCATAATACAAACACATCGGCCAATGGCCTAGTTCACTGTTAAGCACGATAGATGAGAGAAATCAGCTTAGAGACCAACTTAGACATTTAAGCTCAACTTAGAATAGCATATATCATATAGTCTCGATGATTACAGTCGTCGCTTCAAGGTGAGAGATTCGCAGTCTTCTCTGACAATCCTGCGGACAATATAGTCTTCTACGCTACCCTTAAGATATATAATTTAAGACATCAATATGGTAAAAGTTTGATTAATGGTCAGTGGTCCCAACCTCTCTTAGGATTCTCTTGTATATTTATGGTCTTTAGGAGCAGCCGTTCACCATTTACTATCCATGTTCTCAACCCACATTCTTGTGCATGTCAATTTATCAAGGGTAAAAGGTTAAGGTTAAATTTTTTATGCAGCCAAGGATTGCCTTTGGCCCATTTTAATTTTGATCCTTTGTCCATTCAACAAGTCGAAGCATTGTTAACTCGTGGATCATTATTTTGAATTTAGTTTCAATCATTGCTATAATTATGGTAAAATTATTCCTTTTTATTGTACAGCTGCTAATTTATGATAAATGCTATGTGCGTGTGTGGATCTCAGTATCAAGCAAGTGAGGTAATGGAGTCATGTAGCCGACATGTTTACTTAGAGCTTGGTTATTGGCCAACTTGTTTTCAGCGAGTCGAATGACCTAATGAGACCTGATATACCCCTATATACTCCGATGACGGATGCTCACAGCACATTTGTAGTATATATTCTTATTGTCCAAGGAAAGTTAAGCATGTTTTAGGATTTAATATATGTGGAGGCTCTTCATAAGTGTGGCGTCTCTTTGGTTATTTATGGAGCATCATGTGATGACATACATGAGTTCTCATGTGGTCTACGTTTAATGTTAATGTCGATATTTTCCATCTCTCAGATCAAGCTCTGCACTATCCTACGTTGTCCAGAGGAGGATAAATATATCCCATCCTTCTGCTTCCTTCCTAAAGCTAATAGTATGAATTTTTTTCATTTTCCTATCTCATATAACTTAGACCAGATCTCTTTAGAGCCATTAATAATCAAGCCTTCTATGATTCTCGTTCCTTAAAAAAGTACTACTTGATTTATATTTTTCTTTCAACAACTTTGTCGACTTTCTTCACTCACTACTACGGAGAATGGAGTTGGTCACGGTTTTAACGGTGGCCATAGATACGTTTGGTCATGGTTAAAACCGTCGCACAACCGTCGCCAAAAACCCCGTCATGAGAATCCTAGTCACGCCCTTAACCGTGACCTATGTTTTTAGTCACGGTTAAAACCGTGATCATATACATGGCGCTGCGTTACCAAAAACGATTCAAACAACTAAATGAAATCTGTGTGGGGTCCACATATAAGGTCACAGTTTAAATCGTGACCAACTTATGGTCACGGTTTAAACCGTGACCAAAAAGTTAAAGCGTAATGTAGGTTAAACCGTTATAACCGTGACTAACGGTTATAACCGTGACCAAAAGGTTAAAACGTAATGTAAGATATCTGATATAGCAGGTAATTGTGATTATATAGTCGTTATGGTCTTAGTTTAAACCGTGACCATAAGGGGAAACCATAGTAAAGACTATCTGCTACTAGCAGCTAACCGTTACTATATCTTATGGTCACGGTTTAAACCATGATCATATTATATTTGGTTACGGTTAAAACCGGGACAAATTATATTATCAATTTTTTTAAACAGAAATCTGCGCGTCCCAAACGCGCTACTTTCAATTACAACCAGCGATAGATAATAATTACGCGATTTTAACAATCAAGATGTAATATGATTAGAATCAAACGCAATTATAAAAAAAATTACACCAAACGGTATAATTAATAAACTAATAAAACAAATGTTTGTATAAAAAATATCAATAATTTATGGTCGTTGGGACGATCCAGCTTCATCGTCCCGTGATCTGAACATAGTCTTAAACTCGTCTCGTATAGCCTGCTTGATGGCCTCTGTGTTCGACCACCTCAGTTTCTCGATCTGTGTCTAAAGCGTATCCACCCGCACATTCTGCTGCTCCACCCGATCTTGGAGCAGACGAATCACCTCCTGCAACGCAGCAGCCGTATCTGTCCATGTTTGGGCCACAGCATACTCATGGATGGACAAATGCCTGGTAAAGTGTTGGTGGGTCTCGGGACTAACCCCGCGCTCATAGCCACCGTGATGTCCGCTGGATATTGAATCCAGAACAGAAACAATGGCGGTAATTGAGTCGTCGGCGCCAAATCCTAAGGCGCCTGTCCTTTCCTGGAACTGGGTCTGTGAAGAATATATGTTACGACTCTGAAATTTCTGTACAGAAATTTCTTGTTACTATACAGAAAAGGGTATTTCAGTCTGTGTAAGAGTTAAAAGTTATTTTTGTTAAATAAAGATAAGAACCAATTTTTAGCTCGCTGGTAAAACCTCTACACTGCTGTGACATAGCTTGTGCATTCGAATCCCATCAGACCCAATTATTTTTTCAGATTTTTCATTTTAATTTTTCGAAAGACTAAGAGTTGCACGTGCAATTCATGGAGAAACGAAACATTTCAGAAAAATCAAACATGGGCAATAAGGAGTATACACCCAACTTTATACGTGGCACGAATCTCGAGACAACCCAACCAAATTCAACCGCCCAAACTCATCAAATGGCCAGCGCTGACGGTCATGATGAAGCCAAATCTCCCCATGCTTTGCACACTTGTCCCTTCGACTCCCCTTAACTCCTTTGCACTGTTTGATTTTCCTGCAATTAAACAAAGACTCTTCAATTCACCATTTAACACTATTTTAATGCAGTTTAATCCAAAATTTTAATTTCCAAATCCTAATTCTTCACTATAAATACCACCCCATACCCTAACTCCCCTTTATTCTGAAAATATCTAGAAAAATTATCTCAAAAGTTTCTAAGTGCAAGTGGAGTAAAGTGGAGTTAGCAACCAAGCTCCTTCCATCGAAAATCGAAGCCATTTTCCGAGCTTCCGCGACGCCACGGAGCCCCCTCCCTTTTCCTTACTCCCTTCTCGAAGTTATAAAACCATAAGTCTCTCTCATCTCTTCTTCTTTTCATTTCAAATCATCTCCTAAAAATATATCGGTAAAGTGGAGTTACCTCCGATACAATTTTTTTAAACTTTGAACTCCCTTTTCCTTAATACATAGGTCAAACTTATTTTACCACCCTACTTGTAACTTTGATTACAATTTTTTAGTTTTGAGCTTAACCAAAATTTCCATGTGAAACTATCATAAAACGAATTTTCATTTAAATACCATGAACTTTAATATCACCATCTTTTCGATAATTGTTAAAACAATACCTTTAGGAAAACTTCACGAGATAAAAACCTACATCACACGCACACTATGGTTTCATAGCACGGTATTCTAGATATATGACTAATTTAAAGAATAAGCTTTTCGTTAAAATACCACCCGTTTTCAAAACGGGTTTTTTAAAATCGGTATTTTGTAATTCTTAGCAAATACGCCTCTACAACTCTCGTTAGGGGACCCGCTAATGGATGATGCGGATTATCGCACATTCTTGAGATAGTAGAGCGAGACGCAGAACTCCTCACGGAGTATTCGGTCTCGAAAATAAATAAAAATACGGTTTTTAAGAAATACGACTTTTCTAAACAAAGCTAAATTTTGGAAAAATTATATAAGTCTATAATCCATGTTTTCAATAAAAACAAACTATAAAAATATATTTTTTAAAGATTAATTTTTTTATATAAAATACCAGCAAGTTACCAAAAGAGCTAGTTTTCAATAAAATAACACAAGCTTTTAAAAAGGCTAAGTTTTATCACCAAAATACCACAACAATTAAAATACATATTCACGAAAACCCTAAATATTATAAATCATCCTCGAGGTTTAATTTTAAATTATATTAAAGTATTTTTTATAAAACCCCTCGAGATATGCAAACAATATTGACTATAGAATTAACATAGGCTTAAGCGGTATCATTTCTCTTGAGCCCAGGGAGCCGGAGAAAGTGAGAGCTAGCTTATTCAGGTTAGACAACTTAACGGAGTTTTCAATGGCAATTGTCTTGGAAAAATACACAAATTCTGCCGTACATATGCAGTAGTTGCCGATTACTCCCGAACCTAAGAAAAAATTCAAGAGCTAAATCCGTTCATAAGTTTCTGACTCAATCTTAGTCCAAACTCAAACCAGAATCCAAAATCAAACACGAACTTGAATACTTGATCATGAACCTGAATACTCGAATTCAAACATCAAACTCAAACTTGTATACTTAATTCGACTTAACCGAACTATGGTTATAACGTGACATGAACTTGACATGACTACCTGAACGCATGATTACATCCTGAATATGAACTTGAACATTTATATCCATGGATTCGGCCAAGACTTATAATCTTAATCTATACAATACAATACGCGGGGATAAAAGGGTAGACTGGTACGGAATGTATGTCATGGCACGAGAGGTCACTTTAAAAGACACCTACATGAATTCACGTGCCGTTTTCCTGTGGGTTATGACGGGACCTTGTACTACATGTTACCATAGTCCATGGGGTAAGATGGACACCTCTCGTATACATGAATATCTTTTTTTATCAAACTACAAACAACCATGTTGGAATAGCTATTTTATACCTGTAAGTGAACATGGTTAGATACTCTCAAATACAACCATATCTGTTTACTTTACTTGGTTTCTATTCACGTCATATACCATTTAGTCATTTTCTCTTACTTCTTTTGGGACTTACCGAGCGCTAGTTTGCTGATGACATTCCTCCCTATTTTCTTTCTTGGAATGTTCATCAAGAGGAACAGACTCTGAAGACGTAGAGCCGAGCCAGGAGGACTTGGACCAGTTTGCTGCTCAGCCTGACTACTAGTTCTTTCTGCACTTACTTTCAGTATGTTATTGTTTATGCTCCAGCTCACCGACAATGCAAGAGTCTGGTGGAAAGCTGAGGAAAGCCGTCTCACACAACCAATAGAGTAGAAGACGTTTCGCGATCTGTTCGATGCGAATTTTCCCCCCGAGACTGCTCGATTTGATATGGAGCAACAGTTCATCCACCTGCAATAAGGCTCCATGTGGGTAAAATCAGTGGATGAATATGATGCCGAATTCAACATGCTTAGCAGGTAAAGAATTCGTATCGAATTATGTTCCGTAAAACACATCACTATCCTGACATCAACATCTTATCAGGTTCGTGGCACACTTGATCCCGACCGATGAGATTCGAGCTAGACGATTCCAACAGGGCTTTGACCTAGAGATTCAGGTGGCTTTAGCCATAGGCGACTATCCAACTCATGAACTCGCCCTGAAGGCAGTACGTCGTTATGGAGCTGTGGTCAAGAAGAAGGGTAAGCCCCAAACAGCTGGAATCAAATGCCCTGCTACACAGATGACAGGAGGAGCCTCTTCTAGGCCGATTTATACACCCAAGAGGCCAGGAGGATTGTTTAACCAGTCCAGTCTAGATTTTTGTTTCTACTGCAAGAGAACTGGACACTTGCTGAAGGACTGCAGGCGTGCAAATGGCCTGTGTTTGGTTTGTGGCGCATCTACTCACACGATAGGAGCATGCCTATATCGTATTAACACAGCACCAGCACCCAGACCCACAATTACAGCTCCGAAAAGGCCAGCCATTCAGGCTCCTGCACCTCGCCTAGCTCTTCCTGGACCAGCTCCACGTGGACCACCTGCACAGCCTCATCATCAATTCCATCTGGCACAGAGAAACGTGCTTCAAAGGCAAACGAATGTGCCTACGGCAAGAAGGAATGTACCAAGTGTAAGTCGATGTCACGCACCCCGCGGGTTCGCGGGGAGGCGGAATATTAAAAAAACGATTTTGAAAGCTCGCAACATCGACTTGAACTCCAGGATCTTGGCTAAACCCTAACTAGCTAACCATGTAAAGAGGTTAACTACTCGGTAAGAATGTTATACCTCACGATACAAGTCCTTCGGGTCTTTTTCACTGTCCTCCTCGTCATCGTAGGATCCGAGGATCATAACGGATCGATGCTTCTTCGTCGTCTTCCTCGAGTCAAAGACGATCCACCCGAGAGTCTATAATCCGAGCTCCAACCTCAAATCCGAGGTAACTAGGACACCTAGCTCGCTAGACTAGATGACCTAGGTGATGTAGAGAAAGAAGATGGATTAGTTTGTCACATAGAACCCTAGGTTTCTCAACTCATGAGACTTTAAGGGTTGAGAGGAAGAAGAAGGAGATGGCTTGAGGAAACAGAAAATGTTTTCACAAATGATAAATGAGATGGCTCTCTTGATTAGACTATAAGCATGCTTAGAAAAATATCTCTCCCAAAATATCTAGTGCCACAAAATATCTCACAAAATATCTAAGTCAAACCAAGCCCCAAATAGTCAAACCAAGTAGCCATGCTATAATTATTATTTGTAAAAATAATAATCCATTTCCACCACCTCATAATTGTTTTAATCATAAAAATGATCAAAACCCTAATGAGGTGTCTCCTTCTAAAAGCAATCTTGAGTAATTACAAGAATGCCCCTTTCATCCGTATATACATACCCGTAACCGTGTTTCGAGAAACACGAATATAATGAGACGAAACTGATCCATCAATATAATACTTGGATCCGGATTAAACCAAAGCCCACTAGTATTATCCGCCTGAACATCATACGCGCACAAGTGCACGTACGTGATCGAAGCCCGGCCGTAAAACCATACGGCCTCTACATCTTTCGCTCAATGCAGGAAAACTCTCTATGTGGGACTCTAAAGACTCGACAGTACGCTGGAAGTGGGTTTAACCACAAGCCGCAAGCGGTACTAGCCGAGCGTAACGGCTATCCAGGTATCCGTCGATAAGAAGGCCGATGAGCAAACTCATCTGAACTCCTACTGAGCCTGTATGTGACAATCTCCGTATAGTCCGGTCTGTTCGTCTAAGAGTATCTCATATCGGGCCTAGGGGGTGGTAATCGTCAGACCCCTAATGGCGCAATAAGTCGTGTCGGAGTGTAACCCAAAACATCCTGAGAAACTACTGGAATACCTACCAGTAAATCTCGCTTTCCCTAACCAGGGACTTTGTGTAATAGCTCTCCGAACATAGCGCGATATCAACCCCCAATACCGGGAGAGACGAATCCTATCTAACCGCCACTGCCTCCAAGTACTTCAGGACTGCACCCAACTGCTACCTATTTGCACGACTCCTCTGAGCCGTGGTAGGGTAGTAATCAAAGTACAGTGGGAACACACTCGAGGCGAAGTAGCAGTGTCAAGTCGACGGACTAAGCTGTACTCATGTCATCTGGGAACTGCTACCCGACGATAGGTATAATACCCACCAGCAGTTCCCGACGAGTCATGTCCTGTGTACTCATAATCTAATGAGCACCTGCATACTATCTCCAGTACGACGTACTAATGGCTGTGGGACAGACCATCTCCCATGCTGGGATGAGAAGCGTATACACTAGTCTACTCTGGAGTATCGATGCCCCGTCTCGATAATCCTATAACTAGGGACTTGTATAAGGATGTGCTTATAGATTACCCATCCCCCACTAGTGTGACAGCCATCACAACGCTGGTAATGAAGCAAAGATCCTAAGGGCTCTACCAATATGTATAAGCAATATGCTAAAAGAAACACATGCACATATTGAGGTAGAAACAAACCTACCATTTTGAGAAAGACTGTTAATGAAACTGTGAATATCCCAAGCTTCCATTAAGTAATATACAAACCAGTATGATACAATAATGGCCTCTAGGGCATATATCACTAATAATCTCCCACTTGCACTAAGGCCATGTATTGGCATATCGCAGACCTATCATCTCGATTAGCCTCTCGAACTGTGTCTGAGGGATGGCCTTCGTGAGTGGATCTGCAGTGTTATTCTCCGTATCTACTCTCCTCACCTCGATCTCCCGGCGATCAACGATCTCCCTGATCAGGTGGTAACGCTTCAAAATGTGTCTGGACTTTTGATGGGACATGGGTTCCTTCGCTAAGGCTATAGCGCCGTTATTGTCGCAATTCAGAGGTATTGGATCGACAATGGACGGAACCACCTGAAGTTTTGTTAGGAACTTCTTCATCCAGACCGCTTCCTTCGCAGCTTCACAAGCAGCTATGTACTCCGCTTTCATCGTCAAGTCAGCAACGGTGTCCTGCTTGGAACTCTTCTAACAGACCGCCCCTCCATTGAGGGTAAAGACATAACCCGACATTGACTTAGAGTCATCCTTGTCACTCTGGAAGCTGGAGTCAGCAAAGGCCTCGATATGGAGGTATTTTCCGCCATACACCAAGAACATCTCCTTAGTCCTTCTCAGGTACTTGAGAATGTTCTTTACTGCTATCCAGTGCTTCTCCCTTGGGTTTGACTGATACCGGCTTACCACGCTTAGTGTGTAAGCAACATCTGGTCTGGTACACAACATCACATAAATTATAGAGCCTACCGCAGAAGCGTAGGGTATAGATGTCATGCGAGCCCTTTCCAAATCATTCTTGAGAGACATCTATTTGGATAGGATGATTCCGTAACAAGCCGATAGATTACTGCGCTTTGAATCTTCCATACTAAATCTTTTCAGTATGGTATCGATGTACCTGGACTGCGAAAGTCCCAACATTCTCTTAGATCTATCACGATAGATCTGGATCCCCAGAATGTAGGAGGCATCACCCAGGTCTTTCATGGAGAACGTCTGTGACAAGAATCCTTTGACTGATTGTAGCATAGGAATGCCATTTTCTATCAAGAGAATGCCATCTACGTACAAGACGAGGAATATCACAGTTCTTCCTACAATCTTACTATATATGCATGGTTCATCTGGATTTTTGATAAAGTCGAATTCTTTGACTTTCTCATCAAAACAGATGTTCCAACTCCGCGATGCCTGCTTTACTCCATAAATGGACTTAAGCAACTTGCCCACTTTCCCGCTGCTCCCACTCTGAATGAAACCCTCTGGCTGATCCATATAGACGCACTCTTCCAAATATTCATTTAGAAAAGACTTCTTTACGTCCATCTGCCGGATCTCATAATCGTGGAAGGCAGCAATGGCAAGAAGGATCCGAATGGATTTGAGCATAGCCACTGGAGAAAAGGTTTCATCATAGTCCAAACCAGATCTTTGACGAAAACCTTTTGCAACAAGTCTAGCCTTATAGGTTTCAACCTGTCAATCTACACCAATCTTCTTTCTGAAGATCCATTTGCAGCCTACGGGTTTTACCCCTTCTGGAGCAATGTCCAAATTCCATACTTTGTTGGTGTACATGGACTGAATTTCAGCCCGCATTTCATCTAGTCATTTTACCGAGTCGCCGCTTTAAATGGCTTGCTTGAAGCTAGTAAGCTCATCATTGTCAATGATGCAATCCTCTCGATCCCCGTCTATGAGAAAACCGTAGTATCTCCCGGGCGGATGAGATCGCCTACTAGTTCTGCGGAGTGGCGCGGGGATGTCCGGTTCTTCTGAAACCTCTGGTTCTACTAAGCTTTCAGTAATAGCTTGTGGTTCTGAAATTTCTTCCAGTTCTATTGCACTCCCACTTTTCTGATTTTCTAAAAATCCATCTTCCAAGAAGTGGGCATGGCGAGAAACAAAAACCTTTTGTTTCTCTGCGTAATTGAAAAGATGCCCCCTGGAGTTTTTTGGGTATCCCACAAACTTACACAGTACTGAGCGTGCCTCGAGCTTGTCTGCATGCTGCTTTTTTACAAAAGCTGGACATCTCCATGTCTTAAGGTACTTAAGATAGGGTTTCTTCCCACACCACATCTGATATGGTGTGGTAGGCACAGTCTTGGTAGGAACCTTGTTCAAAAGATATATAGCTGATTCTAGTGCATAACCCCAGAAGGATCGCGGCAACTCAGCGTTACTCATTATGGAACGAACCATATCCAATAGGGTTCTGTTCTGCCTTTCCGATACACCGTTGTGTTGTGGTGTGTGAGGGGTAAGCTGAGAGAGAATACCATTCTCTTTTAAGTAATCCAGAAACTCGGCACTTAAGTATTCACCACCTCGATCAAATCTCAGTGTCTTGTTGTTTTTTCTTGTTTGTTTTTCCACTTCATTCTTATATTCCCGGAATTTCTCAAAGGCCTCAGATTTATGCTTCATCAAGAAGACATGTCCATACCTAGAGAAATCATCCGTAAAAGTAATGTAATAGGAATAACCACTTCGCGCATGTGTAGACATTAGACAACATAAGTCGCTGTGTATGAGTTCCAAGAGCTCACTCGCTCTTACTCCGTGTCCAGTGAATGGAGTTTTTGTCATCTTTCCCATGAGACAAGATTGACAAGTTGCATAAGACTGATATTCGAACGGATCCAAATATCACACTCTATGTAACTTTGTTAACCGTGTTTCATTAATGTGACCCAGTCTACAATGCCATAAGAAAGCCTGATTTAATTCCGGAGACTTTCTTTTAAGTGTGTTCTGGACACTGAAAACCCGATCTTGATTTAATACGTATATACCGTTATCTAATATACCTGACCCAATCAAAGCATGATTTAGGTGGATGTGGACCACACGCTTATAAATGTAAAATCATATCCTTCCTTAGAAAGTAAGGATATAGATATGATATTACAAGCTAGACTGGGTACATATAAACAGTTACGTAAAATCAATATCTGCCCACTTGTCAATCCTAGGTGATATTCCCCTACGGATTCAGCGTCCACGCTCATTCCGTTAGCAAATCTGAGAGTCATATCACCTACCCTGATAACTCTACGGTTTCTCAAACCCTGTAAAGAATTACAGATATGAGATCCTGATCCGGTATCTAGTACCCAGGAAGTAGAGTTAATTGACATACAGTTTTTGATTACAAACAAAACCGAAATCGAAGACACAACATGCTTCGGATCCTGGATTTTAGCTTTCAAAGCCCTGTAATCCTTCTTCCAATGCCCCTTCCCGTGACAATAGGAACATCCCTCCTTCCTTACTGTCAGCCCCGAAGCTTTTGCATTTTTCTTTCCCTCTACCTTACTGACCCCGCATATCGGCTTTATGGAGGTCTTCTTTTTCCTACCCTTGGCTTCCGCCTTGGATCCAGAAGAGGGAGGTTCCCTAATAAGCAGAGCAGATGTCTCCCTGGTTTCCTTTAGGGTGTAAGTAAAAGATAGGGAGTGTAGAATCAAGTCAGCATATGATTGGTTCTCTAACGTGGTCTCCAGGTCTATGAGCTCATCTATATAGCTAGTCATTGTAAAGATGTTGTCTCCTACAGATGACCCGATAGCCAATCTCGCTTGAAGCAATTCCTTCAAGATCTCATATCTTGCGATATGAGATTGCTCTCCATATAAATCTTTGTTATGGAGGAAGATGGAAACTAAGTCCATCTTCTGATGCTGCCTCTGGTTTTCACCATCTACTGAGGCCAACACGAGACACTTGGCATTTACACTATCTTTTTCCCTTGTCTTACGGATATCAATATCCGCGACAGTGGAAATTGGACCTGGGACGGCGAGGGCTTTAGTAGTAATAAGATAGTCCAGCTTGTCACAGGAAATGGACATCTGGACAAACTCTTGCCAGTTAATATAGTCTGGCCCAGTCAATTTATTAGCTAGTTGTAACCTAGGTGTGGTCAACTGGTCGCTGCAATTAGGAGAAAGAGAAGAAACACTTTAGCATGATTCTCTTGCAAGTTTAGATTACTTTTTAGTTTATCTAAACAGGATGGCTCCCGCTGTTTCTCGAATCCTTCCTCAAACTATAAAAGAAGAATTAGTCAGGATTAATCTCACCGTACAATACTTGCCTAACCTTTCAGCCAGGCTAGTGTCGGTAATTCGATGGAGGTTTTACGACGCTTTCGCGAAGTTCCTTAATTAAATAACCTCTTTTCCCTGGAGGCGTAGCCCCGCTAACACCTTTTTAGACACCTACTTGGTTTATAGCATTGATCGTTAAGTGAAAAATCTCCCGAGGAGTAGCATATACTCACAGTAGGATCGGGATCCAAATATCATTATGTGATAACCCTGAAGGAATCCTACCAACATTATCACACTCCAAATAGTATGCAGCACTAGCAAGTTTCAGTTTCCTTAAAAACACCCGATGTGGATTTTTTCCCCATGCTCTTATGACCTTGACGAAGGCCAACAAATCATAAGTCGCATGTCAAGTTCTATCCATCATTGTCTAGGTTGATTTAAACCCACCCGTATATACCCTTGACGAAGGCCAACAAAGTAATACGACTATCCCAAACCAACACATCTATCTATGCTACATATGAATATCCAGCAGCTACCAATCACTATGCCTTGGCGAAGGTCAACAAACATAGCTTTAATACTACTGAACATTCATATGAAATGATGGAGGGCTACGAATGGTTTTGGAGAAATCGTGAACGTAGTGAACATGATATAATCGAAGGAACCTGATATCTTTTAAAAGGAGTGGTTTAAGCTCCACAATTTAAAAAGTTTGCTGTTTTGAAAAAACTGAGTGGTTTTAAAATTTGTTCCAACGATTCAGCTTTGGTTTGTTTGCTTTTCATTAATCTAATACAGTCCCATCATTTACACCTATCATTACAGAAAGAAACGAAAATATGATGTACGCTTATGCCATCTGCATTCGCCACGGGGCCCCGTCATACACCGTTAGGTTAGTTAACTAACGTCAGAGCTGGGGGCTGGACTAGCGAGGATGTAAAACATAAGCAACGTCTATTATATAATACATATATAATAATGTCCATTCGTCTCACGCAATAATAGGCATTCCAGATCATAGATGAAAACATTGGATATACTAGGAATATCATATTTCGTTTAAGCCTATAACGAAAGACGGATTCCACGGTCGTGATGAATAGCCAAACCCTACCCCAGACCCCTACGGATACGGAAAACTAACCGCCAAATACTCGAAGCGAAGCAACCTCCCTCAATAAAATAAGTAGGCCACTCAGCACTTCAAAGTACCAGGTAGTTTGTGTTAGTGTATATGCCCTAGAGGCCATTACTGTATCATACTAGTTTGTATATTACTTAATGGAAGCTTGGGATATTCACCTTGTATAGACAATCTTGCTCAAAATAGTAGTATGCTACTTGGTATGTTTCTACTTTAATGTGTACATGTGTTTATTTTAGTATATCACCTATACACATTAGTGGAGCCCTTAGGATCTTTGTTTGATTACCAGCGTTGTGATGGCAGTCACACTTGTGGGGGCTGGGTAATCCACAAGCACATCCTTATGCAGGTCCCTAGTCATAGGACTATCGAGACAGGTCATCGATACTCCGGAGTAGACTAGCGTATGCGCTTCTTATCCCAACAGGGTTGACGGTCTGTCCCACAGCCGTCAGTACGTCATACTTGAGATAGTATGCGGGTGCTCGTTAGGTTACGAGTACACTGGATAGGACTCGTCGGGAACTGCTGGTTGGTACTATACCTATCGTCAGTTATCAGTTCCCAGATGACATGAGTACAGCTTAGTCCGCTGACTTGACACTGTCACTTCGCCTCGAGTGTGTTCACACTGTACTTAGATTACTACCCTACCACGGCTCAAAGGAGTCGTGCAAACAGGTAGTAGTTGGGTGCAGTCCCGAAGCACTTGGAGGCAGTGACGGTTAGACAGGATTCGTCTCTCCCGGTATTGGGGGTTGATATCGTGCTGTGTCTAGGAGAGCCATTACACAAAGTCCCTGGCCAGGGCAAGCGAGATATGCTGGTAGGTTTCCAGTGTTATCTCAGGGTGTTCTGGGCTACACTCCGACACGACTTATACCGCTATTAGGGGACTGACGTTTACCGCCCCCTAGGCCCTCTATGCGATATTCTCAGACGAACAGACCGGACTGTACGCAGATTGTCACATTCAGGCTCAGTAGGAGTTCAGATGGGTTTCGCCTCGTCCGTATTCTTATCGGCATCTACCTGGGGGCCGTTACGCACAGCTAGTGCTGCTTGCGGTCTATGGTTAAACCCACTGCCAGTGTAGTGTCGAGTCTTTGGAGTCCCACACAGAGAGCTATTCGCCTTTAGGCAAAAGAGTAGAGGTCGCATGGTTTTGCGACAGGGTTCGGTCACATCCATGCACTTGTGCATGTTTAGTGTCCGGGCAGTTAACACTAGCGGGCTTTGGTTTAAGCCAGATCCTAGTGTACGTTTTGGGATTGGTTTTATCTCGTTTGTATTCTTGTTGCTCGGAACGCGGATGCGGGTGTGTATGCACAGTTGATAGAGAGACAGAGGCAGAGGATTCTCATTAGGGTTATTGACTGTTGACTTTTGCTAAACCCTAATGAGAATAAGAAATATGATTAACAATAATATTAATTAAGTATTATTGTGACATGGTTGTTGATGGTTGACTTTGTTGACTTGTTGACTTAGTTGACCGGTTGACTAGGTTGGACTTGTTGACCATCATCATGACAATGGCTATCATTTCTTGGCATTGACCTTGGCTTGCTTATTTGTTCACACATTGCATTTAATGCAAGAAATGATATGGCCACTTGATATGATAACAACCATCACATAATACTCAATTATTATTATGTGTTATGATGATTTTGGATTATGAGAGCTTGGATGGCAAAAGTCTTGCTCATTCTTTCATATCCTTTCTCTCTCATGCTTGAGCTCTCCCTCTTCCTCTTGCTCTCTCTCTAGTTGATGGTTCACTTGTCTCACGTGTTGAGAAGCAAGAACCATAGAGATAAAACCTAACACACTCCTGTACTCATCCTAGCACACAAAGTCTAGCAAGCCAAGTGTTCTAGTTTTCTCTAGTTTGAGGTTGAAGCCAAAGGTAGAAGATTTCAGGTGGATCCATCTTCGGCACAAAGAGACGACGAGGAGAGAACCATCCGACCACCACAAGGAGACCAAGAGAAGGAGTTCAAGTTAAGGTATAACCCCTAACCGAGTAGGTAAAACTCTTGTTAGGATTGTTAGATAGTTGTTTAACAAAGATCCGTATTTTGAGTCCATATTAACCCCAAAAGAAAAAATCGTTTTTCATCATTTCCGCAAGCCCGTAAGTACCGGGAGAGGTAACGTGGACTTACAGTGATATCAGAGCCTAGTTAAACACTATCTAACATGTTAGCAAAGTAACTAGAAGTTCGATCGGAGAAAAAGTCACGAAAAACGCCCGAAAAGTATAGTTTCTGCCGATTTTTTTTCTTGTTCAAAAAATAATAAATCCTACACTAAAAATCGGCTCAGGCTTTTTATAACACACTGTAGAAAATTGGTCCAGGGACTCGGTCAAAGCGCCGCGGATCTGCGGCCGGTTGACTTGGTAGTGGGTGAATTTTCTTGCAGTGTGTTTACTGGAGTGTTTTGGGATTTTTACAATATGTTTTTTCTGCCCAGATTTTCCAGAAAGCAAAATTTGTTTTTGGGGTTTAAAAATCCGTATTTTGATCGAACTTCTAAAGACTTAAGCTAACGGGTTATATCTGTGATGTGATATATGTATTGAACCTCTGCTAATCGCTATACGTCGATTAGTGGGGGTTATACATATCTGTGATCTGTAATGTTGATGGTATGTGTATATGAATTCATTGGATTGTCGCGGATGAATAGCCGGGGGGTTGTGAGATGAGAGTTTTCTTTTTCTTTCAATTCATGTAATTTGTAATTGATGTAATATTATTTATATGGCCGCACAACCGGGATGGGGTTGTAGCCGTCATTGTATAATTTCTTTTACTGTTTTTGCTCCTAGGATAGACCCAAGGTGGGGTGCACAAACTACCGGGTATCTCGAAGTGCCGAGTGGCCTACTCACGGTGTTGAGGGAGGTTGCTTCGCTTCGGGTACTTGGCGGGAAGTTTGCCGCACCCGTAGGGGTCTAGGGTGGGGTCTTGGCTATTCATCGCGACCATGTAATCCGCTCTTCGTTACAGGCTCGTACGGATTGCGGATTCCTAGTATATCCAATGTATTCATCTGTGATCTGGAATGGCTATCATTGCATGTGACGAATGTGTATATCTATATATGATATCTATTTAGGTGTTGCTTATGTTTTGCATCCGCGCTAGTCCAGCCCCCGCTTTGTCGTTAGTTAAGTAACCTAACGGGTAATGACGGGGCCCCGTGGCGAATGCGGATGGCATAAGCGTATGCCATATTTTCGTTGTTTTCTGCAATGGTGGGATTAAATGATGGGACGCATTAAATTAATGCAAGAAAATAAACCAAAGTTGATTCGTTGGAACACTTTCAAAACCACTCGGTTTCTTTTCAAAAACAACTTTTAAACGCGGAGCTTAAGCCACTCCTTTTAAAAGCTATCTCGTTCCATCGATTATATCAAGTTCACTACGTTCACGGTTTCTCCAAAACCATTCGTAGCCCTCCGTCGTTTCACATGGATGGTCAATAGTATTCAAGCTATGTTTGTTGGCCAAAGTCAAGGCATAGTGATTGGTAGCTATTGGGTATTCATGTGCAGCATAGATAGATGTGTTGGTTTGGGACAGTCGTACTGCCTTGTTGGCCAAACTCAAGGGTAGGTACGGGTGGGTTCAAATTAACCTGGAGAATGACGGGTAGAACTTGACATGTGACTTATGATTTGTTGGCCAAAGTCAAGGTCATAAGAGTATGTGGCAAAAATCCACATCGGGAGTTTCAAAAGAACTGAAACTTGCTAGCGCTACATACCATTTGGAGTGTGATGATTCTGGTAGGATTCCTTCAGTTTTGTCACGCAATGATATTTGGATCCTGATCCTACTGTGAGTATATGCTACTCCTCGGGAAATTTCTCACTTAACGATCAATGCTATAAACCAAGTAGGTGTCTAGAAAGGTGTTAGCGGGGCTACGACCACAGGGAAAAGAGGTTATTTAATTAAGGAACTTCGCGAAAGCGTTGGAAAACCTCCCTCGAAGTACCGACACTAGCCTGGCTGAACGGTTAAGCAAGTATTGTACGGTGAGATTGATCCTGACTAATTCTTCCTTTTTGGTTTGAAGAGGGATTCGAGAGACAGTGGGAGCCATCCTGTTTAGACAAATTAAAAACCACTCTAAACTTGCAAGAGCATCATGCTAAAGTGTTTCTTCTCTCTCTCCTAATTACAGCGACCAAACATCATGACTGGACTTAAGTTACTACTAAATAAAAACATACTGATAGGGCCAAACTACAAAGATTGGCTCAGGAATGTCAAAATGACAATCACTTATGACAAGTTGGGGGTATCTCCTTACCACCAAAGCTCCCCCTGTCCCAGGTCCTAAAACCAGCGTCACGGATAAGAAAATCCGTAAGACCTGGGAAATCGATTGCACGAAGGCCAAGTGCCTCGTGCTTGCCTCTATGGACAATGAACATCATAGGAGGCACGAGAATATGGACCTTGAATCCATATTTCTCCATACAAAAGAACTGTATGGAGAGCAATCCCGTATCGCAAGATACGAAGTCTCGAAAAAGCTGTTTTCGGCGAGATTGGCCGTCGGATCATCGGTAGCGGAACACGTGCTTAAGATGATTGGCTTCATTGAGGAGCTCGCGGACCTTGGGACCACGTTATAGAACGAGCTCTACACGGACTTGATTCTCCAGTCCCTTCCTCCCACTTACGCCTAGTTTATCCTGAACTTCAACTTACAAGAAAAAAAGTTGAACTATCAGAACTCCTCAACATGCTGAGAAGTGCAGAGGGCACCCTACAGAAAGGTAGGGAAACATCCACTTTGTTTGTAGGGGGATCTTCCTTTTCTAGGTCCAAGGCGAGAGCTAAGGGAAAGAAGAAGAAAGCCCCCGCCAAACCAAGGGGCGGTGTTAGTAAAGTGGATACGAAGGGAAAGACAAAGGCAACAAAGGTAGCGGGAAAGCTTGTGGGAAAGGAAGAATGCTTTTACTGTCACAAGAGTGGACACTGGAAAAAGGATTGCAGAGCTTGGAAGGCCAAAACCCAGGATCTGAAGCAAGTTGCGGCTTCAGCTTCAGGTGTGTATGTTATTGTAAACTGTCTATCAATAAACTCTATATCCTGGGTATTGGATACCGGATCAGGATCTCATATCTGTAATTCTTTACAGGCACTGAGAAGGAGTAGGGTTTTGAAGGCAGGTGATATGACCCTCAGAGTTGCAAACGGAGCTGGCATGGATGCTGAGTCCGTGGGGGACTATCACCTGGGGTTGTCAGATGGACACGTTTTGGTTTTTGCGTGATTGTTATTTTGTACCTAATGCAACCTGTAATATCATATTTGTATCTTTATTATCTAAAGAAGGTTATGAATTTGCATTTTTAAGTAATGTTGTGAACATTAACCTTAATCAAGTTTTGATTGGGTCAGGTACATTAAGCAATGGTATATACGTATTAAACCAACCACAGATTTTCAATGTCCAGAATACACACAAAAGAAAGTCTCCGGAAACAAATCAGGCTTTCTTATGGCATTGTAGACTAGGTCACATCAATGAGAGAAGGTTGACGAAGTTACATACAGAAGGATATTTGGATCCGTTCGAATATCAATCATATGCAACTTGTCAATCCTGTCTCAAAGGAAAGATGACAAAGACTCCGTTCACTGGACACGGAGTAAGAGCGAGCGAGCTCTTGGGACTCGTACACAGCAACGTGTGCTGTTCAATGTCTACGCATGCACGAAGCGGTTATTCTTACTTCATTACTTTTACGGATGACTTTTCAAGGTACGGATATGTCTTCTTAATGAAACATAAATCCGAAGCCTTTGGAAAATTCCAGGAATATAAGAATGAAGTAGAAAAAAGAACAGGCAAAAGTATCAAGACACTAAGATCTGATCGAGGTGGTGAATACTTGAGTGCCGAGTTCCTGGATTACTTAAAAGAGAATGGAATTCTCTCTCAGCTTACTCCTCCATACATTCCGCAACATAACGGTGTATCAGAAAGACAGAACCGGACCCTATTGGATATGGTACGTTCCATGATGAGTAACGCTGAGTTACCGCGATCATTCTGAGGATATGCACTAGAATCAGCTGCATACCTTTTGAACCGAGTTCCAACTAAGACTGTGCCTACCACACCATATCAGATGTGGTGTGGGAAGAAACCCTATCTTAAGCACATTAAGACATGAGGATGTCCAGCTTTTGTCAAAAAGCAGCATGCGGACAAACTCGAGGCACGCTCAGTACAGTGCAAGTTTGTGGGATATCCAAAGAACTCCAAGGGATATTTCTTCTATTGCGAAGAGGAACAAAAGGTTTTTGTTTCTCGTCATGCCCACTTCTTGGAAACTGAGTTTTTGGAAAATCAGATAAGTGGGAGCGCAATAGAACTGGAAGAAATTCCAGAACCACGAGCTATTACTGAAAGCTTAGTAGAACCAGAGGGTTCGAAAGATCAGGACATTCCTGCGCCGCTCCGCAGGAGTAGTAGGCAGTCTCATCCGCCCGAGAGATACTACGGTTTTCTCATAGACGGGGATAGAGAGGATTGCATCATTGATAGTGACGAGCCGACTAGCTTCCAGCAAGCCATTCAGAGCGTCGACTCGGTAAAATGGCTGGATGCAATGCGGACCGAAATAGAGTCCATGTACACCAACAAAGTATGGACGTTGGACGTTGCTCCAGACAGGGTAAAACCCGTAGGATGCAAGTGGATCTTCAAAAGGAAGATTGGTGTAGATGGACAGGTTGAGACCTATAAAGCTAGACTTGTTGCAAAGGGTTTTCATCAAAGACCTAGTTTGGACTATGACGAAACCTTTTCTCCAGTGGCTATGCTGAAATCCATTCGGATCCTTCTTGCCATTGCTGCCTTCCACGATTATGAGATTTGGCAGATGAACGTAAAGACCGCTTTTCTAAATGGAAATTTAGAGGAGTGTGTCTATATGGACCAGCCAGAGGGTTTCATTCAGAGTGGGAGCAGCGGAAAGGTGTGCAAGTTGCTTAAGTCCATTTATGGACTAAAGCAGGCATCGCGGAGTTGGAACATCTGTTTTGATGAGACAGCCAAAGAATTTGGCTTTATCAAAAATCCAGATGAACCATGCATCTATAGTAGATTTGTAGCAAGAACTGTCGTATTCCTCGTTTTGTACGTGGATGACATTCTTTTGATAGGAAATTACATTCCTATGCTACAATCTGTCAAGGGGTTCTTGTCACACAGGTTCTCCATGAAAGACCTGGGTGATGCCTCTTACATTCTGGGGATCCGGATCTATCGTGACAGATCCAAGAGGATATTATGACTTTCACAGTCCAGGTACATCGACACCATACTGAGAAGATTTAGTATGGAAGATTCCAAGCGCGGTAATCTACCGGCTTGTCACGGGATCTCCCTCTCTAAGGAGATGTCTCCCAAGACTGATTTGGAAAGGGATCGCATGTCTATTATACCCTACGCTTCTGCGGTAGGCTCTATAATGTATGTGATGTTGTGTACCAGACCAGATGTAGCTTATGCACTGAGTGTGGTAAGCCGGTATCAGTCAAACCCTGGGGAGAAGCACTGGATAGCGGTAAAGAACATTCTCAAGTACCTGAGATGGACTAAGGAGATGTTCTTGGTGTATGGAGGAAAAGACCTCCATATCGAGGCCTTTGCTGACTCCAGCTTCCAGAGTGACAAGGAAGATTCCAAGTCCATGTCGGGATATGTCTTTACCCTCAATGGAGGGGCGGTGTGTTGGAAGAGTTCCAAACAGGAAACCGTTGCTGACTCGACGATGGAAGCGGAATATATCGCTGTTGCAGATGCCGCAAAAGAAACCGTCTGGATAAGGAAGTTCTTGACAGAACTTCAGGTGGTTCCTTCCATTGTTGATCCAATACCTCTGTATTGAGACAACAACGGGGCTATAGCTTTAGCAGGTCCCATCAGAAGTCCAGACACATCTTGAGGCGGTATCACCTGATCAGGGAGATCGTGGGTCGCCAGGAGATCGAGGTTCGGAGAGTTTCTACGGAAGATAACACTGCTGATCCACTGACGAAGGCCTTACCCCAGACTCAGTTCGAGCGGCTGATCGAGATGATAGGTCTTCGATACACCAGTACATGGCCTTAGTGCAAGTGGGAGATTGTTAGTGTATATGCCCTAGAGGCCATTACAGTATCATACTAGTTTTTATATTACTTAATGGAAGCTTCGGATATTCACCTTGTATAGACAATCTTGCTCAAAATAGTAGTATGCTACTTGGTTTGTTTCTACTTTAATGTGTACATGTGTTTATTTTAGCATATCACCTATACACATTAGTGGAGCCCTTAGGATCTTTGCTTGATTACCAGCGTTATGATGGCAGCCACACTTATGGGGGCTGGGTAGTCTACAAGCACATCCTTATGCAGTTCCCTAGTCGTAGGACTATCGAGACAGGGCATCGATACTCCGGAGTAGACTAGCGTATGCACTTCTCATCCCAGCAGGGGAGACGGTCTGTCCTACTGCCGTCAGTACGTCGTACTTGAGATAGTATGCGGGTGCTCGTTAAGTTATGAGTACATTGGACAGGACTCGTCGGGAATTGTTGGTTGGTACTATACCTATCGTTAGTTATCAGTTCCCAGGTGACATGAGTACAGCTTAGTCCGCTGACTTGACACTGTCACTTCGCCTCGAGTGTGTTCCTACTGTACTTAGATTACTACCCTACCAAGGCTCAAAGGAGTCGTGCAAACAGGTAGTAGTTGGGTGCAGTCCCGAAGCACTTGGAGGCAGTGACGGTTAGACAAGATTCGTCTCTCCCGGTATTGGGGGTTGATATCGTGCTGTGTCTAGGAGAGCCATTACACAAAGTCCCTGGCCAGGGCAAGCGAGATATGCTGGTAGGTTTCCAGTGTTATCTCAGGGTGTTCTGGGCTACACTCCGACATGACTTGTACCGCTATTAGGGGATTGACGTTTATCGCCCCCTAGGCCCGCCATGCGATATTCTCAGACAAACAGACCGGACTGTACGCAGATTGTCACATTCAGGCTCAGTAGGAGTTCAGATGGGTTTCTCCTCGTCCGTCTTCTTATCGGCATCTACCTGGGGGCCATTACGCACAGCTAGTGCCGCTTGCGGTCTGTGGTTAAACCCACTGCCAGCGTAGTGTCGAGTCTTTAGAGTCCCACACAGAGAGCTATTCGCCTTTAGGCAAAAGAGTAGAGGTCGCATGGTTTTGCGACAGGGTTCGGTCACATCCGTGCACTTGTGCACGTTTAGTGTCCGGGAAGTTAACACTAGCGGGCTTTGGTTTAAGCCAGATCCTAGTGTATGTTTTGGGATTGGTTTTATCTCGTTTGTATTCGTGTTGCTCGGAACTTGGATGCGGGTGTGTATGCACAGTTGACAGAGAGACAGAGGCAGAGGATTCTCATTAGGGTTTTTGACTGTTGACTTTTGCTAAACCCTAATGAGAATAAGAAATATGATTACCAATAATATTAATTAAGTATTATTGTGACATGGTTGTTGATGGTTGACTTTGTTGACTTAGTTGACCGGTTGACTAGGTTGGACTTGTTGACCATCATCATGACAATGGCTATCATTTCTTGGCATTGACCTTGGCTTGCTTATTTGTTCACACATTGCATTTAATGCAAGAAATGATATGGCCACTTGATATGATAACAACCATCACATAATACTCAATTATTATTATGTGTTATGATGATTTTGGATTATGAGAGCTTGGATGGCAAAAGTCTTGCTCATTATTTCATTTCCTTTCTCTCTCATGCTTGAGCTCTCCCTCTTCCTCTTGCTCTCTCTCTAGTTGATGGTTCACTTGTCTCATGTGTTGAGAAGCAAGAACCATAGAGATAAAACCCAACACACTCCTCTACTCATCCTAGCCCACAAAGTCTAGCAAGCCAAGTGTTCTAGTTTCCTCTAGTTTGAGGTTGAAACCAAAGGTAGAAGCTTTCAGGTGGATCCATCTTCGGCACAAAAAGACGACGAGGAGAGAACCATCCGACCACCACAAAGAGACCAAGAGAAGGAGTTCAAGTTAAGGTATAACCCCTAACCGAGTAGGTAAAACTCTTGTTAGGATTGTTAGATAGTTGTTTAACAAAGATCCGTATTTTGAGTCCATGTTACCACCAAAAGAAAAAATCGTTTTTCATCATTTCCGCAAGCTCGTAAGTACCGGGAGAGGTAACGTGGACTTACAGTTTGTGCACCCCACCTTGGGCCTATCCTACGAGCAGAAAACAGTAAAAGAAAATAATACAACGGTGGCTACAAGCTCAACCCGGATGTGCCCCGCAAAATAATATTACATCACTTTACAATTTACAATGAATGAAAGAATGAAAACCCTCATCTCACATCCCCGGCTATTCATCCACGACAATCCAACAAGTTCATATACACAAACCAACATCACAGATCACAGATATTTGCAACCCCACTAATCGACGTATAGCGATTAGCGGACATTCAGCACATATATCACAACATAGATAAAACCCAATTAGAAGAAGCACTTAGAATTTCGATCGAAAACCAAATTTGAATCTACCATAAGTACAACACTGTAAACAAAAGATCCTGGACAGAAACAAAATATCCCTAAAATCAAAACATACAAATATAGACATACAGAAGAAAACCGAGTTGACTAGGTGTCGACTCGGCCGCGGAACCGCGGTGAAGCGCATGGTTTCGCCTCGCATTCGCGGCGGTCTTAGTGAGTTACCAACTCGTTTATCTTGGATGTTCATTAAAAAGCTTGCACTTAATTTTAAGGCCCCTATAAAAAATTTTGGACCAGATTTTAAAATCGACAGAAAGTGCAAGTTTTGGTCGTGATTTTTTGATTTTTCCGTGATCGAATTTCTAAAGACTTTGCTAACTAGCTAGTAAAAGTTTAGTAGGCTCTGATACCACTGTAATTCTGTTAGTGATATATGCCCTAGAAGCCATTATTGCATCATACTGGTTTATATATTACTTAATGAAAGCTTAGGATATTCACAGTTGTATTGACAATCTTGCTCAAAATGGTAGTATGCTACTTAGTTTGTTTCTACATCAATATGTGGATGTGTTACTTTTAGCATATCGCTTATACATATTGGTAGAGCCCTTGGGATCTTTGCTTGATTACCGGCGTTGTGATGGCAGTCACACTAGTGGGGGCTGGGTAGTCCATAAGCACATCCTTATACAGGTCCCTAGTCGTAGGATTATTGAGACAGGACATCGATACTTCGGAGTAGACTAGTGTATACGCTTCTCATCCCAGCAGGGAAGATGGTATGTCCCACAGCCATTAGTACGTCGTACTGTAAATAGTATGCAAGTGCTCATTAGGTTATGAGTACACTAGACAGGACTCGTCGAGGACTGCTGATGGGTATTATACCTATCGTCGGGTAGCGGTTCCCAGGTGACATGAGTTACAGCTTAGTCCGTCAACTTGACACACTACTTCGCCTCGAGTGTGTTCCCACTGTACTTTGATTACTACCCTACCACGGCTCAAAGGAGTCGTGCAAACAGGAAGTAGTTGGGTGCAATCCCGAAGCACTTGGAGGCAGTGGCGGTTAGAGAGGATTTGTCTCTCCCGGTATTGGGGGTTGATATCGCGCTGTATTTGAAGAGCCATTACACAAATTCTCTGGCCAGGGCAAGTGAAATTTACTGGTAGGTATTCCAGTAGTTTCTCAGGGTGTTTTGGACTACACTCTGGCTTGACTTATTGCGCTATTAGGGGTCTGACGATTACCGCCTCCCTAAGCCCGATATGTGATACTCTTAGACGAACAGACCGGAATGTACAAAGATTGTCACATTCAGGCTCAGTAGGAGTTCGGATGGGTTTGCTCATCGGCCTTCTTATCGACAGATACCTGGGTAGCCGTTACGTGCAGCTAGTACCGCTTGCGGTTTATGGTTAAACCCACAGCCAGTGTACCGTCGAGTCTTCAGGGTCCCATATAGAGAGTTTCCCTGCATTAGGCTAAAGATGTAGAGGTCGTATAGTTTTATGACAGGGCTTTGATCACGTACGTGCACTTGTGCGCATATAATGTTCGGGCGGACAATACTAGTGGGCTTTGGTTTAAACCGAATCCTAGTATTGTATTGATGGATTTGTTTCGTCTCTTTGTATTCTTATTCTTCGGAAAGCGGATGCGGGTATGTTTATACGGATGACGGGCATTCTCGTAATTAGCTCAGGAAAGCTTCTAGAAGTAGACACCAATTAGGTTTTAATTCTTTTATGGATTAAACAAATTGGGTGAAGAAATGAGGTGGAGTTTTACATTGAATCTAGCATGGCTACTTGGTGACTCATGCTCATGACTCACTCTCTTGACAAAATAGATATTTTGTGAAGCTTATTAGATATTTGTGTGTGATATTATATCTCAAAAATTATGAGATTTGCTTCATTCTTTATCAAGTGGACAGCCAAGCTATTTCCAAGTTCACACTTCATTCTCATTTTCTTCAAGTCTTCTTCTTCTTCCTCTAAACCCTAAAAGCTCTAATGTGTTGAGAATCCTAGGGTTCCAAGAGACAAACCAATCCATCTTCTTTCTCTACATCACCTAGGCCATCTAGTTTAGCAAGCTAGTTGCTCTAGTTACCTCGGATTCGATGTTGGAGCTCGGACAATAGATTCTCGGGTGTTTCGTCTTTGACTCGAGGAAGCCGAGGAGGAAGCTTCGATCCGTTTCGATCCTCAGAGCCTACGATGATGAGGAGGACAGAGAGAAGACCCGAAGTACATGATACTACGAGGTATAACATTCATCCGAGTAGTTAAACCTCAAGTAGCTAGGGTTTATGATCGATCATTGGTTCTAGTCGGTGTTGCGAAGCCCTTAAAAATCATTTTTTGCAATGTCCGCCTCCCCGCGAACACGTGGGGTGCGCGACATCGACTTACAGTGGTATCAGAGCCTCTCATAAACCTTAGATAGCTTGTAGCGACGTTAGAAATCCTCCGTTTTTGTCACGCAAGAACTGCCGATAAAAACAGTTTCCAAAAATGATGTTTTGAGTTGTTTGCACACCCCACGGGCTCACGGTTTGAACCGAGAAGCTGCATGGTGAAGATTTCGCACCCTGGGGACCCTCTGGTGGACCGAACGGCTTGGAACACTCCCCAAGACCACCACAAGGTGGTCTTGGAGGTGGGGACCCGAAACTGCCCTACCTTAGGCAGTTTCGGGTCTGCCTCACCCCCTGGACACCTTGTAGTGGCCTAGGGGGTGGGGTACCCCCTCTTGGCCCCCAACTCGAAGTTAATTTCGTGCTCTAACCCTCCGGGAATGTTCGGGCACGTTTCGTTTTGATTCGGACTTCCGAATTGGCTTAAAACGGTCGTTTTTGGAACTTTAGCTCACTGGATTTTCATGTTTTGGAAAATTGGTTAAGTCTGCTAATTGCGTGCGGAATTCTAATGTCGCGGTTACTTTACAAGCTTTGTGATGTGTATATGTGTTTGGAAACGTCGACTAATTGATATACTTTGATTAGTCGGGGTTGCACATATCTGTGATGATGTTATGTTGGTTTGTGTATATGAACTTGTTGGATTGTCGTGGATGAATAGTCGGGGATGTGAGATGAGAGTTTTCATTCATTCATTCGATTTAAATTTGTAAAGTGATGTAATATTATTTTTGCGGGGCACATCCGGATTGAGATTGTAGCCACCGTTGTATTATTTCATTTACTGTTTTTGCTCCTAGGATAGACCCAAGACGGGGTGCACAAACTACCGGGTACTTTGAAGTGCCGAGTGGCCTACTCACTTTGATGAGGGAGGTTGATTCACTTCGGGTATTTGGCGGGTAGTTTGCCGCACCTGTAGGGGGTCTAGGGTGGGGTTTGGATATTCATCACGACCGTGGAATCTGTCATACGTTACAGGCTCAAACGAAACGCAGAATTCCTACTATATCCAATATGTTCATCTGTGATCTGGAATGCCTATTATTGCATGAGAAAAATGTATATATCTAGTAGGCGTTGCTTATGTTTTGCATCCGTGCTAGTCCAGCCCCCGCTCTAGCGTTATTTAAGCAACCTAACGGTGTAAGACGAGGCCCAGTGGCGAATGCGGATGTCATAAGCGTACGTCATATTTTCGTTTCTTTCTGTGATGATAGGTGTAAATGATGGGATTGCATTACATTAATGCAAAGCAAACAAACCAAAGCTGAATCGTTGGAACAAATTTTAAAACCACTCGGTTTTTTCAAAACAGCAGACTTTTAAAAATATGGAGCTTAAGCCACTCCTTTTAAAAGCTATCAGGTTCCTTCGATTTTATCAAGTTCACTACGTTCACGGTTTCGCCAAAACTATTCGTAGCCCTCCGTCATTTCATATGAAGGTTCAGTAGTATTCAATCTATGTTTGTTGGCCTTCGTCAAGGCATAGTAATTGGTAGCTGCTGGGTATTCATATGTAGCATAGATAGATGCGTTGGTTTGGGACAGTCGTATTACTTTGTTGGCCTTCGTCAAAGGTATATACGGGTGGGTTCAAATTAACCTGGACAATGATGGGTAGAACTTGACATGCGACTTATGATTTGTTGGCCTTCATCAAGGTCATAAAAGCATGGGGCAAAAAAAATCCACATCTTAGAAACTGAAACTTGCTAGCGTTGCATACTATTTGGAGTGTGATAATGTTGGTAGGATCCCTTCAGGATTAATGATATTTGGATCCCGATCCTACTGTGAGTATATGCTACTCCTCGAGAGATTTTTCACTTAACGATCAATGCTATAAACCAAGTAGGTGTCTAGAACAGTGTTAGCGGGGCTACTCCTCCAGGGAAAAGAGGTTATTTAATAAAGGAACTTCGCGAAAGCGTCGTAAAACCACCCTCGAAGTACCGACACTAGCCTGGCTGAACGGTTAAGCAAGTATTGTACGGTGAGATTAATCCTGACTAATTTTTCTTTTATGGTTTGAGGAGGGATTCGAGAAACAGTGGGAGCCATCCTGTTTAGATAAATTAAAAACCAATCTAAACTTGCAAGTGCATCATACTAAAGTGTTTCTTCTCTTTCTCCTAATTGCAGCGACCAGTTGACCATGCCTAGGTTACATTTAGCTAATAAATTGACTGGGCCAGACTATATTGACTAGCAAGGGTTTGTCCATATGTCCATTGCCTGTGATAAGCTGGACCATCTCATTACTACTCAAGCCCCCGCCTTCCCAGGTATAGTTTCCACCATCGCGGATATTGATATCCATATGACAAGGGAAAAGGATAGTGCGAATGCCAAGTGCCTCGTGTTGGCCTCAGTAGATGGTGAAAACCATAGGCAACACGAGAAGATGGACTTAGCTTCCATCTTCCTCCATAACAAAGTTTTATATGGAGAGAAATCTCGTATCGCAAGATATGAGACCTCGACGGAATTGCTTCAAGCGATGTTGGCTATCGGGTCATCTGTAGGGGATAACGTCCTTACAATGGCTAGCTATATTGATAAGCTCACGGACCTGGAGGCCACACTGGAGAAGCGGTCATATGCTGACTTGATTCTATAGCATTTTTGGGATGTTGGGTATGAGATACTACATCACATGGCCTTAGTGCAAGTGGGAGATTGTTAGTTATATGTATGCCATAGAGGCCATTATTGCACATGTGATGTATATTATAGTGGATGCTTGGACATATATATATAGAGAGAGGACTTTTTTGCTCGACATGATAGTATGCTATATGGTTACTTTTTATCTTAACATGTTGACTGGTATTCTTTACTGTCTTGCTCTCACATATTGATAAAGCCCTTAGGATATGTACTTGACTACCAGGATTATGATGAGATCATACTAGTGGGGCTAGGGTGGTCACAAGTACATCCTTTAATCAATTCCTAGTCGTGGGAATATTGAGACCAGGGCATCGATATTCCAGTGTAGACTAGTGTGTACATTTCTTGTCTCTCAGAGGGCGATGGTTGATCCCACAACCATTGGTGTGTGACATCAAAGATTGTACACAGGTGCTCATTGGAGAATGGGTACACCGAACAGGACTCGCTGAGGACTCCTATGTGGTAGTATACTTATCGTCAGATAGCAGTCCTCTTGTGACACTGGTACAGGTTAGTCTATAGACCCGAGATCGTCATAGAGTTTTGTGTGGCTCCTACTGTGCTTTGATTTCCTGCCTACCAAGGCTCAAAGGAGTCGTGGAAACAGGTGGATTTTGGGTACAGTCCCGAGTCACATGGAGGAAATGAGCGATAGAAGGGGTTTCGTCTCTCCCGGTATTGGGGGTTGATGTTGCGCTATGCTCGATTGGCTATAACTGGAAGTCCCTGGCCAGGGCTGCTGCCGAAATTTACTGATAAGACTTATCAGTAGTTTCTCAAACCGTTATAGGCCAGACATCGGCATGACTTATCACGTTACTGGGAATTGACGTTTACCACCCTTAGACATGATATGCGACATATCAGACGAAGAGAACGGACTGTATGGTAGTGTTACTGATAGGCTTCATGGAGAGTATGGATGAGCTTGCTTGTTGATCTTCATATCGCTCAATACCAGGGTAACCGTTACGTCCACCTAGTACCGCTGACGACTTGTAGGTGATTGATGTGATCATCACCTACTGCTGGCGTATTGATGAGTCTTTAGAGTCCCACACAGAAGTTTCCTGGTTTGATCGAAACGAAGGAGGGCACATATGTTGATATGTGCGTGTGCCTGATTAAATATGAGTATGTGATACGGTATTGTAATCTGCCAGTTATCTGTTATCGGTTCGGTTATATGTGATATAACCAGATTGTCGAATCAAGTGTTTATTTGATAATGTGATATACAGATGAATGATATTAGTCGGTCATATGTGATATAACCGGATTATTAAATCAAGTGTTGATTTAATAATGTGATATATATTATATGTGATATAATTATATCTTAACTAATATCATTATCTCACTAATTATTCTTCATTATATATATATATTAATATATATGATATATATATATATAATAATAATGAAGCATGACATGATTTCTATTTTTGAGAAAAATAGAAAAGAGGTGGAAAAGGAGAGCATGGATGCAAGCGTGGGCTTTATTCATAGTTTATTCATCTTGACTCATTATTCAAGCATGGTTGCAATTTTATATTGCAAAATTCCATTCTTGAAAGGGTGGGGGTCAAGAGTTTCCATTCATTTTAAGCTCATTTTCAACACTTAGCCATTTTTCTTGAGTTGCTCCCATGGTTGCTCTCTAGCTTTATCTTCTTCCTCAATTGCAATGGTTCAAGTTTCAACCCTCACATGAGACGTGAATCATGAAACTTGAACACAAACTTGTGAGCTTTTAACATCCCCTACTTCACCATCCCACAATAAACTAGCAATTTGGTGTGGTGTGTTTCAACACTAAAAGAGTTTAGTGTAGAGTTAGCTTGGGCTATAGGAACTTCGGGTGGATCGTCTTTGGCGCGAAAATCACGAAGGAGGTTCGTTCAACTCGAAGAGGAGCCTAATAGAGTCGCGTGGACTTCAACCCGGAGCTATAGAAGAGAATGACTCGAACTACAAAGATTGTATGCTCTTTTGTTCTCTTGAGTTAATAACATCACAAAGGCAAACCCTAATAATCTAGTAATGATCTTGTTAGTCTAACTTAGAACCTAATAAAAATTAAAATGTGGCATGCTTGATACCTCTAGAACCTCATGGTGGTGTTAAGGTAGACTTTCAGAACTGACTTCATCATCCACGAAGATGGATCCTTGCGATATGGAAGCCATTTATGCATACCAGTCGGACCTGTTCGAGAAGAGTTGATGAAAAAGCACACAACTCTCCTTATTTGGTACACGCCAGTGGTACGAAGATGTACAAGGATCTACGACAACACTACTGGTGGTATGGAATGAAGCATGAAGTAGCTAGAAGCATGGCAAAGTGTTAGGTGTGTCAGCAAGTGAAGGCTTAATATCACAAAATTGTTGGTCTATTTCAGCCATTACCAATCCCAGAATGGAAATGGCAGCACATTACCATGGATTTCGTGACTGCTCTCCCTCGCAGCACGAAAGGTAACGACGCAATTTGGATTATTTTGGATCGACTCACCAAGTCGTCTCACTTTATTCCATTCCGAGTTGGCCAGTCAACCAAGACGTTAGCAAAGAAGTACATGGAGGTGAGTAAAAATCTAAAGTAAGATTTAACCTTTCAAAATGTACCCCATAAACTCATGCAGGAGATCGTGAGATTACATGGGGTACCTATTTGCATCGTCTCCGATCGTGATACAAGATTCTGATCATAGTTTTGGCAGAGTCTGCAAGTTAGCCTGGGAACGAGTCTGAATTTCAGCACGGCGTATCATCCACAAACAGATGGACAGCCTGAGCGAACAATTTAGATATTAGAAGATATGCTAAGAGCCTGTATGTTAGACTACGGAGGTTCGTAGGAAGATCACCTACACCTTATGGAGTTTTCATACAACAACAGCTATCAGGAAAGTATTGGAATGACACCATTCGCAGCACTCTACGGACGGAAGTGTCGTTCACCGCTATGTTGGGACGACATTGGAGATCGTGAACTCCTTGGACCGGAGATGATCGTGGCAACTGTGAACGTAGTTCGTGATCGCACGCTTTTGGCGTGTCGAGTTTTAAGAGTTCTAAAGTTTACCGCGATCAGGACGGTGTCGCTATGCAGCTAGCCGGTTGAGCACGAGTCGATCCACAGGGAGATGGTTGTATGTCCCTTCTTGTCTTAGACGAGTCAATAAAGAATCTGTATGAGTTTGATTCTAACCTATGTGTTTATTTGCAAGTATAAAGTTGTTAAGAAAAGATACGAGATTATAAGCTAAAGAAATCCGTACTCGAAACCTTTGAGCCGAGTCTTGACCAATTGAAGCTAGAGCAATCGGCAACAACGTGGATTAGGGGATTTAAGCGCGGTATTCGTGGAATACGGCTTATTTACCCTTGTCCTTCCGTTCTTGTCTCTTGCTTTCGCCTCCGGCCAAACCGAACGCAACCGGTCGCGGTTAGGAATCACCGTTACCTTGTCAGGGTAGGGTGCCTAACGGAGCGCTTGCGTATGGTTTGGGCGGAGTTCAATGGAAAATAACGGGAAAAGGAAAAGAGAAAAGAAAATCTTTAACTTATAATATCGTATTTCTTCTTAACAATAATAATTACAACATTCACAAAATGAACAAAAGAGAGCAAAAGAAAAGAACAAAGAAAAGAAAAGATTACAAGTATTAAGTGCATGAAATAAATTGCAAGAAAGAAAAGCAAGATAATAAAAAGCGAGTAATAAAAAGCGATAAAAAGAACAAGAAACTAGAACTCAAGACAAGCATGTGATCAATAGACAACCCTTAAACTTGCAAGCTCAATCAAGAGGTTGCAAGATCAAGGGAAGGGTAGAGAACGCATGTGAAATGAAGTGCTAATTCCATGAAAGAATACGACCCTTGAGATCAATAACTAACCCTTAACCATTCAAGCTCAATGAAGAGGTTGAATGATCAAGAGAAAGCAAGAATCTCAAGGGGAAGAAGAAACACAAGAGAATGATACAAAAAGCCCTCATCTTCATTGATCTCCCACTCAAAAAGCTCTCACTACAATTTTCATGGAAAAAGAATGAAGAAGAAGAAGAAAAAGACTAAATCCTACAAAGAAAGAAGAACAAAAGAATGACCCTTGGTTGTGCTCAAATCTGGAGTATTTATAGGCAGAGGGTTGAAGATCTAGGGCAAGAATCTGCCACAATATGAAGTCCCCAAAATGCCCAGAAAAAACGACAGGGAGAGGGGCCCACATGGCCGCGGATCCGCCGCCAATACCCCCTATTGGCCGCGGATCCGCGGCCCTATGATGGAGGTCAGGGTATGGGCTTCTGTGTACTTCCCTGGTCTTCTGTCCCCTCTTGTCTGGTATATGTATTTTCTGAAAATACATTCACATTTCTTCCAGAATTTCTGTTGAGGAAAGGTGGACTTTTTGTGGATGTTTTTGTCATGATTGCCTCGAGCTCCGCGTAGATCTCTTGGATCTTGTGCTGCCATTGAGCCTTGTGCATGAAAGCGACATTGATTTGACATTTTGTCTCTTAAACTGATATCTGGCAACATACGGATGAAGAGCGGAGACCGTGTTTTCTCAGTGGTTGGCAGGAACCCGGATTTTGTCGTGTTTTCCATGAATTTCACCGTTTTAGAACCGAGAACCTGTATTCTGCAGTTATATAGCAAACACTGATAAAAAGCACCTGCCTATAAACATACGAGCGTAAGAATGGGCGGTATAGAATGCAATATTCTGGTATGAACAAATACCCCCAAACTTAACTTTTGCTCGTCCCGAGGAAAACCAATTATTCACAAATAAGTATAAGATCCTAACCGCACTTTCGCAGGGAACACGATTGCACTGAGTACGTGCAACAAGCCGTTAAACCTCTAGGTGTCCCTAGTAGGAGGAGTGTTGTCTCCTGAGGGTTTTCAGCGGATACTACCCACAAAATCCCGTCTAGCTAGTTTCATAAGTTAACATAGATTCTACTCCTACAGTTAAGTATTTATGTTAGAAATTCTATCATCCTAAGTTAGAAATATCCAACCCTAATACTTCACACCTCCTATCTATTTAGCCTTAGATCATATACGTTCCAAAAAAGTTTAGAAAGATGTTGGTTCTCCTGAGTTTTCCTTCTAAAGTGAGGCCTCAAATCAGGGATTTTTATCAACTTTACAGAAGACATAAGTCTTATCCTTCATTTCTATCTTTTATTCAAACACCGATTGTACACCCCTACATGTGTGTATATTTGCACCCCTACACTCAAGAATTCAATTCAAGCTATAATACCCTTGCCCTAATACCTAATACTACTTCTTTTCATTAAGGATGGACGGATTTGCTCACACACCTTTCATGCGATTATTAATGCTTCTTGAGGCACTAACGACCGATTACTGAATGTGTGAACATTAAAGCGTAAATAGCAGTTTCCAGGTCTTGACTTTATTCTATTTTTTCTTTTTTCTTTTTCTTTTTTCTTTTTTCAAGACCGGATATCTTTTTCAATATGCTCTTTTGGTGTTTAGCTTTAAATACCGTTTTTTCTTTCATACTAGGCTTTCAGGCAAGAGTATTTCTAGGTATCCTCTACTATCCCAAGTTTTAAGGTGCGTGTATGTGCAGTTTGTAGGGTATATACTTTCTAAATTTGAACTCAAGAAAAGAAACTATTTTTCAGACTTATCCTCCGGTAAAGCTTCAATACTTTCCCTTTATCTTGACTTAACTCAAGAACTGAACTCAAGATTACCTATTTCTCAAAAAAAACTGTAAGGACGTATACTTACCAAGTTTAAACAAAATGAGGGTTATTTTTAGGGTTTTCAATTCCTAAGCCTAGAATTTAGTTATTTCTATCATATCAACTAATCTTTCGGAATAAAGATCTAAGTTACCCTATTAGCTAACTTGACGACAAAGTTTTTATATTTTTGGAAAATTTTCGATTTTTGTGGGTTTTTAATAAGGTATGCAAATGCAAAATATACAAATGAATGCGAAGGAAGAAAGCTTACCGAACACACCCCCAAACTTAAACTTGACAATGCCCTCACTGTCAGGCTATACCAAGAGGGTCAAAATTGCCGGCGCTCCCTAAAAACAAATTATATACAACAAAGAAAACCAAAAATATATACAAAAAAGGTGTCCCCCCCAAACTTAAGTAAAACAGTGTTTCCACTGTTAAGCGTTGAAATTCAGGATTAGGGGGGAAAGAGAATAGTATCAGGCTATACAAGGCCTTACACAGGCCAAAAGTTAACACCAACCATTCAAAGATTTTATCGCTATAATGTACAGATTGGTGGAAGAAGGCGTAGAGAAAAGAGATGGAGAATACGCGAGACCGTATGCGAAGAGAAGCGGGATACGGTCTCGGTATATGAGAGGAAGAAGAATGGCGGAAGGGAAAAAGAAGTGGAATATGAACTTGAGGGTGCAAATGGAGTAAATAGATTAGCACAATTTATGATGAGCGATGTGTAAAAAGCGATTTTGCTAATCTATTAACCCGTCGAGAAATGGGGTCAAATCCCTCAAGATTCGTAAGAAACCATGGGTACGCCGAACTTGGTAAACCAGACACAGGAAGTGAAAATGATACGGGTTCTTGCAAGGTCGGAACGATGGAAAGGATGGAGGGAAGTGGTTGAGGAAGGGTATCGGTTAAAGGTTCAGGAGGGTGTACACAGTCAGTGGAAGGAACGGGATGAATTGGAAAATCCGACTCATCAAGCAAAACTGGTTCATCCTCAAAACTATCCTCAATATTCTCCTCAAAATTTAGCACATCCATGCACTTCTCTTCAAAGTCCAGACGCATATGGGGTTCGGGAAAAACATTTAATGACTCGGGATGATGATTTGAAGACACAAACTCAGCCAAATCTACGTGTTCATCATCCAAAATATCCCCAGCGTCAGTATCCTCAATCAAGTGAAAATCAAAATTCTCTGACACCTTAACAAAAGCATGGATATCAATCGATTCAGGTTCTAAAGTGGAGGTGTAGAGGTCAAAAGGTTTAGGATCGGTTTCACTTGGATGTGTCCCTTCACAATCGGGCAAATCAAACACTACGAAGTCGCACAACTCATTCATCATTCTATCTTCAATTGATAAATCATGTGGGATACTCGATAGACTTTCAAAACAGGAGGTGTCCGATTCAATTTGGAATGGGTAGGTTTGATTTGGAAGGGGGTACATCTCACTCTCTCCACTCAAATTCACAGCCTGTCCTGCCGCCTCATCATATATTGAAAAAGTTGGAGCTAGTTGAAAACTAGCTACCGGGTCACTAGGTTGCATGAGGGCGGCCATGGACGCATTCAAATCCATCATCTGTTGGCTTGACGCTACCCTAAAATCTTCCAACGACTGTTCCAGACTAGACATAGGTTGTGAAGGGGTTTCAGTAAAAGATTCAAAGTTGTTTGGATACTGAAAACTCCCAAAAGGCTGTGTAGAAGCAATGTCTAGGGAAGGTGTAAAAGTTGGGTAGGACTGGTAGGAATTGAATGGCTGGACAGGAGTGGGATCAACATTGGGATAAGAAGGTGAATGGAATTGTTGATCCCAAGAATTTGTAGTGGTGAAAGGAGTGAAAGATCGGCTACGAGATTGTTCAATACGTTCAGCAATAGACATAGGTCTCGGGGTTACAACTGGATTTTCAAAAGGGGTATCAACGCAAGAAGGTGTGAATGTTTGAAACGGTTGATACGAAGTGGATTGCGGGGTCCAGTTGTTCGTCCTAGACGCGTCTATCCGATCTTTCAAAGAAATTTTGGGCATGGATGGATCGTTCGAAGTTCGACCAAACCAAGAACCGTAGGAAGTAATGTCTGGTTGTGGGTACCAAAGTTCGGCAAGAGTTTTGCGAGGTGGAGTACCCATGATATGAAGAGAGAGAGAGAAAAAGGTAGAGAAAAGGAGGTGAAAAAGAATGTGATATTTTTTTTAATTTTTTTTTATATTAACAAAAGAATGAAGTATACACAAAAAGAATATGGACAAAAATAATCACGACACAAAAAATACCACACACCTAATCGTTCTAGGGTTAACCTAGGTCAACTAGACCTGCTCCAGAACTTGATTGTCGAAGTAAAACTATGTCGAGAAACAGGCTCAAGATACACTGATCACGAGGCCAGGTAAGTGCAGAGATAAGGGGAGGTTTTCCAACGCTTTCGCGAAGTTCCTTAATTAAATAACCCTTTCTCTTTTGGCGGTTTCGCCGTTAACACTTTCCTAGACACCCCGTAAACAATATACCGTTAAGCAAGGTTCTAAACACAGTTAACTTCTCCTAGTGAGCGCGAAGTCCTTAAGGCTTAAAGTCTAGTTTCTTTTAAATTTTGTGCGGGTAAACGTTATGCTCAAGTTCGTGATTTGTGGGCCACGGAAAAGGTGATGAAATCCTTTATCGTATGTTGTGGGGTTCGCTTGCCCTTAAGTCCGTATTAATTGATGCAATGCACAATTCAATAAAAATTCTATAAAGAATCAAACAATCGTTTTTTTAGTTTAAGCGCGGCACTGCAACAAATACGGGTTAGTCAATTTTTAGCGTTTGCTAGCGAACTTGCAAAGAATCCTGCAAAGAATAGTATATTGGATGCGTCGGATTTGAGAAGAAGGTGTTAGTAAAATACGTACCGTTAAGTTTTGGGTTAGGAAACCCCCGTTGAATCAAATCCGGTAAGCTTGAAAGGTTCGCTTGCGCGGGTCAAACTACCCGGATCTTTGGCATTGTACTTCGTAATCACCTTTGCCTTGAATGCATACTTTGCTCCCACAATCGCAGTTTGCAAATACGCAAAAATCTGCACACTTGCCCACAAAAATTATCAAAAATAACAAAAAGATTTTTTATTTTTTTTTATAAATATATACAAAAAGAATATTAACCCGAATAACAAGAAAGAAAATATGCTACCGTCTCCCCGGCAACGGCGCCATTTGATCGCACGCTTTTGGCGTGTCGAGTTTTAAGAGTTCTAAAGTTTACCGCGATCAGGACGGTGTCGCTATGCAGCTAGCCGGTTGAGCACGGGTCGATCCACAGGGAGATGGTTGTATGTCCCTTCTTGTCTTAGACGAGTCAATAAAGAATCTGTATGAGTTTGATTCTAACCTATGTGTTTATTTGCAAGTATAAAGTTGTTAAGAAAAGATACGAGATTATAAGCTAAAGAAATCCGTACTCGAAACCTTTGAGCCGAGTCTTGACCAATTGAAGCTAGAGCAATCGGCAACAACGTGGATTAGGGGATTTAAGCGCGGTATTCGTGGAATACGGCTTATTTACTCTTGTCCTTCCGTTCTTGTCTCTTGCTTTCGCCTCCGGCCAAACCGAACGCAACCGGTCGCGGTTAGGAATCACCGTTACCTTGTCAGGGTAGGGTGCCTGACGGAGCGCTTGCGTATGGTTTGGGCGGAGTTCAATGGAAAATAACGGGAAAAGGAAAAGAGAAAAGAAAATCTTTAACTTATAATATCGTATTTCTTCTTAACAATAATAATTACCACATTCACAAAATGAACAAAAGAGAGCAAAAGAAAAGAACAAAGAAAAGAAAGGATTACAAGTATTAAGTACATGAAATAAATTGCAAGAAAGAAAAGCAAGATAATAAAAAGCGAGTAATAAAAAGCGATAAAAAGAATAAGAAACTAGAACTCAAGACAAGCATGTGATCAATAGCCAACCCTTAAACTTGCAAGCTCAATCAAGAGGTTGCAAGATCAAGAGAAGGGTAGAGAACGCATGTGAAATGAAGTGCTAATTCCATGAAAGAATACGACCCTTGAGATCAATAACTAACCCTTAACCATTCAAGCTCAATGAAGAGGTTGAATGATCAAGAGAAAGCAAGAATCTCAAGGGGAAGAAGAAACACAAGAGAATGATACAAAAAGCCCTCATCTTCATTGATCTCCCACTCAAAAAGCTCTCACTACAATTTTCATGGAAAAAGAATGAAGAAGAAGAAGAAGAAAAAGACTAAATCCTACAAAGAAAGAAGAACAAAAGAATGACCCTTGGTTGTGCTCAAATCTGGAGTATTTATAGGCAGAGGGTTGAAGATCTAGGGCAAGAATCTGCCACAATATGAAGTCCCCAAAATGCCCAGAAAAAACGACAGGGAGAGGGGCCCACATGGCCGCGGATCCGCCGCCAATACCCCCTATTGGCCGCGGATCCGCGGCCCTATGATGGAGTCAGGGTATGGGCTTCCGTGTACTTCCCTGGTCTTCTGTCCCCTCTTGTCTGGTATATGTATTTTCTGAAAATACATTCACATTTCTTCCAGAATTTCTGTTGAGTAAAGGTGGACTTTTTGTGGATGTTTTTGTCATGATTGCCTCGAGCTCCGCGTAGATCTCTTGGATCTTGTGCTGCCATTGAGCCTTGTGCATGAAAGCGACATTGATTTGACATTTTGTCTCTTAAACTGATATCTGGCAACATACGGATGAAGAGCGGAGACCGTGTTTTCTCAGTGGTTGGCAGGAACCCGAATTTTGTCGTGTTTTCCATGAATTTCACCGTTTTAGAACCGAGAACCTGTATTCTGCAGTTATGTAGCAAACACTGATAAAAAGCACCTGCCTATAAACATACGAGCGTAAGAATGGGCGGTATAGAATGCAATATTCTGGTATGAACAGTTCGCACGATCAGGTTAAGGATGCGCATAGCCTAAGACTGACAGAAGCATTGGGCAGATGCAAAGTGTCGATATCTAGAGTTCCAACCTAAAGACCATGTATTCTTGAAGATCTCTCCAAACAGAGGAGTGATCCATTTTGACAAGAGGGGTAAATTAAGTCCAAGGTACATAGGACCGTTCGACATACTGGAACGGGTTGGAGAAGTGGCATACCGTTTAGCACTACCATCCTCATTGGAAGAAGTGCACAATATGTTCCACATATCTCAGCTACGACGATATGTGAGCGACCCCAGTCATATACTTGATCACTCAGAGCTCACGGTACAACCCGACCTAACCTGCGAACAACAACCAGTTGAGATCCTGGACCGAAAAGTGAAGACTTGCGGAACAAGGAGGTAAACTTGGTCCATGTGATGTGGAGAAAATACTTGCCAAGAGAATCGACATAGGAGCGAGAAGACGATATGCGTACACAATACCCTCAGCTATTCGAAGATTAGTCCTTTATGTAAATTTCGAGGACAAAATTTTTATAAGGAGGGTAGAATGTAACGATTCTGAAATTCCTGTACAAAAATTTCTTGTTATTGTACAGAAAAGGGTATTTCAGCGTGTGTAAGTTAAAATTTATTTTTTTAAAATAAAATCAAAATGTAATTTGTAGCTCACTGGTAAAACCTCTACACTCCTGTGACATAGCCTGTGCGTTCGAATCCTATCAGACCCAATTATTTTTACATATTTTTCATTTTAAATTTTTGGAAGCCCAAGAGTGTTTGTGAAAACCCGAAAGGGAGCAACCTCGTTAAAAGACACTTATGGGGTCCTCTCGACCTTGTAAGGAGAAACCACCCGTGTGAGATCCTTACGACTCACAAAGGGAGCAACACACTTAGGGATCCTCACGATTCCTAAGGAGAAAATACACTTGCGAGATCCTCACGACTCGTAAGGAGAATTCTCTTATGGGACCCTCACGGCTCATGAGATTTGAAAGTCTTAAGTTACAGAAACCTGAACCTGTTCTTAAGCAATCCTCCACAACCTTCGATATGGCCCTACAAGAGGCTCAATACTGACCCTTGTATACAATCCACGGGCACGAATAAACGTTTCCCCAGTAAAGTCCCACCCGTGACTAGGGATACGTCCATGCGATGAACAACCCCTATAGGTCCTCTCGACTTATAAGGAGAAAACCCTCTTGTAAGATCCTTACGACTTACAGAGAAACATACCTAGGAATCCTCATGATTCCTAGGGAGAAAATACACCTACAAGATCCTCCTGACTTGTAGGGAGAAATACCTTTGTGAGACCCTTACGGCTCATGAAGTCAAAAGCCTTGGTCGACAGGACCCTTAACCCTGTTTACTAAGCCACCTTTGTTCAACATCGACAGAGGCAAATGATGATTCGCTCCTGGCAACATCCCAGTTGTAGCGGTGCTGATGCCAAAATCGGTGTCCAATTTCAGGTTTATGGCGAAAAGCCAATAGGCCGCACATGCATATGAAATAGCCGAAATCATGGGGCAACTTGCAATGAAAAGCAGCAAGTAAAAATGTATGCATGAAAAATAGCCGAAATGATTGGGCAGCTCGCAATAAAAAGCAGCGAGTGGGCAATCGCGACTTTCGCGATGTAAAAAGCTGAAATGATAGAGCATCACAAAAAAAAAGGAAAGAATGAAACTTTTTCCCTGCAGGTAAGTCCATAATGACCCCTGTATACAATCCATGGGCATAAACAAAAAAAAGAGGGGGGAAAGGGGACTACATTTCCCCACCAGGCTGCGTCAAGGGGAAGTCAGATCTCGATGACCACTTCTACAGCCTGGAGACCGACATCGGCGTTCCTCCTCATTCCAGCAGGACATGGACGTGACATCCCCAATCAGAGCTACGACAAAGTCCCCAGTTCCAAGACTCTACGGTTCACAGACAACCTAGAGTCAACAAATGACCTCCGTCGTGGAAACAAGTCAGCCAACGACCTCCATCTCGGAAACAAGTCAACAAATGACCTCCGTCGCGGAAACAAGTCAGCCAATGACCTCCGTCGTGGAAACAAGTCAGCCAACGACCCCCGTCTCGGAAACAAGTCAACAAATGACCTCCGTCGCGGAAACAAGTCAACCAACGACCTCCGTCGCGGAAACAAGTCAACAAATGACCTCCGTCGCGGAAACAAGTCAACCAACGACCTCCGTCGCGGAAACAAGTCAACCAACGACCTCCGTCGCGGAAACAAGTCAACAAATGACATCCGTCTCGGAAACAAGTCCACCAACGACCTCCGACCCGGAAACAAGTCAACCAATGACCTCCGTCGCAGAAACAAGTCAGCCAACGACCTCCGTCTCGGAAACAAGTCAACAAATGACCTCCGTCGCGGAAACAAGTCAACCAACAACCTCCGTCGCGGAAACAAGTCAACAAATGACCTCCGTCGCGGAAACAAGTCAACCAACGACCTCCGTCGCGGAAACAAGTCAACAAATGACCTCCGTCTCGGAAACAAGTCCACCAACAACCTCCGACCCGGAAAAAAGTCAACCAACGACCTCCGTCTCGGAAACAAGTCAACAAATGACCTCCGTCGTGGAAACAAGTCAACAAATGACCTCCGTCGTGGAAACAAGTCAGCCAACGACCTCCATCTCGGAAACAAGTCAACAAATGACCTCCGTCGCGGAAACAAGTCAGCCAACGACCTCCGTCTCGGAAACAAGTCAACAAATGACCTCCGTCACGGAAACAAGTCAACAAATGACCCCCGTCTCGGAAACAAGTCCACCAACGACCTCCGACCCGGAAACAAGTCAGCCGACGACCTCCCCGTCGGAGCAGTACTTCGACCCGGAAACAAGTCAACTCACCAACCACTTACGAGTCTTCTCGACTTGTAAGGAAAAAATCTCTTATAAGATCCTTACGACTTATAAGAGAAAACAAACACTTAGGAATCCTCACGATCCCTAAGGAGAAAATACACCTGCAAGATCCTCACGACTTGTAGGGAGAAATACCTTTGTGAGACCCTTACGGCTCATGAAGTCAAAAGCCTTGGTCGACAGGACCCTTAACCCTGTTTACTAAGCCCCCTTTGTTCAACATCGACAGAGGCAAATGATGATTCGCTCCTGGCAACATCCCAGTTGTAGCGGTGCTGATGCCGAAATCGGTATCTAAAATCCAAGCTTGCGGCGAAAAAGCTAGCAAGCCACACATGCCTACGAAATAGCCGAAATGATGGGGCAACTTGCAATAAAAAGCAGCAAGTAAAAATGTATGCATGAAAAATAGCCGAAATGATGGGGCAACTCGCAATAAAAAGCTGCGAGTAGAAAATAAATAAATAGCCGAAATGATTGGGCACCGCGAAAAATAGCCGAAATGATGGGGCAATCGTGACCTTCGCGATATAAAAGCTGAAACGATAGAGCATCGCGGAAAAAGAAATAAAATAAAAATAAAATTTATACCTTACAGGTGATGTTCCATCACACCCTGTACACAATCCAATGGCATAAACAAAAAGGGAACATACCTCCCTCCCGCAGGTTTCACCAAAGAAAGAAGCTAAATCTCGACGGGCCACAAGCGACCTAGAGATCATCCCAACACTCGTCTCGTAACAACGGACACAACTTCAAGCTAAGCGGAACAGCGGCAACTCCCAGTTCCATGGCTCGGTGGTATACATATCATCAACAGTCAAACCTCCATCCCGTGAAACGCGGATACAATCAGCAAAATTCCTGGTTACGTGGAACGCGGATAACGTCACTCTTTGACCCCGTGGAAAACGTCCAGAGCGGAGCCTAGTCCTCGCCGAGCACGGCAGTTAACCCGTGTGAAGCATCTAGTGCAAAATTCCTGGTTACGTGGAACGCGGATAACGTCACTCTTTGACCCCGTGGAAAACGTCCAGAGCGGAGCCTAGTCCTCGCCGAGCACGGCAGTGAACCCGTGTGAAGCATCTAGTGCAAAATTCCTGATTACGTGGAACGCGGATAACGTCACTCTTTGACCCCGTGGAAAACGTCCAGAACGGAGCCTAGTCCTCGCCGAGCACGGCAGTGAACCCGTGTGAAGCATCTAGTGCAAAATTCCTGATTACGTGGAACGCGGATAACGTCACTCTTTGACCCCGTGGAAAACGTCTAGAGCGGAGCCTAGTCCTCGCCGAGCACGGTAGTGAACCCGTGTGAAGCATCTAGTGCAAAATTCCTGGTTACGTGGAACGCGGATAACGTCACTCTTTGACCCCGCGGAAAACGCCCAGAGCGGAGCCTGGTCCTCGCCAAGCACGGCAGTGAACCCGTGTGAAGCATCCAGAGCAAATATCGGACTGTGGAATCCTTAAAATCCATGGACTATGATGTCCTTAACCTCGACCGTGATGTCTTAAAACTAACATCGGACTGTGGAGTCCTTAAATTCATGGACTAAGAGGTCCTTAACCTTGACCGTGATGTCTTAAAACTAACATCGGACTGTGGAGTCCCTAAATCCACGGACTATGAGGTCCTTAACCTTGACTGTGATGTCTTAAAACTAACATCGGACTGTGGAGTCCTTAAATCCACGGACTATGAGGTCCTTAACCTTGACCGCAACGTCTTTAAACTACGATACCTGGAGCAGCCCCCTGGCCCCGTGAAACACAGACAAGGGCGACCACATCCGGCATTTGCAGGCCCTCACGACCTGTAAGGAAGAAAACTCTCTTGTGAGATCCTTACGACTCTCAAGGGAAAACCCGCTTAAGAATCTTCACGATTCTTAAGAAGGACTTACACCTATGGGATCCTCTCGACCTGTAGGGAGAAAAACTCTTTATGAGACCCTCGTGGCTCATAAAGTGCAAAAGTCTTAGGAAGCAGATCTTAACCCTGAATCCTAAGCCATCACTATCCTGCAAAGAGATCAAGATAAATTGTCCGCAGAACACATTCAATAGAAAGGGGACACACCATTGAAGGGAGGAATATGTCTTCATTTATAAACCTCCCTTCGACAACAATACTCGATCTAAAGCCAGCACAAACCACCCGATACGGGAGATAACGAGAAAGCATGCAAACCACCAATGATTAAAGGAGTACATTGATTCAAACATACTACATTGGTGGGAAAAGATCACCAAACAAGGGGTCAGAAATACAAGGGTTAACAAAGCAAAACACAAAATTCTCCAAATCCCTCTCCGCCTTCTCCAGCATGTCAAAACGGCGGTTTTCGCGAGGAGTCGCTCCCCACCGGTTGGAGCCGTGCTCATCAGCGAAAGCAGACATGACGGCCCGACGAGCTCTTATCTGACTCAGTAAATGAACTGAGTGATACTTCAGAGCTTGAGTGATCAGACAAGCCTCATGAAAGCACGCAAGCTTGTCCTCCGCCGCGTCAAGGATCGCCGAAGTCATCTCCGCCAGATGAGGGGGTATATCGGCAAGCACAGACAGGAGGATCATCCGGAGCCAAATGGAGCCCATGGGAAGAGGAGAGCCCCGACGGGTCAGTAGCTCGTACATTACCGTGTCACATTGAGCGTCGGTGAGAAGGGGATCCGCCAGCCGCCCAGCGAAGCGAGGAATTATCTCCTCAAGGGGCACCTCCCATGGTTGCCGACGAGCATGGGGACGATTGCAAGCCATGGCGATTGATCGGGTTCTCAAAGATGACCACCTTAAGGTATGAATGGGTTTCTCTGTGAAGAAAAGAAGTAAGGCATAGGGTTCAGGTTATATAGGGGAGCATTTAATGCTATGCACAAAAAATGTTGTGCATGGTGGGACTATTCTTAAAGCCCGGAAAGAAGGGGAGAGCATTGGAAATGAAATCCAACGACGCATCGGAATTAGGTTAAGGAAATGAAACGTCCCCATGAAACAGATCTCTGCATACACAACACATGAGCACTGGCCTTTGATTGGCAAATGAGGCGGCACTGCACAGACACAACAGAGAATTAAGCTCTAAGAACGAGAATCAAATTCTTAAAAGAAAGGTTTGAAAGGAAGGACATGAAAAAGTGAAGGCGCATCTGAAAGGACAATTCATCTACCCTACTCCCAAAACAGATCCGACGGTCACAAAGGTGACAGCGTTGCACTCACGTGCAGACACGTGAGAACAACGCTGTGGGGGCATTTGTTTCCTGATTTAAAATCAGAAAAGCTTGGGGAAAAAGGCTTCAGGAAAGGGTCACGTGCTTACACGTGACCAGCAGTCACGTGTTGGCACGTGACATCTAAAAGCATCAGCAAGGCAAATTCAGCTTCCCGACTGCATCAAAGAAAAGGGCTTCAGAAAGGGTCACGTGCTCCCACGTGACCTGGGTCACGTGTTGGCACGTGACAATTAAAAGCGGCTTCAAAGGAAAACCGGTTCCCTAATCAAATTAAGGAAAAGGCTTCAGAAAAGAGGTCACGTGCTCCCACGTGACCAGGGTCACGTGTTGGCACGTGATACTCAAAAGCAGCAGACTTGTTCTCCGTTTAAATCAAGAAAAAGAGTCCAGCCGAGGGTCACGTGCTCACACGTGGCCAGGGGTCACGTGGTGGCACGTGACAGCTAAGCAGAGACCAGAAAGCAGAGCGCAGAAAGAAAGAAGAAAGCTCGTCCCAAGGGGGTCACGTGCCCACACGTGACCAAGGGTCACGTGGCCACACGTGACCGGTTTTCAAAGCCTATCTTTCAACAGAATCAAATTCCGAAGAGAGATCACTTAAATCTTTCCAAAGGAAAAAGATTATGAGCAACCGATTAAATTAAAGATTTAAAGATGATTAAATATCATCTATCTATGGGAAAATCTCGAATTTGGAAAGATTTCCCCTTTAAATCTAACTGAAATAACAAAGGAGAATCCCTGGATTTGAAATCCAATGGTGAATAAAATTCACCTAATAATCCAAAGGTCCAAAACGAATGATGGACGCAAATCAAATCTCTCAATGAAAGATTTACCAAAACTAATTGACTCGACTGCTTCTCCTATAAATAGGAGCCAAGAGGGAAGAAAAGAGAGATACGCAGAGGGAAGAAAAGGGAGAGAGCCTTGATACTTTGAGGAATTTGGTATCTGCAAAAGAAAACCCTAGGTAAGAAAGGGAAGGCTTTTTGAAAGAAAGAGAATTTAATTCTCAACAGAGTTTAACTCTGATATAAAATAGAAGGACATATTTCTTCTCTCTTTGATAGAGGATCTGTAAAGTGCACATCTCCCCTTAAAGTTGAGAATTTAATTCTCAATGGGTTGAGATCCTGCCATGCAGATCCAAAGCATAGAGAGGGAATGGAAGCACGAGAATTTAATTCTCACAGAACTATAAGAATTTAATTCCTTTAAAATAAAATTAGGGCTTGACCCTGTGTTATAGGAATTTAATTCCTCCAGAACAAAAAGAAACAGGGTTTAACCCTAATTAAGAACTTAGTTCTGTTGAAACAACGGGAATTTAATTCCCTTAATCATAATTTTTACATATATGAGGAATTTAATTCCTACAGAAAATTCAGAGTATAAATCTTCAAAAGGAAGTAGGAATTTAATTCCTCTGAAATTATTGTCAGGGTTCAACCCTACGAGGAATTTAATTCCTGAAAAAGATTAACAAATCTTCCAAACAACATACATAGAGGCAGGGTTACGTGTTACCACGTGACCCCCCCAAAAGATCTACAGAAAGCCCTCTGGAAGCAGTGCCTCACGTGACCCTTGACAGAAGCTTTAACACATAAGCTCTTGAATCCCCGTCACGTGATGGCACGTGATGCTCTAAAAGATGCATAGTCTCAGAAGAACAAGTGCACGGAGGGCGCTCCCACGCGTTGCCACGTGACCCCTCTTTCCTTAGTGTTTAACACTAAAACGGAACCCCTGAATTCAGTGATAAAACATTGTTTGGCCTTAGTGTAACACTAAGCACAGAACTATATTTGTAGTGTTCAACACTGATTACCGTAGTGTTCGACACTAGTTTGGGACTCCTGTTGACAGTGTTTAACACTAGTCTGTTTTAGTGTTCAACACCAATCTGAAAGCCTGGTTGCTGGTATTTAACACCAACTATCTTTTAGTTCTGAAACACTAACTTATCAATCTTATTCCCAGTGTTCAACACTGATTCGTCTTTAGTGTTTAACACTAGACACTGGCCTAATTGGCCGAATGGATAGAGGCAAAGCCTCTCCTTCAAGGGACCAACAGGAAGTCAATATTCCAGACATGATTGGACTTAGCCCAAGATGGCCATAAGTCCTCAATTCGTAATTAACTGGGCTAATGGGCTCATAACATAATTAATTGGTCTTGATCCCAAATTGGGCCAAAGACTATTTAATCCACTCCGGTTCCAGGGTACATCTCTTCACTCCTTTGATATTCGGCGTTGTAATCCCTCAACGTCTTCAAAGAGGTGACGGGTCCCGATGACCACGCATTGAAACGGACTGTGGGGTCCTTAAACCCATGGACTACGACGTCCTTAACCTTGACTGAGATGTCTTAAAACTAACAATAGACTGTGGGGTCCTTAAACCCATGGACTACGACGTCCTTAACCTTGACCGAGATGTCTTAAAACTAACAATGGACTGTGGGGTCCTTAAACCCAAGGACTACGACGTCCTTAACCTCGACCGAGATGTCTTAAAACTAACAATGGACGGTGGGGTCCTTAAACCCATGGACTACGACGTCCTTAACCTTGACCGAGATGTCTTAAAACTAACAATGGACCGCAATGTCCTTAAACTACCCATGGACCGCAATGTCCTTAAACTACCAATGGACCACCATGTCCCTAAACTGGAACAATAGAGCCCTCAAATGCTCTTTTGTCGGATCTAAACGATCCCGTTTAAGTTGATCTTAGCCTTAAAAATGGCTAACGTATCTTTAAACCTTTCAAACAGACTGGACTATAGATCCCCTCCAATTAACTCCGGTTCAAGGTTACATCTCTGAACTCCTCTGACATCTATCGTTGTAATCCTTCAACGTCATCAAAGAGGTGACGGGTCCCGACGGCCGTACATTAAATGGACCACTATGTCCCTAAATTGGAACAATGGAGCATAAATGCTCTTTTGTCGGATCTAAACGATCCCGTTAAGTTGATCTTAGTCTCAAAGTTAGACTAACGCATCCTTAACAAATGTTTGAGTTGATCTTAGCCTCAAGTATGGCTAACGTATCCTCAAACCAAACCCCCAAACCCAAATCTAAGATAATACGGATTTGGACTAGTCCACGCCCTACGGGCGACAACATAACTCGGTCTCTGTAAACAATCCACGGGCAACAAAAGAGAAAATAAACACACACGACACGAAGTGACCATCTGGAGAAGGAGAAAGTTGTTACCGCGATGCGGTAGCGTAATTAACTGCAGGGGCTTACGCCTGCAGGGAAGAGCGTCCCCACAATCAAAAACCCCTCAAACGAGGGGGAATCTGACGAAGTCTGCTACATCGGACGCATCCGTTTAAACCTTCGATACATGGTGCCATAAATCAACTTGGCATCTTCGGAGAGGTGGACGGATAGCACCAATTAGCATCTGCCCCGAACCCCAGGCACAGACGCCAGTCGTTCGGAGGGGAACAAAGCCAACCAAATCCGACCGTCCAAACTCATCAAATGGTCGGCGCCGACGGTCATGATGAAGCCAAATCCTTCCCTACTTTTCACACTTATCCCTTCGACTCCCCTTAACTCCCCTGCACTGTTTAATTTTCCTGTAATTAAACAGAGACTCTTCAATTCACTATTTGACACAATTTTAATGCATTTTAATCCAAATTTTAATTTCCAAACCCTAAATCTTCACTTTAAATACCACCCCATGCCCTAGCTCCTCTCTATTCTGAAAATTTCTAGCAAAATCATCCCAAAAGTTCCTAAGTGCAAGTGGAGTCATGTGGAGTTAGCAACCAAGCTCCTTCCATCAAAGATTGAAGCCGTTTCCGGAGCTTCTGCAACTCCATGGAGCCCCCGCGATGCCACAGAGCCCCCTCCCTTTTCCTTACGCCCTTCTCGAAGTTATAAAGCCGTAAGTCTCTCTTATCTCTTCTTCTTTTCATTTCAAATCATCTCTTAAAAATATATCGGTAAAGTGAAGTTACCTCCGATACATTTTTTTTAAACTTGGAACTCCCTTTCCCTTAATACATAGGTCAAACTAAGTTTTCCACCATACTTGTAATTTTGATTACAATCTTTTAGCTTTGAGTTTAACCAAAACTTCCATGTAAAACTATCATAAAACGAACTTTCATTAAAATACCATGAACTTTAGTATCACCCTCTTTTCGGTAATTGTTAAAACAATACTTTTAGAAAAACATCAAGGGGTAACAACCTACTCCACACACACACTATGGTTTCATAGAACGACATTCTAGATATATGTCTAATTTAAATTATAAGATTTTCATTAAAATACCACACCTTTTCAAAGCGGGTTTCTTTAAATCGGTATTTAGTAATCCTTGGCAAGTACGCCTTTACTACCTTCGTTAGGAGACCCGCTAATGGATGGTGCGGATTATCGCACAACCTTGGGATAATAGAGCGAGACGCAGAACTCCTCACGGAGTATTCGGTCTCGAAAGAAAATAAAAATACGGTTTTTATGAAATACGACTTTTCTAAACAAAACTAAATTTTGGAAAAATTATATAAGTCTATAATCCTTCTTTTCAATAAAAAAAACTATAAAAATATATTTTTTAAAGATTTTTTTTAAAAAAATACCATCGAGTTACCAAAAGGTCTAGTTTTCAATAAAACAACACAAACTTTTAAAAAGGCTAAGTTTAATCACCAAAATACCACAAAAATTAAAATAAATATTCATGAAAACCCGAAATATTATAAATCATCATCGAGGTTTAATTTTAAATTATATTAAAGTATTTTTCATAAAACCCCTCGAGATATGCAAACAATATTTTAAGGATTATAGAATTAACATAGGTTTAAGCGGTATCATTTCTCTTGAGCCTAGGGAGCCGGAGAAAGTGAGTGCTTGCTTATTTAGGTTAGACAACTTAACAGAGTTTTCAATGGCAATTGTCTTTGAAAAATACACAAATCCTGCCGTCCATGTACAGCAGTTGCCGATTACTCCCGAACTTAAGAAAAAAAATTCAAGAGTTAAATCCGTTCACAAGTTTCTGACTCAATCTGAGTCCAAACTCAAACCAGAATCCAAAATCAAACACAAACTTGAATACTTGATCTTGAACCTAAATACTCGAATTCAAATATCAAACTCAAACTTGTTTACTTGACTCAACTTGACCGAACCATGGTTATAACGTGACATGAACTTGACATGACTACCTGAACACATAATTACATCATGAACATGAACCTGAACATTTTATATCCATGGATTCGGCCAAGACCTGTAATATTAATCTATACAATACAATACGCGGGGATAAAGGGTAGATTGGTACGGAACGTATATCGTGGCATGAGAGGTCACTTTAAAAGACACCTACATGAATTCATGGGCTGTTGTCCCGTGGGTTATGATGAAGCCTTGTACTACATGTTACCATAGTCCATGGGGTAAGATGGACTCCTCTCATATACATGAATACCTTCTTTATCAAACTACAAATAACCACGTTAGAATAGCTATCTTATATCTGTAAGTGAACATGGTTAGATACTCTCAAATACAACCCTGTCTGTTTACTTTACTTGGTTTCTATTCACATCATATACCATTCAGTCATTTTCTCTTAGTTCTTTTGGGACTTACCGAGCGCTAGTTCGCTGACGACGTTCCTCCCTGTTTTCTTTCTTGGAATGTTCGTCAGGAGGACCGGACTCTGAAGACGTAGAGCCGAGCCAGGAGGACTTTGACCAGTTTGCAGCTCAGCCTGACTACTAGTTCTTTCTGCACTTACTTTCAGTATGCCATTGTTTAGGCATTTGCTTTTATTATTTTATCTTTTCATATCAGACAATTGTATGTAAAGTTGAATGTAAATAAAATTGTTTTTTCATTTTATTACTCTTGACATTCTTGTTCATTGTTATATTGCTTAATTATGCTTAATGTATTTGTTTCATAGTAAATACGTTACGGGCTTGCCACATCACTGTTTCCGTCTATTGGAAAGCGGGGCGTGACAATACACACACACACATACACGTGTTAACTTAAATACAATATGGACTTGATTATATGAAACTTTCCATGTACTTGTCCGTGTCCCTGTGTAACGCGGACCATCCTCTGGCAGCAGTGTAGTTGGCGGGGTCTTTCTTATTTTGCGATAAAATTAGAATTTATTTCAATAAGTAATTTGCGAAAAAGAAAACACATATTCTTAAATGTCGAAATACTCACGAGCTGGTGTTACGCGCTATCCTGCGAACGCTTCCCTTGGATCGGGATAGCGCATTCTCGGACGCCGTTGTTTCGGTTCTCCCTGTTGTGAACCGACGCCGCATTACAAATATAAAGAAGATAATATTATATATCAAAAAATATGATTTCATGTTATATTATTATAATATTAAAAATTAAATTTATACCTGAACATCATCGCGCTCGTAATATGCGACCAGCTGCGGCCAATTCTCTCTCGGAACATCCCAAAAAATGGCCTCCATCATCGCCTCCCTCTCCTCCTCAGTAGCTGCAGCCCATGGAATGTAATGATGCTTCCTTACTTCATATCGGCGTCTCCTTTTGATAGCCTAGCACTTAAATATGACCCAGTCTATGGCTCGATGTGTATCGAACAACGTAGGAAATCCATCCTCGCCGATAATGCCGATGAATCTGTAATTTTCCTGGGTCTAAAATTAGAAATATATATAACGGCGACTAAATTTAAATGTATCAAAGTTTATGTGATACCGTGGCCGTTGCAAAAAAACTGTCGAACATAGTCTGTCTGGCGTGGGCTCTATCTAATATGGAGCGGGTACCTATATTAGGTATGGATCTCCGCTCCTATGTAATCTCCCCACTTGGTCGAGCATTCACCAACGGGCACACCTGATGCGGTCCACTCCAGCATCTATGGAGCAGCGCCTGAGGCTGGTCTAGAGGAGGGCCCAGTATGACCCGTCGTCATAACACAGGTGGAGCCTAAAAAAAGATAGATATACAAACACAATATTATAATATTCAGAGTATGTATATATAATTTGAAAAATTTAAATTACAATCGTTATTTAAAAAATTTAAGAAATAATGATTATACTTGACGTCCCCGGCGTAGCGCTAGAAACGATGCCAGACCCCGTCCCGTCAGCACCATGCATGACTGCAAACAATAAAATGTCAGATGATTCGATGGAATTATTTTAATAGAAAAATAAAATATGAATAGATAACTATATACCATATGCAGGAGGAGTGACTGGGGTAGGAGGATCTGCTATCCTGCTAATAGGGGTAAGCAGCGGGTCCTATGGCACCAAGGCTACTGAGAGTGGTGGGGGTCCTGTAGGAAGGACGCCGATAGGAGGGGCCATGGTAGGAAGGGCAGTATGAGGGTCGCCGGTAGGAGGGGCACTAGTACATGGGGCGCGGGTTTGGGTAGGCACTGCCGCCGCCGCTGTAGCTACTAACATCCCGCTAATCTCGTCCAGACGTCGTTTCCTATGACGTCTAAAGCCGGATATACAGCCTCCCATCAGACCCTACATATTTATTCAAATATTAAAAAATTACATATGATCATTATACAATTTAAAACATTTATTTCAATTTCATTACCTAGCACGTTTGTTCGGTGCATTAGCTGAAAATTTGTTGGGTGGATTATCGAAATCTTGATCTGTGACAATCACTTAGCCGATGTTACATCTTACTAATGTATTGATGGACGCCACAAAATAATTTGGATCGTTAGTACGTTCAATAGAAGGACTGAGACATGTTATCGCCTCTTCCTCGTCACTCTCATCTTCATAGTCACTCAACATCAGCACATTATAATAATCTCTTAGTTTTCAACGAAAAACAACACTCCGGTCAGCCTTCTTCAGGTCCCGAGAATAATATATTTGTGTTGCCATCAATGGAAAGATAAAGTTATCGTATACGTAGGCCGTCCGTTGGTGTTTACCAAAGTGAGTTTGTATTCATCGACTTTCATACCCCGTTCAGACTTGGTATCGTACCATCTGCATTGGAATATAAAAAATAGAGCAGCCTTATGAATGTATGAGACCGCTATAATCTGCTTAAGAACACAGTAATAGGGATTTCCTCTGTCGTCAGAGGTCGCGACGCCACTATTTTGTGTAGCTCTAATGCGTTGCGTCCTTTCGATCTCAAATTTGTGCCCGAAAAGCTCGTACCCGTTGTAAAACGTAGATGCAATCGATGGACCAATTAAAAGATCCTGGACCTCTTTATCAACCTTCTCACCATGATTCATTTGTCTGTCAACTTCTTCTCTATACCAGGCGATGAATGTGTGTCTCTGTTCTTCTTCGATTCTTTCATCCGACCACGTCCTAAGATTCGATCTCTTGAGTATAGTTTTGTGCGCTCTATTCATTAATTTACAGTTATATCAGTTAGATTATACTTTATTTAAAACGGTTTAAATGGATGAAATTAGAAATACTTACTCTGCATATTTAGCAAAACATTCGTTGTTTAGTAAGATGAACGCATGTAAACCACCAATGAGATCGTAAGATATATTTTTAGCCTTCCTGCTCTAATTGGATCGTCGGGAACACGCAGCGGTTTGTTCAGCTTCGTTCTGACATCATTGTTCAGGAAACGAGCACAGAAAGACGTCACTTCTTCCAAGAGATAACCTTCCGCGATTGAACTTTTAGGACGATATTTGTTGCGGATATAGTTTTTAAAAGCAAATAGATATCTGTTGAAAATAATATATATTAATAATCCATGATAATATTTTGCAATTTAAATGATTAATAATAAACATTTTCGTACCTCTCGATGGGATACATCCAACGGTAATGCACCGGACCACCAATCTTGACCTCGGTTGTGAACAATTATGTCGAAAAAGGAAGGTGGAAAGATAGTTTCGAGCTTGCAAAGGATTATAGGAATATCTTTTTCGATCTCTGCTATCTTATTGACGTCCACGTTTTTGGAACAAAGTTGTCGAAAATACATACAAAAGTCATTAAGAACGAGACCAACTTCGGGTTTTACCGATGCTCTCTGTAGGGTGCTTTTCGTCACCCCATTGAGATGGGAATACGCGCGCGCTTGTCAGGCGTACTACAGATTCCCCCGGCCTAGGGTAGGCCGGATTTTAATGATTGTGGGGATCCGAATCTCCGGCAGCCACGGACTAAGCTGCCGTTAATTACCCCCCGCTTTTGAGACAAGAGAACCTCCGATTGACGGGTTAAACTGGCCATGTGAATTCAATGTGCAGTGTACGTGTGTTGTGTTTTGGAGGGGGGTTTAAATATATCGGGAGCCACGCAGAGTTATTACGGGGGTCCCGCTACCCGGATAGCGGGCTGGGGGTCAAGGGGGCTAGCAGCCCCCTTGCAGGGTGCAGGGCAGCGCCCCGTTAGAAATTTTTTTCTAACAGGGACAGTGTCGCGGAGTATGTGTATGTGTATATATGTATATGTGTACATATGTATATATAAATAAAGGGGAAAAGACATCCAAAGGATGCGTGAGGCCAGCGCCTAGGCGCTTAAGTGCAAGCACGTCACGTGTCGGCACGTGGGCGCTTTGCGCTCGAGCTCAGAGTGCTGGAGCGCAACGCGCCACGTGTCTGCACATGGGATCTTTGCGCTCAGACGTTGGGCGCTTGAGCGCAAGCGTGCCACGTGTCGGCACGTGGGCGCTTTGCGCTCGAGCGCAGAGTGCTGTAGCGCAACGCGCCACGTGTCGGCACGTGGGCTATTTGCGCTCGGACGCTGAGCGCTTAGGCGCAAGCGCGCCACGTGTCGGCACGTGGGCGACTTGCGCTCGAGCGCTTGCGCTGGAGCGCAAGCGCGCCACGTGTCGGCACCGGGGCAACTTGCGCTTGAGCCCTTGCGCTTGAGCGCAAGAGCGCCACGTGTCGACACGGGGGCGACTTGCGCTCGAGCGCAAGCGCACCACGTGTCGGCACGTGGGCGCTTTGCGCTTGAGCGCTTGAGCGCAAGCGCACCACGTGTCGGCACGCGGGCGCTCTGCGCTTCAGCGCCGGCGCTCTGCGCTTGAGCGCCGCGAGGAAAATAGGCTTTTAGCCTAAAAAAATTTCTCGGAAGAGAAATCAAAGAGGAGTTGGACTCCTGAGTGTTTTTTTTTCTTTGGGGGTTTAGTGAAAGATATTCTTCTTCTTCCTCCTCTGTTAGCTGGATCTTGAAGATCAAGAGATATGGGTTTTTAAAAATCTCTTCTTTTTGAGATCTAATGGAAGATCTGAGTTCCCCTTTATGGTTTTTGTGGTGAAAAACTATTTTGTTTTATAAAAAGAAGAGTAAAACTCTTGATTTAATTCAAGAGAAAGAAGAAGGTTTTGGAACCTTGAAGAAGGAGAAAAGATCTCAGATCTGGAAAATTTTTAGAGAGAGAAAAAAAGTTTGTGAGATATTTCATTATCTTTGCCTTTATAGGCTATACACTTTACACATAGCCCCTTGGGCTTCACAAAATGGCATTTGCCTATCCCATGGCTCATGTGCCATTTCTTTTTGCACATAAGCCATGGGCTTTACAAAAATTTGGCTTTATGCCTATTTTTCTTACATTTATCCATAAAATAAAATAAAATATATGCAACAAAATTATTTATTACAAAATTTTTATCTTGGCATGGGGGGAGGCCGGCCGCTTCATGTTCTGGCTCGACCCGGGCATGGGCCCACTGGATCTGGGCTTAGGCCCACTTGGCTTGGGGTTGACTTTGATTTTGACTTGGTCAACCGGGGTGTAAATTTTTACCCCAACAAATTGCCCCCATCAATAAATGCACACCATATATGTGGGTCGTGTGCATGAAATTGATGGATCTTCTTTCACGTGGAGGCGACTTGATCTGGTTCCCGCTTTTTGGGAAGCTGGCACTGCCCTTTTTACGACATGGACGGTCGTTACTTGACATGTCTCCGAGACGGAGTGTCCGTGATAGACGTTTTCCCTGGTCCGGAGTGATATGGTTCCCGCTTTGTAGGAATCCTGCGCTGCCCTTTTTGCGACTTGGACGGTCGATGCTGCCCTTTTTGCGACTTGGACGGTCGATACTGCCATTTTAGCGACGTGGACGGTCGGTGCTGCCATTTTAGCGACTTTGATGGTCGGTACTGCCCTTTTTGCGACTTGGACGGTCGGTGCTGCCATTTTAACGACTTGGACGGTCGGTTCTGCCCTTTTTGCGACGTGGACGGTCGGTTCTGCCCTTTTTGCGACGTGGACAGTTGGTGCTGCCATTTTAGCGACGTGGACGGTCGATGCTGCCCTTTTTGCGACTTGGACGGTCGATGCTGCCATTTTAGCGACTTGGACGGTCGGTTCTGCCCTTTTTGCGACATGGACGGTCGGTGCTGCCATTTTAGCGACGTGGACGGTCGATGCTGCCCTTTTTGCGACTTGGATGGTCGATGCTGCCATTTTAGCGACTTGGACGGTCGGTTCTGCCATTTTAGCGACGTGGACGGTCGGTTCTGCCCTTTTTGCGACTTGGACGGTCGATGCTGCCCTTTTTGCGACGTGGACGGTCGGTTCTTCCATTTTAGCGACGTGGACGGTCGGTGCTGCCATTTTAGCGACGTGGACGGTCGATACTGCCCTTTTTGCGACTTGGACAGTCGATGCTGCCATTTTACCGACTTGGACGGTCGGTGCTGCCATTTTAGCGACGTGGACGGTCGGTTCTGCCATTTTAGCGACGTGGAAGGTCGGTTCTGCCCTTTTTACGACGTGGACGGTCGATGTTTCCCTTTTTACGACGTGGACGGTCGATGCTGCCCTTTTTGCGACATGGACGGTCGATGCTGCCCTTTTTGCGACGTGGATGGTCGATGCTGCCCTTTTAACGACGTGGACTGTCGATTCTGGATTTGACTTGCCCCGCTCCTTGCGGCGTCAGGGATGAAGTTGACTTGTTTCTGAGGTGGAATCTGATTCTGCCAGGGAGGTCATTGGTTGTTTGACTTGATGTGATTTGGGTTGACATCAGCATCGCTACGCTGGAATATGGTACCAGTAGCGATCATCATTTGTCATGACAGGATTTGGGGATTTTGGTTTTGGTTTGGCATCAGCATCGCTACGCTGGAATATGGTACCAGGAGCGAATCATCATTTGCCGTGAGGGAATTTCCCCCGTTCCCAGTTTAACGACTTAGGGGTCATCTGTTCCCAGTTTAACGACTTAGGGGTCATCTATTCCTAGTTTAAAGACTTAGGGGGTCTATTGATTGGAGTTTGGGATTTTGGGGTTAGGGTAGGCATTAGCGTTGCTAACACTGAAGCACATGTGCCAGGAGCATTTCAACATTTGCCTATTCCTGTTGGGGAGTGATGGCTTAGGAGAGAGGTTTAGGTCCCTATCACCTAAGGCTTTTCAATTTTATGGGCCGTGAGGGTCCCATAAAAGCATTTTCTCCCTACGAGTCGTAAGGATCCCGCAGGTGTATTTTCTCCATAGGAGTCGTGAGGACTCCTAAGTGTGTTTTTCCTTTATGAGTCGTAAGGATCCCACAAAGGTTTGTTCTCCTCATGTATCGTGAGGACACATGAGTGGGTCTTCTCAGTGGAGCATAATTCCAAAGGCGGAGACCAGCCTCGTAACTGGTGATTGTGGTGGGGCATGGGTATGACGAGAATTATTTGAGCCCGTGGATTGTATACGGTAGTCAACTTGGGGACCAACTGTAGGGCTGGGAGAATTTTGAGAAATTGGATTTTGGTTGGCGTTTGCATCGCTGCACTGGAATGTGGCACCAGGAGCGACTCATCATTCGCCGTTTGGGGACTTGGAATTTGGATCTTGTCCGGCATCAGCATTGCTGCACTGGAATAATGCCAGGAGCAACTCATCATTTGCTTTGGGAGGACTTGGGATTTGGGTTTTTGGTCGGCATCAACACCGCTAACACTGAAGCGAAATGCCAGGAGCGACTCATCATTTTCCGTTGCCCATTGGGGAATGATGGCTTAGGAGACAGGTTTGGGTCCTTATCACCTAAGGCTTTTCAATTTTATGAGCTATGAGGGTCTCATAAAAGCATTTTCTCCCTACGAGTCGAGAGGGTCTCGCAGGTGTATGTTCTCCTTAGGAATCGTGAGGATTCCTAAGTGTGTTGCTCCTTTGTGAGTCGTAAGGATCTCACGCAGGGGTTTTCTCCTCACAAGGTCGAGAGGACTTTGCGAGTGTATTTCATCTCTTTTCACGAGTTTGCGCCCTTTCGGGTTTTCACAGACTCGCCGGTAGTCCTGCTGTTTTTACTCACGGAGCCCTTTCGGGTTTTCATCCGTGCCCGTTTTGCTTGTGGATATACCGTTTATTTTTTTTTCTTTTTTCTTTTTTCTTTTTCTCTTTTTTTTGCTGTTGGTGGGACTTTAAAAGTAGTCTCACCGGCAGGATTTGGGAGAGATAGGGGTCATTTATGCCCATGGATTGTATACGGTTTTGCAGGATGTATGATCCAGACCGTAGGGCTGATGTGCTCAATTCGCCTGCGACTTGGAGCATTCATGTGTAGTATTTCTTGAGATATCGGCCATTGATGGGTGGCATGGGACTTTCTCCCTCGGCACTTATTAGTTGGTAGATCCTCCGTCAAACACTTTCTCGATGACGTATGGTCCTTCCCAGTTTGGCTCGAATTTTCCCTTGGCATGTCGATTGAGGACGATCGGTCTTTTGAGGACCAACACCAATTCACCTTTCTTGAAAGCACGGAGACGGGTTATCTTGTCATAGGCCCGTGACATTTGGGCTCGGTATAGCTCCAGACTTTGCTGCACCGCGAGCCTCTTTTCTTCGAGGGCATCGAGTTCTTCAAGTCGAAGGAGCACGTTTTCCTCCTCCGTCAACTCATGCTGAACGACCATTCTTAAGCTTGGAACTTCGACTTCAAGGGGGAGGACCGCCTCCACTCCGAAGAGCAATGAGTATGGAGTGGACTGAGTTGGAGTACGGTGCGTGGTACGATATGCCCACAATGCCTCGTGAAGCTTGAGATTCCAGTCTCTCTTGTTGGCTGAAGCATTTTTCCTCAGGAGTTTGCATAGAGTCTTATTGAAGGCTTCGGCTAGCCCATTGGCTCTTGGATTATAGGTGGAGGAATATCTCCAGTCTATCTTGTGCTGAGTAGCGAACCTTGAGACATTGAAGCTCTTGAAAGAAGGCCCGTTGTCAGAAATGATTCTTCTTGGTGTACCGAAGCGGTATAAAATATTATGCTGGAAGAATGTCAGAATATCTTTTGTCTTGACATTTTTTAGCGGGACAGCTTCAGCCCATCTGGAGAAGTAGTCTGTCGCGGCCAGTATGAACCGGTGGCCTTTAGATGACGGAGGATCAATTGGGCCAACAATGTCGGTGCCCCAGACTTCGAAGGGCCACGACGCCACCGTAGGATGCAACGGATTGGGATGCTTGTGAATGAAATCACCATGGATTTGGCAGATCTGACATTTCTTTGCATGTTCTCCGCAATCCCGTATCATGGTGGGCCAGTAATACCCAAGCCGTTTAATTTGAAGTCGCATCTTGGGGCCAGATTGGTGAGCACCGCAAACGCCCGAGTGAACATCTTTCATGACCTTTTGGGCTTCGGCTAATGACAGACACCTGAGCCAGAGTTGGTCATATGACCTGCGGTATTACGTGTCATTTACAAACACGTATCGGGGAGCTCTTTTCTTCAGCTGAATCCTCGCAGATTTTTCTTCGGGCAGCTTGTTGTATCGGAGGTACTCTATGAAGGGTTCTCTCCAATCGGGCTCGTCTTAGATGATCGAAGCTTCTTCAGCAGGACTGCTCTTCTGTTCCGCGCTTTCCTCTTCTCGTAAAGAGACTGGGGGTAGAATTTGTCGTCTCCTGACTGTGATCAGAATTTCGTCCATGTCAGGATCTGCCATCTCCTTGGCTAAGCGAGCGAGTACGTCAGCCTTTCCGTTCAATGCTCTAGGGACTCTCATTAGTTCAATGTGAGCGAACCGTTTCATGAGTTCCACCACTCGGCCTCTGTACCGAGCTAATTCGGGTTTGTATATCTTATAATTGCCGCTTACTTGGTTGACGACAAGCTGGGAGTCACCGTAAACCCGTAGCCGAAGGATTTCTATTTCTATGGCGAGCTCCAAACCGGCTATCAGAGCTTCATACTCAGCTTCGTTGTTCGTTCGAGGCTCGGTGAGAGCGAAAGAACGCCGTAGGGTTCCCATTGATGGAGTGATGAACACCAATCCTATCCCCGCTTTTACCTCTGGGACGCTTGATCTGCCGAAACTCCTTATTGATGAGGCTCCATCGAAGTAGAGCTCCCAACATGGCCCATTTTCCTCGAGGTGCAGCACTTGTTCGTCGGGTAACTCACAATTTAGCGGCGACCCTTCTGGTATGGGATGAGCAGCGAGAAAGTGTGCAAGAGCTTGCCCTTTTACTGCTTTCTGAGGAGTATAAACTATGTCAAACTCAAGTAGCATGATAGCCCATCTTGCCATTCTGCCGGCTAGGCTTGCTTTGGTCATTAAGTGTTTGAGCGGGTCGACCTTGGAGATCAGCATAACCCGATGGGCCAGCAGATAGTGCCTCAGCTTCTTCACAGCAAATATCAGAGCCAGGCATTGCTTTTCGATTGGGGAATAGTTGTGTTCCGTCCCGACTAGAGTTCGACTGAGGTAGTAGAGGGCATTTTCCTTTCCCTCCTCGTTATTCTGGGCGAGGAGCGCACCAAGTGACTCATCTAGCGCAGCAGTGTAGAGAATCAGCGGTTTTTTTGGAATGGGGGCGGCCAGCACTGGAGGGTGAAACAAGTATTGTTTGATACTTTCGAACGCTGCTTGACATTCGTCATCCCAGATAAAAGGAGCTCCTTTCTTCATGAGCTTTGAGAAGGGCCTACATCTCCCCGATAAATTTGAGATAAACCTTCGTATATAAGCAAGCTTGCCTTGAAAAGATCTTAGCTGCGTCAGACTCTTCGGAGGGGGCATCTCCATGATGGCCTTTATCTTTGATGGGTCAACTTCGATCCCTCGATGCCGGACTATAAAACCCAGGAATTTTCCCGATGACACGCCAAAAGCACATTTCAGAGGATTCATCTTCAGATCGTATTCCCTCAGTCTGGTGAGAACGGTCTTGAGATCTTGGATATGATCGGCCTTGGCTTTAGTCTTGACGACCAGATCATCAACATAGCATTCGACGACTTTATGGATTAGGTCATCAAAGATATTAGTCATTGCCCTTTGATATGTAGCACCTGCGTTCTTCAGTCCGAATGGCATTACATTGTAGCAATATATTCCGATCGGGGTTCGAAATGCTGTGTGTTTCTCATCCTCAGGCGACATCTTGATCTGATTGTATACGACGAGCCATCCATAAAGGTGAACAGCTCGTAATTTGAGGTGTCATCGACCATCATTTACATGACCGGTAGCGGAAAGTCGTCTTTAGGACATGCCTTGTTGAGGTCCCTGAAATCGACACAAACTCGGATCTGCCCATTTTTCTTCTTCACTGGGACTATGCATGCGATCCAGTCCGCATATTTCTCTTCCCTGATGAAGCCGGCATCGATGAGCTTCTTGGTTTCCTCGATGACCTTTTCTTCTAGTTCCCTTCTCATTCTTCGAGGAGCTTGTTTGACTGGCTTAGTATCGGGAGATATAGCCAACTTATGTATGGCCACTTCAGGGGAAAGGCCATGCATTTCTTTGTATGTCCACGCGAAGCAGTCGACGAACCCATGCAGCAGGGCAATTATCTGCGCTTTCATTTCCTCTAACAAGAGCGAGCTGATGTAGGTCGGCCTTGGATTATCGGGCGTTCCTAAGTCAATCTCGGTTAGCTCGTCAAAGGTTGCTTGTCCGCCATCTTCGAGCTCTTGAGGAGCTTCTTCTGGCTCGGCTATCTCGTCGTCATCATTTGATCTTTTGCTGGCCTCACAAACATGGATCATGTAGCAAGCTTTGGAATCAGGTTTAATGTAGCCTATGCCCCGTCTATTTGGAATTCGTCCATCGATGAGTGCTCGAACCTGGGGCGGATACCATAGCCCTTCATAAAAATTTTCTTCGGACTCCGTTTGATATAACCGGCATCCGCATTTCTTAAAGTATTCCCGCATCTCGGGCGCATAGTATCTGGGATTGAGGACGGCTCTTATGCCTCTCTCATAGGGAAGGCACGCGACAGAAAGATCGTCCGGGTGCACAACGGGGTTTGACCTGTAAAACAGGATGCCCTTTTGTCCACTTTTCCTCCCGGGCACGTAGAAAGTTTTCAGCTGGTCCATGGTAGAGACTGACAATGCGTCGAGCTCTTTGCACATCCGTTCCGGCAACCTTGTGATGGCCAGGGACCCTTCTGCGACTTTGAAGGTCTCTCGTAGTTTCGCTTGCTGCATGGGGGCCAATCTGCACAGCTGTTGCACGGCAGGTCCTCTTCTTCTGACTCTTCAGTGTCACTGCCAAGATGAGGGCGGACTTTTCTGCTAGATGGGCCTTCAGTAACAGATTCGTCCGTATCGCTGCCGAAATGAGGGCAAGTTTTACGGAAGGACGGGCTTCCAGCGTCGGACTCATCAGTGTCGCTGCCGAAATGCGGGCGCACTTGGGTATTTTTGCTTTTGAAAGTGACAGCCGGCGCAGATTTGCTTTTGAGTCTTGGGGCCGGTCTATCCTCAGTCAGTTGTGGCTTAGCATTTTGGTGGTTCATAAAGTACCGATAATCTTCATATCGGACTTCATGCACACCGAACGGCTGGATGTCTCCGTCAATGCGTCTTTCTTCGCCATTTTTAGTATACTTCATGCATTGATGGAGAGTTGACGGAATGATGCCGTAATCGTGGAGCCATGGCCGCCCCAAGAGAATCTTATAAGACGTGTCCGCATCGATCACGTATATTTTAGCTTCAGTCTGCAGATCCCCGAATTTGATTGGCAGAGCTATGGACCGCAGAACTTGCTGGCAATTTTGGTTGAAGCCTTGAATGACAATCCTTTCCCTTGACAGGTGTCGGACGTCCATTGACAAACTCTTCAGCATCCGCAAGTTCATGATGTTCACTGAAGACCCCGGATCAATCAATATGCGATTAATCCGATCTCCATCGCTGTACCCGGTCACGTAAAGCGGCCGATTATGCTCAGCCGTTCCCAGTAGCAAGTCTTCATCCTTAAATGTGACTGCGGCGGCATGCAAAGCGTGCTGGGCTTCTTTCATATTAATTTCCTCAAAGTGGGCCTGATACCGCTCGGGGTTTTGTAGAGCGTGAATGAGAACATCTCTAAGCTCCTTAGATAGGACCAAGGCGTCGTAGATGCTCAGGAGAGACGGAAGCTTCCGGAGATGTGCCAAGACATTATAGTCCACCGAGGAAGGACTTATGTTTTCATCAGCCAGTTCTCTGCCATCTTCTTCATTAGCGACTTGTTTTTCCTTTCCTTTTGGGGCGTTGCCCTGATTTGGCGGTAGAGCCCTGCCGCTTCTGAGCTGGATTTGATTGGCCGTTGTGGAGAGCTCCTCGTCCTCTTCGGGAAAACAGAGCTCCTCTTCCGAGTCGCTGCCAAGATGGATGGCGTAGCAGGTTACTACTGGGATCTCTTCATTGGAGTCTTCTTCTAACTCCTCCAGAATTTCAGCCGCTTGTACAGGGAAGAACTCCTTCAATTGAATCAATGTTCTTTCCTTTTGTTCATATTCTTCGAGGGATTCGATATATTTTTGAATGGTCGATCTCCCTGCAGAATCTTTTTCACGCCAAGCTGCACTTTTCTTCTTCTTGAGCTTCTTGGATTTTGAGCCTGATGGAGCCGCATTGGCAGCTGGACTGGTAGGCCTCTTCTGTCCTTCCCATTCCATCCTGGGTTCTTTCCGAAGTAGCTTTATCATCTTCTTCGTCTTATTAGATATGTGCGTACTCCACGGAGGCCGTGATGATTCCGTTTCATTTCTCGGGGCAGCGGGTTCGGCTGTCTGCTCCCAGAAGGCTTCAACTTCTGTTTGTATAAAATTGGTGGTTGCAACTTGATTTTTCACCAACACACTTTTGGATAGCTCGATTTCTACAGCCTTGTACTGCTTCTCGACCCAGTCTTTGAAGATATAGCAATCCTTGATCGCATGTCTCACTACTCGGTGGTACGGGCAATACAGAGGATTGTCGGTCATTTTTGCTTCTTGGGGTCTTTTCGACTCCGGCAATTGTAGGCCGTTGTTCAAGGCATCTTTAAATATCTTGCGGACCTTGTCCCTTCTGAAAGAGTAAACCTTGTTCTTTTTCTCCTCTAGGGAAGGCCTATCTCCTCCCAGCAATGGCTTTCGAGACCGGTTGGTTTTGGATTCGCCCGCCCTTCTCTTTTGTTCATTGTCGGAGGCATTGAAGACATTGGTACTGCTGGAACTCCCGCTTCTACGGTTGTCGTCCCGCTTGCTTTTCCAGGTTTTGTCTCTCTGAGAGTCTGGTGGAGACTCTTGCTTCGAGCGTTCCAGCATTTGAACTTTCTTGGTTAGCTCCTGAAATGTCTTGAGGCCCGCTGTACACAAGAATGGGACCATCCAATTGCTGAGGTTCCCAATGAGAAGGCTGACGGACTGGTGCTGCTCTAGCGGCGGTTCGCACTTGACTATGAGATTACGCCATCGGGCGATAAAGTTGGTGTTGCTTTCATTCTTCCCCGGCTTAGTCCTCACAAGGTCGGCAATGGAGATTTTATCACTGAAACTCATGAACCTTTGCCGAAACAGGGACTCCATTTGGGCAAAGGTAATGATGGACCCGTCCGGTATACTCGCATACCAGTCGAAGGCGACGCCGGTCAGGCTGTTGACAAACTGACGAAGAAGGAGCGCGTCATTGCCCTCTGTATTTCCGCACGATGCTTTGAAGTGGGCGACGTGCTGATTTGCATTCCCCGTTCCATCAAATCTTCCGAACTTAGGAATGACGTAGCCGCTTGGGAACTCAATCAGATCGTACTGCGCGGGATATGGCCTCCCACTACTGCCGATTTCTTTCTGAGCTTCAGCTTTGGCCACCAATGTTTTAACCTTGCTGGTGACCAAATCCATTATCCGATCCTGTGTTAGCGGGATAGTGCTATCTGGGGCCAAGGCGTCCCCAGAAGCGGAATGTGGCCGGCTTTCATTCGGCTCGACCAGTCTTTGTCCAAAAGGAACAGGCATTGGCTGCCTCGGATTGTCATCACTCGGCTGATTAGTAGCGGCTTGTGCCTGATTGGGAGGCGCTCGAGCAATTTGAGCCGTAAGCTGCATGACCACGTTCGTTAAGTCGTCAATCTTCGAATAAAGGTTGGCCATCTCTTTATCTTTGCTCCTGAGCTGTTTTCGAAGCTCTTGAAGCAGCTCTTGCTCCGCAGTCCTGGGGCGGAAAGTTGGCTCTTCCTCGCTGTCCGAGCTTGACTCTGCATGGACTGAGGGGTCTTTCTGCCTATCATCCTCATCGAGAAGGTTTTCTTCATCCAGCGGGGGCGGCTGTTCTTGGGCGGCGGCAACCACATTAAGGCTAGATTGGGCTTGGGATGTGGTGGCCCCATCCTTGCTTTTGCTGCGAAGGTTATCGCTGGGGCGCCCGCCCGCCATATAGACCGTATGGATGATATATCCGGCCGTCTTTCTATCATTGGTGGCTGATTTCACGGATCGCTGTCTTGACCCCCTTGCTTCGGTAGCTGGTAGTCGATTGAAGGCGGCTGGCCTAACCAGGTTCTTGAATGGTGCTGGCGCTTCTCTTCTGAATTTGCCCCACTGCTTTCGTGCGGCACAGAGCTCCTGATAGACCCTTGAAGAGACAGTGTCATACTTTTTCTGTTGGGGCCGGGACACGTCTCTTTGTAGCACTGTTCAGACCGCTGTCTTCTTGATTCTGGCGGTCATGGCATTTTTCTGAACCCACTTCAGAGGCTCAAAGGAATTGTTGATTCTTACGTCCGACTTAGCCGTCGTCGCAGGGCAACCCTACACTTGGAACTTCACACGATTCCATTTGGCCGAAGCCCTGGCCCTCTTGTTGGCCCGATACCTGAGCCGTTTCTGCCTTAACTTTTCTGTTCTAAGCGCCTAGCAGACTTCGGCTCTTTGGGAAGACGCCGCAGACCGGGCGATGGAGGGCCTTGGAGATATGCTCGATTGTGCATTTGTTGGAGTCATCGCCTGAGCTCGTCCACAACATTTGATGTTGCCCTTTGTACCGAAGTTCTTGCCCCCCGCTGGAGCACCAGAGAATCGTTCAGATACCGTCTTAAGTTTCGGTTGTGGTGCCTTGGCGATCACGACATTCGGCCTCTTACCCCTTGAGACCGGCTTGGCCACCTGTTCTGCCGGGATCTCCGCCAGATGAGCGCTTCCGGCAGGGTAGATGATGACGGAGCCGAACTGGCGGGGCGGTTCCTCCCACAGTCGACTGAGGCTTGCGGGGAGAACCACACGAGCGTTGATCTTGACCACGTATGGAATCGGGGTCACGTTGGAAGCTGAATTCGTCTGGGGAGACATTGTCTTTGAAGGTTGATTGCTGCACGGGAAAAAAAACATCATTTCAGTATAGGCAATCGATATGTATATTGATTGAGTTCGCATGAACGTTTAACCCGAAATATGGGAGGAGAGATAGGTCCCACCGGGCGTGCCAGAATCTGTAGGGTGTTTTTCGTCATCCCATTGAGATGGGAATACGCGCGCGCTTGTCAGGCGTACTACAGATTCCCCCTGCCTAGGGTAGGCCGGGGTTTAATGATTGTGGGGATCCGAATCTCCGGCAGCCGCGGACTAAGCTGCCGTTAATTACCCCCCGTCTTTGAGGCGAGGGAACCTCCGATTGACGGGTTAAACTGGCCATGCGAACTCAATGTGCAGTGTACGTGTGTTATGTTTTGGAAAGGGGGTTTAAATATATCGGGAGCCATGCAGAGTTTTTACGGGGGTCCCGCTACCCGGATAGTGGGCTGGGGGTCAAGGGGGCTAGCAGCCCCCTTGCGGGGTGCGGGGCAGCGTCCCGTTAGAAATTTTTTTCTAACAGGGACAGTGTCGCGGAGTATGTGTATGTGTACATATGTATACATATGTATATATATACATGTATATATAAATAAAGGGGAAAAGACATCCAAAGGAAGAGAAATCAGAGAGGAGTTGGACTCCTGAGTGTTTTTTTTTCTTTGGGGGTTTAGTGAAAGATATTCTTCTTCTTCCTCCTCTGTTAGCTGGATCTTGAAGATCAAGAGATATGGGATTTTTAAAAATCTCTTCTTTTTGAGATCTAATGGAAGATCTGAGTTCCCCTTTATGGATTTTGTGGTGAAAAACTATTTTGTTTTATAAAAAGAAGAGTAAAACTCTTGATTTAATTCAAGAGAAAGAAGAAGATTTTGGAAGCTTGAAGAAGGAGAAAAGATCTCAGATCTGGAAAATTTTTAGAGAGAGAAAAAAAGTTTTTGAGATATTTCATTATTTTTGCCTTTATAGGCTATACACTTTACACATAGCCCCTTGGGCTTCACAAAATGGCATTTTGCCTATCCCATGGCTCATGTGCCATTTCTTTTTGCACATAAGCCATGGGCTTTACAAAAATTTGGCTTTATGTCTATTTTTCTTACATTTATCCATAAAATAAAATAACAGAAATGCAACAAAATTATTTATTACAAAATTTTTATCTTGGCATGGGGGGAGGCCGGCCGCTTCATATTCTGGCTCGACCCGGGCATGGGCCTACTGGATCTGGGCTTGGGCCCACTTGGCTTGGGGTTGACTTTGATTTTGACTTGGTCAACCGGGGTGTAAATTTATACCCCAACACTCTCAGGCATAAAAGAAGAAGATGTTGCATAAATATGGTTGTTGTGGCTCTTGAGTCCTATGATTTTTCAATTTTCTAGTTGTACTTGTTTGGAAATGTTTGATGAGAAACTATCAGAGATTTTTAATTCTTTCAACACCCGCAGGAACCGTCGCTTCTCCTTTTTATCCAGATTGTAGATTGCTGGTGGAATCTCGTAATAACATAGTTTACCAACCACATGCCGAGGATGCAATTTTTCTTTAATGGAAAAACCATCCAAATCCTTCAAATCATGGCGGGTGTTGAGATTGTCCTTCATTTTTCCATCCTTACAAAGTAAAAGATTGATGACGTGTTCAGAGACGCCCTTCTCGATATGCATAACATCTAAATTGTGGCGGAACGGTAGATCGGACCAGTCCGGAAGTTGAAATAAATCACTTAACTTCATCCAACCGGTTGGGCATGACATTGCATCTTCGTTTTGTTTCTTTTCGAATGTGATATTCCGATAACCTCTTCATTGTTGCAATATGTCGTTACCGGACAATGATTTAGGAAGTCTATTGGTCTCCTTCTTGCCGTTGAACAATTCTTTATTTTTTCTGAATCTGTGAGTTATAGGCAAGAAACGTCGGTGAATCATAAACGACTCTTTCCCGCTAAATTTCAAGCATACGGCACTCGTATGCGTATGACAACTAGGGCAGGAAAGCTTACCTTGAATTGTCCATCCCGACAGCATGCGGTAGGATAGAAAATCATTAATAGTCCACAACAAAGCAGCCCGCATCTAGAAAAAATGTTTACCATCCACGTCATAGGTTCTCACGCCAGGTTCCCACAACAACTTTAACTCATTGATCAAGGGTTGAAGGTACACGTCAATGCTTTTCCCAGAAGATGATGGACCATCGATTAAAAGCACCAACGTAAAATAAGACTGCGTCATAGCCCTCCATGGCGACAGGTTGTATATAGTCACCACAACGGGCCAAGTACTGTGAGTACGCCTACTGTGAACCATCCCAAATGGACTGAAACCGTCGCTCGTAATTCCTAGCCTCACGTTACGAGGGTCTGCACTGAATGAATGATGTTTTTCATCTAAAACTTTCCATGATATCGAATCTCTGGGATGACTCATTTTTCCCTTTTCACGAGGCGTTTTATGATGCCACTGCATTACGGACGCCGTCTCCCCACACATAAATAACCGTTGCAGCTTCGATATTAATGGAAAATAATAAAGAATCATCATGGGCACATCACTCGACTGAGGGACTTTCTTAGGCTTGAATCGGCTGGTCCCGCACATGGAGTAGTTTGTGAGTGTGGCGTGTTCATTCCAGAACAAAACACAATCATTCTCATATGCATTTATATTATGATACTTCAAGCCGATTGTTTACCCTAATCAGAGCAAAGCTCTGTTCAAATTCCAAGGCGGGAGATGAAGCAACGCTTCATCTTCCCCCAATCAGAGCAAAGCTCTACTTTGAAAATTTAAACTTTAATAAATGAAGAAACGCTTCAGATTCTCTGCGCTGCGCGCAGGGCGCAACAAGTGTCAAAATCAGGCACGCCAGCGCAGGGAGCGTAGCACCCAAGGCAGCGCGTCCAATCAGAGCAAGGCTCTATTTAATACAAAAATTAAAGGAAGCGATGCTTCAGTTGCACAATCGCTACGCTGCGCGACACATGTCAGCGCAGTTGCGCAAGCACAGTTGCACAAGCGCAGTGGCGCAAGATATGCGCTGCGCGACACGTGTCAGCGCAGTTGCGCTGTGCTGTGCGCTGCGCGACACGTGTCAACGCAGTTGCGCAAGCACAGTTGCGCTGCGCTGTGCGCTGCGTGACACGTGTCAAGCGCTGAGGCGTTTGCGCCAAACAGAATTAAAATTCTAATAAGATTTTTCTGTTCTTGTTAAAACAAGAAGATTGTCTTCTGTAAAACAGAAGCCTTTGGATCAAAGATCCGACGGTAGGGAAAATTCCCCAAATCAATCAGAGAATGATCTCTTTAACAAACTTAACAAACCTATGGGCACTATATAAAGGCCCCTAGACCCCAATTCAAAAGAATGAACATTTGTGAGAGATTGAGAACCTCAAAAACAGAGAGAACTCTGAAGAAATTTCAAGAAAAAAGGTAAAAAACCTTCATAAAATAGAAGAATTTCTTCTAAAAGATCATTATTCTAAGAACAAGATCAATGATCTTCATATAATAATAAGTGCTTTGCACTCTTTTATGAACCACTGGTTCTCTGAAAACAAGAAAAACAAGAAAAAAAACTTGTTTTCTTTGATCTAAATTGGATCAAGAAATCAAACAGTGCTTTGCACTTTTTTATGAACCATTGGTTCTGGAATCTTAAAGATTCTCAAGATTATTGAAATAGTGCCTTGCACTTGCAAAAACTGCACTGTTGCGCTCCTGGGTTGGCGCAAGCCACCAGAGAGCACCACATGTCAGCATCTGAATCACTTGCGCTATGCACTTATAAGAAAGAGCCTCGCTCTCTAAAATTGGCGCAACTCACCAGAACACGCCACGTGTCAGCAGCGCAAGCGCAGCGCACTGCGCTTGCGTGACATGTGTCACCTCCACAAGCGCTTGCGCTTATTTATTGGCGCAAAGCGCCTGACAGGCCACATGGCCACTGTCAGATGATTGATGCATTGCATCATTAAAAAGAAGGGCTGAGCCCAATTAAAAAGGCCTAACAGGCCTAGTAAATGCTATACATTATTTTCAAACAGATGCAATGCATCAGAGCCCAAATGAAAATAGATGCTGTGCATCATTTTTAAAAGGGCAGAGCCCAAAAAAAATAAGAAATGCAGTGCATTATTAAACAGGGGCAAAGTTTTGCCCTAGCACAGGCCTAATAGGCCAAAGACAAATAAGATGTCAAACATTTCTAAACTGGACTTAGCCTAATCATGGCCGTAAGTCCTCAAATTAAATTGACTGAGCACAGCTGCTCTCTTAAATCAATTTACATCCGGTTCGAGGGTACATCTCCGAACTCCTTTGACTCCTATCGTTGTAATCCTTCAACGACGTCAGATAGGTGACGGGTCCCGACAACCACACATCAACACGGACTGTGGGGTCCTTAAAATCATGGACTTAAGCGTCCTTAAACCAAAAGACGGATTGTGGGATCCTTAAACCCGCGGACTTAAGCGTCCTTAAACCAAAAGACGGATTGTGGGATCCTTAAACCCGCAGACTTATGCGTCCTTAAACTAAAACACGGAATGTGGGGTCCTTAAACCCACGGACTTAAGCGTCCTTAAACTAAACATGGACCACCATGTCCCTAAACTGGAATACTGACCGCAATGTTCTTAAACTACCTATGGACCACCACGCCCCTAAACTGGAAATGGATCTAGACGATCCCGTTAAGTAGATCTTAGTCTGGAAATTAGACTAACGTATCCTTAACAAACGTTTAAGTTGATCTTAGCCTCAAACATGGATAATGTATCCTTAAACCAAAACCCAAATCTAAGAAAGTACGGATTTGGAATAATCCACGTCCTACGGGCGACATAATAAATAGTCTCCATATACAATCCATGGGCAACCACAAACAAAACAAATACCCACGACACGAAGTGAAATTCTGGAGAAGGAGAAAGTTGTTACCGCGATGTGGTAGCGTAATTAACTGCAGGGGCTTACGCCTGCAGGGAAGAGCATCCCTACAATCAAAAACCCCTCAAGCGAGGGGGAATCTGACGAAGTCTGCTACATCGGCCGCATCCGTCTAAACCTCCGATACACGGTGCCATAAATCAACTTGGCATCTTCGGAGAGGTGGACGGGTAAAACCAAATAGCATCTGCCTCGAATCTCAGGCCAGACATCCTCACATCTCGGCCGTCTTTCAGAGGGGAACAGATTCTGGCACGCCCGGTGGGACCTTTTCCTCTTTCCACTCTACACTTCGTGTGTCGTGTTCGCAAACGAATCGCGGTTTACTGTGGTTGCCTGTGGATTCGAGGTACTAAGATTTGGTGTATTGCTCCGTGCAGAAAACAGAAGATCAATGGCTTCAAACTGCACTGCCTGCAACTGCAACTCTCGCTCGGTCTCTGCTAAAAGAGTGACTTACGGGCCCCAAGCGGCCCCTCTTTTCAAGATGCCAGTGGAGCAGGTAACCCAAGCCACCACTGGACTATTCTTCGGGACCATGCTCCCACCGATGAGCTTCAATGCCCCTTTGCCGTTGCAAGAAGCTTCGAAGAAGTCGGTCTTTGATCGGCTTGCAACTACTACGACCCCTCTCAACGGGTCGCCCAAATCCAGTGCATCGGTTTTCAATAAACTGGGTCAAAACTCTAATGGGCCCGTGAAGAAGCCCACAATACCAGAAGGTGTTATCCCTAAGCTCATAGCCATTCCTGCTCATGAAATCGTCAAGGCTGCTTCACCTGCTCGGAAGTCTGCTTTCGATAGGTTGGCTATCCCCATTCAACGGACGTCGGTCTTTAAGAGGCTGGTACCAGCAGCGCCTCACCAGAACAGGGGGCATGACAAAGCCATCCCCATCTCCGAACCAACTCCATCCGCACGACACGCTCGACGTCGCCACTGGCGCCGAGTAAGGAAGGCTGGGGGCAACTCCCCCTCTGAGATAACTCCACCAGCTCCAACGGTGGGGATCGATGCTGCTGTTCCAACCGGGAACAGCTTTGAATTGCTGAACACGGTGCGCAGAAACTCTCCTACTGCGGTGTTGAAACGAACCCCTTCACCTGTGGAGAATGCTTCAGAGAAAAAGCTAGAGCAGCCCCCTCAACGGTTGTCCTCTAAAATTTACAAGGTTTGGCGTCAAGTCCAAGAGTCAGTGATCGATCAAGACTACCTCCGACGACAGAAAAAGATGAAGGTTCAGCAGGAGAAGGATTACTCCGTCAAGCCACAAAAAGCAACAACTACTCGAGTGCACACTATGACGGCCCCCTCAACTCCAATTGCTCAAAAGAAAGGGAGGTTGCTAAGAACCCCTGTGAATATGGCGAACCGTAAAAGCGTTGAACGCAAATGCCCCAAGTCTGGGGGCATGGTGGTGCACACTGTTTATATGGCTTCCAGAAAAGAAGAAAGTCGCGTTTCGACGGGTCACCGACCGCTCACCCGATCATTGACAAAAGCCTAGGAGCAGCAACAGAAGCTTCAGGAAATGATGACTGTGATGGCTGCACTTACCGAACCGAAAGAAAGTTCGGAAGTATCATGAGAGTAGCGTCATGAACAAGAAACTGACGCTGACTATCTATGCAGAGTCCTTGAAAAGAAGGAAAAAGAGACAGCAGAACAAGATGCCAACATAAAACAAATGGCGCTCCTCTTCCAAGATATAGTAGGGATGATGTTACACCCGGACCCTCCAGCTGAAGACCCTCTGATCATTGTTGGAGACGACAGAGGGGAGACATCTAATCCTCCTCCGGCTCTTTCAGCGGCCAAGAAAGAAACCATTTCTAAGGCCGCACTGGATGACTGTATAGCTCATCAAATACGAGCTCATCAAGACAGTGAAGCGGCTGGGCAAACTGTTAGAACTGGACGACCCTATCCAGGCTGGTATGACCAAATCAGTTACCCGCCGGGATATACGATCCTTAAGTTCCACGTATATAAAGGGACAGGGAATCCGCATCAGCATGTCGCTCAATTCAGGGCCTTATGCGGCAATACTGGAGGCAATGACAAATTGTTGCTTCGCCAATTTTTCGACAGCTTAGCAGAAACAGCCTTTGAATGGTATTCGGAGCTACCTAACGACTCTGTCAAAACATTTGCGGAGATGGAGTTATTGTTTACACAAAGATTCGCGAGTTCTAGTGAACGCACCCTGATAACAACACTGATAAATGCCAGGATAAGGCCAGGCGAAACGTGGGTCCAATATGCAACACGATGGCGGAACCTATGGTCGAAATGCGAACAACACATAGAAGAGGCACCTGCGGTAGGCATGTTTGTGGGCACTCTCGATCCGCAGGCGACTATATCCCAATTCATGATGTTCTTCAGGCCGACCACCTTCCAGGCATTGATCGACAAATTAGCCCAAATGGACCTGATGGGCCACAGACCGTCTCCTCCAAAACCAGACTCTCGAAATGAGAAAGGAAAAGGGAAAGCGACTGTCGTTGCCAATGCTCAACAACAGCCGAGCAACTCAAGGCCGGTCGTCCGCCAAAATAACGCGCATCCACGCCCATCCCTCGAGGAGAGACTAGGACGTCCTTACTCGTTTCTTCAGAATAAAACGAGAAGACTGTTTGAACTGGCAATACGCAACAGACTCGTCAATCTACCGAATCCAAAACGTCCGTTGCAGCCAGGCGATCTCAATGATCCCGATTACTGCCCTTACCATCAAATGGTAAGTCACCCGATTGAGGATTGTTTCGTCTTTAAGGGATGGATCGAGGATCAATACCTACAGGGCAAGTTTGCGCTGTCTGAAAACTGGAAGGTAAACCCACCACATACGCACACTCCAAAGAAGACGGACACGATGGGGGCAGCTTGTTCTTTTGTCGAGGACGAAAATGATGGAGAAGACTTATCAGAAGAGTCCGAAGACTACGTAGCGACTTGTCATGTGATCTCTCACTCATTGGCGGATGATAAAGAGGCTACTTGCGCTGATAAACCGAGGGCGGACCCTGAACCAGAAATTCCGCGGCCGTCAGACGAGTTGATTGATGCCTTCCTGAATGAGATTCGTCTGAAAGTTAAAACCAATCAAGAGCGTGAGATGGCCATACTGGAAGGAGCCAAACACCGATGACTGGACCAAAGTGTCGAGGCACTCCCGTCAAATCAAAAGCCATCCGCCGCGGATAAAAACAAATTCAAAACGAGGAAAAGGTTTGCTAAAGCCCTGTCAGCAGGAATGAAGCTACCGCCCTCTGAAGAGAATACTCTCGGTGGAGTAGAGATGCATCCTAACTTCTGCTTATATCATCAGAAGATCATACATCCTACCGAAGACTGCGACTCCTTTAAGTGTTGGTGGCAAGGATATGTTGCTCAAAAGCAACACTTCAACAGGACAAAATGTGAAACTCGTAGACATCAGAAAAATGTGATAGATGAGCACAAAAGAGCGGCCGACGATTGTCATATAGCCGACTCCAAGGGATCGCAAATTATCACCTTTGGAACCGATTCTGACGAGGAAGCTGCCCTCAACCCTTTCCTCAAAGAATCCATTTCAAAGATGAAAGAATTGAGAAGTTGCGATAACGTTCAGCAGTGTAATCGCACGCTGCTCGGAAAAAACCTCGGCCCCGCAAACAAGGGATCGAGCAAAAAGGAAAAAAGGAAGGAAAAAATAGCCCTCATAGCCAATACTCAACAGCAATCGAGTGGCCCTAGACCGGTTGTTTGCCGAAACAACAAGCAGCAACCCCTCCAGGAAAAGTTAAAACGTCCTTACTCGTTTCCGCAAGATAAAACAAGGGGACTGTTCGATCTGGCAGTGCGCGACAGACTCATCAATCTGCCGAGTCCAAAACATCCGTTGCGGCCATGCGATGTTAATAATCCTAATTATTGCCCTTACCACCAAACAGTAGGTCACCTGATCGAGAATTGCTACGTCTTCAAAAACTGGGTTGAAGACCAATACCTACAGGACAAGTTAGCGCTCTCCGAAAACTGGAAGGTGAACCCGCCACAACCGCACGCTTTGAGAAAGACGGATACGCCGGGGGTATCATGCTCAGTCATAGAGAAAGCCTGATAGACTGAAACGTCGTTAAACTAACAACGGACCGAAACGTCCTTAAACTAACGACGGACCGAAACGTCCTTAAACTAATGACGGACCGAAACGTCTTAAATTATTACCGCAGCATCTTCAGGCTGACGAGATGAATAAAAGAAAAAGGAAAAAAAATATAAAAATAAAAAAATATATATAAAAACGGTATGTCCATAAGCAAAAAGGGCATGGATGAAAACCCGAAAGGGCTCCGTGAGTAAAAACAACAGGGCTACCGGCGAGTGTTCGTGAAAACCCGAAAGGGCGCGACCTCGTAAAAAAAAAGAAAAGAAAAAACATATAAAAATAAAAGGAATAAAAAAACGGGGTATATCCATAAGCAAAAAGGGCACGGATGAAAACCCGAAAGGGCGCAACCTCGTTAAAGGACACTTACAGGGTCCTCTCGACCTTGTAAGGAGAAACCACCCGCGTGAGATCCTTACGACTCACAAGGGAGCAACACACATAGGGATCCCCATGATTCCTAAGGAGAAAATACACTTGCGAGATCCTCACGACTCGTAAGGAGAACTCTCTTATGGGACCCTCACGGCTCATAAGATTTGAAAGTCTTAAGTTACAGAGACCTAAACCCGTGCTTAAGCAAACCCCACAACTTTCGATATTGCCCTACAAGCGGCTCATACTGACCCTTGTATACAATCCACGGGCGTGAATAAACATTTCCCTAACAAAGTACCATCCGTGACTAGGGATATTCTTGTACAGCAAACAACACTTGTAAGTCCTCTCGATTTACAAGGAGAAAACCCTCTTGTAGGATCCTTACGACTTACAGAGGAACATACACTTAGGAATCCTCATGATTCCTGAGTAGAAAACGCACCTACAAGATCCTCACGACTCGTAGGGAGAAATACCTTTGTGAGACCCTTACGGCTCATGAAGTCAAAAGCCTTAGTCGACAGGACCCTTAACCCTGTTTACTAAGCCACCTTTGTTCAACATCGACAGAGGCAAATGATGAGTCGCTCCTGGCAACATCCCAGTTGTAGCGGTGCTGATGCCGAAACCGGTGTCTAAAATTCCTAGCTTGCAGCGAAAAGACAGTAAGCCACACATGCATACGAAATAGCCGAAATGATGGGGCAACTTGCAACAAAATCAGCAAGTAAAAATGTATGCATGTAAAATAGCCGAAATGATTGGGCAACTCGCAATAAAAATCAGCGAGTAAAAATAAAATAAATAGCCGAAATGATTGGGCAACTCGCAATAAAAAGCAGCGAGTAAAAATAAAATAAATAGCCGAAATGATTGGGCACCGCGAAAAATAGCCGAAATGATTGGGCAATTGCGACCTTCGCGATATAAAAGCTGAAGTGATAGAGCATCACGGAAAGAAATAAAATAAAAAAAAGTATAATAAATAAAATCTATGCCCTGCAGGCGATATCACAGCAATCCCTGTATACAATCCAGGGACACAAATAAAGAAGGAACCACACCTTCCCTCCTCAGGCTCCATCAAAAGAAGAAGTCAAATCTCGACGGTTTACAAACAACCTAGAGACCACCTCGACATTCATCTTGTTACAAGCAGACGCAACATCAACAAGGTGGAGTGATGGCAAAATCCCATCTCTACCTTAGCATTCATCTCGTTACAACAGACGTATTGTCAACAACGGCGTTCCTTCGCAGTCCAGCAGGATGCAGATACAACGTCAACAAAAGACCCCATGGTCGAAACAAAGCGGAGTGATGGAAAAATCCTAACTCCACCTCAGCATTAGTCTCGTAACAACAGACGTAATGTCAACAACGGCGTTCCTTCACAGTCCAGCAGGATGCAGATACAACATCAACCAAAGACCCCATGGTCGAAACAAAGTGGAGTGATGGCAAAATCCCAACTCCACCGCGACGATCGTCTCGATACAGTAGAATGAAATGTCACCCCAGCGTTCTTCCCCCAGCAGGATTCGGACGCGCCAAAGCAAATGAAGCAAAGGAAAAATTCCTAGCTTCAGGGTCTTGACGGCAAGTCATATAAAGCCTGAAAGACATTCGGAGATCATCTCGCACCAGCGCGGAGTGGTCACCACCTCGACGATCGTCTCGATACAGCAGATGAAATTTCACCCCAGCGTTCTTCCCCCAGCAGGATTCGGACGCGCCAAAGCAAACGAAGCGAAGGCCAAATTCCTAGCTTCAGGGTCTTAACGGCAAGTCATATAAAGCCTGAAAGACAATCGGAGATTATCTCGCACCAGTGTGGAGTGGTCACCACCTCGACGTTCGTCTCGATACAGCAGACGCAACATCAAACAAATGGAGTCACGGCAAAATCCCTAGTTCCCACCGCGATATCCGTCTCGATACAGCAGACGTGATGCCAGCAAACGAAGCAAAGGCCAAATTCCTAGCTTCAAGGTCTTGACGGCAACTCACATAAAACCTGAAAGACTATCGGAGATCATCCCACACCAGCGCGGAGTGGATATGACTCATCGGGGCTCACCAAAATGAGCCTAACCTAAAGTAAAAAGCGGCATGGCAAATTCCTAACGCTTGCTCTTTCGACGGTCAAACTACCAAGGAGGATTGCTTGAAGACGTCTTGTCCAGCCCCCGAAGGGATCAGAGACACGGCAGTCGCAGGGCTACTCGAACAGCATGATTGCCTATCGAGGAATATATCAGCTGATGCGACGGTATGATGGCCAAAACCCTAAGTACCACAGACCCTAACAGACTTCTGTCGTAAAGAGCAGAGGTTAACTGTGACGTTAGGATATTCTTGTGAGAAATTCTTGATTCGTCTCGACTTGTGAAGAAATTGATGTCTTTGCGAGAAAGTCTCGATGGGGCTCGACTCGTAAGATAAAGCCTTAGGCAGTAAGGATTAAAAAACTTGTTCCCTAAGCACTGGGACCCTGCAAGTTGGCCCAAAACGGTCTCTTGCATACTATCCACGGGTCTCACTCTCCAAACTCGAATCTCGACATGGAGGGAAACAACCGCTTACGGGTCCTCTCGACTCGTAAGAGGGAAAATTATTTTATAAGATCGTTACGACTTATAAGAGAAAATGCACTTAGGAATCCTCACGATTCCTAAGGAGAAAATACACCTATGAGATCCTCTCGATCCGTAGGGAGAAAAGTCTTTATGAGACCCTTACGGCTCATAAAGTTGAAAAGTCTTAGACAGCAGATCTGAACCTGCGGCCTAAGCCATCGCTGCCTTTTGAAAAAGCCAACACAGGATGCTCACTCTATCTCCTGTCAACAATGTTTACTAAAACAGTATACTGATAATAAAAGAAAGAGGGAAGCGACAGAAAAGGACATTCGATTTGCATTTGATCAAGCGTTCGAGACACATCCATTCATGCGTGTGCAAAAGACTCAGAATGAGAAATAAGACAAGCTGAAATAAAATTTTTCCATTCATATTTCAAAGAGCTTTTACAATCATAAAGAAATAAATGACAACATTATTGAAATGTTTATAACGGTATGACCTCGGACCCAGGACATGGATTGAGGAACTCAAAAGTAACCTTGTCCAAGACTTTCCAAGCCTGGTGAACCATCCTAGTGTGCTTCCTTTCGCGAGCACGAGCGTCGGGATCCCTACTGATGTCCTCCTCCCGCCGATAGGCAGCAAGTATTGTAGACTGTTGAAAAGCTTGGTGCAGAAGATCGATGAGGTTATCTCGCCTTCTCTTTGAGATTAGGCTCATCAGATACACCGAGTGCACCTTATCCTCGGCGGCATCCGATGCCCCAAGTGGCACACCAGTACAGAATAGAGGAAGCGCTTCCCAGATGGCTCCCATGATAAGCTTCAAGAGGGAGGAACGTCGGGGAAGTAGTTGACCGTTATATGCGTCGAAGCGGCTCATGATTTCAGCACACTCCGCGTTTGTGAACTCTCGATTTTGAGAACGGCCAAGTCAGCGGATGTCCCCGTAAGAGATGATCTCGTCAAGATCGTACATGTGGGCGTCCATTGTTTCTGTGGAAGAAAATTAACAAAATTATCAGAAAGATCGATCAAGCAAAACGATATAATGCACCGAGGAATAAAATGCCATCTTTAAACTCCAAGATCAATGAAAAACTGCTAAGAGTTCTTTTGTATGATTTGGAAGGAGCAAAGCTCCATTAATGAAATGAGAAAATACAAAGAAAATCTTTTAGAGAGCAGAGCTCTATTAATGGAACTCTAATAGGGTTCCCTTTAGATCTCTTTAGACCCCCTTAGAGCAAAGCTCTGCTAAGTGAAACCCTAAATGGGTTTTCTTTAGATCAGGGATCTATTGAGAGCGAGGCTCGGTCAATGAAAATTAATTTAATTTAATTTAAATTAAAAATTTAACCTAAAAGTTTTAAGAGTTTAACTCTTGGAGTTCTTGAAAATAAAGAGCAGGGCTCTAAGATTCTGATTTTTTTTTTTGGAGATGATGATCATCTGTGAAGGACCAAAGGTCCTATTTATAGGCATCAAGTGCCCTTTCAACTTCCAAAAGTTGCCGCAACGGTTGGAATTCTGCCACCGTTGCTCTCGCGTTTGGGGCTACGTAAGCGCAACGGTGGGGGGGCATTTGTTTACCCTAATCAGAGCAAAACTCTGTTCAAATTCTAAAGCGGGAGATGAAGCAACGCTTCATCTTCCCCCAATCAGAGCAAAGCTCTACTTTCAAAATTTAAACTTTAATAAATGAAGGAACGCTTCAGATCCTCTGCGCTGCGCGCAGGGCGCCACGTGTCAAAATTAGGCACGCCAGCGCAGGGAGCGCAACACCCAAGGCATCGCGCCCAATCAGAGCAAGGCTCTATTTAAAACAAAAATTAAAGGAAGCGACGCTTCAGATGCGCAAGCGCTGTGCTGCGCGACACGTGTCAGCGCAGTTGCGCAAGCACAGTTGCACAAGCGCAGTGGCGCAAGCGCTGCGCTGCGCGACACGTGTCAGCGCAGTTGCGCAAGCGCAGTGGCGCAAGCGCTGCGCTGCGCGACACGTGTCAGCGCAGTTGCGCTGCGCTGTGCGCTGCGCGACACGTGTCAAGCGCTGGGGCGTTTGCGCCAAACAGAATTAAAATTCTAATAAGATTTTTCTGTTCTTGTTAAAACAAGAAGATTGTCTTCTGTAAAACAGAAGCCCTTGGATCAAAGATCCGACGGTAGGGAAAATTCCCCAAATCGCTCAGAGAATGATCTTTTTAACAAACTTAACAAACCTATGGGCACTATATAAAGGCTCCTAGACCCCAATTCAAAAGAATGAACATTTGTGAGAGATTGAGAACCTCAAAAACAGAGAGAACTCTGAAGAAATTTCAAGAAAAAAGGTAAAAAACCTTCATAAAATAGAAGAAATTCTTCTAACAGATCATTGATCTAAGAACAAGATCAATGATCTTCATATAATAATAAGTGCTTTGCACTCTTTTATGAACCACTGGTTCTCTGAAAACAAGAAAAACAAGAAAAAAAACTTGTTTTCTTTGATCTAAATTGGATCAAGAAATCAAACAGTGCTTTGCACTTTTTTATGAACCATTGGTTCTGGAATCTTAAACATTCTCAAGATTATTGAAATAGTGCTTTGCACTTGCAAAAACTGCACTGTTGCGCTCCTTGGTTGGCGCAAGCCACCAGAGAGCGCCACGTGTCAGCATCTGAATCACTTGCGCTATGCGCTTATAAGAAAGAGCCTTGCTCTCTGAAATTGACGCAACTCACCAGAGCACGCCACGTGTCAGCAGCGCAAGCACAGCGCACTGCGCTTGCGTGACACGTGTCTCCTCCACAAGCGCTTGCGCTCATTTATTAGCGCAAAGCGCCTGACAGGCCACATGGCCACTGTCAGATGATTGATGCACTGCATCATTAAAAAGAAGGGCTGAGTCCAATTAAAAAGGCCTAACAAGCCTAGTAAATGCTATGCATTATTTTCAAACAGATGCAATGCATCAGAGCCCAAATGAAAATAGATGTTGTGCATCATTTATAAAAGGGCAGAGCCCAAACAAAATAAGAAATGCAGTGCATTATTAAACAGGGGCAAAGCCCTAGCACAGGCCTAATAGGCCAAAGACAAATAAGATGTCATACATTTCTAAACTGGACTTAGCCCAATCATGGCCGTAAGTCCTCAAATTAAATTGACTGAGCACAGCTGCTCTCTTAAATCAATTTACATCCGGTTCGAGGGTACATCTCCGAACTCCTTTTACTCCTATCGTTGTAATCCTTCAACGACGTCAGAGAGGTGACGGGTCCCGACAACTACACATCAACACGGACTGTGGGGTCCTTAAACTCATGGACTTAAGCGTCCTTAAACCAAAAGACGGATTGTGGGATCCTTAAACCCGCGGACTTAAGCGTCCTTAAACCAAAAGACGGATTGTGAGATCCTTAAACCCGCGGACTTATGCGTCCTTAAACTAAAACACGGACTGTGGGGTCCTTAAACCCACGGACTTAAGCGTCCTTAAACTAAACATGGACCACCATGTCCCTAAACTGGAATACGGACCGCAATGTCCTTAAACTACCTATGGACCACTACTTCCCTAAACTGGAAATGGATCTAGACGATCCCGTTAAGTAGATCTTAGTCTGGAAATTAGACTAACGTATCCTTAACAAACGTTTAAGTTGATCTTAGCCTCAAATATGGCTAACGTATCCTTAAACCAAAACCCAAAACCCAAATCTAAGAAAGTACGGATTTGGATTAATCCACGTCCTACGGGCGACGAAATAAATAGTCTCCGTATACAATCCACGGGCAACCACAAACAAAACAAACACCCACGACACGAAGTGAAATTCTGGAGAAGGAGAAAGTTGTTACCGCGATGCGGTAGCGTAATTAACTGCAGGGGCTTGCGCCTGCAGGGAAGAGCGTCCCCACAATCAAAAACCCCTCAAGCGAGGGGGAATCTGACGAAGTCTGCTACATCGACCGCATCCGTCTAAACCTCCGATACACGGTGCCATAAATCAACTTGGCATCTTCGGAGAGGTGGACGGGTGAAACCAAATAGTATCTTCCCCGAATCTCAGGCCAGACGTCCTCACGTCTCGGCCGCCTTTTGGAGGGGAACACCGAAATTTGTGATTATCTTTTGCGCATCGTACCAGCTCGGTGGTACTTCATTTCCATCGAGAAAAGCTTCTTTCAGCAGTTCTATGAGATCGGTGAAAGACTGGTCACTTTATCTATTCTTGCACTTGATCTGGAAGAGACGTACAAAAAATGAAATTTTTGAAAACCCTTTACAATTTAGATATAGCAGGATCCCAGAGTCAGTCTTGCACTTTTCCAATAACGAGGCTTCAGTTCATTCCGTATCATAAGAAAGTCCAGCGGCATTTATAAGCTCGTCCATGTCATTGATCGGCGCGAATACATCATCATCTTCTTCGACGGTTTCGTTTTCTTCAAACTGTCATTCCTCTTTCTCCTCTTCTTCTATTATCCTTCACCACTCCGCGATTTCCTTTTCGATCGATTCATTTTCCGTCTCTTACACCCATGCCTCGTCTCCCGTTACAACGTCTTTTTTTCCATGAAGTTCCCACGCAGTGTAATCTATAACGAAACCGTATCTCACGATGTGTAACTCAACTTTCGACTTCTTGAGCAATCGCTTATTCATACACTTAGAGCGAGGACAATAGATTTTGTGCACTTTCGGTAACCCAAGACATGCGTAGGAAAAATCGGTGAAAAGGCTAATACTGTCAACAAAAAAGTGGTTAACTCTCGAGGGAGCATCGACGTACATCCAACTCTTGTCGTGGAGGCATGGGAATGCTATATTGGAATTACCCGAATGATGCAAGGTTCGTATAGACAAATGCATTGGATTAAGATTTCTTGACAGATACATGATAGAAGAGATACTAAGAAGCGTTAGTGCTAAGTTTAATTGACGACTTGGTTAATTTAAGTATCAATTGATGGTTTAGATATAAAGATTATCAAGGACCGGGAGCAAATGCTCATAGGTAGGTAGTTGGATTTTTCTTCCAACAAAGATGATAATGATATTAAATGTTCTATACTGGATGTCGAGGGTAGCGGCTGTCGGAGGTAAGGCACCTATCCCATTAATAATGTATAAAGCATACACCTATTCATTTGTACTTTCATCCGTTCGATAAAATTTCGGCAGCACCTCCCCATTGTTCTTCGAGTACACTTGTTCATATCATATTTTTGCATTTTTATATCGCCCATTCTTAATCACATTGCATATAAGTAGGTACTTTTGATCCATGTCTGCTAAATAGTTGCAGGTTACAGGTTCACAGCTCGTTACAGTGAAATTCATGAATAGTCGCTACAAATGTGAGACTACGACCAACAACAGATGAATCCGTATGATACAGCCTACCAGTTCAAGGAACAAATGGAAAATCATTTAGAAACTTTAATGCACAAAGCAAAAGGGCAGCACAAGATCCAAGACTTCAACACGGAGCTTAAGGCAAAAGTCCACATCATTCTGCACTGTTGGAAATCTGGAAGGAGATTGAAGAGATTCTGAGAAACCAAGTGAAGAAAACAGAAGATAAAAGCAACATGAAGAAACCCTGAAGAAATGGGCCCATGAATCCACCAAATGGCTGCGGAATCGCGGCCAAACAGGCACTTCTGCCGCGGTTCCGCGGCCGCGTTATGCACGTGTCGGTGGGGTGTCGGTGCTTTGACCCGGCTTTCTTAGGGTAGTTTTGTAAATTCATGTGTGGATCAGAATGTAACCTAGGGTTTTTTCTATCTATAAATAGGAAAACTCAAAGCCAAATTAGGCATGCCTCTCTTTATTTTGTAGTCTCTTTTTAATTTCTAGATTTAATTTCAATTGTAATGCGTTGTTGAGAGGACATCAATAAAGTAAGCTTTCATTTTATCTCGCATTCTTCCTATCTGAATTTTAATTCCTGCAATTTTTTTATCTGTTCTTTATTTATCTGCAATTTAGTTTGTCTATAAAAAATATAAAAAATTGAATTTTATTGTCACCTTCCTAATGAGTGAGTAATTCCTCACTTGTTAGGGGTAGGATAGAGAAGGTTTGAGAGAAGGAAATCTCTCTCACTACTTTCTTTGCCCAAATAATTTTAATTAAGGACTCTCTTTAAATCAACCATAATCCGCTCACTACGGCACCCTATCCTACGAGATAGCGGTGATTTCCTAGTTAGACCGATTGCGGTTGAATTAACTAGAGGTTAGGGCTATGAGCCAAGAACGGACGGACAAGGACCAAAAGGAAGAAACTTAGTTTTTTCCTAGTCGTGCTAATCCCCGTTGTTGACTATTACCCCAACACTTACATTCTAAACTAGGGCATTGAAAGAAGTGAGAAGAATCCCTATTTCGAACTAACCTAATCCTAACCCTAGCAAGCCTTTATATCAATTTATTCTCATTCTTAGATCTTAAAACAAAACCTACCAAAGTTAGGACTTAACTCGTTAGAACTTAAAGAAAAAGACACCATTTCCCTGTGGATCGACTCGTACTCAACCGGCTAGCTACCAAGCGACACCGTCTTGATTGCGGTAAATTTAAATTTAAGAACGCATACAAAATCTCTCCAATAATCAAATGGCGCCGTTGCCAGGGAGACGATAATTTATTTCTTTTTGTAATTTCGGGTTAATTAAATAAAAAATATATAAATTAAAAAAATTAAAACATAAAAAAATCATCTTGTTATTTTTGATTGGTTTTTGTGCGAATTGTGCAGGAAAGGAAGACGGACTGATTCAGATCTGGAGCAAGCTCAGTGAACAAATCCAGATACAGAGGATCTGAACAGACAAAGAAGAACCAAATCAGCACAGAGAAATTTTTTGAAGATCTGAACCTACCGATCCACCGCGGAACCGCGACAGAAGTAGGCATTTGACCGCGGAACCGTGGTCAAAAGGTGACGTCGGCAACTGAAAATCTCTGTAAGTATCTTTTTTCTTCTCTTCCACCTCCTAAGCTCCACTGAATTTTTTTTTCCTGCAGGGTTCTTTGCACAGAATCTTTCTCCTATCCAATAAATCATTTTATGCAGGATTCTTTACGCTGCAAATAAAAAGAAATTTTTTTTTGCAAGTGTTTTAGATTTTGGTGTGTTACTGCTTTGCATATTTAAAATGGAATCTAAGGGGCTCTAACACCAATTAAGATTAGGTGTGGATTTCATTATCCTTCCTAAAACCCCAAAAATCACAAAAAGCATATGCATCACCCTTGAGTTAATTAAAAAATATCTATACTCAGCCAATTAAGGACTGTCGCGCTCATTAGGACAGAGGAAGGTTGTGGACAATCAGTCGTTTATCTAAACCTGACTTTGTGGTGCCTAGGCGTCGGACTCATCAGTGTCGCTACCGAAACGCGGGCGTACTTGGGCGTTTTTGCTTTTGAAAGTGACAGCCGGCTCAGATTTGCTTTTGAGTCTTGGGGCCGCTCTATCCTCAGTCAGTTTCATCTTAGCATTTTGGTGGTTTATGAAATACCGAGAATCTTCATATCGGACTTCATGCACACCGAACGGCTGGATGTCTCCGTCAATGCGTCTTTCTTCGCCATTTTTAGTATACTTCATGCATTGATAGAGAGTTGACGGAATGATACCGTAATCGTGGAGCCACGACCGCCCCAAGGGAATTTTATAAGACGTGTCAGCGTCGATCACGTATATCTTAGCTTCCGTTTGCAAATCCCCGAATTTGATTGGCAAAGCTATAAACCCCAGAACTTGCTGGCAGATTTGATTGAAGCCATGAATGACAATCCTTTCCCTTGACAGGTGTCGGACGCCCATTGACAAACTCTTCAGTGTCCGCAAGTTCATGATGTTCACTGAGGAGCCCGGATCAATCAATATGCGATTAATCCGATCTTCGTCGCTGTATCCGGTCACGTAAAGCGGCCGATTATGCTCAGCCGTTCCCAGTAGCAAGTCTTCATCCTTAAACGTGATTGCGACGGCTTGCAAAGTATACTGAGCTTCTTTCATATTAATTTCATCAAAGCGAGCCTGATACCGCTCAGGGTTTTGTAGAGCATGAATGAGAACATCTCTAAGCTCTTGAGATAGACCCAAGGCATCATAGACGCTAAGGAGAGACGGAAGCTTTCGGAGGTGAGCCAAGACATTATAGTTTACTGGGGAAGGACTCGAATCTTCACGAGCAAGTTCTCTACCATCTTCTTCATTAGCGACTTGTTTTTCCTTCCCTTTTGGTGCGTTGCCCTGATTTGGCGGTAGAGCTCTGCCGCTTCTAAGTTGGATTTGGTTGGCCTTTGTGGCGAGCTTCTCTTCGCTTCTACAGGGAAGAACTCTTTCAATTGAATTAGAGTTCTTTCCTGTTGTTCATAGTCTTCGAGGGAATCAATATATTTTTGAATGGTCGATCTCCCTGCAGACTCTTTTTTGCGTCGAGCTGCACTTCTCATCTTCTTGAGCTTTTTGGATTTTGAGCCTGATGGAGCCGAATTGGCAGCTGGTACGGCAGGCTTCTTCTGCCCTTCCCATTCCGTTCTGGGCTCTTTCCGAAGTAGCTTTAGCATCTTCTTCGTCTTGTTAGATACGTGCCTACTCCAAGGAGGTTGCGGTGAGTCGGTTTCATTTCTCAGGGCAGCGGGTTCGGCTGTTTGCTCCCAGAAGGCTTCAACTTCTGTCTGTATAAAGTTGGTGGTTGCAACTTGATTGTTCACCAACACACTTTTGGACAGCTCGATCTCTCCAGCCTTCTATTGCTTCTCGACCCAGTCATTGAAGATATAACAATCCTCGATCGCATGGCTCACTACTCGGTGGTACGGGCAATACAGGGGATTGTCGGTCATTTTTGCTTCTTGGGGTCTTTTCGACTCTGGCAATTGTAGACCGTTGTTCAAGGCATCTTTAAATATCTTGCGGACCTTGTCCCTCCTGAAAGAGTAAACCTTGTTCTTTTTCTCCTCTAGGGAAGGCCCTTCTCCTCCCAGCACTGGCTTTCGAGACCGGTTGGTTTTGGATTCGCCTGCCCTTCGCTTTTCTTCATTGTCGGACGCATTGAAGACATTGGTAGTGCTGGAACTCCCGCTTCTACGGTTGTCGTCCTGCTTGCTTTTCCAAGTCTTGTCTCTCTGAGAGTCCGGGGTAGACTCTTGCTTCGAGCGTTCCAGCATTTGTACTTTCTTGGTTAGCTCTTTAAACGTCTCGAGGCCTGCTATACACAAGAATGGGACCATCCAATTGCTGAGGTTCCCAATAAGAAGGCTGACGGACTGGTCCTGCTCCAGCGGCGGTTCGCGCTTGACTGTGAGATTACGCCATCGGGCGATAAAGTCGGTATTGCTTTCATTCTTCCCCGGCTTGGTCCTCACAAGGTCAGCAATGGAGATTTTATCACTGACACTTATGAACCTTTGCCGAAACAGAGACTCCATTTAGGCAAAAGTAATGACGGACCCGTCTGGTATGCTTGCGTACCAGTCAAAAGCGACACCGGTCAGGCTGTTGACAAACTGACGACGAATGAGTGCATCATTGCCCCCATGTATTTCCGCACGATGCTTTAAAGTGGGCGACGTGCTGATTTTCATTTCCCGTCCCGTCAAATCTTCCGAACTTAGGAATGACGTAGCCGCTCGGGAACTCGATCAGATCGTACTGTGCGGGATATGGCCGCCCACTACTGCCAATTTCTTTCTGAGCTTCAGCTTCGACCACCAATGTTTTAACCTTGCTGGTGACCAAATCCATTATCCGATCGTGTGTTAACGAGATAGTGTTATCTGGGGCCAAGGCGTCCCCAGAAACCAAATGTGGCCGGCTTTTGTGCGGCTCGACGAATCTTGGACCCAAAGGGACAGGCATCGGCCGCTTCGGATTTTCATCATCCGGCTCATTAGTGGCGACTTGAGCTTGATTGGGATGCGCTCGAGCAATTTGAGCCGTAAGCTGCATCACAACGTTCGTTAAGTCGTTAATTTTCAAATAGAGCTTGGCCATCTCTTTATCTTTGCTCCTGAGCTGTTTCCGAAGCTCTTGGAGCAGCTCTTGCTCTGCGGTTCTGGGGAGGAAATTCGGCTCTTCCTATCTCTCCGAGCTTGACTCTGCCTGAACCGAAGGGTCCTTCTGCCTATCGTCCTCATCGAGAGGGTTTTCATCATCCAGCAGAGGCGGCTGTTCTTGGGAAGCGGCAACCACATTGAAGCCAGATTGGGCTCGGGATGTGGTGGCCCCATCCTTGCTTTTGCTGCGAAGGTTGTCGCTGGGGAGCCCGCCCGCCATATAGACCGTATGGATAATATATTCAGCCGTCTTTTTATTATCGGCGGCTGATTTCACAGATCGCTGTCTTGACCCCCTGTTTCGGTAGTGGGCAGACGATTGAAGGCAGCTGGCCTGGCCGGATTCTTGAATGGTGCTGGCGCTTCTTTTCTGGATTTTCCCCGCTGCTTTCACGCTGCGCAGAGCGCCTGATAGACTCTTGAAGAGACAGTGTCATACATTTTCTGTTGGGGCCGGGACACGTTTCTTTGTAGCATTGTTCGGACCGCTGTCTTCTTGATTCTGGCGGTCATGGCATTTTTCTGAACCTACTTCAGAGGTTCGAAAGAATTGCTGATTCTTATGGTCGACTCAGCTATCGTCGCGGGGTGACCCTACTCTTGGAACCTCACAAGATTCTACCTGGCCGGAGTCCTGGCCCTCTTGTTGGCTCGATACCTGAGCCGCTTCTGCCTTAACTTTTCTGTTTTAAGCACTTGGCAAACATCGGCCCTTCAGGAAGGCGCTGTAGACCGATTGATAGAGAAGCCAGAGGAGACGCCCGATCGTGCATTTGATGGAGTCATCGCCTGAGCTCATCCGCAACGTTTGATGTTGCCCTTTGTACCAGAAGTCTTGCCCCCAGCTGGAGCACAAGAGAGTCATTCAGACACCGTCTTAAGTTTCGATTGTGGCGCCTTAGCGATCGCAACATTCGGCCTCTTGCCCCTTGAGACCGGCTTGGCCACCTGTCTTGCCGGTTCTTCAGCCAGATGTGCGCTTCCGACAGGGTAGATGACGACGGAACCAAACTGGCGGGACAGTTCCTCCTACTATCGACTGAGGCTTGCAGGGAGAACCATACGAGCATTGACCTTGACCACGTACTGGATCGAGGTCGCATCGGAAGCTGAATTCGTCTTAGAAGACATTGTCGTTGAAAGTTTATTGCTGCACGGAAAAAAACATTATTTCAGTATAAATATCGGCATATATGTTAAATGAGTTCGCATGAGCACTTGACCTGAGATATGGGAGGAGAGAAAAGTCCCACTGGGCGTGCCAGAGCCTGTAGGGTGTTTTTCGTCACCCCATTGAGATGGGAATACACGCGCGCTTGTCAGGCGCATTACAGATTCCCCCTGCCTAGGGTAGGCTGGGGTTTATTGATTGTGGGGATCCGAATCTTCGGCAGCCGCGGACTAAGCTGCCGTTAATTACCCCTCGCCTTTGGAGCGAGAGAACCTCCGATTGACGGGTTAAATTGGTCATGCGAACTCAATGTGCAGTGTTGTGTTTTGAAGGGGTTTTGGGTATATCGGGGGGCCCACAGAGTTTTTACGGGGGTCCCGCTACCCGGATAGCGGGCTGGGGGTCAAGGGGGATAGCAGCCCCCTGCGGGGTGCGAGGTAGCGCCCCGTTAGAAATTTTTTCTAACGGGGGAGGTATATTTTGTATGGAGTGTGTGTGTGTATGTGTGTATATTTACATATATATAAAATAAAAAAAAAGGAAAGGGCATCCAAAGGATGCGTGGGAAAAAGCGCCAGCGCTTTGGGTGCTAGCGCTTTGGGCACTAGCGCCCCACGTGCCAGGAACGTGGACTCTCAGGCTCTAGCGCTCTGGGCGCTAGCGCTCTGAGTGCAAGAGCGCTAGCGCCCCATGTGTCAGCACGTAGGCGCCCGGGCGCTAGCGCCCCACGTGTCAGCACGTGGGCGCTCGGGCGCTAGCGCCCAAAAGCGCTAGCGCTCGGAGAGAAAGAGCGCTAGCGCTTAGAGCGCTAGCGCCCCACGTGTCGGCACGTGGGCGCTCGGGCACTAGCGCTTTTGGGCGCTAGCGCTATGAGCACAAGAGCGCTAGCGCCCCACGTGTCAGCACGTGGGTGCTTGGGCGGCAAAAGGGACTTGGTCTTTGCAATGGGAGTTGTATTCCCAGAAAGGAGCGCTTATTATTTTGTGTGTGTGTGTGTGTGTATATATATATATATATATATATATATATATATATATATATGAGGAGTTAAACTCCTAGGATATTTTGAAGCTGATGAAGGGGCTTTTCCCCTTGAGCCCTGGATCTTCCCCAAAGTAGGGTTTATGGAGATGGGTCTCCTTCATCTTCCTATCGTTTGGCCGGATCTTGGAGAAAGGGGGTGAGATTTAAAGATCTCCCCTTTTTGAGATCTACTGGAAGATCTGAGTTCCTCTTTGTGGGTTTTGTGGTGAAAAACTATTTTGTTTTATAAAAGAAAAAGTAAAACTCTTGATTTAATTCAAAAGAAAGAAGAAGGTTTTTAGAACCTTGATGAAGGAGAAAGATCACAGATCTGGATTCCTTTTGGAGAGAAAAAAAGTTCTTGAGATATTTTCATTATCTTTGCCTTTATAGGCTATACACTTTACAAATAGCCCCTTGGGCTTCACAAAATGGCATTTTGCCCATCCCATGGCTTATGTGTCATTTCTTTTTGCACATAAGCCATGGGCTTTAGAAAAATTTGGCTTTATGCCCATTTTCTTACATTTATTCGTAAAATAAAATAAAATAAATACACCAAAAATTATTTATTACAGAATTTTTATCTTGGCATGGGGGAGGCCGGCCGCTCTATGTTCGGGTTCGACCCGGGCATTGGCCCACTTGACTTGGGTTTGGGCCCACTTGGCTTGGGGTTGACTTTGATTTTGACTTGGTCAACCGGGGTGTAAATTTCGACCCCAACACCTAGCTCTAGGTTTAATTGTTCATGTTTAAATTGTGATTGTTTGAAAGTGTGCCGAAGTTCCGTACAAATTTTTGAAAAACTCTTTATAAAAAAAACACAACAAATCAAAATTTTACAAAAACTTGCCTTTTGTCGCTAGAATCCCATTGCACCCACCTTTTATCCACATTTCCCTATTGACGTTTTCTTACCCTCACATTCTACGATTTGACTACACTAAAACTCGTTTAGTGTATGTCCGGTTGGACTTAGGACACTAGCGCCCGCTTAGTCCGTGTTTCGTTAGTCGCTACCGACTACGCGATCGACTCCGAAGTCGAAACTCCCTCCACACATATTTCATCTTCATCTTCTAAAGAGATGTCAAGATTCAATCCTAACGACCCTTTACCTATCCCGGGACTGATTCCATCTCAACTGGGTGCGAATAACCCGGAACAACCTCCTGTTGAAGCGCCATAGCGAATCGCGCTCCAGGATCGTTTCTATCCTACCTGCTCTGCACTTCCTACCTGTCTTTCACTTCCACCGGCAAACAGGGATAATTTCGAAATTAAGCCCCACTTCATCAACATGTTGCCTAAATTTCACGGACTGGAATTCGAAGATGCCTATATCTTCATCAGCAAATTCCAGAACGTCTGTGCAATGATGAAGACCACCCAATTGTCCGACGATGCTATAAGGCTACGAGTCATTCCTTTCACTTTGTGTGACCTAGATGAAAAGTGGCTGTACAGCACAGCGTCACATTCCATAAACAATTGGGAAGAGTTTGTTAAAGCGTTTCTTAAAAAGTTTTACCCAAATCACAAGACCGCGAGAATACGTAATGAAATTAACAAATTTTCCCAGCTTCCTTCCGAACCTTTTTGGAAGTGTTTCGAATGATACAAAGACCTTCTTGTTCAGTGCCCTCATCACGGTATTGAGAGATGACAACTTTGCCAGACCTTATACGAAGGACTGAACCCAGCAACTAAGCAGTTGTTGGAGACCATTTGTCAAGGCCACTTCTTATCCAAATCTGATGAGGAAGCTTGGCAATTTCTCGACGATCTTGCTAAACAAGCACTAGACCGACCACTTCGTCCACTTCATCTACTTCTTCCGATCCATCTAAGGCAGGCGTTCATCAACTTGATATGTCAATTGCAACGAAAGCCGAAATGGCAGCAATTACACGAAAACTAGAAGCAATTGAGAACAAATTCTCATCGCCTTCTCCTGCCCCTGCTTTACCCCCTCGCACTATATGCGCTTATTGTTCGGATCCATCCTATTTGACCGAAGAGTGTCCTTACAACCCACCTGCTCAAGAACAGGATCAAGTCAATGCTGTCTTTTAGCAAAGACAAAGAAATGTTCCATACTCTTCAACTTACAATCCTGGTTGGAGGAACCACCTTAATTTTGCCTGGAATCAAAATCAACAACAATTCCAAGGCAACACCAACTTCCAGAGGCCTCCTCCTCAACAACAAGCTCCTCAACAAACTCAATATCAGCAACCTTTCCAACCCCAACTTTACCAAAATCAAACGAACAATTTTGCACCTAACAGCTCTTTTCCTCAAAACAATTTTGTTCCGCTAAATAACGATAAGGTTTCTTCGCTAGAACGAAGTCTGGAGGCGTTTTTAAAACAACCAACTCAATCCTCCGCAAACATCCAGTCTTCCATTCAGTCTTTGGTGCAATACACTGCGTCACATGGGCAAAGTATCAAAACCATTGAAGCCCAGATTGCACAACTCAATGCTGTTTTAAGCGAGCGAGAAAAAGGGAAGCCTCCATCTCAACCACTGCCAAATCCTGGTCACCCACAAAATGCACATGTTGCTCTTGAACAACAAAACCATAATGTGAGTGCCGTGACTACATTGAGATCTGGAAGGATGTTGCACAACAATGTTGGCACTGATGATGACACCCCGGCCGCCGCTTCTTCTTCTTCTTCTTCTTCTTCTTCGTCTTCAGAGCCCGTTCTCCACTCTTCACAAGGCTCTACTTCTTCTGCTGCTCTGAACGGACCCACATCTCACTCCACGAAAACACCAGCACTGGTATCTATTCCAACTCCGTAATCTCCTCCACAAGCATTGGACTCAACCAATTTTCAAAATGTTCCATTTCCAAACCGGTTGAGATCCAATAAACAAAATCCACAAATGGAGAAGATTGTGGAGTTATTTAAACAGGTTAACAATAATATTCCTCTCTTGGAAGCAATCCAATAAGTCCCTTCTTACGCAAAAATCTTGAAGGACTTGTGCACCAAGAAGAGGAAATCACAGGTACTTAAGAAAGTTTTCTTAGCTAGTGCCGTGAGCGATGCTCTTACTCAAACTTTACCCCAAAAACAAAAAGACCCTGGCTGTCCTACGATTTCAATAACTATTGGGGATAAGAACATCAACCGCGCACTTTTAGATCTTGGTGCCAGTGTTAACCTACTTCCTTATTCGGTATATGAGCAATTGGGTGTAGGAGAACTGAAACCTACGCATTGTACTCTCCAAATGGCCGACCGATCTATCACCCATCCTAGGGGTGAACTAGAGGATGTGTTAATAAAGGTAGGTGACTTCATATTCCCCGTTTATTTTATTGTTCTCGATACACAACCTGTGGCTAACCCCCGGAGTCAAATTCCGGTGATACTCGGTCGACCATTCCTTGCGACTTCGAATGCTGTGATCAATTGTCGAAATGGTTCGATGATCCTTTCTTTTAGAAACATGACAATTGAACTCAACATTTTTAAGTTGGGGAATCAGCCCTCCGAACCTAATGCTAATATACTTGATGTTTGCTCGATCCAAGAGATAACCCAGGAGGACCGTGATCTCGAGAAATTTTTGTTCGATCACAGCAATCTTAACGCCACTAGTGCGTTCCTCTTTGAACCTGATACTGCTTTCACGCCCGATAATGACTACGAGTGTTTCACTTTCTCAAAAAATCTCGACCAATCACCACCCGAGTTTGAATCCTTTGAATTTTCGGATGAGTTAGCTGAACCATCCGACTCGGTTGCTTACACTCGTTTTGAACCTCTGTTGGAATCCTTTGAGTTTGAGACAATTTCACCGATTTTACCTTCAATTGTTTCACCTCCAACACTCGAACTCAAGCTATTTCCGTCTCACCTTAAATACGCTTAATTAGGTGAGAATGAGACCCTCCCTTGTAGTTCGCACAACACGACATTTTTCACACCATCCCTTCATATAGTGCACACTTTAATGACTAGAAACCCCAGCTATGATATGTGCACTGTATTACTTAACTCAATTGGCGCGGGCAAGAGAGCTGCCAACTATCCATGCCCTATGTTGGTGACACAACTGTGTCGCCATTTCCTTCCTGTAGAGGAATTCAAATTTTATATGCATGGAGGGATCCCCATTGGACCTCTTCTTGAGGGTGTTTCCACGTCCTACACATGCTTACATGATGTATGGTCGCGCACCGAGCCGGATGAGGACGTGCCCGCCAAGACACTCAGCTCGAGCTCAACCGCGATCCATGAAGAGCTTACCCCCGCTGTGCAAGCACGCTTGATGCGAAGAACAAATGGGGGGTAGAAAGATTGATAGGGACGGTGACCAACCTTGGTCAGCGTGTGACGAGTTTGGAGTAGGGCATGGCCACCCTACTGGCGAGAGAGGAACGTTCCCGATCACGTTCGAAGGGACGGCGAGGTTATGAGCAGTGAGGACACTGCTTTCGATAAGTTTGGGGGTGGAGGTTTATTGTAAATAGTTATCTTTGCATTGCATCTGCATATTTTTATTTTTGTACATATTTGTTTTTTCTTTCTTTGCATATTTAATTCCGCATTGCATCTTTATAAAAAAAAAATATAAAAAAGCTAAAATGAAAAAATAAAAATAAATATAAAAAATTTATATATATATATAAATTGAAAAAATTTAAATAAAAAAATTGAAAAGTTCAATTTTGGCCATATTTGACTTAAGTTCAACATGACGGTTGACTAGTTAGGAAAAATTAGATCCTAAGCTTAGTAAATTAAAAACCCTAAAAATAACCTTTCTTAAAGTTTAACTGTAGAAAATATACGTCCTTGTAGTTTATTTAGAAATAGGCAAATTTTGAGTTCAGTTCTTGGGCTAAATCAAAATAAGGGAAGAGTATTGAAATCTTTATTTGAAGTGTAAATCTGAAACATAAATTCTGAACCTTAACACTAAATTCTGAAAATATATACCCTACTACATGTACATACACACATCTTGAAACTTGGAATAGTAGAGGATACCTTGAAATGCTCTTGTCTAAAAACCTTAGTATGAAGAAAAATAAAATAAAAATGGTGAAGAAAGAAAAGAAAAAAATGAACACTGATTTTGTAATTACTTAAGGCAGCATAAAATAAAAAAATATAGCAAGGGCGCTTTATCACCTAGTGCCTTAGACCAACTTGTTTGGGAGTCACTGCTAAGCCTTAGGTATTACAAGATGAGGAATTACGCCTAAATAAGCAAGCATATTTTGTAATTGGTCGTTTAGTACCTCAAGAAGTATTAACAGTCATATGAAGAATGTGTGAGCAGTTTCATCACCAACTAAAAAGTACTTTGGACGATGGACAAGAGAATGATAGCTTGAATTGAATTTCCAAGTGTATGGATAAAAAAAATTACACACACGTAGGGGTATATGATTGGGGTTTGGATGAGAGATAGGAATGAAAGATAGGGCTTATATCTTCAGTGGAGATAATAAAAATTCCCGAGTTAAGATTGCACCTTAGAAGGAAAACTCAGGAGATGCTGAAAGCTTTATAAATTTGCAAAACGTATATGATCTAAGGTTAAATGAAAAGGAAGTGTGAAGAATACAGGTTGATGATTTCTAAGTTGAAGATAATAGACTTCCTCGCTAGAATACTTAATCGAAGAATTAGAGTGAATGGCCAAATTGATCGGATTTTGTCGGTAGTATCCTCTGAAAACCCTCAAGAGACAACACTTCTCCTACTAGAGACACCTAGAGGTTTAATGGCTTATTGCACGATCTCAGTGCAATCGCGTTCCCTGCGAAAATGAGGTTAGGAATTTTTTAGAATAAAATTGGTTTTGCTCGGGACGAGCAAAAGATAAGTTTGGGGGTATTTGTTCATATCAGATTTTTGCATTTTTATATCGCTCATTCTTAATCACATTGCATATAAGTAGGTACTTTTGATCCATGTCTGCTAAATAGTTGCAGGTTACAGGTTCTCAGCTCGTTAAAGTGAAATTCATGAAAAGTCGCTACAAATGTGAGACTACGACCAACAACAGATAAATCCGTATGATGCTGCCTACCAGTTCAAGGAAAAAATGGAAATCATTTAAACACTTTAATGCACAAAGCAAAAGGGCAACACAAGATCCAAGACTTCAACATGGAGCTCAAGGCAAAAGTCCACATCATTTTGCACTGTTGGAAATCTGGAAGGAGATTGAAGAGATTCTGAGAAACCAAGTCAAGAAAATATAAGATAAAAGCAACATGAAGAAACCCTGAAGAAATGGGCCCATGAATCCACCAAATGGCCGCGGAACCGCGACCAAACAGGCACTTCTGCCGCGGTTCCGCGGCCGCGTTATGTACGTGTCGGTGGGGTGTCGGTGCTTTGACCCGGCTTTCTTAGGGTAGTTTTGTAAATTCATGTGTGGATCAGAATATAACCTAGAGTTTTTTTCTATCTATAAATAGGAAAACTCAAAGCCAAATTAGGCATGCCTCTCTTTATTTTGTAGTCTCTTTTTAATTTCTAGATTTAATTTCAATTGTAATGTGTTGTTGAGAGGACATCAATAAAGTAAGTTTTCATTTTATCTCGCATTCTTCTTATCTGAATTTTAATTCCTGCAATTTTTTTATCTGTTCTTTATTTATCTGCAATTTAGTTTGTCTATAAAAAATATAAAAAATTGAATTTTATTGTCACCTTCCTAATGAGTGAGTAATTCCTCACTTGTTAGGGGTAGGATAGAAAAGGTTTGAGAGAAGGAAATCTCTCTCACTCCTTTCTTTGCCCAAATAATTTTAATTAAGTACTCTCTTTAAATCAACCATAATCCGCTCACTACGGCACCCTATCCTACGAGATAGCGGTGATTCCCTAGTTAGACCGGTTGTGGTTGAATTAACCCGAGGTTAGGGCAAAGAGCCAAGAACGGACGGACAAGGACCAAAAGGAAGAAACTTAGTTTCTTCCTAGTCGTGCTAATCCCCGTTGTTGACTATTACCCGAACACCTACATTCTTAACTAGGGCATTGAAAGAAGTGAGAAGAATCCCTATTTCGAACTAACCTAATCCTAATCCTAGCAAGCCTTTATATCAATTTATTCTCATTCTTAGATCTTAAAACAAAACCTACCAAAGTTAGGACTTAACTCTTTAGAACTTAAAGAAAAAGACAACATTTCCCTGTGGATCGACTCGTACTCAACCGGCTAGCTACCAAGCGACACCGTCTTGATTGCGGTAAATTTAAATTTAAGAACGCATACAAAATCTCTCCAATCAGGATCCTAGCACCACCATGAGGTTTTAGTAGCATCAAGCATGCCAAATTTTAATTTTTATTAGGTGCTATGTTAGACTATACAAGATCTTGGCTAGAATATTAGAGTTTGCTACGATGATGTGAACAACTAGAGAAAGTGAAAGATGGCTATACCCTCATAGATCGAGTCCTTCACTTCACATGCCCCGTGTAGTAGTCCCGCGACTCCACTAGGCTCCACTTGAGGTTTTGGACGAGCTTCCTCCGATGACCTTCGTGCCAAAGATGATCCACGCGAAGTCCCTCCACCTCAAGTTACCTCTACACTAAACTCTTTAGCGTAGTAAACACGCTACACTCGATCGCTAGTCAAGTGTAGGATGGTGAAGTAGGGGATGTTAAAAGCTCACAAGTTTGTGTTCAAGCTTCATGGTTCACATCGCATGTGAGGGTTGAAGCCTGAACTATAGCAATTGAGGAAGAAGAAGAAGCTAGAGAGCAACCATGGGAGCAAGTCTTGAAAATAGCTAAGTGTTGAGAATGAAGTAAGAATGAATGGAAACTCTTGACCCCCACTCATTCAAGCATGGAATTTTGCAATATAAAATTGCAACCATGCTTGAATAGTGAGTCAAGGTGAATAAACTATGAATAATGCCCATGCTTGAAACCATGCTCTCATTTTCCACCTCATTTCTATTTTTCTCAAAAATAGAAAATCAAGCCATGCTTCATTATTATATATATATATATATATATATATATATATATATATATATATATATATATATATATAATAATGGAAGAATAATTAGTGCACTACTACAAATAAGGGTTGCCCCTACGGATATATCCGTATGGGCAAACCACTGCCCCTACGGCTCTAGCCGTAGGGGTAAGAAAATACCCTGTAGGTACAAACGCCGTAGATGCAAGTTGAAGCCCTCAACTTGCCCCTACGGACAAAAACTTGCCCCTACAGAGTTCTGTGTAGGTCCCGTTTACCCTACGGCGTAGGTCGTAGGGGCAAAAAGTTTATTTTATTTTTGGTTTTTTAAAATAAATTACTTGTACCTACGGATGAAGCCGGAGGGCCAAGTAATAGCCCCTACGAATACATACGTAGGTACTTATCCGTAGGAGCAAAATATCAGGATTCCTGATATTTTGCCTCTACGGATAACTCCGTAGGGCCATTTGTTTGCCCCTACGGATATATCCATAGGGGCAAACCCAACCCCCCTGATACTGAGATCACAGGGGAAATATCAGATATCCCGATATTTTGCCCTTACGGTTTAATCCGTAGGGGCAAAGTGTGTACCTACAGATTAATCCGTAGGTACATACTATCATTTTTTTTAAAAAGGGCTGTTTATTTTTTTCTCGTCCTGTGCACAATAATATATACATCAATCGAATATAAAATTAATCATCACACAACATATATTGCAGTATTCATAATCACATCTCACACATATAATATACAAAAGAAACCAAAAAACAGAATATGATATAAATATAAACACCGTAGGACCACCAATATCAATATCGTCCAAAATGTAGTACAATATGTATCATATAAATAAATACATGTTTCAAAAAATAAGAATCAAAAAGCCACCCTAGCTCGGTCCAGCTCCACCTCTGATAAACGCTAGAATCTGGCGCGCCTGCTCCTCGGTCAATAAACCATTCAATTCGGCGCGTGCGGGAGTCTGAGAGGGCTGTGGAGCTGGAGATGTGGTCTGCGCAGCCGTCGTCGAGGTAGTGGCTTGCGGAGCCGCGGCTGCGGGAGTCTGAGCGGGCGGTGGAGCTATAGGAGCTGCCTATGGAACCGCAGCCGATGTAGTGGCTTGCGGAGCCGCAGCCGAAGGAGATGCATATGGAGGCTCGGCCGATCTACCCTGTCGCGTCTGGACCTAACGTGTGTAATAAGCGTGTAAGAACTGTGTATTATTCGAATTCGTATCATTATCAAGTTATTTCGAAACCCCATTTGGATATCTAGTTTGGAAAACCGTAGTTTATTTTAATTAGATATGTATGTATGATTAATCAAACCTAAGTCTACAACCAAATAAGCTCAGGCTACGTACTAATATTGGATATGTTGATATCTATATATGACATGATATTTAACTATAAAGTAGTATGCATACCAGCATCTCCTTCAACTCCTGAACGGTGGCCTTCAAGCTCTCCAGTTTCTACTGGACACGTCGCTCACTGGAGACGGAGGAAGTAACCGCCGGGATGGAGTCCAATCTCATATAGGCCCTGCTAGGGCCCAGTCCTCGGCCTCTCTCCCAACCTCCGTGGTGCCCTCCGTGTGCGGCGTCCAGGACTGGGGTCAGCAGCCTCGGATCGCTCTGTCCGGTAAAATCGATCCCCGAGGCCTCGGTCTGCTCAACCACCTGCTCCTACACCCACATTAAGCAGTAAAGTATAAGTATAAAATTTAAATTTGAACCTTCCAAAACTAAAATTTCAAATATGGGTAGAATAAATATTAACACTTACGCAATACTCCTGGGTAGCGACGTCGGGATATCGAAGCTCGCCCGTGACGGGATCTGTCGACGTGCCGTGGACGACAAGATATGCGGACAACACGCTCGGTGTACCACCTTGCGCCAGGGTCTGAGCTGTCTGCAATATTAGAAAATAACTCTTAATATTAGATATATTAGAAAATAACTCTTAATATTGCATTATATCACAAAGGCCGGTCTATTTTAATTTACCGATAATTCCATGGCTCGAGTAATATTTCTCGAGCCACCTGTGTAAGTGGGGCGACCCCTCTTCGCCGACTTCCTATTCTCTGTATTTTGAGCGGTCTGTTTCTGCACAACGCATTCACATTTAGTTTTCTAATTAAGGAACACAAACGAATAAATTATATCCTAAACAATGAATTACATTTAAAATACATACCTGTTTGCGTTGAGAGTCGAAATATTCGCACAATAGAGGCCATGTCTCTACGTCGACCCTCGCAAACGCCGGAGTAGATAGGAAGGCCGCTCTCTCTGCCTCGGGGGTCGCCATCCACAGGGAGTAGCAGTCGGCCTTCAGCTCATTCCTGTTGTATCGGACATTGGTCTGCAGGTTCTTCATCAGGCCATTGTACAGAGCATGAAGGTCGAGCACCCTCCCAGGGTGATCAGGGTCGGCTACATGCTGAAAATCGTAATCCAACTGAAAATACAAAAAAAACATTGTTATTAGATTGAAAGTGTTAATAATAAATATATTGGATAAATCAAATGAAAATATATATTAATACCCGAGCCTGATCAAAGAAGCGGGCGAATGAGCGCTGGTGCTGCTCGCCCCACTCAACGTGAAGTGGATAGTTCTTCACGAGCCGGCTCTCATCCCCCATATACCGGCCAAACCTCTCGGCATGAGGACCGGTATAGCGATAGTCAAGGGTAAAAAAGAGGGGGAATGCTGTCTCCCCGCTAGCTCTGTCAGGCCTCAGCTTATGGGACTGATTCGGGCCTCGAGTCTCCCTCTGGGGATGGGGAGGCTCTGCGTCTGCAAGAAATATCAAGACAATCAATATTAAGACAAAGTTATATTAAGAAATCAAGGTTAAAAGAAAATTGAAGTGCTATATATACCTCCGGTGACTAAAGCACGAGCCTGGCCCGGGCAGCAGCACGAGCGGGACGATAGTTCCTCCGGTGAGGAACAGCCGGTGTCCCGGATGCGGACGCATCCCCTCCAACTAGAAAATAAACATTGACGCTAAATTTCCATGAATTTCATATTTATTCTATAGAGCATATGTAAAATGAATAAATATTTTATATTTATTCATACTAACCTGCAGACGATGCGGAGGGTATGGAAGTAGCAGGAGTGGCCCCTGCGTCAGATGTGGACGCACCACCTATAATTAGACAATTAAAAATAGATTATAGAAGTAATTGCAAAAAGAATGTGTAGATCAATAATATAACGTTCTAAATCAATATGCATGCATTATAGGATATATAAACATACCCGCAGGTGCGGTGGTGTCATTACCTACAGCTAGACAATAATAAAAATTACTGTCTAAGTAAGAGCAAAATGAATCTGTGTATATTTATGATATAGCATTCAAAATCAATATACATGCACTATATGATATATAAACATACCTGGAGGAGCGGGAGTGGCCTCTATCCCACATGTGGATGCATCACCAACAACTAGACAATCAAACATTGACAATATAAGTAATTTTGACATAAACAGGAATGCATATCTATAATATTACATTCAAAATGTATATGCCTGCAATATACATGGAGGTGTGGCAAAATCCACACGGAAGGAGGCATCCGAAGGGGTCTCCGATCTGGGTGCAAGACCGGCCCTCTGAATCTCCCTACGGAGCTCTCCGGGCGGCAGAACCGCTCTGCCTCTACCTCTGCCGCGGCTGGAGCTCCTGCCGCCCCTCGCTGCTCCCGACATCGTCATCAAATCTAGATAAACGGTTCGTGGACGCATTAGACAATCATTAAAAGTATTGACTATATATGTATAGATCGTAAAATGTGAAGTAATAATATAACATTATTGATAACCTTTTTCGTTTCATGGGCGCATTTTACATATCTACTTGGATTTCATCGCCGATGTCATTTCTAACCCACGTAACTTCATGATCGGTCGAAGACAACCCGTCCTTCGAAACAGACGGTCGGAGCACTCTAAGCCTTCTCTCTTCTTCATCCTCATCGATGTCCTCGAATTCTGGGACATCGTAGACATCTCTGGGTTTCCATCGGCATACAACACTCCATCCCGGATGCTTCAAACACTGTGAGTAGTATACTTGGAACGCTTGGTTCGGAAAGATAAACGGATCTTCCTGACCGTAAAATCGAAGTGTGTTCACACTGGTCAATCCATATTCATATTTCCAAGTCCCAAGATTGCATCTCCACTTATCCGTATCGGTTCGCGTATCGTACCAAGTACACTGGAATATATAAAAGGGTTCTGATCGTCCGGGATAGTGGATGCCGAGTATACAATTTAAGTACCCATAATAAATCACACCGTCCGATCCTACCATCGTAATCCCACTATTCTGAGTGGTTCTAGATGTTTCTATGTCCTTAACTTCGAATTTGTATCCAAGGACACCAAATCCTTTGTAATATGCAACCTCCATACTAGGAAATTGAGCTAAATATCTTGAATCACTCTCAAATGATGCAGACAAGTTCGGATCGTGGATCTAACAAAACAAATTTTACGAAAAATACATAACGATACAAGTTTAGATTAAAACTGATAGCAATAAAATGTTATTTGAATAACTTACATGATCTGTGACCCAATCACAAAAATTATCCTGATGATATTTTTCCAATCGTTCTTCGTTCCAATCAGGATGCCCTTTACGTACCTCGTTAAAATGAATTCTGATTTCGAAAAATAATGGTGACATTAATATTATATTATTTCATACACACACAAACACAAATATAACAATTAATCCAAAAAAACTTACTCTCTAATTTGTTCAAGACATGCGCAATTAAGCAAGATAAACCGGTATATCTTGCCCTCTTATACTCGGCTTTACCATATGACCCGTCTTGAATTCTTCGAGGCCGGTTAAGTCTTGTCTCAGTGTTCTCATCCAGATAGCGGGAACAAAATATGGTTGCTTCATCAAGAAGATAACCTTGCATGATAGAACCCTCTGGTCGATTTTTATTGCGTATATACTTTTTAAGAGTTTAGAGGTACCTAATGAAAATATGTTGAATAAATAAATACGGGCATACAGGACAATGTGCGAAACGAAAAATTACACGTACCTCTCGACGGGTTACATCCATCGATATTGTACCGGTCCGGCTAACTTAGCCTCAGTTGCATGATGAACCGTCAAGTGTATTATGATATTGAAGAATGACGGTGGGAAAATACGCTCAAACTTGCAAAGTATCAACGCAATAGAATTTTCTAGTTTATCCAGCGTCACAACCTCCAGTATTTTAGCACACAACTCTCTGAAAAAACAACATAGGTCGTTGATTACTAGACCAACCGATTCGGGGAGAGAAGTCCTGAGGGTTAATGGAAGAAGGTGCTCCACGATAACATGGTGATCATAACTTTTCAGCCCATCGATCTTGCCTTTCACAATTTTTATTTTCTTGCTGAATGATCCTGAGAAACCTGTGGGAACTTTCAAATCATGCAACACCTGCAGGAATCTTTTCTTCTCCGGTTGTGACATATGATAAGCGGCATTGGGAAGTTCAAACTTGCCCGGTTTACCCGCTACCGGTCTAGGGTGCAATTCACTTCTTATTCCCCACTCCTGTAGATCCATCCGAGCATTCAGGCTGTCTTTCGATTTCCCGTCTTTACAAAGAAGCAAGTTAAGTATGTACTCTGATACTCCCTTCTCTATATGCATGACGTCCATACAATGACGCACTAAATTTGTTGACCAGTACGGAAGCTCGAAGAAAATTCTTAACTTGTTCCAAAATGGTGGTTTGACCTGTTTCGTCGGATCCATCCCGAAGGTCACATTATTGTAACCATCCCATTTAGCAGTCACGCCCTCTCCGAACAATGGGGATGGAGGTCCAAAAAGCTCCTGATGACCATCAAAGGGAACCGTGTCTAACCTATAGGGGTGGTCTGGAGGCAGGAAACGTCGATGGCCGCAATAACAAACCTTCCTGCTAAAATTCAAGAATTTCGATGTTGTGTGTTCATAGCAATGAGGACATTCTTTGTGACCATGTACGGACCAACCTGATAGCATTCCATACGCTGGAAAGTCATTAATTGTCCACATTAAAGGCACACGAAGTATGAAGGTTGTATTTGTGTTTGCATCGTATGTCTCTACACCATCAATGAACAAAGATTTCAACTCCTCGATCAGAGGTCGGAGATAGACGTCGATATTGTTCCCCGGTGAGTTTGGTCCGTCGATAAGAAGAGGCATCATAAAGTATGATTGGTCCATAGCCAACCAAGACGACATATTATAAATTATCATTACAACGGGCCATGTGCTGTGACTTCCAGCCATATAGTTGAATGGGCAGAAGCCATCAGTAGCCATTCCGAGCCGGACATTGCGAGGATCGCTTCTGAATATTGCGTGCCTCTTATCGAAATCCTTCCATGCTGGTGAATCTCTTGGATGGCTCATTTTTCCATCTTCACTTGGAGGAGCACAGTGATGCCAAATCATTGCCTCGGCTGTTTTCTTGCACCTGAATAGCCTCTGTAGCCTCTGTGTTATGGGAAAGTATCGTGCTATCTTGACAGGTATATCAGGCTTCTTATTAGAATCTTTCGGCTTATACCTGGCCTCTCCGCATGTTGGACACTCTTTCAAATCTGAATTCTCTTTCCGGTACAACACGCAATTTTTAGGACATGCTTGAATCTTCTCGCACTTTAGACCCAAATCAGACATCATCTTCTGGGCTCCGTACCAGCTGTCGGGCACGTTATTTCCCGAAGGCATAGAATCTTTCAAGAACGAAAGAAGCATTGTGAATGACTTGTTGCTCCATCCATTTAGGCACTTAATCTGGAAAAGTTGGACGAACCATGAGAGGATGGAATACTTCGCATTCTCATAAATTGGTTTTCTAGCATCATTCATGAAACTTTCATATTTATCCGCACGCGGTTCTTGACCGGAAGGAATGACATCTTCGGTACGAATATATTCACCTAGGGCAGCCTCTACCATATCCTCCATTTCTTCCGATGGAAATAAATTACCGTCTTCTCCTTCTGCCGCATTACCGAATTCTCCTTCTTCTCCTGCCGCATTATCGTGTTCTCCTTCTTCTTCTGCCGCATTACTGCATTCTTCTCCTTCCCGGTGATATTTCTAAGTTGTATAAAGTCTAGTAAACCTATATTTTACAATATGAAGCTCTGCCAATTCTACCTTCTGCCAGTACTTATTGCCACATCTATCGCACGGACAGAGAATCTTCTCTATTATAATCTTATTATGTGCGCGTGCAAATTCAATGAAAGCAGCAACTCCTGCGACAAACTTAGGTTGCATACGTTGTTGCCAATCCACATACATCCAGTCCTTAACTCTGACGTACTCATGGGCCATGTTAGATTGTATAACATATAAATTATAGGTTATGGTGACTATATTGAGAAATATAAGAACGGGATAGTTACTGACAAAGGAGAAAATCCGTGTATATGCATTGTGTGTGCGTTTGTCGTTGAAAAGAATAAATTATCGAACGTATGTTAACCGATAGACGGGGACTAAGTGACGCTTTTAGTTTCATATATGAGTATCGATGAGAATATGAATGTTTCATATTATCATCGAGTATCATATGTTGGTTTTAACTTGAACATCTTGAATCACTCTCTAATTATGCGTTTGTTGTGTATTCTTGTTGTATGTGTGTGTTCCGGCTGTCGGGGGTAAGGCTTCTATCCCATTAAGAATGTATAGAGCGAACACCCATCATTTGTGCTTTCAACCGTTTCGACTAAATTTCGGCAGCATCTCCCCGCTGTTCTCCGAGTACACTGTAATAGAATAGATAATCATTTCAAAGCTGTGAAACAACGTTGAAATGAACATCTAATCTATCTTTGTACACGGAGAACCAGCGGAAAGGTACCGACGAAATATCTCGAAACGGATGAAAACACAAGTGAATGAAGGTGTTTGCTTTATACATTCCTAACTTGTCCACACGGGACAAATCTATCGGTTACCATACTATTGAATCTTCTCGTCGCATATATAGACTATACTACGGTTGTTAGTATCGAGCTATACCGTCCGATATTTAACAACCTTCGTATAGTTCTATGTCACGACGAACATCGCACGTATGTTAACCGATAGACGGGGACTAAGTGGCGCTTTTAGTTTCATATATGAGTATCGATGAGAATATGAAGGTTTCATATTATTATCGAGTATCATATATTGGTTTTAACTTGAACATCTCGAATCACTCTCTAATGATGTGTTTGTTGTGCATTCGTGTTGTATGTGTGTGTTCCGGCTGTCGGGGGTGTTGGGGTAAAATTTTACACCGTGGTTGACCAAGTCAAAATCAAAGTCAACCCCAAGCCAAGTGGGCCCATGCCCGGGTCGAGCCCGAACATGAAGCCGGCCTCCCCCCACGCCAAGATAAAAATTTTGTAATAAACAATTTTGTTGTATTTCTTTTATTTCATTTCATGGATAAATGTAAGAAAAATAGGCATAAAGCCAAATTTTTGTAAAGCCCATGGCTTATGTGCAAAAAGAAATGACACATGAGCCATGGGATAGGCAAAATTCCATTTTGTGAAGCCCAAGGGGCTATGTGTAAAGTGTATGGCCTATAAAGGCAAAGATAATGAAAAAATCCCAACAACTTTTCTCTCTCTAAAAAATTTTCAGATCTGAGATCTTTTCTCCCTCTTCAAGGTTCCAAAACCTTCTTTTTCTCTTGAATTAAATCAAGAATTTTACGCTTCTTTATATAAAAGAAATTAGTTTTTCACCACAAAACCCATAAATGGGAACTCAGATCTTCCATTAGATCTCAAAAAGAAGAGATTTTTAGAAATCCCATATCTCCTGATCTTCAAGATCCAGCTAACAGAGGAGGAAGAAGAAGAACATCGTTCACTAAACCAAAAAAAAGCACACTCAGGAGTCCAACTCCTCTCTGATTTCTCTTCCGAGAAATATTTTTAGGCTAAAAGACTCTTTTTCTCGCCGGCGCTCAAGCACAGAGCACCCGCGTGCCGACACGTGGCGCGCTTGCGCTCAAGCGCTCAGCGCTCGAGTGCAAAGTGCCCACGTGCCGACACGTGGCGCGCTTGCGCTCAAGCGCAAGCGCTAGAGCGTAAGTCGCCCGGTGCCGACACGTGGCGCGCTTGCACTCCAGCGCAAGCGCTCGAGCGCAAGTCGCCCCCGTGCCGACATGTAGTGCGCTTGCGCTCAAGCGCAAGTCTCCCCCGTGCCGACACGTGGTGCGCTTGCGCTCCAGCACAAGCGCTCAAGCGCAAGTCGCCCCCGTGCCGACACGTGGCGCACTTGCGCTTAAGCGCCCAGCACTCAAGCACAAGTCGCCCCCGTGCCGACACGTGGCGCACTTGCGCTCGAGCGTCAGGCGCTGAAGCGCAAAATGCTCACGTGCTGACACGTGGCGCGTTTGCGCTCAAGCGCCCAGCGCAGAGCGCCCACGTGCTGACACGTGGCACTCTAGCGCCTGAGCGCACAGTACCTAGGCGCACAGCGCCCATGGTGCTGCACCACGTATCCTTTGGATATCTTTTCCTCTTTTTATATATATACATGTATATCTATACATATGTATACATATGTACATACACACATACTCCACGACACTGTCCCCGTAAAAACTCTGCGTGGCTCCCGATATATTTAAAACACCCCCTCCAAAAAAAACACACGTACACCGCACATTGAGTTCGCATGACCAGTTTAACCCGTTAATCGGAGGTTCCCTCGCCCCAAAGGCGGGGGGGGGGGGGGGTAGTTAACGGCAGCTTAGTCCGCGGCTGCCGGAGATTCGGATCCCCACACTCAATAAACCCCGGCCTACCCTAGGTAGGGGGAATCTGTAGTACGCCTGACAAGCGCGCGCGTATTCCCATCTCAATGGGGTGACGAAAAACACCCTACAGGGGGTAAGGCTTCTATCCCATTAAGAATGTATAAAGCGAACACCCATCACTTGTGCTTTCAACCGTTTCGAGTAAATTTCGGCAGCACCTCCCCGCTGTTCTCCGAGTACACTATAATAGAATAGATAATCATTTCAAAGATGTGAAACAACGTTGAAATGAACATCTAATCTATCTTTGTACACGGAGAACCAGCGGAAAGGTACCAACGAAATATCTCGAAATGGATGAAAACACAAGTGAATGAAGGTGTTTGCTTTATACATTCCTAACTTGTCCACACGGGACAAATCTATCGGTTACCATACGATTGAATCTTCTCGTCGCATAGACTATACGACGGTTGTTAGTATCGATCTATACCGTCCGATATTTAACAACTTTCGTATAGTTCTATGTCACGACGAACATCGCACGTATGTTAACCGATAGACGGGGTTTAAGTGGCGCTTTTAGTTTCATATATAAGTATCGATGAGAATATGAAGGTTTCATATTATCATCGAGTATCATATATTGGTTTTAACTTGAACATCTCGAATCACTCTCTAATGATGCATTTGTTGTGCATTCGTGTTGTATGTGTAACATGATTTTAAACCATTGAGATCAAAATTGATAGAACTGATCATCCTACATTGCAATGACATTCATCTACCAAAAACTATTATTGCAATGCCATTCATCTATAACAATCAACAATTAAAACTACAAATGTAGGATACTGATATCATAAAGCGTAATACGCAACATATGAATTCACATGACTAAAACATGCATCAAAAAACATGTTCATCCAAAAGAAAGGCCACTGTCAACAAATATAGACAAAGGATTATTATATTAACTATGAAACATATTAGAAAAAGGATAGAAGTTCAAGATGTTAATAACACGATGATAATCAAACCAGTTGCGTACAGATGCTAAAACCGAATATGTGTTACGATATTCTTGTAAAGATAGACATGTATTAAAAGAGGAGGCGCCCAAGTAAAATACATAACTAAATCCCTATCTTGCCCTTCCTTTTCTTCAAATCAGAAATGTGTCTTTTTTTTGCAATTATATATAGCTAAAACAAAGAAGATCCTACAATTCTAAGCATTTCCAATTACAACGGCCCATCCTCAAAATCCAGAATCTTATGAGCATCTTATGCAATTAGCAAACATATTCAACGGAAAACAACCTCAAAATTTCCACCAGACTACAAATCCTTTGCATACTCAAACCCCAACCAGATCAAATTAAGGGACCACTCAGACCCACAGTTCAAATCAATCAAAAATATCCAAAATCAGATACGGGGTCTTTGGATACCTACCAAATACCAGGTCCCATGACTCCAAAAACAAAACCCCAACATGCCCAACGGCTAAAAGTTCCACAAAACAGTCTCCGTTTCCAAGAAAATTTGAGAATGACAAATAAAATTATTAATTAAACTGGGCTTTACCCACATTATTAGTCCAGTTTCCAACACCTTAGCACAGATCTCAAACTAGACACATTTTCCTCTTATGATCATCATCAACATTTCAATTAACGAGCTTAATGCTAATTAGAATGGAAATTAACTTAGACCCTGAAATCCAAAACCCCAACCCCAACCCTAACCCTAACCCCAACCCCAACCCCAACCCCAACCGCAACCCCCTGCCGAACCCCAACCCCAACCACAGCCCCAGCCCCAGCCCCAACCCTAACGCTAACCGCAGCCCGAGCCACAGCCCCAACCCCAACCATAGCCCCAGCCCCAGCCCCAACCCTAACGCTAACCCCAACAAATGCCTCATCGGTACCCAAACCATGAACCATAATCCTAAAACAATCAAAAATTTGAGTAATTGAAGATTTCCTTACATGTGCAGAGGCGACGATCGATCGGAGGCGACGACGAAAATGGAGATGAGCCGGCGCCGGCGACGACGAAAGAAGGCGGTGGCTACGACGAATCGGCCGGCGCTGGCGACGACGAGAACGGCGATCGATCGGCGAGAACGAGGGTTTGGGAATTTGGGTTCGCGCGAGAAAATAAATATTAGGGATAATAAGCGTAGGGATCGATCTGTGCCTTTTAACTGAAATCCCTATTTAGATGCCCCTACGGATAAATCCGTAGGTTCTTGGTTTGCGGCTCCGTAGGGGAAAACAACAATTTAAGATTTAATATTTTAAAATTAATATGTAAGGACCGTAGGGGCAATCGTTTGGCCCTACGGATTAATCTGTAGGGCCAAACTAAAATTGCCCCTACGGATGTCGTTATCCATAGGGCAACCCCCTGTTTAAGTAGTGGTGAGCTAATGATATTAGTTAAGATATAATTATATCACATATAATATATATCACATTATTAAATCAACACTTGATTTAATAATCCGGTTATATCACATATGAATGACTAATATCATCTATCTATATATCACATTATCAAATTAAGACTTGATTCGACAATCTAGTTATATCACATATAATTGAACCGACAACAGATAACTGCCAGATTACAATACGGTATCACATACACCTATTTAATCAGGAACACACACATATCACATATGTTTCCTACTTCGTTTCGCATGAACCGGGAAACTTCTATGTGGGATTCTTAAGCCTCGTCAATACGCCAGCAGTAGGTGATGATCACATCAGTCAACTACAAACCGTCAGCGGTACTAGCTGGACATAAAGGCTACCCGAGTATTGAGCGATATGAAGATCAACAAGCAAGCTTGTCCATAGTCTCCATGAAGTCTATTAGTAACACTACCGTACAGTCCGGTCTCTTCGTCTGATATGTCGCATATCATGTCTAGGGGTGTAAACGTCACTTCCCGGTAACGGGATAAGTCATGCCGATGTCTGGCCTATAACGGTTCGAGAAACTACTGATAACACTTATCAGTAAATCTCGGCAGAAGCCCTAGCCAGGGACTTCCAGTTATAGCCAATCGAGCATAGCGCAACATCAACCCCCAATACCGGAAGAGGCGAAACCCCTCCTATCGCTCATTACCTCCATGCGACTCGGGACTGTACCCAAAATCCACCTGTTTGCACATCTCCTTTGAGCGTGGTAGGGAGAAAATCAAAGCACAGTAGGAGCCGCATAAGAATCTATGACGATTTCGGGTCTACAGACTAACTTGTACCAGTGTCACCAGAGGACCGCTATCTGACGATAGGTATACTACCACATAGGAGTTCTCGGCGAGTCCTGTTCAGTGTACCCATTCTCCAATTAGCACATGTGTACAATTTTTGATGTCACACACCTATGGTTGTGGGATCAACCATCGCCCTCTAAGGGACAAGAAACGTACACACTAGTCTACTCTGGAATATCGTTGCCCTTGTCTCGATATTCCCACGATTAGGAACTGATTAAAGGATGTACTTTTGGACCACCCTGGCCCCGCTAGTATGATCTCATCATAATCCTAGTGGTCAAGTACATATCCCAAGGGCTTTATCAACATGTAAGAGACAGACAGTGTAAATACCAGTCTACATGTTAAGAAAAAGGTAACCTGATAGCATACTATCATGCCGAGTAAGAAAGTCCTCTATATATATGTCCAAGCATCCACTATATCATCAATAATGACCTCTAGGATGCATATTCCTAACATCATCAACATGTATTAGCGATACGTAATAACGAGTAAAACGTATACACATGAAAAATAAAGACAAACCAGATAGCATACTATCATCTCAAGTAAGACTATTATATCCATATAGGTCCTCCTCCAATTAAAGTAATTGTTGTCCTGCAATTAAAATAATTGCCTTGAGGACACTATATCCAACATTCTCCCACTTGCACTTAAGGACAATTATTGCAGTATTGCATACTCACATCTCTTGTGCTATCGCTTACCCAAATTCTCTACTAACATTTCGCAAACTGTTTTTGAGAGATGGTCTCAGTGAGTGGATCCGTTACAATATTTCTAACTTTATCTCTTTATATCTCAATCTCGCGGAGATTAACTATCTTCTAAATCAAGCGATAATTTCCTTAGAATTTGTTTAGATAGATGATGGGACCAAGTTCATATATGAACAATTTTATCCAACAACTTCTTAGGCTGTATCCTTTACTGAGTCATAATCAGTATTCAGTGCCACGCCTAGCTCAGTATCCCGCTTGAAACCCTTTCCAAAATACTACTCCTCCGAAGAGGGTAAACTTTTAACTCATGACAGACACTTTGTCATCCATGTCACATTGGAAAGCGGAATCGGTAACGGCCTTCAGATGGACGCTACTATTACCATACACCAAGAACATCTACATATGTTCTTCACCGCTTCCTTTGCTTTTCCAAAATTGGACTGATATCTATTGCCTAAATCCTATATGGAGAAATATCTTTGACAACCATAGTTTGTCCGATTTTAGTATAGAAACATCAATTCCTATCAAAAAAATGTCATCCACATAAAATATGAGGAATGCGACATTACTCCCTACTCCCTTCTTACAAATACTAGGTTCATTTTTCATTTTGATGAAGTCAAACAGTTTGACCGTAATATCAAAATAGATGATCCTCCTCTACTAAGCCTGCTTTAGTTTATAAATAGACTTAAACAACTTGCATACATTCCGCTGCTCACACTGACTACGATAACCTTGTTGTTCTCCGCCGAAAACAGAGACGAAACCGCGTAGGTCGTCTTGACTGAATTTGGGGGCAGATGGTATTTGGTTTTATCCGTCCACCTCTCCGAAGATGCCAAGTTGTTTTATGACACAGTGTATCAGAGGTTTAGACGGATGTGCCCGTTGTAGAAAACTTCGTCAGATTCTCCCTCATGGTGAGGGGTTTTTGATTGTGGGGACGCTCTTCCCTGCAGGCACAAGCCCCTGCAGTTAATTACGCTACCGTATCGCGGTAACCACTCTCTCCTTCTCCAGATGGTCATTTCGTGTCGTGTGTGTGTTTGTTTTATTTTTGGTTGCCCGTGGATTGTATACGGAGACTAATTTATGTTGTCGCCCGTAGGGCGTGGGTTAGTCCAAATCCGTATTTTCTTAGATTTGGGTTTGTTTGATTTAAGGCTCGTTAACCTCGTTTGAGATTAAGATCAACTTAAATGTTTGTTAAGGATACGTTAGTCTAATTTTAGACTAAGATCTACTTAACAAGTTTTTATGATCATTTAGATCCAACAAAAGAGCATTTGGGCTCTATTGCTTTAGTTTAGGGACGTTGCGGTCCATAAGTTTAAGGGCATCATAGTCCATGGAGTTTAAGGACATCATAGTCCATAGTTTAAAGATGTCATAGTCTATAGATTTTAGTTTAGGGACATTGCGGTCCATAAGTTTAAGGACATCATAGTCCATGGAATGTCTGGTTGTCGGAACCCGCCATCTCTCTGAAGACGTTGAAGAATTACAATGACACATATCAGAGGAATGAAGAGATGTACCCTTTAACCAATATGGGTTGGGAGACCTGTAGTCAGGTTTAGGACTAAGACCAATTAGGGAAATTGTGAGCACATGGGCTCGGTTGGTCCGAGTTAGGGGCTTGTGGCCAACTTGGGCTCAGCCCACTCAGTTTTGATTAAAGTGTTGTATACTTGTTTGGGCTCAGTCCCTTCTTGTTCGGTAATGTTGAGCATTAATTTGGGTTCTGACACCCTTTTTCATTTTGTCTTTTGCTGAGTGTTGAACACTTTTTATGGCACTGATGATTTATTTAAAGAACACTTAGTGTTCCTCCAGCGCCCACGTGAGGAGCACGTGGTGCGCTTGGCACTGAGCGTCATCCCTTGAGCGCTGAGCGTCGGCCTTTGAAATAGCGCACACGTGAGGAGCATGTGATGCGCTTGGCGCTGAGCGCTAAACTTAAAGCGCTGAAGCGCTTCTTATGAAATAGCGCACAAGTGGGGAGCACATGGTATGCTTGGCACTGGGCGCCAGACTTGAAGCGCTAAAGCACTTCTTATGAAATAGCGCACACGTGGGGAGCACGTGGTGCGCTTAGCGCCAAATTTGGAGCGCTGGAGCGTTAAAGCGCTTCTTATAAAATAGCGCTTGGAGCGCTGGGCGCTGAGCGCGAAACATGGAGCGCTGAGCCGCTCCTTCTTAATTTGGAGCGCTAAGGCTCTTCTTTGTTAGTTTCTGATTAACTTTGTGCTCTGAGAATTAAATTCTCGTTCATAAGAGACTTTGTCTCATAGATCTAAGAACTAAGTTCTTCTCCTTTTGATGAGATGTTATGATCTCTTTGTATTTTGTGAAAAACCTAGTCTTATGGATCTGTGATCTATATAAAGATCCGAGTTCTTATGATGTGAGAGTTAAGCTCTCAAAAATTCAGGAGATGTTATGATTGTAAGTCCACGTTGCCCATCCCGGTGCTTGCGGGGAGGCGGAAACGTTATGAAAAATTCGATTTTTACAACTCTAGGCAACATGGACTATGTAAAGGAGGGATCTTTGCTAAACAAAACTAACTAACAAAGCTAAAGAGTTTAGCTACTCGGAAAGTGGGATATACCTAGGTCTTCAAGTCCTTCTCTCCTTGCTCCTTGGAGTGAAAGAATGGGTTCTCCTTGTCGCCTTCTTTTGCCAAAGAAAGATCCACCCGAGGGCTTCAACCTTAGGCTCCAACCTCAAACTAGAAGTAACTAAGGTGCTTGGTGTGCTAGACCTAGGACCTTAGAAAGAGTAGAGAGTGTTTTTGGAGGGATTATCTCAAGCTCAAATGGTTCTCAACACATGAGAGGGGAGAGCTAGAGAGAGAGGAAGAGGAGGAGAGAGAATGGAAATGATAAAGTGAGAAGAATATCTCAACCTTCTCACATATATGTGAATTATGTAAATTATATAATTAGCAAAATATAATTGTCATGGTTAATCAAGAAATGACCATTATCATTTCACATTAAATGCTTTTGCAAGGATCAAAGAGCATCTTTCATATGGAATGATGATGGTCAACTTGTCAACCTAGGTCAACAAGTCAAGTATAGTCAAATGGCCAACAACCCTAACCATGAACAATTATAATTAACTAATTATTAATAAATCATAATTCACACAAAACATTAGGGTTAAGAAAATGACAATAGTCATCAACCCTAATCAAAGTCCTCTGCCTCTGTCTCAGTCAACTGTGCATACACACCCGTATCCGTGTACCGAGGAACACGAATACAATGAGATAAAACCAATCCCAAATCATATACTAGGATCCGACTTAAACCAAAGCCCGCTAGTATAAGCTGTCCGGACACCAAACGTGCACAAGTGCGCGGATGTGAACGAACCTTGTCGCAATACCATGCGACCTCTATTCATTTTGCCTAAAGGCGAATAACCCTCTGTGTGGGACTCTAAAGACTCGACACTACGCTGGCAGTGGGTTTAACCACAGACCGCAAGCGGCACTAGCTGTACGTAACGGTCCCCAGGTAGATGCCGATAAGAAGACTGACGAGGTAAACCCCATCTGAACTCCTACTGAGCCTGAATGTGACAGTCTCCGTACAGTCCGGTCTGTTCGTCTAAGAACATCGCATGGCAGGCCTTGGGGGCGGTAAACGTCAGTCCCCTACTAGCGGTACAAGTCATGCCGGAGTGTAGCCCAGAACACTTGAGATAACACTGGGAACCTACCAGTCTATCTCGCTTGCCCTGGCTAGGGACTTTGTGTAATGGCTCTCCTAGACACAGTGCGATATCAACCCCCAATACCGGGAGAGACGAATCCTGTCTAACCGTCACTGCCTCCAAGTGCTTCGGGACTGCACCCAAAAACTACCTGTTGGCACGACTCCTTTGAGCCGTGGTAGGGTAGTAATCAAAGTACAATGGGAACACATTCGAGGCGAAGTGACAGTGTCAAGTCAACGGACTAAGCTGTACTCATGTCACCTGGGAACTGATAACTGACGATAGGTATAATACCAACCAACAGTTCCCGACGAGTCCTGTCCAGTGTACTCGTAACCTAACGAGCACCCGCATAGTATCCCAAGTACGACGTACTGACGGCTGTGGGACAGGCCGTCTCCCAAGCTGGGATGAGAAGCGCATACGCTAGTCTACTCCGGAGTATCGATGCCCTTTCTCGATAGTCCTGCGACTAGGGACCTGCATAAGGATGTGCTTATAGATTACCCAGCCCCCATGAGTGTGACTGCCATCACAACGCTAGTAATCAAGCAAATATCCTAAGGGTCTAATGTGTAAAGGCGATATGCTAAAAGAAACACATGCATACATTAAAGCAGAAAACAAACCAAGTAGCATACTACCATTTTGAGCAAGAATGTCAATACAAGGTGAATATCCCAAGCTTCCATCAAGTAATATACAATCCAGTATGATACAGTAATGGCCTCTAGGGCATATACACTAACAATCTCCCACTTGCACTAAGGCCATGTACTGGCGTATCGAAGACCTATCAGTTCGATCAGCCGCTCGAACTGAGTCTGGGGTAAGGCCTTCGTGAATGGATCAGCAGTGTTATCTTCCGTAGCAACTCTCCGAACCTCGATCTCCTGGCGATCTATGATCTCCCTGACCAGGTGATACCGCCTCAAGATGTGCCTGGACTTCTGATGGGACCTGGGTTCCTTCGCTAAAGCTATAGCTCCGTTGTTGTCGCAATACAGCGGTATTGGATTAACAATGTTAGGAACCACCTGAAGCTCCGTGAGGAACTTCTTTATCCAGACAGCTTTCTTTGCGGCATCTACAGCAGTGATATATTCTGCTTCCATCGTCGAGTCAGCAACGGTTTCCTGTTTGGAACTCTTCCAACACACTGCCCCTCCATAGAGGGTAAAGACATAACCCGGCATGGACTTGGAATCATCCTTGTCACTCTAGAAGCTGGAGTCAGCAAAGGCCTCGATCTGGAGGTCTTTTCCGCCATACACCAAGAACATCTCCTTAGTCCTTCTCAGGTACTTGAGAATGTTCTTTACCGTTATCCAGTGTTTCTCCCCAGGGTTTGACTGATACCGGCTTACCACACTCAGTGCATAAGCTAAATCTGGTCTGGTACACAACATCGCATACATTATAGAGCCTGCCACAGAAGCGTAGGGTATAATAGACAAGCGATCCCTTTCCAAATCAGTCTTGGGAGACATCTCTTTGGAGAGGGTGATCCCGTGACAAGCCGGTAGATTACCGCGCTTGGAATCTTCCATACTGAACCTTTTCAGTATGGTGTCGATGTACCAGAACTGTGAGAGTCCTAATATCCTCTTGGATCTGTCACGATAGATCCGGATCCCCAAAATGTATGAGGCATCACCCAGGTCTTTCATAGAGAACCTGTGTGACAAGAACCCTTTGACAGATTGTACCATAGGAATGTCATTTCCTATCAAGAGAATGTCGTCCACGTATAAAACGAGGAATACTACAGTTCTCGCTACAAATCTACTATAGATGCACGGTTCATCTGGATTTTTGATAAAGCCAAATTCCTTGACCGTCTCATCAAAACAGATGTTCCAACTCCGCGATGCCTACTTTAGTCCATAGATGGACTTAAGCAACTTGCACACCTTTCCGCTGCTCCCACTCTGAATGAAACCCTCTGGCTGGTTCATATAGACACACTCCTCTAAATTTCCATTTAGAAAAGCGGTCTTTACGTCCATTTGCCAAATCTCATAATCGTGGAAGGCAGCAATGGCAAGAAGGATCCGAATGGATTTCAGCATAGCTATTGGAGAAAAGGTTTCGTCATAGTCCAAGCCAGGTCTTTGACGGAAACCCTTTGCAACAAGTCTAGCTTTATAGGTCTCAACCTGTCCATCTACACCAATCTTCCTTTTGAAGATCCACTTGCACCCTACGGGTTTTACCCTATCTGGAGCAATGTCCAACGTCCATACTTTGTTGGTGTACATGGACTCCATTTCGGTCCGCATTGCATCCAGCCATTTTACAGAGTCAACGCTCTGAATGGCCTGCTTGAAGCTAGTAGGCTCATCACTATCAATGATGCAATCCTCTCTATTCCCGTTAATGAGAAAACCATAGTATCTCTCGGGCGGATGAGACTGCCTACTACTTCTGCGGAGCGGCGTAGGAATGTCCTGATTTTTCGAACCCTCTGGTTCTATTAAGCTTTCAGTAATAGCTCGTGGTTCTAGAATTTCTTCCAGTTCTATTGCGCTCCCACTTATCTGTTTTTCTAAAAACTGAGTTTCCAAGAAGTGGGCATGACGAGAAACAAAGACCTTTTGTTCCTCTTCGCAATAGAAGAAATATCCCTTGGAGTTCTTTGGATATCCCACAAACTTGCACTGTACTGAGCGTGCCTCGAGCTTGTCCGCATGCTGCTTTTTGACAAAAGCTGGACATACCCATGTCTTAATGTGATTAAGATAGGGTCTCTTCCCACACCACATCTGATATGGTGTGGTAGGCACAGTCTTAGTTGGAACTCGGTTCAAAAGGTATGCAGCTGATTCTAGCACATATCCCCAGAATGATCGCGGTAACTCAGCGTTACTCATCATGGACCGTACCATATCCAATAGGGTTCGGTTCCATCTCTCCGATACACCGTTATGTTGCGGAGTGTATGGAGGAGTAAGCTGAGAGAGAATTCCATTCTCTTTTAAGTAATCCAGGAACTCGGCACTCAAGTATTCACCACCTCGATCAGATCTCAGTGTCTTGATACCTTTGCCTGTTTGTTTTTCTACTTCATTCTTATATTCCTGGAATTTTCCAAAGGCTTTGGATTTATGTTTTATTAAGAAGACATAACCGTACCTTGAAAAGTCATCCGTAAAAGTAATGAAGTAAGAATAACCGTTTCGTGCATGCGTAGACATTGGACCGCACACATCGCTGTGTACGAGTCCCAAGAGCTCGCTCGCTCTCACTCCGTGTCCAGTGAACGGAGTCTTTGTCATCTTTCCTTGAGACAGGATTGACAAGTTGCATATGATTGATATTCGAACGGATCCAAATATCCTACTGTATGTAACTTTGACAACCTTCTCTCATTGATGTGACCCAGTCTACAATACCATAAGAAAGTCTGATTTGTTTCCGGAGACTTTCTTTTGTGTGTATTCTGGACATTGAAAATCTATGGTTCGTTTAATACGTAAATACCATTGCTCAATGTACCTGAACCAATCAGAACTTGATTAAGGTGAATGTTTACAACATTACTTACAAACGCAAATTCATAACCTTCTTTAGAAATCAAAGATACAAAAATGATATTACAAGTTGCGTTGGGTACAAAAAAGAAATTACGTAGAACTAAAACATTTCCATCTGACATTCCCAGGTGATAGTCCCCCACGGCCTCAGCATCCATGCTAGCTCCGTTTGCAACTTTGAGGGTCATGTCACCTGCCTTCAAAAACCTACGCTTTCTCAAAGCCTGCAAAGAATTACAGATATGAGATCCTGATCCGGTATCCAATACCCAGGACGTAGAGTTTATTGATAGACAGTTTTCAATAACATACACACCTGAAGCTGAAGCCGCAACCTGCTTCAGATCCTGTGTTCTGGCTTTCCAAGCCCTGCAATCTTTCTTCCAGTGTCCACTCTTGTGACAGTAAAAGTATTCTTCCTTATCCATAAGCTTCCCCGCTACCTTTGTTGCTTTTGCCTTTCCCTTCGTATCCATCTTACTAACACCGCCCCTTGGTTTGGCGGGGGTTTTCTTCTTCTTTCCCTTGGGTTTCGTCCTGGACCTAGAAGAGGAAGATCCTCCTACAAACAAAGTGGATGTTTCCTTACCTTTCTGTAGGGTGCCCTCTGCACTCCTCAGCAAGTTGAGGAGTTCTGAAAGTTCAACTTCCTTTTCTTGCAAGTTGAAATTCAGGATAAACTGGGCGTAAGTGGAAGGAAGGGACTGAAGAATCAAGTCCGTATAGAGCTCATTCTCCAACGTGGTCCCAAGGTCCGCGAGCTCCTCTATGTAGCCAATCATCTTAAGCACGTGTTCCGCTACCGATGATCCGACAGCCAATCTTGTCGAAAAAAACTTCTTCGACACTTCGTATCTGGCGATACGAGACTGCTCTCCATACAGTTCTTTTGTATGGAGAAATATGGATTCGAGGTCCATATTCTCGTGCCTCCTCTGATGTTCATTGTCCATAGAGGCAAGCACGAGGCACTTGGCCTTCGCGCAATCGATCTCCTAAGTCTTACGGATTTCCTTATCCGCGACGCTGGAGGTAGGACCTGGGACAGGGGGAGCTTTTGTGGTAAGAAGATACCCCAACTTGTCATAAGTGATTGCCATTTTGACATTCCTGAGCCAATCTTTGTAGTTTGGCCCTGTCAGTATGTTTTTATCTAGAAGTAACTTAAGTCCAGTCATGATAAATGGTCGCTGGAATTTGGAGAGAGAGAAGAAACACTTTAGCATGATGCTCTTGCAAGTTTAGAGTGGTTTTTAATTTGTCTAAACAGGATGGCTCCCACTGTCTCTCGAATCCCTCCTCAAACCATAAAGGAAGAACTAGTCGGGATCAATCTCACCGTACAATACTTGCTTAACCGTTCAGCCAGGCCAGTGTCGGTACTTCGAGGGAGGTTTTCCAACGCTTTCACGAAGTTCCTTAATTAAGTAACCTCTTTTCCCTGTGGGCGTAGCCCCGCTAACACCTTTCTAGACACCTACTTGGTTTATAGCATTGATCGTTAAGTGAGAAAGTTCCGGAGGAGTAGCATATACTCACAGTAGGATCGGGATCCAAATATCATTGCGTGACAAAACTGAAGGAATCCTACCAGAATCGTCACACTCCAAATGGTATGCAACGCTAGCAAGTTTCAGTTCTTTTGAAACTCCCGATGTCGATTTTTTCTCCATGCTCTTATGGCCTTGACTTTGGCCAAAATATCATAAGTCACATGTCAAGTTCTACCCATCATTCTCCAGGTTAATTTGAGCCCACCCGCACATACCCTCGACTTTGGCCAAAATGGTAGAACGACTGCCCCAAACCAACACATCTATCTATGCTGCACATGAATACCCAATAGCTACCAATCACTATGCCTTGACTTTGGCCAACATACATAGCTTGAATACTTATTGACCATTCATGTGAAACGACGGAGGGCTACGAATGGTTTTGGCGAAACCGTGAACGTAGTGAACTTGATATAATCGAAGGAACGAGATAGCTTTCAAAAGGAGTGGTTCAAGCTCCGCATTTAAAAGTTTGGTTTTGAAAAGAACCGAGTGGTTTTCAAAGTGTTCCAACGACTTTTACTTGGTTTATTTTATCTTGCATTAATTCCAATGCGTCCCATCATTTAATCCTACCATTGCAGAAAACAACGAAAATATGACGTACGTTTATGCCATCCGCGTTCGCCACGGGGTCCCGTCATCACCCGTTAGGTTACTTAACTAACGACAGAGCGGGGGCTGGACTAGCGCGGATGCAAAATATAAGCAACGCCTAAATAGATATCATATAGATATATATAAACATTCGTCACATGCAATGATAGCCATTCCAGATCACAGATGAATACATTGAATATACTAGGAATCCGCAATCCGTATGAGCCTGTAACGAAGAACGGATTACACGGTCGCGATGAATAGCCAAACCCCACCCTAGACCCCTACGGGTGCGGCAAACTACCCGCCAAGTACCCAAAGCGAAGCAACCTCCCTCAACACCGTGAGTAGGCCACTCGGCACTTCGAGATACCCGGTAGTTTGTGCACCCCACCTTGGGTCTATCCTAGGAGCAAAAACAGTAAAAAGAAATTATACTATGACGGCTACAACCTCGACCCGGTTTTGCGGCCATACAAATAATTATTACATCAATTTACATATTACAAGAATTGAAAGAATAAGAAAACTCTCATCTCACAACCCCCCGGCTATTCATCCGCGACAATCCAATGAATTCATATACACATACCATCAACATTACAGATCATAGATATGTATAACCCCCACTAATCGACGTATAGCGATTAGCGGATGTTCAATACATATATCACATTACAGATATAACCCATTAGCCAAAGTGTAAAGAAGTTCGATCAAAAATACGGATTTGTGACCACCCCAAAAACCAACTTGTTCTCTGGAAAATCTGGGTGGAAACAAACTATCTTAAAAATCACAAAACACCCCCAGAAGTAAACTGCAGGAAAAACGATCCACGGCCGAGTCAACTCGGCCGCGGAACCGCGGTGAGTCGGTCGGTTCAGTGGGTCGTTTTTCTTGCCTATACTTAGAAAAGCCTGAGCCGATTTTTAAGATATGATTTATTAATTATAAAGCAGGTTTAAAAATCGGCAGAAAGTTAGGGTTTTGGAAAAATGTTTTGCGGTTTTTTGCGATCGAAGTTCTATATACTTTGCTAACTAGTTAGTTTGTGTTTAGATAGGCTCTGATACCACTGTAAGTCCACGTTGCCCACCCTGGAGCTTGCGGGGAGGCGGAAACGTTATGAAAAAATCGATTTTTACAACTCTAGGCAACATGGACTATGTAAAGGAGGGATCTTTGCTAAACAAAACTAACTAACAAAGCTAAAGAGTTTAGCTACTCGAAAAGTGGGTTATACCTAGGTCTTCAAGTCATTCTCTCCTTGCTCCTTGGAGTGAAAGAATGGGTTCTCCTTGTCGCCTTCTTTTGCCGAAGAAAGATCCACCCGAGGGATTCAACCTTTGGCTCCAACCTCAAACTAGAAGTAACTAAGGTGCTTGGTGTGCTAGACCTAGGACCTTAGAAAGATAAGAGAGTGTTTTTGGAGGGATTATCTCAAGCTCAAATGGCTCTCAACACAAGAGAGGGGAGAGCTAGAGAGAGAGGAAGAGGAGGAGAGAGAATGAAAATGATAAAGTGAGAAAAATATCTCGACCTTCTCACATATATGTGAATTATGTAAATTAGATAATTAGAAAAAGATATTTGTCATGGTTAATCAAGAAATGACCATTATCATTTCACATTAAATGCTTTTGCAAGGATCAAAGAGCATCTTTCATATGGAATGATGATGATCAACTTGTCAACCTAGGTCAAAAAGTCAAGTATAGTCAAATGGTCAACAACCCTAACCATGCACAATTATAATTAACTAATTATTAATAAATCATAATTCACTCAAAACATTAGGGTTAAGAAAATGACAATAGTCATCAACCCTAATCAAACTCCTATGCCTCTGTCTCAGTCAACTGTGCATACACACCCGTATCCGTGTACCGAGGAACACGAATACAATGAGATAAAACCAATACTAAATCATATACTAGGATCCGGCTTAAACCAAAGCCCGCTAGTATAAGCTGTCCGGACACCAAACGTGCACAAGTGCGCGGATGTGAACAAACCCTGTCGCAATATCATGCGACCTCTACTCATTTTGCCTAAAGGCGAATAACCATCTGTGTGGGACTCTAAAGACTCGACACTACGCTGGCAGTGGGTTTAACCACAGACCGCAAGCGGCACTAGCGGTACGTAACGGTCCCCAGGTAGATGCCGATAAGAAGACTGACGAGGTAAACCCCATCTGAACTCCTACTGAGCCTGAATGTGACAGTCTCCGTACAGTCCGGTCTGTTTGTCTAAGAACATCGTATGGCGGGCCTAGGGGGCGGTAAACGTCAGTCCCCTACTAGCGGTACAAGTCGTGCCGGAGTGTAGCCCAGAACACCTGAAATAACACTGGGAACCTACTAGTCTATCTCGCTTGCCCTGGCCAGGGACTTTGTGTAATGGCTCTCCTAGACACAGCGCGATATCAACCCCTAATACCGGGAGAGACGAATCCTGTCTAACCGTCACTGCCTCCAAGTGCTTCGGGACTGCACCCAAAAACTACCTGTTTGCATGACTCCTTTGAGCCGTGGTAGGGTAGTAATCAAAGTACAGTGGGAACACACTCGAGGCGAAGTGACAGTGTCAAGTTAACGGACTAAGATGTACTCATGTCACCTGAGAACTGATAACTGACGATAGGTATAATACCAACCAACAGTTCCCGACGAGTCCTGTCCAGTGTACTCGTAACCTAACGAGCACCCGCATACTATCCCAAGTACGACGTACTGACGGCTGTGGGACAGGCCGTCTCCGAAGCTGAGATGAGAAGCGCATACGCTAGTCTACTCCGGAGTATCGATGCCCTGTCTCGATAGTCCTGCGACTAGGGACCTGCATAAGGATGTGCTTATAGATTACCCAGCCCCCACGAGTGTGACTGCCATCACAACGCTGTTAATCAAGCAAAGATCCTAAGGGCTCTACTAATGTGTAAAGGCGATATGCTAAAAGAAACACATGCACATATTAAAGCAGAAAACAAACCAAGTAGCATACTACCATTTTGAGCAAGAATGTCAATACAAGGTGAATATCCCAAGCTTCCATCAAGTAATATATAATCCAGTATGATACAGTAATGGCCTCTAGGGCATATACACTAATAATGATCTCTCTTCTTTACCTTAAAGAAAATTTCTTCTTCCCGGAGCTTGCTCTTCTCTTTTCTCTTTTCTGAAGTTTATGGGGGGGGGGTTCTTCTGTGCAAGACTTGAAGTCTTAGGTCCTTTATATAGGGGAGGCTGATTTGTTGAATCAGTTAAGGAAATCTTTTTCTGATTGATTTGGGGATGTTTCCCCACCATTGGATCTTTGATCCTAGGGCTTCTGTTTTACAGAAGACAATCTTCTTTGTTCTTAACAAGATTGGGAAAATATATTCCCATACAGAATTTATTCTGTATCTTGGTAATTTTTAATCACCATTGGATCTTTGATCCAACGGTGCTCTGATTTACAGAGCACAATCTTTCTTGTTTGGAGAGATTTGATGAGTATTCCCTCAACAGAATTTTATTCTGGTAATTTGATGATTTATCATCTTTGTTGGATCTTTGATCCAAGGGTGGAGAACATTTAGTTCTAGCGCTGGCGCTCTCGTGCTTTGCACGTGAGGCGCTGCCTCAGAGTCTTTGATTCTTAGCGCTGGCGCTCTCGTACTTTGCACGTGAGGCGCTGCCTCAGAGTCTTTGACTCTTAGTGCTGGCACTCTTGGCGCGAGCGCTCTCGTGCCTTGCACGTGAGGCGCTGCCTCAGAGTCTTTGACTCTTGGCGCTAACTCTCTTGGCGCTAGCGCTCTTGGCGCTCTCGTGCTTTGCGCGTGAGGCGCTGCCTCTTTACCGAAGGCGTCTTTTCGCCTTCTTTCTTTGCTTTTCCTGAGTCAAACTTTTCTTTCCCAATGCAGAGCTTGGAAACAGTTCCTTCATGCACAAAATTTTCTGTGCTTAGACTTAAATGTTTCTCTTTATAATTTGAAGTAATGCTTCTCTTCTCTCTCACTTTCAGAGAATTATTTTAGCAGATAAGAGCTATGGTGTTCTTCGCCGAAAACAGAGACAAAACCGCGTATGTCGTCTTGCCTGAATTTAGGGGCAGATGCTATTTGGTTTTATCCGTCCACCTCTCCGAAGATGCCAAGTTGATTTATGGCACCATGTATCGAAGGTTTATACGGATGCGGCCGATATAGCAGACTTCGTGAGATTCCCCCTCATGGTGAGGGGTTTTTGATTATGGGGACGCTTTTCCCTGCAGGCGCAAACCCCTGCAGTTAATTATGCTACCGCATCGCGGTAACTACTTTCTCCTTCTCTAGATGGTCACTTCGTGTCATGTGTGTTTGTTTTGTTTTTAGTTGCCCGTGGATTGTATACAAAGACTAATTTATGTTGTCGCCCGTAGTGCGTGGATTAGTCGAAATCCGTATTTTCTTAGATTTGGGTTTGGTTTTGGGTTTAAGGATCGTTAATCTCATTGAGATCAAGATCAACTTAAACGTTGTTAAGGATACGTTAGTCTAATTTTAGGCTAAGATCTACTCAACGGGGTTTTGGGATCGTTTAGATCCGATGATAGAGCATTTTAGGCTCTGTCGTCTTAGTTTAGGGATGTTGCGGTCCATAGTTAGTTTTAGGACATTGCGGTCCATAGTTAGTTTTAGGACATTGCAGTCCATTGGGTTTAAGGACGTCATAGTCCATGGCAGTTTAGAGACATCATAGTCTGTAAAGTTAAAAGACATCATAGTCTATGAGTTTAAAGATCTCACAGTCCATAAAATTTAAAGATGACATTGTCTGTATGGTTTAAAGACATCGTAATCTGTGAGGTTCTGGATTAACCAGTTTGGGGATGAGTCAAAAGTTGTTGGTTATTGGGACCCTCCATTTCTCTAAAAACGTTAAAGGATTACAACGATATGTATCAGAGGTATGAAGAGATGTACCCTTGAACCAATGTCCCGATTTTTTGGGAAGTGGGATGAACATCAGTTTAGATGTCATCTGTTGGGAGCTTATTAGCTGTCTTGAGATCGGCTTTGGAAACCCTGAGCATGAAGGGATCAATTGATGGTCTTTGGAACATTTGGTCTGATTCTGGCTAATGTTAGCCCTTCATAGTGTTCAACACTAACATGTTTATTCAGCGCTCACGTCCTCCCACGTGATACTCTGAGGCAGTGTTAAACACTGGAATTTGATAATGCTCACATGTCGCACGTGATTCATATAAGCGTTAAACACTTTAGCTCTGTGGCCGTCACGTGTAAGCACGTGAGGCACTTTGAAATAGTATTAAGCTTCAAGAATTTGAAGCGCTGCTTCTTTGGGGGTATTCTTTTGTTCTCTTCTGAGCGATAAGCGCTATTTGGGTCACGTGAGATCACGTGAGGCAACCTAAAAGTGGGAACTGCCTCTGAATTATTCCCCTTTCTTATTTTGTAAGTGTCCAGCATTACCATGGGGTCATGTGTGATCACCTGAGCCAATCTCGATTATTCCCTTTTGTTCATCAAAGGCGCTCACGTGGAAGCACGTGCTCGGCTATTATCTTGTTGGGTGCCAATCCTTTTTACGTGCATGGAGATCATGAGTTTCGAAGCTTTCAAGCCTATTGTTTTATGAGAATTGTAATTTTAAGACTTAGCCTTTCTCTTAGGTTTGAGATCTGTATGACAGAATTTTCCCGATGAGAATTAAATTCTCAACTTGTAGGGAGATATGCTTCTACAGACCTTTTACCATAAGAGAGAACTAAGTTCTCATATGAAGGGTTAAACCCTTATTTCATCAGAGGAATTAAATTCCTATATACTTTTTGGGAGAATTAAATTCTCTGAACTTAGATCTCCCTCTAGAATTTGGATCTGCATGGAAAAATCCCCCCGATGAAAATTAAATTCTCAACCTGTGGGGAGATCCGCTTCTGCAGATCTTAACCAGAGGAATAACTAAGTTCCTTTTTAGAAGAGTTAAACTCTTATGGAGGTGAAAAAGAAATGAGATATTCTCTGTATTTCGTTCCTTCTCTTACCTAGAGTTTCTTTTTCTTTTTTTCTCTCTGGAGAATTAAATTCTCTTTCTTTTAAGCTTACGAAGGGTTTCTCTCTCTTTTTTTATCTTCTCTTTTCTCTGTATATCCTCTTTCTTGTGTTTCTTTGCTCCTATTTATAGGAGAAAGAGGAGAATCAATTCGTTAAGAAAATCTCTCATTGTGAGATTTTGATCAACAAAAAGTGATCTTTTAGATCAATTGATGAATTTTATTCACCGTTGGATTTTTAATCCAAGGAATTCTGTTTTACAGAAGATATTTCTTTTGTCGTTCTTAACAAATTTAGGAAGATATTTCCTTGCACAGAATTTTTCTGTAGATTGGTGATTTTTAATCAATATTAGATCTTTAATCCAACGGCGCTCTGTTTTTACAGAGCGTAATCTTTCTTGTTTAGAAAGATCCAATGAAGTATTTTCCAAATAAGGCTTTTAATACCTTTTAATTAGAATTCATTTTTATCAGTCCAGAAGGCATAAGAGTTTATCACGTGTAGCACGTAACCCCACCAAATTAAGCCAACCCAAGGGTGTCACGTGTTATCACGTGAGTTTCATTTTGTCCCACTTGTTTGCTTTATTCAGGCGCCTGTAAACGAAGCGCCTATCACGTGTGGGAACGTGACGCTCCACTTGGGGACATTCTCCGTTGCTCTATTTACTTATTTATTTTCCGTACGGGAACAAATTCCCCCACAGCGTTGTTCTCACGTGGTTTGCACGTAAGTGCAACGCTGTCACTTTTACAGCCGTTGGATTGTCTAGGGGAACGGGAAGATGAACCGCCCTAGTCACGTCTTATAATTGCAAGGGTTTGGTTCCTTAGGCAGCCGCTGTTTCTTCATCTCCTTCCTTCTTCATTTTCTTGGAGAATTTAACTCTCTTCCTCAGAGTTTTGTTCTCTGTCATTGCAAATCCAGAGTTAAACTCTGTCAAGAGAAACTCTTTTTCAGGTAACGCTCTGTACATCAGAAAACTTTCCTTCTTAGAGAAAACCTCTGGATTTTAAATCCATTATGAGAGCTTTGCTCTCCCTAGAAACCCATCCTCCAAAGATGTGATCTTTGAGTAATAAACTTTCATATCTCGAACATTTCCCTCTGATTTTGAGGATTCACGGGATTTTTGTTTCTCATATATATATATATATATTTTTGTGAGTTTCTGGAATTTAATTCCATCATATAAAAGGAATTTAGTTCCTAAAACGAAGATCTTAGCTCTTAAAAGATCAAGCGGACCTTTTGGAAATTTTATTCCCCGGTGTTCTTGAAGGTCTCTTCATAGGGTTTAACCCTTATTCGCGTAAATTTGAATTTGTTGGTACTTAAAAGGACCTGTCTTCCTAAGAATTTGTTTGAATACCAATGTTTGTTTAATGAGGGTCTTCTTTATTCTCGTAATGATTTCCCTGTCTCATCATTGGTGAGCCACTATTTTGATTTTGTGGGGTCCGTGTGTCTTGTAGGCAGTGGTCCTGTGAAATAGACATCTTGTCGTTTTCTTTTGTTATTATATATATATGTGTGTGTGTGCGCGCGCGCGCGCGGCTTCACTGATGGTTTTTTGTTTCAGGACCAATGGCTTCTTTCCCTTACTTCCCTTCTACTCGCTCAGATGCTGCTTTCCCGCAATCGCCGTCAGACGAAGAAGCAATGGCGATGATTCGGGCCCATGACAAAGATTGCACCAATTTGCTTTTATGGGGGTACCTGGTATGGACATATCATTCGGGGCCGCCGCAGCTTTCTTTGCGAAGTGCCAGCAGAGCCTCTTCGCCCAGTCTTGCCAATGGAGCGTCCGCAGACTGCCTTTGCTGTGGAGGTGGCTGATTGGACTCCTACATGCCGGCTTGAGCCGTCGACAGCTGGGATACCAAACCGGCCATTACCAGCTATAGACATCTTGGGGCGTCGTATTTGCCAAGGTGAAGCCCAGCCCTAGGGACAGGTTTATAGGATCGGGCTTACCCCTCGCCATCCAGTCGGCTATCTTCCTTCGGCTTGATATGTCCTCTCTGTCCACCGTGCACGGTTGCAGAAGGTCGGGCTTTATCAGGCGGTATACGCGTCCCTCTTTCATTATCAGTCCCCCATGTCTGGTGGGTTAAAGCTTTCCTAAATCAATGGAATCTTCCCACTAATACTTTCTTGCTACGGGATCGTGAGGTCTCGATTTCCCTGGAAGAGTTCCGTGAGGTTTCCGGATTGCCGATCAGGGGAGAACAGTATGAAGAGTTGCCGCCTCCTGATGATCATGTATTCGCGATCGCGCCTGCTATGCTAGACGGCCCGACGATTGAAAGTGTTGTCCTCCATCAGTACCCTAGTCTAATCAAGACTTTGGGCATTTTTGAAAAGTTGTTGGAGGAGTCAGAGGGATAGGGCGTCACTTTTACGAGCTTTATTGCTTGCTTCTTCCATGAAGATGCCTTATCAAAGGAGGCTCCGAAATTTGCGAATATTAACGACACCTTTGGGTTTGGGTTGGATAAGCTGCCAGCCAAAGAAGAAGATTTTCCATAGTTTTATATTTCAATCTTGCCGGTCGTGTCCTTCGATTCAATTGCGGCTCCAGGCATGGACGAGGAGACCTTCTTTGTTGCTTTTATCAGTCTGGCTCAATTGGTTCGCCATGCCGACACATCGACGCTTCATGAGAGCCTCTGTCATCTATCCCGCTCATCGTGTAGCCGAAGGGGCACGGTTGGCTGTTGGCATTGCAGGGTTATCGCACTTGTACCATGGGCTGAGCACTGCGGCCAATACTTCGACTACGGGTGTGGACGTGGTGAGTTTCTCCCTCCATTATTTTACGTCGTGGATTGAGATGCACGTGCTGGGGGCATTCGTGGCGCATCAGAGGCCAGATTTCTATGATGCTTACACCTTCCCGCGGTTCATGAGGTTGGTGAGTGCTTCTGCCCCTGATCCGACTCAGCTAGGAGCTCTTCGTATGCTGCTTAACCCGTATGCTAACGAAGGTGGGATGGTATTAAATGACCGAGTCCTCTTTGCCCCTTCGGGACCTATTCAACAGCTGTTCGATTTATCGAGGGGGGGAACCATCTTTGAGGCCTAAGGAAATTATGCACTTGTATTCGATCAGGCCGGGTTATCTGGTGTTCCGTTGGAATGATGCGGTTCTTTTCATGCGGTATAATCCACACCGTTTTTCCCGGCAATTGGGTTATAACCAGGGTATTCCCTTCGAGGCATTTTTGGTGGAGCCCAGCTCATCTCTGGGAGTTGTTCGTGACAACACCCATCACTTCATACGGCTGAACACCGGCTCTCGCTTCATGATCCCCGAGGCTGACTACATTCCAAGGTGGGTGGGGGCTTTCACGAGTTGTTACCGCCACCGAGTTGGTCCCACCATTGCCGAGGAGAAACGGATACTCTTTGGTTATAGAGCTCCCTTCCCGATCTAGGCCATGGGAGTTTCGCTGCGACCGCGAACAGTGGTTCGCGCTCCCTTGAGGGATACGGGTGCCTTATTCATCCTTGAGGCGGCGGATGCGGAGTCGACTCCTCCTACTGCTGGTATGCCGATGCGCACTAGAGCCCAGGCAAGGGCTTCTGATAAGGTGCCAGCAGTAGTTTCATCAGTTGCGGCATCATCAATGGCAGTGTCATCATCGGTAGCACCGTCAACAGAGGATACCGGAGGCGGAGTTGGGCAGCGCCGTGTTAAAGCATCGAAGGGGAAGAAGAGATTCTCTTCTAGTGTCACCTCCAGCTCAAAAAGGAGGAAGAAGATGGTTACCGGTCTGCTCGACCTCTTCCTTAAACCTGAAGATGTCGCTCAAGACGAAACCATATCCATGCAAGAGCCGGATGATGGTCTTATCTTTCCGGGTTCGTCTACCCAGGAAGCCGCCCAATTGGCCGAGGCTATAAGGCGCTCACATGATGAAACTGAGAATGTGAATGTTCCGAAGAGTCCTTATCCTGCCGTCATATTCTACGAAGATCACCCATCAATACGGAGAATATTTATAGGTCCCCTGCGAAAGGGAGAAGAGATAGCCCTCAAGCATCCTATCTTAGCCGCTTCCGAAGATGAGTTGTCATTGTGGAATGGCGGCCACGAATCTACATTTGAACCTCGGCGAGCATACCTCCTCAGGAAGGAACGTCGGCTTGAAAAAGCCATACTAGAGGTATCCTGGTGTATCGGTATGCATGGTTTCTGTATTTTTCCTTTGGCAAGTAATTTTATCGCTTTTTATCTCTTCCTATCTTCGTAAAACTTTGCAGGGACTTCAGCAATGGCAGAGAATCTGAGTATAAGTCGTGTCCTGACTATGGACTCTGTAAATATCCCCGATGAGACATCAGTAGGTGCGGAGGAGCTCGTTACAGTTGCTATTCCTGCTACGGAGCTTCCTTCGGTGGCCTCTGTTCCCCCGGTGTCCGTTCTCTCGGAAGAGGTACCCTTACCGGCCGTAGATTTAATGGACCTTTCCGGTGATGGTCTGGAGATTGTGGAACAGGTAATTGAGAACGACGTCCCTTTGTTGGAGCCTGAAATGGCGGCCGTTGCCCCTCAACTAGAACTTGTCACACCAGCAAATATCTCCGGTGATGTTCCTGACGGAATGGAGGAGGCTGCCGAAGCTGCTATCCCTCCGGCTCAAGGCAGGAAGAGTACCGAAGGTAGTCTTCTTATCTATCTTTAATGATCTATCTATTATCTGACTCTTTCTGTCTTTTCAGAATTGCGAGGATTGGCGGCGTCCATCGTGAATTTATCTCCCAGAATGTCCTTTCAGCGTCTACTCAAGATGGCCGCCCTACAGGCAATATCCCCTCAAAGCATCGTCCTCTCTTCTGGGCAAGGTTGGTGTTATTTGACCCCTTCATTGTATTATTATTATTTCGTATAACGATGCTGATATGTCTTCTGTGGTTCTGGAAGCTGATAACGAAGTTGAGATCCTCGACGGGCCTGGGGATTTGTCCAATCCTCCTTGCATGACTGTGGGTAAGTAAGATTTTTACGTTGCTTTATATATTCTTTGGGTGTAAATCTCATAGATTGTTCATGGATTTTGACAGCTTTGCCCGCTCTTATCTCGCTGGAGTCTCGCATCATTATGCCACTAGGCCCTTATGCCCTACGCGCATCTGAACGGATGGCGAAGCTAAGTCTTCACTCCTTGTCGGCTCTCATGGAAGATTTTCGTGCTGGCAGCTCAATCACAGCCGAAGAATTTGCTGCCGAAGCTAACATTTCTTTGCCTTTTTTGCCGCTTACCATGATGAAACACTGGTGCATGTCTGGGTCGAGTTTTGTCGTCGAGTGGAGGCTTGTTTACATGGTCTCGCGTGCACGCGTCTTCCGTCAGAGGTCGTGGCTGCAAAGACGAGCTTGCGGGGGCTGATTGAACGGTGCGCCGCAAATTTACAATCATGTGAGGAAAGGCTTAACCGGAAATTCTCAAAGAGGGAACTGGCCTCAAATGCATTGAGGGAACTTCAAGCTGAGCTCACTACCAAGACCACTCATGCATATGAACTTTGGCGGGTGCTTCAAGAAGCTATCAGGGAGGTAGTGGCTGTTGATAAAGCCGTTATCTTTACCCGCGAGATGGTCGAAGCTCACAAAGTTGCTGAAAAGGAGCTTGAGATTCGGCTCGCCTCGTATCAGGCTCAACAGTCTCAGGCGGAGACCCGTCTCGTGGCGATAACCAAGCTTGAAGCCGAGGCCCAGCGGAAGAGCGATGAATTGAGGAGCTTATTGTATCGTCCGCCGGCTTAAAGAATTTTTATAAAAAATTTCTTTTCTTGTATCCACTCATGAATGAGAGGGTATTTTGTATTCATTTCGATTCTCTTTACGATATGTATCTTGTATTCACTTTGAATTCATAAATAAAAGACATATATTATTATTTTTATCTCATTATTGCATGTAGCTCTGATGGCTGTGGTCCATATATAGTTTATCTGGATCTTTTTGCAGGGTAGTAATGGCTTAGGCGACAGGGTTAGGATTTTCCACCAAAGACTTTTCAGCTTTATGAGTCGTGAGGGTCTCATAAAGACTTTTCTCCCTACGAGTCGAGAGGATCTCATAGGTGTAATTTCTACTTGGGGGTCGTGAGGACTCCTAAGTGCATTTTCTTGTGAGGGTCGTAAGGATCTCACAAGAGAGCTTTTCTTTTTATGGGTCTGATAAGTTTGTGTGTTGATTTATTTCCGAGTCGGAGCAATGCTCTACGACAGGGAGATCATGGGTTGATGTATTTTTGAGACGGAGCATTGCTCCGGCGGGGGGTTAGGGGTTGACATGTATCCGAGTCGAAACATTGCTTTACGACAGGGAGGTCAAGAGTTGACATGTATCCAAGTCGAAGCGTTGCTTGACGATAGGGAAGTCAGGGGTTGACATGTGTCCGTGTCGAAGCGTTGCTTTACGACAAGGAGGTTAGGGGTTGACATGTATTCGTGTCGAAGCGTTGCTTGACGACAGGGAGGTCAGGGTTTGACATGTATCCGTGTCGAAGCGTTGCTTGACGACAGGGAGGTCAGGGTTTGACATGTATCCGTGTCGAAGCGTTGCTTGACGACAGGGAGGTCAGGGTTTGACATGTATCCGTGTCGAAGCGTTGCTTGATGTTCATATCAGAATTTTGCATTATTATATTCCCCATTCTTAATCATATTGCAAATAAATAGGTGCTTTTGATTCATGTCTGCTAAATAGTTGCAGGTTACATGTTCTTAGAACAATACAGTGAAATTCAGGAAAAGACGCTACAAATGTGAGACTACGACTAATAAATAGATGAATCTGTATGATGCCGCCTACAGTTTAAGGAACAAATGAAGATCAATGAACAGTTTGATTGGACAAAGTACGAGAGCGGCACAAAGATTCAAGACTTCAACGCGAAACTAACGGTAAAAGTCCATAAATTCTGCACTGTTGGAAATCTGGAAGAAAGTAGAAAAGAGTCTGAAGAACCAAGTAAAGAAAACAGAAGAAAAAGGCAACATGAAGCAACCCTGGAAAGATGAGACAGAGAGCCCCCAAGATGGCCGCGGATCCGCGGCCAAACATGTCATTCTGCAGCGGATCCGCGGTCGTGCTGTACACGTGTCGGTGCACGTATCGGTGGGTGTCGGTGCATTGACCCGACTTTCTTAGGGTAGTCTTGTAATTTCAGATGTGGATCAGATGTAACCCTTAGGGTTTCTCCTATCTATAAATAGGAAAGTCTACAGCTCTTTTAGGGCATGCCTCTTTTTAATTCTAGTTTAAATTCTTAATTCCATTGTAATCGTCAAGAGTGCATCAATAAAGTAAGTGTTCTTCATTTATTTATCTTGTGTTTTGAATTTATTTTTCTGCAATTTTTATCTGTCTTTATTTATCTGCAAGTTAATTAGTTTATTAAAAAGGAAAATTATAAAAAATGAATTTCATCGTAACCATCCTAATGAGTGAGTAGTTCCTCACTTGTTAGGATTAGGATTGGGTAGGTTTGAGAGATGGAAATTTCTCACTCCTTTCTTGCCCATATAATATTTTAATTAGGACTCTATTTGAATCAAACACACACTGCTCACTACGGCACCCTATCCTACGAGATAGCGGTGATTCCCTAGTTAGACCGGTTGTGGTTGATTTACATAGAGGTTAGGGCTAAAAATTAAGAAAGGACGGACAATGACCAAAAGGAAGAAACGAAGTTTCTTCCTAGTCGTGCTAATCCCCTTTGTTGATTATTACCCTAACACCTAAGTTCTTAATTAGGGCAAAGGAAGCAGTGAGTAAAGTTCTTTTTCCAAGCTAACCTAATCCTAATCCTAGCAAGGCTTTAAATCAAATTAAATTAAATCTTAGTTTTTATAAATTCAAAACCTACCAAAAATAGGAATTAACTCGTTAGAACAATTAGAAAAGAACACGTTTTTCCTGTGGACCGACCCATACTCAATCGGCTAGCTACCAAGCGAAACCGTTATTGATTGCGGTATTCTATTCTTTGATTTTAAAACGAAAGCAAAAGATCTCTATCAACCAAATGGCGTCGTTGTCGGGGAAACGATAGTTATTTCTTTTTGTAATTTCGGGTTAATTAAAATTGAAAAATTGAAAAATTGAAAAATTGAAAAACATATAAAAAAATCATCTTGTTATCTTTTGATTGGTTTTATGCGACTTGTGCAGGAAAAGAAAGGACGGACTGATTCAGATCTGGAGCAAGCTCGGTGAACAAATCCAGAAACAGAAGATCTGAACAGACAGAGGAGAATCAAAACAGCACAGAACAAATTTTTTGTGATCTGAACCAACAACTAGACCGCGGAACCGCGGCGGGAAGAGGCATTTGACCGCGGATCCGCGGCGGTATGCTGACGTCATCAGTTTAAATTCTCTGTAAGCATTCCATTTCTTCTCTGTAACCCTCTGATCTCCACTGAAAATTTTTCCTGCAGGGTTCTTTGCGCAAAAACTTCTTCTTCCTCTCCAATAAATCATTTTGTGCAGGATTCTTTGTGCCGCAAATAAAAAAAAAATTGGCAAGTGTTTTGGATTTTGTGTGTTAATTGCTTTGCATATTTAAAACGGACTTTTAAGGGGCTATAACACCAATCAAGATTGGGTGGGGAATTTCACTACCCTTCCTAAGACCCCAAAAATCACAAAAAGTATTTGCATCAACCATTGAGCTAATTAAAAAATATCTAGACTCAGCCAATTAAGGACTGTCGCGCTCATTAGGACAGAGGAAGGTTGTGGGCATTCAGTCGTTTATCTAAACCTGACTTTGTGGTGCCTAGGCTAGACAAGTGAGAAAGGTAACTTTAAAAAGCCCGTCTCACGGTGATTCGTGAGTGGAACCCTCCTTTCTTTACTTGTACTTACCTGGCCACAATTGGCGGTGAAGAGACGATTTGAGGGAAATCTCACAACTTGTCGCTTTGGACCAATAAGGAGCAGTCTAGTTGACTTAGGAGACCCTAGATCTAGGCTTGATTGTGCATGTTTAACTGTGGTTGATTGAACTTAATTCCGTACAAATCTTTATAAAAAAATAAATTTTACAAAAACTTTCCATTTGTCGCTAGAATTCCATTGCACCCCACCTACATTTCACATTTCCCCATTGACGTTTTCTTACCCTCACCTTCTACTTTTTGACTACACTACAACTTGTTAGTGTATGTCTGGTTGGACTAGGGACACTAGCGCCCGTTCAGTCCGTGTCTCGTTAGTCCTTACTGACGACGCGTTCGACTCCGAAGTCGAAATTCCCTCCACTTCTTTACCTTCATCTTCACATTCATTATCTTCTAAGGAGATGTCAGGATTCGATCCTAACAACCCTTTACCTACTTCGGGAATGATTCCACCTCAACTGGGTGCGAATAACCCGCAACACCCGCCTGTTGAAGCATACCAACGAATTGCGCTCCAAGATCTTTTCTATCCCACCCGCTCCGCACTTCTTACATGTCTTTCACTTCCGCCGCCTAATGGGGATAACTTCGAAATTAAGCCCCACTTCATCAATATGTTGCCCAAATTTCACGGACTGGAATCCAAATATGTCTATATCTTCATAAACAAATTCCAGAATGTTTGTGCAATGATGAAGACCACCCAACTGTCCGATAATGCTATAAGGCTACGAGTCATTCCTTTCACATTATGTGACCTAGCTGAAAAGTGGCTATATGGTACTGCATCACATTCTATAAACAGTTGGGAAGAGTTTGTTAAAGCTTTTCTTAAAAAGTTTTACCCACATCACAAGACTGCGAGAATTCGTAATGAAATTAATCAATTTTCCCAGCTTCCTTCCGAACCTTTTTAGAAGTGTTTCGAAAGATTCAAAGACCTTCTTGTTCAGTGCCCTCATCACGGTATTGAAAAATGGAAACTTTGCCAAACTTTATACGAAGGACTGAATCCAGCAACTAAGCAGTTGCTGGAAACCATTTGTCAAGGTCACTTCCTAACCAAATTGAGCGAGGAAGCTTGGCAATTTCTCGACGATCTTTCTGAACAAACACTTCAGTGGGAAAGCACTAGACAGACCACTTCATCCACTTCATCTACTTCTTCCGGTCAGTCTAGGGCAGGCATTTATCAACTTGATATGTCTATTGCAATGAAGGCCGAAATGGCTGCAATCACGAAAAAACTAGAGGTAATTGAGAGCAAATTCTCATCGCTTTCTCCTGCCCCTGCTTTACCCACTCGCACTATATGCGCTTGTTGTTCAGATCCATCACATCTTACTGAAGAGTGCCCTTACAATCCACCCGCTCAAGTACAGGATCAAGTCAATGCTGCCTTTCAGCAGAGATAAAGAAATGATCCATACTCTTCAACTTATAATCCTGGTTGGAGGAGCCACCCAAATTTCTCCTAGAATCAAAATCAACAATAATTCCAAGGCAATAACAATTTCCAGAGGCCTCCTCCACAATAACAAGCTCATCAACAAACTCAATATCATCAACCTTTTCAACCCCAACCTTACCAAAATCAAACGAACAATTTTACACCAAACAACTTTTTTCCTCAAAACAATTTTGTTCAGCCAAATAATGATAAGGTTTCTTTGCTAGAACGAAGTTTGGATGCATTTTTAAAACAATCAACTCAATCCTCCATCAATATCCAGTCTTCCATTCAGTCTTTGGTGCAACACACTGCTTCACATGATCAAAGCATCAAAACAATTGAAGCTCAAATTGCACAACTGAATGCTGCGTTAAGCGAGCGAGAAAAGGGAAAGTTTCCATCTCAACCATTGCCAAATCCCGGTCACACACAAAATGCACATGTTGCTCATGAACAACAAAATCATAATGTGAGTGTTGTGACTATGTTGAGATCTAGAAGAGTGTTGCACAATAATGTGGGCATTACCGCTGACACCCCGGCCGCCGCTTCTTCACCATCTTCTTCTTCTTCATCTTCAGAGCCTGTTCTCCATTCTTCACAAGGCTCTAATTCGTCTACTACTCCGAACGGACCTACATCTTACTCCACGAAAACACCAGCACTGGGATCCGTTCCAACTCCGCAATCTCCTCCACAAACATTGGACTCAACAAATTTTCAAAATGTTCCATTTCCAAACAGGTTGAGATCCAATAAACCAAGTCCACAAATGGAGAAGATTATGGAGTTATTTAAACAGGTTAGCATTGACATTCCCCTCTTGGATGCAATCCAACAAGTCCCTTCTTACGCTAAAATCTTAAAGGACTTATGCACCAAGAAGAGGAAATCACAGGTACCCAAGAAAGTTTTCTTGGCTAATGCAGTGAGTGATGCTCTTACCCAACCTTTACCTCAAAAGCAAAAAGAACCTGGCTGTCCTACAATTTCAATAACTATTGGGGATAAGAAAATCAATCGCGCACTTTTAGATCTTGGTGCAAGTGTTAACCTGCTTCCTTATTCAGTATATGAGCAATTAGGCATTGGAGTGTTGAAACCCACAGATTGTACTCTCCAAATGGCCGACTGATTTATCACCCATCCTAGGGGTGAGTTAGAGGATGTGTTGATCAAGGTAGAGGACTTCATATTCCCTGTTGATTTCATTGTTATGGACACACAGCCTGTAGCTAACCCCCGGAATCAAATTCCGGTGATACTCGGTCAACCATTCCTTGCAACTTCTAATGCGGTGATCAATTGTCGAAATGGTTCGATGAACCTATCTTTTGGAAACATGACAGTTGAGCTCAACATTTTTAAGTTGGGGAATCAACCCTCCGAACCTAATACTAATATACTTGATGTTTGCTCGATCCAAGAGATCACTCAGGAGGTCTGTGAGCTCGAAAAATTTCTGTTCGATCACAACAACTTTGATGCCACTAGTGAGTTCCTCCTTGAATCTGAAACTGCTTTCCTCATACCTGATAATGATTACGAGTGTTTCACTTTTTCGAACGATTTTGAAGAATCACCACCCGAGTTTGAAACCTTTGAATTTTTGGATGAGTTAACTGAACCATCCGACTCGGTTGCTTACACTCGCTTTGAACCTTTGTTGGAATCCTTCGAGTTCGAGACAGTTTCACCAATTTTGCCTTCAATTGTTTCGCCTCCAACACTTGAACTCAAGCTATTTCCGTCTCACCTTAAATACGTTTACCTAGGTGAGAATGAGACCCTTCCTGTTATTATATCGACATCTCTAACCCCCGAGCAAGAGAAAACCCTTTTAACGGTCTTACAAAACAATCGACAAGCTTTTGGCTGGACTATGGCGGACATCAAGGGGATTAGTCCCCTCATTGTTGAACATCATATTCATATAATGGATGATGCCAAGCCAGCAAGGGACCCACAGAGACGCCTCGACCCAATCATGAAGGAGGCTGTTAAAAAGGAGATCGTAAAATGTCTTGATAGTGGTATCATTTACCCTATCTCCGATAGCCAATGGGTTAACCCCATTCATCTTGTCCCCAAGAAATCTGGCATAACGGTCATAACTAATGAGGCGAATGAGTTAATACCTACTCGCACCCAAACTGGGTGGCGAGTATGCATTGATTACAGAAAACTCAACGCCGTGACACGGAAAGACCACTTTCCATTACCTTTTATTGACCAAATGCTAGAACGATTGGCTGGGCATGAATTTTATTGCTTTTTGGATGGCTACTCTGGCTATAATCAAATTCCCATCGCCGAAAAGGACCAAGACAAGACCACATTCACTTTTCCGTTTGTTGCGTTTGCTTACCGTCGCATGCCCTTTGGGTTGTGCAATGCACCCGCTACTTTTCAGCGGTGTATTATTGGAATTTTTTCAGACATGGTTGAAAAATTCTTGGAGATCTTCATGGATGATTTCTCCATTTTCGGCGACTCCTTTGATGAGTGTTTGCTATATTTAGACGCAGTCCTTACCCGTTGTAAGGATAAGAATCTTACTCTAAATTGGAAGAAATGTCACTTTATGGTACGAGAAGGTATTGTCGTAGGACATATCATCTCGCAAAATGGCATCGAGGTAGATAAGGCTAAAATTGAAGTTATTTCCAATCTTCCTCCTCCCAAATGCGTCCGAGACATTCGAGCCTTCCTTGGCCATGCCGGTTTCTATAGACGGTTCATCAAGGATTTTAGCAAGATTGCTAGACCCTTGACTCTTTTGTTGGCCAAGGACACAACATTCGATTTCGATTCAAACTGTATGAAAGCGTTCGAGTCTTTGAAAAACTCACTTACTTTCGCTCCCATTCTTTCGTCTCCTGACTGGACGCATCCATTTGAAAGTTATATGCGATGCATCTGATTTTGCCATTGGTGCTGTCCTTGGACAGCACATCAATAAGATGCCGCATGTAATTTATTTAACTAGCCGGACATTGAACGAGGCCCAATTAAATTACACAACAACTGAGAAGGAATTCTTAGCTGTTGTGTTTGTACTAGAAAAGTTCAGGCCTTATTTAATCGGCTCTCCAGTCATCGTTTACACTGACCACTCTGCTCTTCGCCATCTTTTTGAGAAGAAGGATGCTAAATCGCGGCTTATACGTTGGATCCTCCTACTACAAGAGTTCAATCTCGTCATCAGAGATAAGAGAGGATGCGAAAACGTATTCGCCAACCATCTTTCACACCTCCCTTCTTCGCCAACGCTTCAAATTCCTATAAAAGACGTTTTCCCAGATGAGCAGCTCTTAACTGTGTCATGCGAACCTTGGTTCGCAGATATTGTAAATTATTTGGCCACCGGATTTATACCTAATGATTGGTCGAATCAGGAAATACTCCGATTCCTATCCCAAGTAAAACATTTTTACTGGGATGAACCGTATCTCTTCAAATACTGTTCCGACCAAATCATTCGTCGGTGTGTCCCCGACAACGAGTTTAAGAGCGTGCTGTCTTTTCTCCACGATCAAGCATGTGGCGAGCATTTTGGCCCTAAAAAGACAGCAGAAAAGATCTTGCAGTGTGGCTTCTGCTGGCCACAACTTTTTAAAGACGCACACGATTACTGCAAGACATGCTCCCGGTGCCAACACTTGGGCCGGATATCTCGGAGAAATGAAATGCCGCTCCAACCAATATTGGTTGTTGAAATTTTTTATGTTTGGGGGATAGACTTTATGGGACCATTTCCCAACTCTTTTGGGAACATGTATATTCTACTCGCTGTTGACTATGTTTCAAAATGGGTCGAGGCTGTGCCCAACCGAACTAATGACAACAAGGTTGTCGTTAGATTTCTCAAAGAAAACATTTTTTCTCGGTTTGCGCATCCTCACACGATTATCAATGATAATGGATCTCACTTTTGTAATAGGACTTTCGAGTCCTTAATGCGGAAATACTCCATTAGTCACAAGCTGTCAACGCCCTATCATCCCCAAACTTATGGGCAAGCCGAGATTTCGAATCGGCAGATTAAACAAATATTGGAGAAAACGGTTTCCAAAAACCGTAAAGATTGGTCATCAAAACTTATTGATGCCCTTTAGGCATTCCGTACTGCCTATAAGACCGATCTTGGCATGTCTCTATATAGGCTTAGTTATGGAAAGGCTTGCCGCCTTCCAGTTGAAATAGAGCATAAGGCATTTTGGGCAATAAAAGAGTTGAATATATCTCTAGGAGATGCGGGCAGCAATAGAAAGCTGCAGTTGAACGAATTGAACGAGCTTCGGGATGAAGCCAACGAGAACGCAGTATTTGTTAAAAACCGAACGAAGGTGTTCCACGATAAACACCTTATGCGCAAAACTTTCAAACCTGATCAACAGGTTTTACTTTACGACACTCGGTTACATTTCCATCCCGGCAAACTCAGATCTCGATGGAAAATGCCATTTTTGGTATGCACCGTATATCCGCACGGTGCGGTCGATCTAGAAAACCCGGAGGATGGTTCACTATTTAAAGTGAACAGACATAGACTTAAACCGTTCCTCACTGCGGACCCTTCGGAGGAACTCCTGTTTTTGCAGGAGTCGATTTACATTGACTGATCTTCCTCCATCTACCCCTAAATTTCGATTATCTAGCCAAAACACTGTTTGAAACAAGTTTGGGGGTATGTACCATTTGTAATTATATAAAAACAACATAAAAATATAAAAAAATGTAAAAACATTTCAAATTTTTGGAGGTATTTTTGTAAAATTTCAGAAAAAATATATATATATAAAAACTTATTTAAAAATAATTTTCTCTTTTTAGGAGGTGCTTTTTGCAAATAACCAACACACTTCCCCCTATAAATACAACCCGACCCCTCTCTGCATTTTTCATAACCCTAATTTCCACTCTCTGAAAACCCTATCCGCCGCAGCAGCCAGAGCAAGGAGATCTTACCAGAGCGCCAAGCTTCCGCCGCCGAAAGAGCCTCCTGACCGCTAATCCGCCGTGCCTTTGCTTCATCACCCTCTGAAATTTTCAGAGGAGGTTTGCATCATCTCTCCCTCTCTGTTAAATTTTTTTATACAAACCTGTGAACTTTCTGAATGGCACCAACAATGCAATTAGAACGAGATTTTTCACAAAACTTTTCTCACACATTTTACGGAAGTTATTTTGGGGAGGAGATCATACGGCGAGGGTGGAACTTTCTAATTTACAATCATCCCAATGTCTATGCTTTTCCAGATCTAGTCACTCATTTTTACGAGTGCATGTAGGAAGGTTTCCTAGCACAATATGGTTTTATTAAATTACTTTGGGGCAATAGGGAAATAATCATTGACAGGGACTTCATCCATGAAGTCACTTTAATTCCTAGATTACCTGTTCACGACCAACCCCTTCAATTTGAAGACTACATGCCCTTAATGGGTAATGACTGTTCGAGAGAACCTAGGAAGGGGATACAGGCTAGAACCCTCTTCGCCAATGTATTAACCGTGTGCCGGTGGGCACAAAACAATATTTTTGGCAGTTCACATAATACCACATTTTTCACCCCATCTCTTCATATCGTGCACACCTTAATGACTAGGAACCTTGTTAGTTGTATGTATGCCCTAGAGGCCAGTATTGTACAGATGATGTATATTATATTGGATGCTTGGACATATATAGAGAGGACTTTCTTGCTCGATATGATAGTATGCTATCTGGTTGCTCTTTATCTTAACATGTACACTTGTCTCTTGATACTGTCTTATAGTTACATGTTGGTAAAGCCCTTAGGATGTGTACTTGACTACCTGAACTATGATGCAGATCATACTAGTGGGGCCATGGTAGTCCATAAGTACATCCTTTAATGTTCCTAGTCGTAGGTGTATCGAGACAGGGCATCGATATACTACAGTAGACTAGTGTATACGCTTATCGACCAATGAGATGGGCGATGGATGATCTCATATCCATTGGTGTTTGACATCAGAGATGGTATACGAGTGCTCAGTGGAGACTGGGTACACTGGACAGACTCGCCGAGAACTCCTAGATGGTATTATACCTCACGTCAGATGGCAGTTCTCTGGTGACACTTGTGCAGGTTAGTCTGTAGACCCGAGATCGTCATAGAGTCTTGTGTGATTCCCACTGTGCTTTGATTTCCACCGTACCACGTCCAAGAGGGCGTTAAAAACGGTGGTTTTTGGGTACAGTCCCGAGTCACATGGAGGCGATGAGCGATAGGAGGGGTTTCGTCTCTCCCGGTATTGGGGGTTGATGTTGCGCTGTGCTCGATTGGCCATAACAGGAAAGTCCCTGACCAGGGATGATTTAGAGATTTACTGGTAAGTGTTACCAGTAGTATCTCGACCCGTTATGAGCCTCACATCGGCACGACTTATCGGTTATTGGGGTCTGACGTTTACCACCCCTAGACTTGATATGCGACATATCATCAGACGAGGAGACCGGACTGTGCGGGAAGTGTTAACGTTTGGCTTTTACAGGAGTTGGAGCGGGCTTTCTTGCTGATCTTCTGATCGCTCAATATCCGGGTAGCCGTTACGTCCAGCTAGTACCGCTGACGGCTTGTGGGTGCTTGATGTGATCATCGCCTACTGCCGCCGTATTGACGAGTCTTTAGAGTCCTACATAGAGGTTTTACTGGCTCAGGAAAAATGAAATAGGAGCGCATATGCTATATGTGCGGGACCGAGAATAATGCGTGTATGTGATACCGTATTCTATTCTCGCGACTTTTTGTATCGGTCGGTTATATGTGATATAGCCGGGTTATCGAATCAAGTGTTGGTTCGATAAGTCGATACATTGGATGTTAGTCGGTTATATGAGTTATGGCCGGATTATTAAGTCAAGTGTTGATTTAATAATTTATTGTATAATTGTATATTGGATATACTAATTTACATTAACTAACATTTGTTCACTTAAGGGTTTTTCTCAGATGTGCACAACTTTAATGTATATATGATATATATTAAAATGTGTTTTCTTTTTTGTATCATGGTTGTTGATACATCATTCATGGGTGTATGAGACTTACACCATGCTATTTATTATGTTGGGTTTTAATATTTAAAGTAATTACAAAATTAGTGGAGGATTAGAAAAATGCATGAAGCTTGTGGAAGCTTGTGGATGCATTGACTAAGTCCACTAAGTTTGTTTTTACTATGGATATTTTGTTAACCCAACCATAAAGGATTAGCCATGGTTATGTCTCGACATGAGTTAGTATATGATACTCACTCACCATGGTTAGGTTTCTCACTTGATCATTATCTTTCTCTCTTTATTTTCTTCATCTTCTTCCTTGAGAAAAAGAGCTCTCTAAGGTTTGATCCAAAGTGAGAAACATTGTGAGAAAATAAATTCTAAAGTGAACACAATTCCTATTTCTCCATCCTCTACTAGACTAGCACTTTAGTTTAGGGTGTTTGCTTCACTAATTCTCTAGTTAGTGAAATAGAAGCTTGAGTTTGCATCCACTCGACGTAGATCATCTTCGGCCTCGAAGACTTCAAGCAAGGACGCTCCTTTAGCCTCGTGAAGCCATGCAAGAGTCCGGAAGAACCACGATCGCAGCGAAGGGACTTCAACAAGGAGCTAAATAAGTGAAGGACCGATCTACAAAGGTTGTATTTCGTATTCACTTAGTTGTAGATGCTATTTACTTGCATGTGAAACCCTAATTTTCTAGCAAAGATCTTGTTTAGGGTTGTTAGGCACGGCTAAAATTTTAATCGGGCATGGTTGATACTTTCTTAACCCTTGTTAGAGTGCCTAGTAACCCAAAAGTGGTATCAGAGCCTAGCTAGAGCATTAGGCGACGTGTATACGAAGTTAAAACTCCGAACGAGCCCCGAAACGTCAAAACTACCCCCTCTCTAGACTTTTTTCAAGAACTATGATTTTTCTGAATTAAAAATACCTAAAAAATTCAGCAGGTAATTTTAAGCATTATTGTGCAAAACGGTGACGTAAGCCGTATGGACCTCCGCGGAACCGCGGCAATAGACTGCTTATGCCACGGATCCGCGGCCGTACAGTGAGTGTTTGATTTGCTTTTTGCACAGTAATACGCCTATATGATAGTGCTATTTTCTGGGTATTTTTAAACTGACTCAAGTGTTGAGTGTTCTGGGGATTATTTTGTATTCGTTGATTCGATCGGAAAATTTAATTTCGTTATGTTTTCCGGATATTTAGAAACTGTTAAAATGTTCGAACGGATATCATTAACTCATTATTTCCTGGCACGAAAAATTTTCAAGTGTTGAATTTTTTCTTGAGTTTAAATCTTTCGAAAAAACGTGCATGTAACGCGATGGACCCTCTAGAAGACAACAAACCTTAACTCGATTATGTGACTGTCTTGAATTGCCTTTTGAACCTTAGGGTTTGGGGCAGTACGGCGTGCCACATGTGAGGCGTTGGCTTAACCCTTCTACGGCTGGACCGTTGGTACTGTGACGTATTCTGAAATTTTTGAACTCCGCTCAAGTGTTGAGCTATTAAGGAAATCTTGGGTATTTGATTATTCGATCGGAAAGTTTAATATTGTCTATTTATCTGGAATGTGGAATTCATATAGTTAGGCATGAAATGCGAAGTATGTGATATTTCGGATTTACGATGTCTAAAGAGATTGTGGATTCCAAATGTTGTAGTTTTACACTTTCTTTTCTGCGACCGTAAGTGTAATATGTGATATCGCCGGTTTCGTTGCTATATGTCAACGACAATTGGGATGCGCATATTTGCTTACGTTGATGACATGTGATGTTATGTGTTGCTGGATATGTTATATTGGATCGTCGCGTTTCTGAATAGCCGGGGGGTTTTATGTGAGATGAGGGTTTTTATTTTCATTCATGTAAAATTAAATGTATGTAATATTCTTTTATTGGGGCACTTCCGGGATGAGGTTGATGTCACCATTTGTATATTATTTACTTTTCTGCACTAGGATAGACCCAAGGAGGAGAGCACAAGTAACCGGATTCTAGAGTCCAGTGGGAGACCAACTCGAGGAGTCGAGTCCGGGTCTCCTAACTCTAGAATTGGTAGGGTTGCTTGCCGCTCTCGTAGGGGTCTAGGGGTGTGGGTTTGGCTATTCATCGCGACCGTGGAATCCGTGTTTTATAGAGGCTCAAAATAAAACACAGACGTCCTAGTATATCCAATGTTTCATATGTTTCTTCTGCTGCGATATCTGTGATGTGATCATTTAATATGTTGTGATAGATACTGTATAGACGTTACTTATGTTTTACACCAGCGCTAGCCCTGCCCCGCTCTGCTGTTAGTTACCTAACCTAACGGTGCACGATGGGACATCGAGGTGAATGCGGATGGCATAAGTGTACGTCGTATTTATCTGTGATGTTTAGGTGACTTTAATGATGGGACTTCATTAATATGATTAATGAAAGAAAAGAAACCTAAAGGATGTTGTATAATCAAATTTTCAAAAAGGGTAGCTACAGTTTTTTGCTTTGCATAGCGATATATATGATATATCCTGCACCTTATTCGATGAGGAAAGAGCCGAGATCCCTTCACCGGGAGTGACCTCTTTAGGAAAACTGGCAGATGCTACAACACTCGGTTTGTTTTTGATTGCTTTTAAAGTTTTGCTTTGCATAGTGATATATATTATATATCCTGCACCTTATTCCATAAGGAAAGAGCCGAAATCCCTTCACCGGGAGTGACCTCTTTAGCAAAACTAATAAAAGCCTCAAAATCACTCTATTTCAAAATTCACTCGATTCTACAACGATATCAAGTTCGATACACAATAGGTTTTCAGAAAAACCCGTCGTAGCCCTCCGTCATTTCAGATAAGTCCTGCTTAGTATTCGTGCTGCGTTTGTTGACCTTGTCAAGGCGTAGTGTGCGGTAGCTGACCAGTATTTATCTATTTATGCATATGATGCAGATTGGATTAGGGTAGTCGTACGGCCTTGTTGACCTTGTCAAGGGTCGTGCGGGTGGATTTAATTCAATCAAGAAATGACGGATTGAACTTGACTTACTGTCTATGGTTTGTTGACCTTGTCAAGGTCATAGATCGTTTGGGGCAAAATATTATCGGGAATTTCAAGTGTTGAAATTTGTAATGAGGTTGCATACCTTCTATGAGATAGTTGGATCCCGATACCCACTGCGAGTAATTGTTACTCCTGGGAGAGTTTTACACAGGACAATTAGCCGATCAAGTAGGTGTCTAGAAAGGTGTGAACGGGGTTACGCCTCTGGGAAAACGAGGTTTACTTTAATTAGGTCCGTGCGAAAGCACCGGGAACCTCCCTCAAAGTACCGACACTGGCCTGGCTGAAAGATTGGCGAAATTGTAGGGTGTAATTAATCCCGGCTAGTCTTTTCCTTTTAGGGTTTGAAGGAAGATTTCATAAAAACAGTGGGAGCCATCCTAATTAGATAAAATAATAACCAATCTGATCTTGCAAGAGCATACGCTAAAGTGTTTTCTTCTCTCTCTCTCTCTCCAGGTAGAGACCATATCATGCCTTAATAAAGATAATAATATGGATGTATTGACCGAACCCGCATGTTATACTGTGCTGGGGAACGTTAGTTCCGTTCTTTCTTATAAAAGTTATAAGACTGAACAGGATATAGGGGAATACCAGGATTCCCATGCCACCCGAATGAAGAAAGTACAAGTTGATGCATTTTCTTCGAGTGTGTTCGTTACAGAGAACTGTTTCTCCATTTCCTCTACATCCTGGGTATTAGATATCGGGTCAGGATCCCATATATGTAATCAGTTACATGGGCTTAGGAAAGGTAGAGAACTTGGAGAAGGTGATAAAGACATAAGGGTTGGAAATGGTGCAATTGTTGCAGCTAGAACCGTCGGGGAATATCACCTTGTATTGCCAACTGGTAATACATTAATTCTGAACGAATGCTATTACATTCCGAACCTGATATGCAACATTATATCGGTTTCTTTGTTGAGTAAAGAAGGATATAATTTTGTATTACAGGATAATGTTATGAACATTTTTCTAAACCAAAAGTTGGTTGGATCAGGCACGATGTGCAATGGCATTTATGTTCTAAATCAATCAACAGTTCTGACTATAACAAACACAAACAAAAGGAAGAGTTCAGAACTGAACGAATCCTTCTTGTGGCATTGTAGACTGAGTCACATCAATGTGACACGACTAGCTAAGTTGCATAAGGATGGATATTTGAATCCGTTTGAATTTTCATCTTATGACACTTGCCAGTCATGTCTCAAAGGCAAGATGACCAAAACTCAGTTTACGGGACACGGAGAGAGAGTTACGGAACTCTTGGGACTGGTACATAGTGATGTATGCGGCCCCATGTCTACGCATGCCAGGAATGGTTCTGCGTACTTCATTACATTCACTGACGATCTCTCTAGATTCAGATATGTGTTCCTGATGAAACACAAATCAGAAGCTTTTGAGAAATTTAGAGAATATAAACAAGAAGTCGAGAACCAAACCGTGAAAAGTATTAAAATCCTTCGATCAGATCGAGGAGGAGAATACTTGAGCAATGAATTCCTGGACTTACTAAAAGAGAATGGGATTCTCTCTCAGCTGACTCCTCCATATACACCACAGCACAACGGTGTATCGGAACGTAGGAACCGCACCCTATTAGATATGGTGCGCTCTATGATGAGCACAGCTGAGTTACGTATTTCCTTCTGAGGGTATGCGCTGGAGACAGCAGCATACCTATTGAATCAAGTTCCATCTAAATCTGTACCTACCACACCATATGAGATATGGAGTGGGAAAAGGCCATATCTTAAACGAGTTAAGATATGGGGTTGTCCGGCCTATGTCAAAAGACAAAATCCGGACAAACTCGAAGCACGGTCGGTTCTTTACAAGTTTGTGGGATATCCAAAGAACTCATATGGGTATTTTTTCCTACCACAGTGAGGAACAAAAGGTGTTTGTTGCTCAACATGCCACCTTTTTAGAAAAGGAATTTCTTGTAAAAGAAATTAGTCGCAAAGTGGTAGAGCTGGAAGAGGTTCCAGATACACAAACTGCAACTGAAGATTTAGTGGAACCAGAGGATTCAGTAGTTCCCAACGAACCTTAGCCTCTCCGCCGATCTAGTAGGGTTCTTCACCCACCTGAGAGATACTACGGTTTTCTCATGGATGGTGGGAGCGAGGATTGCATCATGGTTGATGATGACCCAACTAGCTTCGAGCAGGCCATCACGAGTGGGGACTTGGTGAAATAGCTGGATGCAATGCGGTCCGAGATGGAATCCATGTACACCAACAAAGTATGAACTTTGGAAGTTGCTCCTGAAGGGGTAAAACCCATTGGGAGCAAGTGGATTTTCAAGAAAAAACTTGGTGTAGATAGGAAAGTGGAGACTTTCAAAGCTAGACTTGTTGCAAAGGGTTTTCATCAAAGACCAGGTATGGACTATGACGAAACCTTTTCTCCAGTGGCTATGCTTAAATCCATCCGGATCATGCTTGCCATTGTTGCATATCATGACTACGAAATCTGGAAAATGGATGTTAAGACCGCCTTTCTAAACGGTGATTTAGAAGAGTGTGTGTACATGACTCAGCCAGAGGGCTTCGTAGATAGTGGGAGCAGCGGGAAGGTGTGCAAAATGCTTAAATCCATTTATGGATTAAAGCAAGCATCGCGGAGTTGGAACATCTGCTTTGACGTCGTTATCAAAGAGTTTGATTTCGTCAAAAACGTAGATGAACCTTGTATCTACAAGAAGGTGGCAGAGAGTAAGGTTGTCTTCCTCGTATTGTACGTGGACGACATACTCTTGATAGGAAATGACATTCCTATGCTGCAATCGGTCAAGCTCTTCTTATCACAAAGATTCTCAATGAATGATCTAGGTGATGCCTCCTGCATACTGGGAATTATGATCTATAGAGATAGATCCAAACGGATACTGGGATTGTCCCAATCCAGGTACATTGACACCATACTAAAGAAGTTTAGTATGAAAGAATCCAAGCGTAGGAACTTACCCACGATCTCTGGACTCACTCTCTACAAAGAGATGTCTCCCAAGACTGGTTTGGAGAGATCTCGCATGCAAGGGATACCCTATACTTCGGCTGTAGGCTCTATCATGTATGCGATGCTATGTACCAGACCCGATATAGCACACTCACTAGGTGTAGTGAGTAGGTGTCAAGTTGATCCTGGAGAGAGTCACTGGACAGCTGTGAAGAGCATTCTCAAGTACGTACGAAGGACTAAAGAGATGCTCTTGGTGTATGGTAACGGAGAACTCCAAGTGGGGTCCTTTACCGATTCGAGCTTCCAGAGTGATAAGGAAGACTCTATGTCGCACTCGGGATTTGACTTTACCCTTTACGGAGGGGTGGTTAGCTGGAAGAGTTCCAAGCAGGAAACCGTGGCAGACTCGACGATGGAGGCTGAATACATCGCTGCCAACTATGCTGCCAAAGAGGCTGTCTGGATCAAGAAGTTCATTACTGAACTTGGAGTGGTTCCATCCATTGAGCATCCAATACCTTTGTATTTTGATAACAATGGAGCGGTGGCTTTGGCCAAGAAACCCAGGTCCCATCAGCGATCCAGGCATATTCTGAGGCGGTATCACCTGATCTGGGAGATAGTTGATCGCCGGGAGATTGAGGTCAGGAGGGTTGACACGAAGAACAACACAGCGGATCCATTCACGAAGGTCATTCCCCAGATACAGTTTGAGAGACTCTTCGGGATGCTTGGTATGCGACACTACAGCAGCTGGCCCTAGTGCAAGTGGGAGATTGTTAGTTGTATGTATGCCCTAGAGGCCAGTATTGTACAGATGATGTATATTATATTGGATGCTTGGACATATATAGAGAGGTCTTTCTTGCTCGATATGATAGTATGTTATCTGGTTGCTCTTTATCTTAACATGTATACTTGTCTCTAGATACTGTCTTATAGTTACATGTTGGTAAAGCCCTTAGGTGTGTACTTGACTACCTGGACTATGATGCAGATCATACTAGTGGGGCCATGGTAGTCCATAAGTACATCCTTTAATGTTCCTAGTCATAGGTGTATCGAGACAGGGCATCGATATACCAGAGTAGACTAGCGTATACGCTTCTCGACCCATGAGATGGGCGATGGATGACCCCATATCCATTGGTGTTTGACATCAGAGATGGTATACAGGTGCTCAGTGGAGACTGGGTACACTGGACGGACTCGCCGAGAACTCCCAGATGGTATTATACCTCACGTCAGATGGCAGTTCTCTGGTGACACTTGTGCAGGTTAGTTTGTAGAATCGAGATCGTCATAGAGTCTTGTGTGATTCTCATTGTGCTTTGATTTCCACCTCACCACGTCCAAGAGGGCGTGCAAAACGGTGGTTTTTGGGTACAGTCTCGAGTCACATGGAGGCGATGAGCGATAGGAGGTGTTTCTTCTCTCCCGGTATTGGGGGTTGATGTTGCGCTGTGCTCGATTGGCCATAACAGGGAAGTCCCTAGCCAGGGCTGATTTAGAGATTTACTGGTAAGTGTTACCAGTAGTTTCTCGACCCGTTATGAGCCTCACATCGGCATGACTTATCGGTTATTGGGGTCTGACGTTTACCACTCCTAGACTTGATATGCGACATATCAGACGAGGAGACCGGATTGTGCGGGAAGTGTTACTGTTTGGCTTTTACAGGAGTTGGAGCGGGCTTTCTTGCTGATCTTCTGATCGCTCAATACCCGGGTAGCCATTACGTCCAGCTAGTACCGCTGACGGCTTGTGGGTGCTTGATGTGATCATCACCTACTTCCGGCGTATTGACGAGTCTTTAGAGTCCTACATAGAGGTTTTACTGGCTCTGGCAAAACGAAATAGGAGCGCATATGTGATATGTGCAGGACCGAGAATAATGCGTGTACGTGATACCGTATTCTATTCTCGCGACTTTTTGTATCGGTCGGTTATATATGATATAACCGGGTTATCAAATCAAGTGTTGATTCGATAAGTCGATACATTAGATGTTAGTCGGTTATATGAGTTATGACCGGATTATTAAGTCAAGTGTTGATTTAATAATTTATTGTATAATTGTATATTAGATATACTAATTTACATTAACTAACATTTGTTCACTTAAGGGTTTTTCTCACATGTGCACAACTTTAATGTATATATGATATATATTAAAATGTGTTTTCTTTTTTGTATCATGGTTGTTGATACATCATTCATGGGTGTATGAGACTTACACCATGCTATTTATTATGTTGGGTTTTAATATTTAAAGTAATTACAAAATTAGTGGAGGATTAGAAAAATGCATGTAGCTTGTGGATGCATTGACTAAGTCCACTAAGTTTGTTTTTACTATGGATATTTTGTTAACCCAACCATAAAGGATTACCCATGGTTATGTCTCTACATGAGTTAGTATATGATACTCACTCACCATGGTTAGCTTTCTCACTTTATCATTATCTTTCTCTCTTTATTTTCTTCATCTTCTTCTTTGAGAAAAAGAGCTCTCTAGGGTTTGATCCAAAGTGAGAAACATTGTGAGAAAATAAATTCTAAAGTGAACAAACTTCCTATTTCTCCATCCTCTACTAGACTAGCACTTTAGTTTAGGGTGTTTGCTTCACTAATTTTCTAGTTAGTGAAGTAGAAGCTTGAGTTGGCATCCCTTCGACGTTGATCATCTTCGGCCTCGAAGACTTCAAGCAAGGACTCTCCTTTAGCCTCGTGAAGCCATGCAAGAGTCCGGGAGAACCACGATCGCAGCGAAGGGACTTCAACAAGGAGCTAAAGAAGTGAAGGACCGATCTACAAAGGTTGTATTTCGTATTCACTTAGTTGTAGATGCTATTTACTTGCATGTGAAACCCTAATTTTCTAGCAAAGATCTTGTTTAGGGTTGTTAGGCACGGCTAAAACTTTAATCGGGCATGGTTGATGCTTTCTTAACTCTTGTTAGAGTGCCTAGTAACCCTGCAGTAGTATTAGAGCCTAGCTAGAGCATTAGGCGACGTGTATACGAAGTTAAAACTCCGAACGAACCCCGAAACGTCAAAACGACCCCCTCTCTGGACTTTTTTCAAAAACTGTGATTTTTCTGAATTAAAAATTCCTAAAAAATTTGGCAGGTAATTGTAAGAATTATTGTGCAAAACGGTGACGTAAGCCGTACGGACCGCCGCGGAACCGTGGCAATAGACTGATTGTGCCGCGGATCCACGGCCGTACAGAGAGTGTTTGATTTTCTTTTTGCATAGTAATACGCCTATATGATAGTGTTATTTTCTGGGTATTTTTAAACTGACTCAAGTGTTGAGTGCTCTGGGGATTATTTTGTATTCGTTGATTCGATCGGAAAATTTAATTTCGTTATGTTTTCCGGATATTTAGAAACTGTTAAAATGTTCGAACGGATATCATTAACTCATTATTTCCCGGCACGAAAAACTTTCAGGTGTTGAATTTTTTCTTGAGTTTAAATCTTTCGGAAAAACGTGCATGTAACGGGATGGACCCTCTAGAAGACAACAAACCTTAACTCGATTATGTGACCGTCTTGAACTGCCTTTTGAACCTTAGGGTTTGGGGCAGTACGACGTGCCACATGTGAGGCGTTGGCTTGACCCTTCTACGGCTGGACCGTTGGTACTGTGACGTATTCTGAAATTTTTGAAATCCGCTCAATTGTTGAGCTATTAAGGAAATCTTGGGTATTTGATTATTCGATCGGAAAGTTTAATATTGTCTATTTATCTGGAATGTGGAATTCATATAGTTAGGCATGAAATGCGAAGTATGTGATATTTCGGATTTACGATGTCTAAAGAGATTGTGGATTCCAAATGTTGTAGTTTTACACTTTCTTTTCTGCGACCGTAAGTATAATATGCGATATCGCCGGTTTCGTTGCTATATGTCAACGACAATTGGGATGCGCATATTTGCTTACGTTGATGACATGTGATGTTATGTGTTGCTGGATATGTTATATTGGATCGTCGCGTTTCTGAATAGCCGGGGGGTTTTATGTGAGATGAGGGTTTTTATTTTCATTCATGTAAAATTAAATGTATGTAATATTCTTTATTGGGGCACTTCCGGGATGAGGTTGATGTCACCATTTGTATATTATTTACTTTTCCGCACTAGGATAGACCCAAGGAGGAGAGCAAAAGTAACCGGGTTCTAGAGTCCAGTGGGAGACCTACTCGAGGAGTCGAGTCCGGGTCTCCTAACTCTAGAATTGGTAGGGTTGCTTGCCGCTCTCGTAGGGGTCTAGGGGTGTGGGTTTGGCTATTCATCGCGACCGTGGAATCCGTGTTTTATAGAGGCTCAAAATAAAACACGGACGTCCTAATATATCCAATGTTTCATATGTTTTTTCTGCTGCGATATTTGTGATGTGATCATTTGATATGTTGTGATAGATACTGTATCTATTTTTACATGCATGGAGGTATACCCATTAGGCCTCTTATTGAGAGCGTATCCACGTCCTATACCCGCTTGACTGATGTATGGTCACAAACAGAACCGGCCGAACATATACCCGCCAGGACACCTAGCTCCAGCTCGACCGCGAGCGATGAAGAGCTAACCCCTGCTGTGCAAGCGCGCTTACTTCGAAGAAACAATAGGGGGATAGAAAGATTGATTGGAATGATGATGCAGCATGATCAGCGTCTAACACAAGTAGAGCAGGGATAAGAACCCTGTTAGCTAGAGAGGAACGTTCCCGTTCACGTTCAAGGGGATGCCGAGGGCCTGAGCAGTGAGGGCACTGCTTTTGGTAAGTTTGGGGGAGGAGGTGGTTTGTAAATAGTTATCATTGCATTGCATATTTTAATTTTTGTACATATTTTTTTTCTTTCTTTGCATGTTTAATTCTCCATTGCATCTTCATAAAAAATTATAAAAAGTAAAAAATAAAAATAAAAATATATATATAAAAGAAAAAACATCAAATAAAAAATTGAAAAACTAAAAAGATAATTTTTTTTATCAACTTGGCCATATTTGACTTAAGTTTGACAAGACGGTTAACTAGCTAGGAAAAACTAGATCCTAAATTTAGTAAATTAAAAACCCTAAAAATAACCTTTCTTAAAGTTTAACGGTAGAAAATATATGTCCTTGTAGTTTATTTAGAAATAGGCAAATTTTGAGTTCAGTTCTTGGGCTAAGTCAAAATAAGGGAAGAATATTGAAATTTTTATTGAAGTGTAAGTCTGAAAAATAATTCTGAACCTTTACTCTAAATTCTGAAAATATATACCCTACAACTCGCACATACACGCACCTTGAAACTTGGGATACTAGAGCATACCTTAAATTGCTCTTGTCTAAAATCCTTAGTATGAGAAAAAATTAAATAAAAGTATAAGTGTGAATAAAGAGATAAAAAAAAATGAACACTGGTTTTGTAATTACTTAAGGCTGCGTAAAATAAAATATATATATATAGCAAGGGTGCTTTATCACTTAGTACCTTAGACCAACTGGTTTGGGAGTCACTGCTAAAGCCTTAGCTATTACAAGACGTGGAATTACGCCTTAATGCGCAAACATATTTTGTAATCGATCTTTAGTACCTCAAGAAGTATTAACGGTCGCATGAAGGATGTGTGAGCAATTTCATCTAAAATTCACCAACTAAAATTACTTTGGACAATGGATAAGAGTATGATAGCTTGAATTGAATTTCCAAGTGTAGGGGTGATACATACACACACGTAGGAATATATGATTAGGGTTTGGATGAGAGAAAGGAATGAAAAATAGGACTTATATCTTCAGTAGAGATGATAAAAATTCCTAAGTTGAGATGGAACCTTAGAAGGAAAATTCAAGAGATGCTAAAAGCTAAATAAATTTACAGAACATATACAATCTTAAGTTAAATGATATATGAGTGTGAAAAATACGGGCTGATGATTTCTAAGTTGAAGATAATAGAATTTCTTGTTAGAACACCGAATTGAAGAATGAAAGTCAATAGGCCAAATTGATCGGATTTTGTGGGTAGTATCTGCTGAAAACCCTCAGGAGACAACACTCCTCCTACCAGGGACACCTAGAGGTTTAACGGCTTGTTGCACGTGCTCAGTGCAATCGCGTTTCCCTGCGAAAGTGAGGTTAGGTTTTTTCGAGAATAAAATTAGTTTTGCTCAGGACGAGTAAAAGATAAGTTTGGGGGTATTTGTTCATATCAGAATTTTGCATTATTATATTCCCCATTCTTAATCATACTGCAAATAAATAGGTGCTTTTGATCCATGTCTGCTAAATAGTTGCAGGTTACAGGTTCTCAAAACAATACAGTGAAATTCAGGAAAAGACGCTACAAATGTGAGACTACGACCAATAAATAGATGAATCTGTATGATGCCGCCTACAGTTTAAGGAACAAATGAAGATCAATGAACAGTTCGATTGCACAAAGTACGAGGGCAACACAAAGATTCAAGACTTCAATGCGAAGCTAACGGTAAAAGTCCATAAATTCTGTACTGTTGGAAATCTGGAAGAAAGTAGAAAAGAGTCTGAAGAACCAAGTGAAGAAAACAGAAGAAAAAGGCAACATGAAGTAACCCTAGAAAGATAAGACAGAGAGCCCCCAAGATGGCCGCGGATCCGCGGCCAAACATGGCATTCTGCCGCGGATCCGCAGCCGTGCTGTGCACGTGTCGGTGCACGTGTCGGTGGGTGTCGGTGCATTGACCCGGCTTTCTTTGGGTAGTCTTGTAATTTCATATGTGAATCAGATATAAACCCTAGGGTTTCTCCTATCTATAAATAGGAAAACCTACAGCTCTTTTGGGGCATGCCTCTTTTTAATTCTAGTTTAAATTCTTAATTCCATTGTAATCGTCAAGAGTGCATCAATAAAGTAAGTGTTCTTCATTTTTTATCTTGTGTTCTGAATTTATTTTTCTGCAATTTTTATCTGTCTTTATTTATCTGCAGGTTAATTAGTTTATTAAAAAGGAAAATTATAAAAAATGAATTTCATCGTAACCATCCTAATGAGTGAGTAGTTCCTCACTTGTTAGGGTTAGGATTGGGTAGGTTTGAGAGATGGAAATCTCTCACTCCTTTCTTGCCCATATAATATTTTAATTAGGACTTTATTTGAATCAAACACACACTGCTCACTACGGCATCCTATCCTACGAGATAGCGGTGATTCCCTAGTTAGACCGGTTGTGGTTGATTTACATAGAGGTTAGGTCTAAGAATTAAGAAAGGACGGGCAAGGACCAAAAGGAAGAAACGAAGTTTCTTCCTAGTCGTGCTAATCCCCTTTTTTGATTATTACCCTAACACCTAAGTTCTTAATTAGGGCAAAGGAAGCAGTGAGTTAAGTTCTTTTTTCCAAACTAACCTAATCCTAATCCTAGCAAGGCTTTAAATCAAATTAAATTCAATCTTAGTTTTTATAAATTCAAAACCTACCAAAAATAGGAATTAAGTTGTTAGAACAATTAGAAAAGAACACGTTTTCCCTGTGGACCGACCCGTACTCAATCGGCTAGCTACCAAGCGACACCGTTATTGATTGCGGTATTCTATTCTTTGATTTTAAAACGCAAGAAAAAGATCTCTCTCAATCACTTGACGACAGGGAGGTCAGGGTTTGACATGTATCCGTGTCGAAGCGTTGCTTGACGACAAGGAGGTCAGGGGTTGACATGTATCCGAGTCGAAGCGTTGCTTGACGACAGGGAGGTCAGAGGTTGACATGTATCCGTGTCGAAGCGTTGCTTGATGACAGGGAGGTCAGGGTTTGACATGTATCTATTTCGAAGCGTTGCTTGACGACAGGGCGGTCTGGGTTGACATGTATCCGTGTCGAAGCGTTGATTTACGACAAGGAGGTCAGGGGTTAACATGTATTTGTGTCGAAGCGTTGCTTGACGACAGGGAGGTTAGGAGTTGACATGTATCCGTGTCGAAGCGTTGCTTGACGACAAGAAGGTCAGGGGTTGACATGTATCCATGTTGAAGCTTTGCTTGACGACAGGGAGGTCAGGGTTGACATGTATCCGTGTCGAAGCGTTGCTTTACGACAAGGAAGTCAGGGGTTGACATTTATCCATGTCGAAGTGTTGCTTGACGACAGGGAGGTCAGGGTTTGACATGTATCCGTGTCGAAGCATTGCTTGACGACAAGGAGGTCAGGGGTTGACATGTATCCGTGTCGAAGCGTTGCTTGACGACAGTGAGGTCAAGGGTTGAAACTAGGTTGTCTATGCACCATAGAGTCTTGGAACTGGGAACTTTGTCGTGGCTCCGATTGATGATGTCGCGTCCGTGCTCTGTTGGCATGAGGAGGAACGCCGTTGTTGGTCTCTAGGCTGTAGAGGTGGCCGTCGAGATTTGAAACTAGGGACTTTGCAATGGCTCCGCTTCGTTGCGACCTTGAGGTCGGTTGTTGACGTTGCATTTGCATCCTGCTGTAGTTGAGAAGGAACACCGTGTTGGTCTTCTGGTATGCAGATATTGCCGCTGAGACCTGACTCTCCCTTTGGTAGAGTTTGTTGGGACATGTGTTTCCTTTTTTGTTTATGCCCATGGATTGTATACATGGGTCGGAATGGACTTACCAGCAGGGCAAAAGTTTCATTTTATATGTATTTTTTGTTTTCTTTCCGCGATGCTCTATCATTTCAGCTTTTTGTATCGCGAAAATCGCGATTGCCCAATCTTTTCGGCTATTTTCACGGTGCCCAATTATTTCGGCTATTTTCTTTTTACTCGCTGCTTTTTATTGCGAGTTGCCCGTTGGCATGAGGAGGAATGCCGTTGTTGGTCTCTATGCTGTAGAGGTGGCCATCAAAATTTGGAACTAGGGACTTTTCCATGGCTCCGCTTCGTTGCGACCTTGAGGTCGGTCATTGACGTTGCGTCTGCATCCTGCTGGAGTTGAGAAGGAACGCCGTGTTGGTCTTCTGGTATGCAGATATTACCGCTGACACCTGACTCTCCCTTGGTAGAGTTTGTTGGGACATGTGTTTCCTTTTTTGTTTATGCCCATGGATTTTATACAGCGGTCGGTATGGACTTACCTGCAGGGCAAAAGTTTCATTTTATATGTATTTTTTGTTTTCTTTCTTCGATGCTCTATCATTTCAGCTTTTTGTATCGCGAAAGTCGCGATTGCCCATTCTTTTCGGCTATTTCTCACGGTGCCCAATCATTTCGGCTATTTTCTTTTTACTCGCTGCTTTTTATTGCGAGTTGCCCAATCATTTCGGTTGTTTTTGTATGCATATATTTTACTTGCTAATTTTGTTGCAAGTTGCCCTATCATTTTGGCTGTTTCATATGCATTTATGGCTCACTGGTTTTAAGCCATGACTGAGGGGCTTGGGATCTGACACCGATTCGGGCATCAGCATCGCTACAACTGGGATATTGCCAGGTGCGAATCATAATTTTCCTTTGCCGGTTCAAACAAAGGTGGCTTAGCAAACAGGGTTAAGATCCTGTCAACTAAGGCTTTTGACTTCATGAGCTGTAAGGGTCTCATAAAGGTGTTTCTCCTTACGAGACATGAGGATCTCGTAAGTGCGCTTTCTCCTTAGGAATCGTGAGGATTCTTAAGTGTATGTTCTCTTGTAAGTCGTAAGGATCTTGCAAGAGTGTTTTCTCCTTATAAGTCCAGAGGACATACAAGGGTCGTTCACCATGTGATGATATCACTCATTGCTGGTGGGACTCTGTTGGGGAAATGTTTATTAGTGCCCGTGGATTGTATACAAGGGCCAGAATTGGACCGCCTGTAGGGAAGTTTGGAAAATGTGATGGCTTAAGAACAGGTTCAGATCCCTGTAACTTAAGGCTTTTGAATCTTATGAGCCTTGAGGATTTCATAAAGCGAATTCTCCTTACGAGTCGTGAGGATTTCGTAAGTGTTTTTTTTTTCTCCTTAGGAATCGCGAGGATTCTTAAGTGTATTGTTTCCCTTTGTGAGTCGTAAGGATCTCATGCCGGTATTTTCTCCTTACAAGGTCGAGAGGAATTTGCAAGTGTCTTTTAACGAGATTGCGCCCTTTCGAGTTTTCACAAACTCACCGGTAGCCCTACTATTTTTACTCACGGATACCTTTCGGGTTTTCATCCGTGCCCATTTCGCTTATGGACGTACCGTTTTTTTTGCGTCGGCCTTCGGATACTGCGTAGTAGTTTTAAGGACGTTACGGTCCGTATTAGTTTTAGGACATCTCGGTCCGTTGTTAGTTTTAGGACATCTCGGTCCGTTGTTAGTTTTAGGACATCGCGGTCCTTTGTTAGTTTTAGGACATCTCGGTCCGTTGCCTTGGAGGCGAGGTTTCGCTTGGCACTACTTATAGAGTTTGGACTCAGGAAGATAGCGAGCGGACATAGGCGTCGTCATCTATCATTAACCTGGTTCGTGACTCGTCAGGCGTAGTATTTTTTCAAAAACCGGCCGTTTATTGGCCTGAAAGGTCTTTCGCCATGCATATCCATGAGTAGATAGACCCCACCTTGGTAGACTTTGTCTATGATATACGGGACCTCATAGTTCGCCTCGAATTTCCCTCGTTTGGAACGATTTGGGATCATAGGTCTCTTGACGATTAGCACGAGTTCGCCTTGGCGGAATGTTCTCGGCCTAGTCAATCTTTCGTATGAGCGCGTCATCTTTGCTTTGTAAGACACCAAGTTTTGTTGTGCCATGAGCCGAGTTTCATCAAGGGCGTCGAGCTCCTCAAGGCGAAGATGAGTATTCTACTCGTCTGTTATCTCATAGTGAACCGCCACTCATAGGGAGGTTAGCTCTATCTCGAGGGGGAGTACCGCTTCCGTGCCGAATACCAATGCATACGGCGTTGTGTTTGTGGCCGTTTTGAATGTGGTCTGATACGCCCAAAGAGCTTCATGCAGTCTCTCGTGCCAGTCCTTCTTATTTTTGGACACCGTCTTCTTTATGATCTTTGTCAAGGTCTTGTTGAAGGCCTCAGCTAGAACGTTAGCTCGGGGATTATAGACCGAAGAGTATCTCCAGTCTATATTATGTTGTTGTGTGAAGCGGCTGATTCTGTGACTTCTGTAGGCTGGCCCATTATCGGAGATAATCCGTCGTGGAGTGCCGAACCGATAGATGACGTGTGTCTTGAAGAAATGGAGGATATTCTCCGTCTTCACTTCTCTCAGCGGTACTGCTTCTGCCCACTTAGAGAAGTAATCGGTTGTCGCCAATATGAACCGATGTCCTCTGGATGATGCTAGTTCGATCGGCCCAATTATGTCAGTTCCGCACATTTCGAACGGCCAGCTAGCCACCGTTGGGTGTAGCAGATTTGAATGCTGGTGGATGAAGTCCCCGTGAATTTGGCACGAGTAGCACTGCTTCGCGTATTCGAGGCATTCCTGAATCATCGTGGGCCAATAGTAGCCCATCCTTTTGATCTTCAGCTTCATCTTTGGGCCGGCTTGGTGAGATCCGCAGAATCCGTCGTGAGTTTCTTGGACGACTTTCCTCGCTTCTTCTGGTCCCAGGCATCTTAGCCACAGAGAGTCGAACGATCTCTTATAGAGAGTATCATTGGCGAAGGCGAAAGACAGAGCTCGTTTCATGAGCTGATGTCTTGAGTATGCATCTTCAGGTGTTCGACGGGATTTGAAGTAGACTATAAAGACTTCTCTCCAATCCTTAACCTTTTTCTGGTCCTCTGTTTGTAAGGCTGTCTCCTTGGTCGCTCCCTTTTCTTCAGACGGCTCCGGAGCTATTTCTGCCGGTGCAAGAACCCGACGGCTTTGCACAACGATCCTTACGTCATCGAGGTTTTCGTCAGCCAGTTCTTTAGCGAGCTTGGCTAATGCGTATGCCTTGCTATTTTCCACACGCGGAATGCTTTCCAGAGTGTAGGAGGGAATTTGAGTCAGGAGTTGCTTCACTCTCTCACCGTATTTTACCATCTCTGGTTTGCACGTTTGATTGTCGCCGTTTACTTGGCTAACGACCAATTGGGAGTCTCCGTATATGAGGAGGTTTTCAATTCCCATGTCGACAGCGATCTCAAGCCCTGCTATCAAAGCTTCATATTGGTCGGGCTCCACTCTAGAATTGGTGTGCTGTTCGCCGCACTCGTAGGGAGTACAGGTTGACCCAAGGAGGGGTGCTCAAGTTACCGGATTCCGTGAAGTGTTGGGTGGTCCATTCACTTTGCTGAAGGGGGCTGCCTCGCTTCAGGTTTTGGCGGGTAACTTGCCGCGCTCGTAGGGGTCTAGGAGTTCATTGCACAGGCTATCCACAAGACCAGGGGAACGTCGGGTTTTCAATTGTGGCTCAGAGGAAACCCGGGGCTCCCAGATTATCTGTATTGTTCTGTGATGCTTATTACTTTTCTGTGATGTTGCATTTATCATGCATGGGACGATTATTATATATATACATATATACTAGTAGATGTTGTATATGTTTTGCATGTGCGCTAGTCCAGTCCCCGCTCTGTCGTTAGTTAAGTAACCTAATGGGTGATGACGGAATCCAGTGGCGAATGCGGATGGCATATACGTACATTTTATTTTCGTTCTTTTCTGGTATAATTAATTGATGGGACTGTGTTGATTCTTATCAATGCAAGAAAAATAAACCTATATATATATGATGTTGTTGGAACCAAGTTTTTTTAAAAAACTGACATTACATACGTATGCTTTTGCTTTGCATAGTGGTATTCGGTTATGAATATCCAGCACCTCATTCGACGAGGCAAGGGCCGAGATCCCTTCATCGGGAGTGACCCCTTGGCAGAAGTTTGCGTCAACGTAATAACTTCACTATAGTCAATTACTTTTTGCTTTGCATCGTGGTATTCAGTTTGGAATATCCTGCACCTCATTCGACGGGGAAAGAGACAAGATCCCTTCACCGGGAGCTACCGAACTCTACGTCTTGACTAGGTCAACATACGTAGCACGAATACTAAGCAATACTCGTCTGAAACGACGGAGGGCTACGGCTGGTTTTTGGTGAAAAACCTTTAACGTAATAAACTTGATATCGTTGAAGGAATCCAAGTGGTTTTACAAAAGTATAGTAGCGAAAACTTTTGCTAAATAGGAGAATCAATTCGTTCAGAAAATCTCTCATTAAGAGATTTTGATCAACAAAAAGTGATCTTTTAGATCAATTGATGAATTTTATTCACCGTTGGATTTTTAATCCAAGGATATTTCTTTTGTCGTTCTTAACAAATTTAGGAAGATATTTCCTTGCACAGAATTTTTCTGTAAATTGGTGATTTTTAATCACTATTGGATCTTTAATCCAACGGCGCTCTGTTTTTACAGAGCGTAATCTTTCTTATTTAGAAAGATCCAAGAAAGTATTTTCCAAATAAGGCTTTTAATCCCTTTTAATTAGAATTCATTTTTATCAGTCCAGAAGACATAAGAGTCTATCACGTGTAGCACGTGACCCCACCAAATTAAGCTGACCCAAGGGTGTCACGTGTTATCACGTAAGTTTCTTTTTGTCCCACTTGTTTGCTTTATTCTGGCGCCTGTATACTTTACTTATAGAGGTCACGTGTCTGCATGTGAGGTTCAGTTTTGGCTTAGTTTTGTTAAACGAAGCGCCTATCACGTGTGGGCACGTGATGCTCCACTTGGGGACTTTCTCCATTGCTCTATTTACATATTTATTTTCCGTAAGGGAACATATGGCTTGTAAGAGTCCACATGCTCGTCGGCAACCATAGGAGGTGCCTATTGAGGAAATCATTCCTCGTTTTGCTGCACGCTTGGTGGACCCTGCTCTTACGGATGACCAATGCGATACGGTGCTGTACGAGCTCTTGACTCGCAGAGGATTTCCTCTCCCCATCGGCTCTATTTGGCTTCAAATGGTCTTCTTGTCCATGCTCGATGACATCCCTCCTCATCCAGCGGAGATGACTCCGGCAATGCTCGACGCCGCAGAGGACAAGATCTAGTGCTTTCACGAGGCACTTTTGATTACCACAGCTCTGAGGGATCGCTCTGTTCAGCTGCTAAGCCAGATACGGGCTCAGCGGGTCGTCATGTCTGCCTTCGCTGATGAGCACGGTGCTGACCGATGGGAAGCGACTGTTCGTGATGATCTCCGCTTTGACATGGTGGAGAAGAAAGTGAGGGAGTTAGATAATTTTATCCATAGTTTTGTGAATCCCTATACTTTTGATCCCATGTTTGGTGATCTATTTCCTGTAGAATAAAATGATCCATTACATGCTTTCTTTTTGTCGTTGACCACCAAGTGCTCCCTTTTTAACTCTTGTTCTTCCTTTGATGTGTGCATGTGCGTATATGAATGAGCCTAGTTTCACACATTTCTATAAACGAAACTTAAACCGGTATAAACAGGCACAAATAGCTCTTGGCCGAAGATTTTGGCGGGAACAAATGCCCCCCACTACTTTTCCCATGTAAGTATGTACATGGGTGAAGTAGTGCAGAGTAATTCATAACGTACGACCGATTTCAGGTTGGTATATAACTTTCAGAATCTTGATCTGAGAAGATAGCGAGAGGACACAAGCGTCGTCATTTATCATTGACTCAAATCTCAACTCTAAAGGGACATAGTTCCAAACCCTCAGCCCCATGAGCTGCACCCTTCTATTTCTTTATTTCTTAATCAGGTGTGAAGTAATTTATATACTCATGAGTAGCTCCTCCATTTCAGTGGTATGTAACTTTGGCAAGTGTGGCCCATAGATGGTAGACGGTGGTCTATCTTGACCTCCTTGTAGGGCGACGATGGCTTAGGAAACAGGGTTAGGATCTGCCGCCTAAGACTTTTCAACTTTATGAGCCGTGAGGGTCTCAGAAAGAATTTTCTCCCTACGAGTCGAGAGGATCTCGTAGGTGTATTTTCTCCTTAGGGGTCGTGAGGACACCTAAGTGCGTTTTCTCTTGAGAATCGTAAGGATCTCAAAAGAGAATTTTTTCCCCCTTACAAGTTGAGAGGACTCGTAAGTGATTGTTTCCCTCCTTGTCGATGTTCGACTTCGGAGAGTATGGCCCGTAGATAGTCTATCTTGGCTTCCCTGCAGAACAATAGCTTAGGAGACAGGGTTAGGATCTGCCACCTAAGAATTTTCAACATTATGAGCCGTAAAGGTCTCATAAAGACTTTTCTCCCTACGAGTCGAGAGGATCTCATAGGTGTATTTTTTCCTTAGGGGTCCTGAGGACGCCTAAATGCGTTTTCCCTTGAGAATCGTATGGATCTCACAAGAGAATGTTCTTTTCATGCGCGGGGACGCTAATTTCCCTGAGGTCGAGACGAATCGGAAGATTCCTACAAAGACGCTGATTTCCTTACGGGTCGATGCGAATCGAGAGGTTCTCGTCAAGGACGCTGATTTCCCTGAATCGAGATATTTGTCAAGGACATTGATTTCCCTGTCGGTTGAGATGAATCGAGGTATTCCTGCAAAGACACTGATTTTCCTGCGGGTCAACGCGAATTGAGAGCTTCTCGTCAAAGACGTTGATTTCCCTGAATCGAGATATTTGTCAAGGACACTGATTTCCTTGCGGGTCGACGTGAATCGAGAGGTTCTCGTCAAGGATGTTGATTTCTCTAAATCGAGATATTTTTCAAGAACACTGATTTCCTTGCGGGTCGACGCGAATCGAGAGGTTCTCGTCAAGGTTGCTGATTTCCATGAACCGAGATATTTGTCAAGGACACTGATTTCCTTGGGGTTGAGATGAATCGAGATATTCCGGCAAAGACACTGATTTCCTTACGGGTCGACGAGAATCGAGAGGTTCTCGTCAAGGACGCTGATTTCCCGGAATCGAGATATTTTGCCAAGGACACTGATTTTCCTGGGATTGAGACGAATCGAGAGATTCCTGCAAAGACACTGATTTCCTTGCGGGTCGACGCGAATCGAGAGGTTCTTGTCAAGGACATTAATTTCCCTGAATCAAGATGTTTAGCCAAGGACACTGATTTCCCTGAGGTTGAGACGAATCGAGAGATTCCTGCAAAGACGCTGATTTTTTTGCGGGTCGACGCGAATCGAGGTTCTCGTCAAGGACACTGAATTTCCATGAATCGAGATAGTTTAGCCAAGGACACTGATTTCCCAGGGGTTGAGATGAATCGAGAGATTCCTGCAAAGACGCTGATTTCCTTGCGAGTCGACGAGAATCGAAGTTCTCGTCAAGGACACTGATTTCCCGGAATCGAGATAGTTTTGGTTGACTGGCTCCGCTTTCTGCGGTGTCAGGGCTGACGTGCTCCTCTTTCTACGGTGTCGGGGTTGACTTTCTCCATTTTCTGCGGTGTCAGGGTTGACGCATTTCCAAGAAGTGGTCATTAGATGACGTATTTCCGCGACGGGGTCATTGGATGACATATTTCCGAGACGGGGTCATTGGATGACGTATTTCCGAGACGGGGTCATTGGATGACGTATTTCCAAGACAGGGTGTCGGGTTGACTCTAGGTTGTCTATGAACCGTAGAGTCTTGGAACCGGGGACTTTGCCGTGGTTCCGATTGGTGGTGTCGCGTCCGTGCCCTACTGGCACGAGGAGGAACGTCGTTGCTGATCTCTAGGCTATAGATGTTGCCGTCGAGATTTAGAACTAGGGGCTTCGCCATGGCTCCGCTTCGTTGCAACCCTGAGGTCGGTTGTTGGACTTGAGAAGGAATGTCGTGTTCATCTTTTGGGATGCAGATGTTGCCGTCAAGATATGGCTCTCCCTCTGACAGAGTCTGGTGGGGAAATGTGGTTCCCTTTTTGTTTGTGGCCATGGATTGTATACAGGGGCCAGTATGGACTTACCTGCAGGGCAAACGTTTCATTTTAAATATTTTTTGTTTTCTTTCCGCGATGCTCTATCATTTCAGCTTTTATATCGCGAAGTTCGCGATTGCCCAATCATTTCGGCTATTTTTCGCGGTGCCCAATCATTTCGGCTATTTTTTCTTTTTACTCACTGCTTTTTATTGCGAGTTGCCCAATCATTTCGGCTGTTTTTGTATGCATAAATTATATTTGCTGATTTTGTTGCAAGTTGCCCTATCATTTGGGCTATTTCATATGCATTTATGGCTCGCTGACTTTTTTCCGCGAGTATGGAACTTGGAATCTGATACCGATTTAGGCATCAGCATCGCTGCAACTGGGATATTGCCAGGAGTGAATCATCATTTGCCTTTGTCGGTTCGAACAAAGGTGGCTTAGCAAACAGGGTTAAGATCCCGTCGACTAAGACTTTTGACTTTATCGAACAAAGATGTTTCTCCTTACAAATCATGAGGATCTCGTAAGTGCGCTTTCTCCTTAAGAATCGTGAGGATTCTTAAGTGTATGGTCTCTTATAAGTCATAAGGATCTCACAAGAGTACTTTCTCCTTATAAGTCGAGAGGACTTACAAGTGTCGTTCGCCATATGAAGATATCCCTCGTCAGTGGTGGGACTCTGTTGGGGAAATGTTTATTTGTACCTGTGGATTGTATACAAAGGTCAGTATTGAACCGCTTGTAGGGCAAATTGGGGTGTGTGACAGCTTAAGAACAGGTTCAGATCCCTGTAGCTTAAGGCTTTTGAATCCTATGAGTCATGAGGGTCTCATAGGGGAATTCTCCTCACGAGTCGTGAGGATCTCATAAGTGTATTTATTTTAACAAGGTTGCGCCCTTCCGGATTTTCACAAGATCGCCGGCAGTCCTGCTGTTTTTACTCACGGTGCCCTTTCGGGTTTTCATCCGTGCCCATCTTGCTTATGGACGTACAGTTTTTTTTTTGAGAGCGTGATTTAGGAAATCAATATCTAACTCGTGCTCTACTCTTTCCTCGAGTGCGTCCTTGGGATTTCCCTTAGGCGATGGATTAGTGTTTTCCGCCGCCTGAGCGAGCATCTCCTGCAGCTTTTCACGTTGCGGTTAAACATTTGTCAGGGACCGAGTTTGAGGTCGGTGACTAGTAGAAGATCGAACTTCATCTTTGGAATTCACCACATAGACTATATGAACTACTATGCCCCCATGCTTGGGGTGCTTGGAGTTTTGGCCTTTGGAGTTTGCTTCGGGCACTTGAGCTTTATTAGCCCTCTCTTTTTTGTGAAAAGCCGCTTTGGTTTTGGGAGGAATCGCTGTATCAGGATCCTTCTTAGGATGAGTCCCCTTTACCTGCTTCCATATCTTATATATAGATGAGAAAAGTTTTCTCGGGGAGCGAACTGGTTTCTGCTCCCGTGGGATCTCCATGGGCTGCAAAGACTTCTTCAATATTGCTGTAGGAGAATTTTGTCTGACCCTTTGCAACAGTTTGAAGCTGTTCCCAGTAGGAACAACAACATTCACCACTGGGGTTGAAACAGGACCATACGGAGAACTGCCCCCAGCACATTTTGTATGATGCCGATATCGACGTCGACCGTTTCTTATAGCCGGGATTTGATTAGCTTCAGGATTTTGCCGAGCCTGCCCCCTGTTTCTTTTGAGAGCTTGAATATTATGCCCCATGTGTCGACCTTGGTCCTTGGCATGTGCCAGTTGTTTAAGTACTGATTCCGTCGGCAAAGCTGCTGCTTGGGGAACCCGCCATTGGAAGGCAGACTTCGTCTGGGTTTCCTCCATCGGCATTAAGGCACCGAGGGTGGGAGGTGGGAGTATCGACCGAAAGAGAAGCCTGTTGATTTCTTAAAGAGATGGATTGCATAGATTTGAGGCTGCAAGTGGCCCTTACTTGACTCCACCAGATATGACAGAGCCTGAGTTGCTAAGGTGGGAGCAAATGACATTCTTCATAGAGACGAAACGCCGGCTTCAGTATCCCCTCCCCTAAGGGCAACCACAAACATACACACCACAATTATCTAATCACGGGAAAAACACGACACACGAAGTGTGGAGTGGAAAGAGGAAAAGGTCCCACTGGGCGTGCCAGAATCTGTTCTCCACCGAAAACAGAGTCGAAACCGCGTAGGTCGTCATGCCTGAATTTGGGGGCAGATGCTATTTGATTTTATCCGTCCACCTCTCTGAAGATGCCAAGTTGATTTATGACACCGTGTATCAGAGGTTTAGACGGATGCGGCCGTTGTAGCAGACTTCGTCAGATTCCCCCTCATTGTGAGGGGTTTTTTATTGTGGGGACGCTCTTCCCTGCAGGCGCAAGCCCCTGCAGTTAATTACGCTACCGCATAACGGTAACCACTTTCTCCTTCTCCAGATGGTCACTTCGTGTCGTGTGTGTGTTTGTTTTATTTTTGGTTGCCCGTGGATTGTATACGGAGACTAATTTATGTTGTCGCCCGTAGGGCGTGGATTAGTCCAAATCCGTATTTTCTTAGATTTGGTTTTGTTTGATTTAAGGCTCGTTAACCTCGTTTGAGATTAAGATCAACTTAAATGTTTGTTAAGGATACGTTAGTCTAATTTTAGACTAAGATCTATTTAACAAGGTTTTAGGATCATTTAGATCCAACAAAAGAACATTTAGGCTCTAATGCTTTAGTTTAGGGACGTTGCGGTCCATAAGTTTAAGGACATCATAGTCCATGGAGTTTAAGGACATCATAGTCTATAGTTTAAAGACATCATAGTCTATAGAGTTTAGTTTAGGGACATTATGGTCCATAAGTTTAAGGACATCATAGTCCATGGAGTTTAAGGACATCATAGTCCATAGTTTAAAGACGTCATAGTCTATAGAGTTTAGTTTAGGAACGTTGCAGTCCATAAGTTTAAGGACATCATAATCCATGGAATGTCTGGTTGTTGGGACCCTCCACCTCTCTGAAGACGTTGAAGAATTACAACGACACATATCAGAGGAATGAAGAGATATACCCTTGAACCAATATGGGTTTGGAGATCTGTAGTCAGGTTTGGTACTAAGACCAATTAGGTAAATTGTGAGCACATGGGCTCGGTTGGTCCGAGTTAGGGGCTTGTGGCCAACTTGGGCTCAGCCTACTCAGTTTTGATTAAAGTGTCGTACACTTGTTTGGGTGCTGAACATTTGTTTGGGCTCAGTCACTTCTTGTTCAATAATGTTGAGCATTAATTTGGGTTCTGAAACCCTTTTTCTTTTTGTCTTTTGCTGAGTGTTGAACACATTTTATGGCACTAAGGCTTTATTTAAAGAACACTTAGTGTTCCTCCAGCACCCATGTGAGGAGCACGTGGTGCGCTTGGCGCTGAGCGTCGGCCTTTGAGAGCTAAGGCGCTTCTTTTGAAATAGCGCATACGTGAGGAGCACGTGATGCGCTTGGCGCTGAGCGCCAGACTTGAAGCGCTGAAGTGCTTCTTATGAAATAGCGCACACATGGGGAGCACATGGTGCGCTTGGCGCTGAGCGCCAGACTTGAAGCGCTGAAGTTCTTCTTATGAAATAGCGCACACGTGGGAAGCACGTGGTGCACTTAGCACCAAATTTGGAGCGCTGGAGCGTTAAAGCGCTTCTTATAAAATAGCTCTTGGAGCGCTAGGCGCTGAGCACCAAACTTGGAGCGCTGAGCCGCTCCTTCTTATTTTGGAGCGCTAAGGCTCTTCTTTGTTAGTTCTGATTAACTTTGTGCTCTGAGAATTAAATTCTCGTTCAGAAGTGGCTTTGTCTCATAGATCTAAGAATTAAGTTCTTCTCCTTTTGATGAGATGCTATGATCTCTTTGTTTTCTATGAAAAACCTAGTCTTATGGATCTGTGATCTATATAAAGAACTGAGTTCTTATGATGTGAGAGTTAAACTCTCAAAAATTCAGGAGATGTTATGATCTCTCTTCTTTACCTTGAAGAAAATTTCTTCTTCCCAGAGCTTGCTCTTCTCTTTTCTCTTTTCTGAAGTTTAGGGGGGGTTCTTCTATGCAAGACTTGAAATCTTGGGTCCTTTATATAGAGGAGGCTGATTTATTGAATCAGTTAAGGAAATCTTTCTCTGATTGATTTGGGAATGTTTCCCCACCGTTGGATCTTTGATCCTAGGGCTTCTGTTTTACAGAAGACAATCTTCTTTGTTCTTAACAAGATTGGGAAAATATTTTCCCATGCAGAATTTATTCTGTATCTTGGTGATTTTTAATAACCATTGGATCTTTGATCCAACGGTGCTCTGATTTACAGAGCACAATCTTTCCTGTTTGGAGAGATTTGAAGAGATTCCCTCAACATAATTTTATTCTGGTAATTTGATGATTTATCATCTTCGTTGGATCTTTGATCCAAGGGTGGAGAACATTTAGTTCTAGCGCTGGCGCTCTCGTGGTTTGCATGTGAGGCGCTGCTTCAGAGTATTTGACTCTTAGCGCTGGCGCTCTTGGCACGTGAGCCGCTGCCTCAGAGTCTTTGACACTTGGCGCTGGCGCTCACGTGCCTTGCACGTGAGGCGCTGCCTCAGAGTCTTGGCTCTCTCGTGCTTTGCACGTAAGGCGCTGCCTTTTTACCGAAGGCATCTTTTCGCCTTCTTTCTTTGCTTTTCCTGAGTCAAACTTTTCCTTCCCAATGCAGAGCTTGGAAACAGTTCCATCATGCACAAAATTTTCTGTGCCTAGACTTAAATGTCTCTCTTTATAATTTGAAGCAATGCTTCTTTTCTCTCTCACTTTCAGAGAATTATTTTAGCAGATAAGAGCTATGGCTTGTAATCGTCCACATGCTCGCCGGCAACCATGGGAGGTGCCTATTGAGGAAATTGTTCATCGTTTTGCTGCACGCTTGGTGGACCCTGCTCTTAAGGATGACCAATGGGATACGGTGCTGTACGAGCTCTTGACTCGTAGAGGATTTCCTCTCCCCATCGGCTCCATTTGGCTTCGGATGGTCTCTTGCCCGTGCTCGATGACATCCCTCCTCATCCAGCGGAGATGACCCCGGCAATGCTCGACGCCGCAGAGGAAAAGATCGAGTTCTTTCACGAGGCACTTTTGATTACCACAGCTCTGAGGGATCGCTCTGTTCAACTGCTAAGCCAGATACGGGCTCAGCGGATCATCATGTCTGCCTTCGCTGATGAGCACGGTGCTGACCGATGAGAAGTGACTGTTCGTGAGGATCGCCGCTTTGACATGGTGGAGAAGGCAGAGAGGGAGTTAGATAATTTTATCTATAGTTTTGTGAATCCCTGTACTTTCGATCCCATGTTTGGTGGTCTATTTCCTATAGAATAAAATGTTCCATTACATGCTTTCTTTTTGTCGTTGACCACTAAGTGTTCCCTTTTTAACTCATGTTCTTCCTTTGATGTGTGCATGTGCGTATATAAATGAGCCTAGTTTCACACATTTCTGTAAACGAAACTTAAACCGGTATAAACATGCTCAAATAACTCTTGGCCGAAGATTTTGGCGGGAACACCTATCATGCCCCGCATCCCAGTAGACGGAAACGGTGACGTGGTAAGCCCGCTACATATTTATCCAGAGAAGGTCGTTCCCTAAATAAATATACTAAGCGTATTGAAACAATAATACACAATATAAGAATAAATAGAGACTGTAAAATTTTTCAACAAACATCTTTATTTATATTCAACTTCCAATATTTACAAATACATGAGTTTATGCTGGAAAGTAAATACAATAAGGAAAATGCATAAACAAGTGGTATACATAAACTGAAGAAAAATGAAGCTGAGGTAGCCCTGAGTAGCGATATGGTTGTAGTCATCCTCTGTGGCTTCCACCTCCTCTGTCTCGACCGTATCTGACAAACATTCCAAAAGAAAAAAAGTGGGTGAAATGCCCGTCAGCGAACTAGTGCTCGGTAAGTCCTAAAGATAACTAAGAGTAAAGAAAATGAAAATTGTAGAATATATAGATGATGAGTAAGAGTATATGTTCATGGTGAATATGGACTATAAGTCTTTATATGGTCATTATGTTAACATTAAGTTCCAAGTGTGAATATCAACGCAGCCGTACAAGTATTCACGAGCTCAAGAGTGGGGCCTCAGGAGCAAGAAAACATGGGCCCATTTTATATGTTAGCATCTGGGCTCTAGACTGTGGATGAGTCAACCCGACTGATATTCGAGTAAAATAATAAAAAAAAGATTAATATGGAACTCCTGAAGCTCCGTTGGATTCACACAAGAAACTATCTCAAGCACCCCGAGTATAATATATTATAACTAGTTAATATACTTAATTGGTTTGATTGATTGATTAACATGTCTTGATCGAAACCATAAATTGCAAAAGGTGTAGAATGTAGTCGAGCGAGTTAAGTAATATGCAAGTCATGACAATTGCAATCTTGGTTCGAGTTAAGTTGGTTCGAGTAGTTTGGGTTCGAGTTCACATTCAAGTTTAGATTCGAGTTAGGTTAGAGTTCGAGTTTGTGTTCGGGTTCGGGTTCGGGTTCGGGTTCATGTCTTTTTCATAGGAATTGACGTAAATTGTTAAAAATCTTATGTTCTGGAGAAATTGGCAACTGCTGCACATGGACGGCAGGATTTGTCTTTTTTCAAGACAATTGCCATTGATAACTCCGTTAAGTTGACTAACTTGAATAGGCAAGTACTCACTTTCTCCGACTCCCTGAAGCTCAAGAGAAATTATACCGCTTAAGCCTATATTAATTTATAGTCCTTAAAATATTATTTTACATATCCCGATAGGGTTTTATGAAAAATACTTTAATATAGTTTAAAAATAAACCTCGAGGGTGATTTGTAATATTTAAGGTTTTCATGAAAATGTATTTTAATTGTAATGATGTTTTGGTGATAAAACCTAGCTTTTTGAAAATTTATGGTATTTTTATGAAAACTACTACTTTTGGAAACTTGGTGGTATTTTATTAAAAATTCTAACTTTTCATTTTAAAGAATATAGTTTCATAATATATTTTTATTGAAAATACGGATTCATAATTTTCATATGATTTTTCAAAAATTTAGTTTTTATTTAGAAAAGTCGTATTTCTTAAAAACCTTATTTTATTTCCTTTCAAGACCGAATACCCCGTGAGGAGTTCTGCATCTCGCTCTATTTTCCCAAGAATGTGCGATAATCCGCACAATCCATTAGCGGGTCCCCTGAAAAGGGTTGTAGAGGTGTAATTGCCAAGGATTACAAAATACCGATTAAAAGAAACCAGTTTTGTAAAGGTGTGGTATTTTAATGTAAAAGTTATTCTTCAAATGAACCATAGAACTAGGATACCATGCTATGAAACCATAGTGTGCGTGTAGAGTAGGTCGTTACCCCGTGAAGTTTTTCTAAAGGTAGATAAACTAGTTATCAAGAAAGGTTATACTAAAGTCCATGATATTTTAATGAAAAAGTTCGTTGTTTGTTTGGTTCACATGAATTTTTTTGAAAGCCTAGGAATCACCCAAGGCCATTGCAAAATCCCCAAGCCCTAACTCCTTTACATTGACATCAAGGACGGTCGTTTAGCCATTGGGAATGGCAAGAAAAGAGTCAAATTGGTGGAGGTTGCTTATCATGTCCATCCACTTGGAGTTAAAACAAAAATATTTTTTAAAGCCTATATACATCAGACTTCTGTGAAGAAAGTGTGTTCCTTTACCTTGTAATTTTAGATTTTCTTTATCTTTTTGAACTCTCATCTTCTCCTCCATTTTACAACCTCCATTGTTGAGCTTGCAAGATTGGGTTGAAAACTTTGAGTTCTATTTAGGTGTACTTCAAGTTCAAAAATCAATAAAGATTTCATTTTGCTTTACTCTTTAAGTGTTTGTTATGGTTTAGTATCAATTGATCTCTTTAATTCTTATTCTTTACATTCTTTCTTTTCATTTTTATGCTTTTTCATTCCAAGTTTTTGTTGTGCTATTTTGTGAATATGTATGGGTAGTTAGCTTTGCTTAGGAGTTGGGAAGGTTGGATGTTGAATGGCTAAAACTTCCTCCACCTATCTCGATCTATATTGAGTTTTCATTGAAATTAGAAGGTTGTGATTGCCAAGTGCTTATTAAAATTCTTGATAGGGTATATAGCTTTCAATGGATGCAAATCAACCTTAGCACATACCCTATACTTGCTAAACATGCCTTTGAAAAGAACAATGTTCTAATTATATTTCTCTAACATGAGCTTAACTTGGATTTAAGAATATGCTTACTAAGTGTTTGAATAATTGTTTGATATGGTATGTAGCTTATATGGTTGGTTTTTACCCCCTCTTGCATATATCCTATACTTATAAAGTTCACATTTAGTAAGGATATGATTTAGTCAACGGTTTAGCATTAGATTTGATAGATATTGTTTATGGTTTGATAGAGTATAGAGTTTGCATCGGCATCCTTTGCCTTCTTTAATCTTATAACCTATACTTACACACTTCATATTCACAAACTTGATACTAAGTATCCTTAACTTTCATGTTTTTACTCATTTTGCAACTCTATCTTGTAGTTGATTCATTCTTTGCAATCCTTTATGATTGGATTTGATATTTCATACTCATTCTCATGAGTTGTACATGAGTATCATGTTTTGATCAAGAGGGGTGTGAATTGATCGCTTTTTCACAATTCATCCAACCAAACCAATTCTAAAGCCTTTTCCTATAATATCATATTTTTCTCGTAAACATGACAAAAATAATTCTCAAAACCATTCTTTTCTCTAACTTGCCTAATAGCTTCTAAAGTGAAAACCTACTCTCAGTGGATCGACCCGTACTTGCCGACTTACTACAACGAGTCGTGCACTTGCGGTATTATTAATTTTGAAATTTGATTGTGTTAGGGTGATAATTTCATATTCTCGAGCCTTAACATCTTTTCAAAACTCCTAAAACGCATTCGCAATCTATTTTCCAACAGATATACCTACTACGAGGAAACGTTTTCCATAAAAGTAGGGATTGCATTTGTTCGTCTTACTCTTGCAATAGCAGCATAGTTAGAAATTGAGTTGATCCGGATGGACGTCAAAATTTTGTTCCTACGTAGATATGGATCAGACATGAAACAATTCATTCTGAGGAATACGATATCAATTGTTCAAACAAACATGCGTTGTTTTTCTATTTTAGAAATCTTCTTGTGCCGATCATAAAGCAAACCTGGATGCGGGCTCGCTTGTAGATTTTGATAGTCACACAACAGCGAAGCATATATAGACTATGGTCCTAAGATCGGGAACACGGATGGAAATATCATCGGACAGTGCCACTTGATTGTATGATAGGAGTAAGTTAGCCTTGGGTGTTGGGTTACACTAACGTCCTAGCCATCAACCGTGGCCATTTGCGGAACAAAATTTTTTCTACGAGTTTAAAAACGGCGCTAGAATAACCCAATAAACCGGATCTTACCATAAACCTAACTGGCTAAACTAGGAGAGCTATCTAGTATGATAAGAAAGCCTCACCGAACGATCCCTGTCCTTCGGTCTTCATTCTTCATCATGTGCTCCTAGTGGCCACCTTGAACAAGCTTGATCTTCACTTCTTGCTCCATCGGTTCTCTGCGATCGATCTTGCTCTCCGGTCCTCTTTTGTCGTAGATGATCCACCCGAGGGATGTGATCCATGGCTCTAGCTCCTAACTAAGTAACAAAATGAGAAATAAGAGAACTTGGGATGCTAATGTTAGTTATATATATGCCCTAGAGGCCATTGTTGTACATATGATGTATATTATAATGGATGCTTAGATATATATAGAGAGGACTTTCTTGCTCGACATGATAGTATGCTATTTGGTTTCACTTTGTTTTAACATGTTGACTTGTATTAGTTTACTGTCTTGCTCTCATATGTTGATAAAGCCCTTAGGATATGTACTCGATTACTGGGACTATGATGAGATCATACTAGTGGGGCCAGGGTAGTCAACGAGTACATCCTATAACTGTTCCTAGTCGAGGGTGTATCGAGACAGGGCATCGATACACCAGAATAGACTAGCATATACGCATATTGACACATATGATGGGCGATGGATGATCCCATATCCATCGGTGTTTGACATCAAAGATGGTGTACGGGTGCTCAGTGGAGACTGGGTACACTGAACGGACTCGCCGAGAACTCCCAGATGGTATTATACCTCACGTCAGATGGCAGTTCTCCGGTGACACTGGTACAGGTTAGTCTGTAGACCCGAGATCGTCATAGAGTCTTGTGTGATTCCCACTGTGCTTTGATTTCTACCTTACCACGTCCAAGAGGGCGTGCAAAACGATGGCTTTTGGGTACAGTCCCGAATCACATGGAGGCAATGAGCGATATGAGGGGATTCGTCTCTCCCGGTATTTGGAGTTGATGTTGTGCTGTGTTCGATTGGCTATAACTGGAAGTTCATGGCCAGGGCGGATATAGAGTACTACTGGTAAGTGTTATCAGTAGGTTCTCGACCTGTTATGAACCTCACATCGACACGACTTATCCGTTACTGGGGTCTGACGTTTACCAACCCTAGACTAGATATGCAATATATCAGACGAAGAGACCGGACTGTACGGTAGTGTTACTGATTGGATTCACAGGAGAATGTACAGGCTTGCCTGTTGATCTTCTGATCGCTCAATACCTGGGTGACTGTTACGTTTAGCTGACCGCTTGCAGCTTGTGGGTGTTTGATATGATCATCACCTACCGCCGGCGTATTGACGATTCTTTAGAGTCTTACACAGAGGTTTCTTGGCTTAGGCAAAACGGAGTAGAAGCACATATGTGATATGTGCGAGACCGAGGATAATACGATATGAGATACCATATTGTATTCTCGCGATATATGATATCGGCCGGGTATATGTGATATAGCCGGGTCATCGGATCAAATGTTGATTCGATGAAACAGTACATGTTATATTAGTCGGTTATATGCGATATAGCTGGATTGTCGGATCAAGTGTTGATTCAATGATTTAATGTATAATTATATATGTGATATACTATATTACATTATCTAATATAAGCTCGCTTTATTGATTCATTTTCTCACCGGATAATACATTGATATATATGCGATATATGTTAATTGTATTATTTTCTTTTGTTACAAATATATATTATATATGTGATATATAATATAGTAACAAATTATGATTACAAATGCAACATGATTTGTGGAGATTAAACATAGTTAGGGTTTGATTTGGGTTAGCTTTTTCATGAAGCTTCTAGAAGCTTTATTTTGTTTCTAGCTTAGATATTTTGTTAAGATATTTTGCTTAGATATTTCTAACACAACCCAAACCGTTCACCCTAGGTTTATTCTCTACATGAGTTAAGCCACTCATTCTTAACTCAAGGGTTGTATTTGTAACCATAGCAATAATTTCATTATTCATAACAAAAGACTTCTTCTTCTTATTCCTCCTTGAAAAGCTTGCTAGCTTTTTGAAAAGTGATGAATAAAAGTGAGAAAATGAAAACAAAAGAGAGCTAAATTCCTACTTCATCATCCTCATCTATTCTAGTCACTTAGATTAGGGTGTTCACCTCTCTAATAAGTTGTTTAGTGAAGTGTAAGCTTGGGTTAAAGATTCTTCAAGGTAGATCATCTTCGAAAAGGAAGACTTCAAGAAAGCATGGATCATTCGGCTTGTGGAGCCTCTCTAGAGTCCGGAAGTTCATGGATCGCGGTGAAGGGACTACTACTCGGAGCTTATGAAGCGAAGGAACGAACTACAAAGGTTGCAATCCCTTTCTCTTCGATGTAAAGATGTTTACATGCTTTGTTAACCCTAATTATCTAGCAAAGATCCTCGCTTTAGGTTGTTCGGCACTTGAAAATTTTAAATACGGTATGGTTAATGCCTTATAAACCCTTGTGACAGTGCCTAGTAACCTCACAGTGGTATCAGAGCCTAGCTATAGCATTAGGCGACGTGTATACGAAGTTAAAAGTCCGATCGAACCCCAAAACGTCAAATTTGACCCCCTCTCTGGAAATTTTTTTAAAAGGTGGTTTTATCATTATTGAAAATACTCAGAAAATTAAGAAGGTGATTCTATGGATAACTGTAAAATACGAAGCCCTAATTCCCTAAAGTCGCCGCGGAACCGCGGCAATACCATGCTTTGCGCGGCGGTTCCGCGGCCGTACTTGGGTGTCTGGGAAAGTAATTTCTTGGGTTCATCCGTATGTATTACTACATGCTTCTGGGAATTTTTAATATTACTCAAGTGTTGAGTTTTCTGGAGATCTATAAAATTCGTTGATTCGATCAGAAAGTTTAACATCGTTTGTTTTTCGGGTAATTTAGAACGTGTTAAAAAGTTCGAACGGATTTCAATAACTCACATTTTCCCCTGTCGGAAAATTTTCAAGTGTTGGATTTTTCCATGAGTTTAAAACTTTCGGGAAATCATGCAAGCGTATCTGTAGACCCTCTAGAAGAACGTAACCTTAACTCGATTATGTGACCGTCAAAACTGCCACTGAACCCTAGGGTTTGTGGTAGTTTAGCGTTGCCACATGTGAGGCGTTGGTTTGACCCTTCTACGGCTGGTTCATTAGCGCTGCGACATGTTCTGGGATTTTTGAACTCCGCTCAAGTGTTGAGCTATTTGGGAAATCTTGGGTGTTTGTTTATTCGATCGAAAAATTTAACATTGTCTATTTATCTAGAATGTGATACAATATGTGGAATTCATATGGTTAGGCATGAAATGCGAAGTATGTGATATTTCGGATTTAAGATATCTAAAGTGATTGTGGATTCCAAATGTTGTAGTTTTACACTTTCTTTTCTGTGACCGTAAGCGTAATATGTAGTGTATCGCCGCCTTCGTTGCTATACATCAACGAAAATCGGAATACGCATACTTGCTTACGTTAATGATATGAGATATTATGTGTTGCTGTGATATGTTATATTGGATTGTCGTGTTCTGAATAGCCGGGGGGTTTGATGTGAGATGAGGGTTTCTATTTTCATTCATGTAAAATTCAATATATGTAATATTCTTTTATTGGGGCACTTCCGGGTTGAGGTTGATGTCACCATTGTATATTATTTACTTTTCCGCATTAGGATAGACCCAAGGAGGGGAGCACAAGTAATCGGGTTTTAGGGTCCAGTGGGAGGCCATCTCGAGGAGTCGAGACCGGGTCTCTTAACCCTAGAATTAGCAGTGTTACTTGCCGCTCTCGTAGGGGTCTAGGGATGTGGGTTTGGCTATTCATCGCAACCGTGGAATCCGTGTTTTATACAGGCTCGAAATAAAACACGGACGTCCTAGTATATCCAATATTTCATATGTTATCTTCTACTGCAATGTTCTGTGATGAGATCATATTACTGCCTGAGACGAATGCTTATACTATATATATATATATATATATATATATATATATATATATATATATATATATATATATATATATATATATATATATATGTTGATATATAAATATTACTTTTTTCGTTTCTTCTGTGATGCTTGGGAAGCATAACTGATGGGATTTATTAATGAGATTAATAAAAGAAAAGAAACCTACAAGATATTGTAGAATCAAAACTTTATAAAAAGGGTAGCTACAGTCTTGCTTTGCACAGCGGTATATATGATATACCATGCACCTTATTCGATGAAGAAAGAGCCGAGATCCCTTCACCGGGAGTGACCTATTTAGCCAAACTGGCAGATGCTACAAACTCGCGGTTTAGTTTTTGATTGCTTCTATAGTTCTTGCTTTGCACCGCGGTATTTATAAAATATCCTGCACCTTATTCGATAAGGAAAGAGCCGAGATCCTTTCACCGGGAGTGACCTCTTTAGCGAAACTAGAAAAGCCTAAAAAACACTCCTTTTCAAAATCACTTGTTTCTACAACGATATCAAGTTCTTTACGCTCATGGTTTTCTGAAAAACCTGTGTAGCCCTCAGTCATTTCAGATAGAGACTAGTTAGTATTCGTGTTGCGTTTGTTGACCTTAGCCAAGGCGTAGTGTACGGTAACTAATTATTATTTATCTGCTAAAACATAAGATGTGATTCAGTTAGGGTAGTCGTACGACTTTTTTGACCTTAGCCAAGGGTCGTACGGGTGGGTTTAATTCAATCGGGAAATGACGAGTTGAACTTGGCTGGCACTTATGATTTGTTGACCTTAGCCAAGGTCATGAGTTGCTAGGGGCAAAAGCATTATCGGGAATTTCAAGTGCTGAAATTTGCAATGAGATTGCATACCTTCTATGAGATAGATGGATCCCGATACTCACTGCGAGTAAAAGTTACTCCTGGGAGAATTTTACACAGGACAATTAGCCGATCAAGTAGGTGTCTAGAAAGGTGTTAACGGGGTTATGCCTCTGGGAAAACGAGGTTTATTTTAATTAGGTCCGTGCGAAAGAACGGGAAACCTCCCTCAAAGTACCAACACTGATCTGGCTGAAAGATTGGCGAACTTGTAAATTGTAATTAATCCCGGCTAATCTTACCTTTTAGGGTTTGCAGGAAGATTTGATAAAAAAAACAGTGGGAGGCATCCTGATTAGATAAGATAATAACCAATCTAATTTTGCAAGAGCATACGCTAAAGTGTTTTCTTCTCTCTCTCTCTCCAGGTAGCGACCAAGTCAGGCCTTAATCAAGATAATAACATGGATGTATTGACTGAACCCGCTTATTATACTGAGCAGGGGAACGTTGGTCCCGTTCTTTCTTATAAGTGTTATAAGACTGAGCAGGAAATAGGAGAATATCTGGATTCTCATGCCACCCAAACAAAGAATAAGCATGTTGATGCATCTTCTTCAGGTGTGTTAGTTATCGAGAACTGTTTCACAGTTCACTCTACGTCCTGGGTATTAGATACCGGATCAGGATCCCACATATGTAATATGTTACATGGGCTACGTAAAGATAGGGAACTAGGAGAGGGTGATCATTCCGTAAGAGTAGGGAATGGTGCAAATGTTACAGCCAAAGCAGTTGGCGAATATCACCTTGTATTACCCAATGGTAATACATTGGTACTGAATGAATGTTATTACATTCCGACCCTGATATGCAATCTTATATCAGTTTCTTTATTGAGTAAAGAAGGATATAATTTTGTAGTACAGGATAATGTTATGAACATATTCTTGAATCAAAAGTTGATTGGATCAGGATCGTTAAATAATGGCATATACGTTCTCAACCAAACTACAGTACTTAATGTACAAAACACACACAAGAGGAAGAGTTCAGAAATGAACGATTCCTTCTTGTGGCATTGTAGACTAGGTCATATCAATGCGACACGGCTACATAAATTGCATAAGGATGGATATTTGAATCCGTTCGAATTTTCATCTTATGACACTTTCCAGTCATGTCTCAAAGGCAAAATGACCAAAACTCCGTTTAGTGGACACGAAGAAAGAGTTACAGAACTCTTGGGGCTGATACATAGTGATGTATGTGGACCCATGTCTATACATGCCAGGAACGGTTCTTCCTACTTCATTACATTCACTGACGATCTCTCAAGATACGGACATGTGTTCCTGATGAAACACAAGTCTGAAGCTTTTGAGAAATTCAGAGAATATAAGAACGAAGTAGAGAACCAAACGGGCAAATTTATTAAGATCCTTCGATCAGATCGAGGAGGAGAATACTTGAGCAATGAGTTCCTGGACTATCTAAAAGAGAATGGGATTATCTCTCAGCTTACTCCTCCTTATACACCACAGCACAACGGTGTATCGGAGCGAAAGAATCGCACCCTATTAGATATGGTGCACTCTATGATGAACACTGCTGAGTTGCCTATTTCCTTCTGAGAGTATGCGCTTGAGACGGCCATATACCTATTGAATAGAGTTCCAACAAATCTGTGCCTACCACTCCATATGAGATATGGAATTGGAAGAGACCATCTCTTAAAAGAGTTAAGATATGGGGTTGTCCGGCCTATGTTAAAAAGCAAAATCCGGACAAGCTTGAGGCACGATCAGTTCTTTGCAAGTTTGTAGGATATCCAAGAAATTCGTATGGATATCTATTCTACCACGGTGAACAACAAAAAGTGTTTGTTGCTCAACATGCCACCTTTTTAGAAAAGGAATTTCTTGCAAAAGAAATTAGTGGCGAAGCGGTAGAGCTGGAAGAGGTTCCAGCACCACAAACTACAACTGTAGATTTATTGGAACCAGAGGATTCAGTAGTTCCCAAAGAACCCCAGCCTCTCCGCCGATCTAGTAGGGTTTCTCATCCACCTGAGAGATACTACAGTTTTCTCATTGATGGTGGGAGCGAGGATTGCATCATGGAAGATGATGACCCGACTACCTTCGAGCAGGCCATCACGAGTGATGACTCTGTGAAGTGGCTGGATGCAATGCATCTGAGATGGAATCCATGTACACCAACAAAGTATGGACTTTGGAAGTTTCTCCTGAAGGGGTAAAACCCATTGGGAGAAAATGGATCTTTAAGAAGAAACTTGGTGTAGGTGGAAAAGTTGAGACTTTCAAAGCTAGACATGTTGCAAAGGGTTTTCGTCAACAACAGGAGTGGATTATGACGAAACCTTTTCTCCAGTGGCTATACTTAAGTCCATCCGGATCCTACTTGCCATTGCTGCATACCATGACTACGAAATCTGGCAGATGGATGTTAAGACTGCCTTTCTAAATGGTGATTTAGAAGAGTGCGTGTACATGACTCATCCAGAGGGCTTCATAGACAGTGGGAGCAGCAGAAAGGTGTGCAAGCTGCTTAAATCCATCTACGGGTTAAAGCAGGCATCACGGAGTTGGAACATCTGCTTTGATATTGTAGTCAAAGAGTTTGACTTCATCAAAAACGTAGATGAACCTTGTATATATAAGAAGGTTGCAGAGAGTAAGGTTGTCTTCCTCGTATTGTACGTCGATGACATACTCTTAATAGGAAATGATGTTCCTATGCTGCAATCGGTCAAGCTCTTCTTATCGCAAAGATTCTCAATGAAAGATCTAGGTGATGCCTCCTGCATACTGGGAATTATGATCTATAGAGATAGATTTAAACGGATACTGGGATTGTCCCAATCCAGGTACATTGACACCATACTAAAGAGGTTTAGTACGGAAGAATCCAAGCGTGGGAACTAACCAACGATCTCTGGACTCACTCTCTCCAAAGAGATGTCTCCCAAGACTGATTTGGAAAGAGCTCGCATGCAAGGGATACCCTATGCTTCGGCGGTAGGCTCTATCATGTATGCGATACAATGTACCAGACCCGATGTAGCATACTGATTATTCCAAAAATTTGAGTTTACCGCAATCATAAACGGCGTCGCTTCGCAGCTAGCCGGTGAGTACGGGTCGATCCACAGAGACGGGTAAATTCCTTTTATGTGTTTTAACGAGTTGATTCAATTTGTAGTTTTGGTTGGTTTATAAAAATCGATGAAAACTGGATCTAATTAATCTAATTAAGAATCTTGCTAGGGTTAGGCTTAGGGGAAGTTTTGGAGATTAACGTTTTTCATCACCGCTTTCAATGCCTTTTTTTTAGATCTATTAGATGTTAAGTTAATTATCAATAAAGTGGATACAAATCTTTTGGGAAGATGTTTCTTCCTCTAGATTTGTATCCTTCCTTTGTTGATAATTATCCTAACCCTCACGGAAAACGCGCGCAACCGGCCCTTTATACTACGGTTCATCGTTACCTCGAAGGGTAGGATGCCGCAGGGAGCGGTTGTGCTCGTATGCGTGAAGTTCTAATTCATTTGGTGAAGGTGGCATTGAAAGGGGCGAGAGATCTCATCTCTCAACCCTTTCCCTAAGGCTAACCCTAACAAGCGAGGAGACTACTCGCTCATTAGGGGATGAGAAAACATTATAATTAAAAGAACATAAATAAAATACTTACTAGGTTGACGGTTCCCTCCAAACAAGAAGAACAGATCTGAAAATAACTCCCAGAAAGTCTGAATTTTATTGATTGAAAAGAGGCATAGCATTTTACAGATCTAAAACTATAATTTATAGGAAAATAGGAAACCTAGGGTTACAGACTCTCGTACTTGCGCAATTACAGATTCGCCCACGTAAAATCCCAACACCCGCATCGACGCAACAACCCAGAAAATCTGCACCGACACGGGCCTTATATGGCCGCGGATCCGCGGCATTGGTTGGCTTGGGCCGCGGATCCGCGGCCCTTTGGTGGTATTGGGCCTCCAGACTTTTGGGCTTCCTTCAAGAGTTCTTGGGCTCTTTATTTTTATATGTATTTTCTCTGTTGGGCTTCTGGGTCTTCTCCAGATCTTCAGTGAAAACTTGTTCGTATCTTTTGACCGTTCACTTGACATTTTGGACCTTGTACTATTCTTCGTCTAGGCTTGACTAGGATCCGTCTAATAGTTGGTCAAAAGTCCCTTTTTCTGTTGTTTTGTGTCTTTTTCACTGTATTTGCTCCCGAAACCTGTATCCTGTAATATGCAACAAACGTGCGTCAAGAGTACCTGTTTATTTATAAAAAGGATAAGAATAGGGGAATGGAAAATGCAATATTATGGTCTGAACACATACTCACTAAGTATAGTGAGTCGGTATCAAGCAGATTCTGGAGAGAGTCACTGGATAGCTGTGAAGAACAATCTCAAGTACTTGAGAAGGACTAAAGAGATGTTCTTGGTGTATGGTAACGGAGAACTCCAGGTGGAGTCCTTTACCGATTCGAGCTTCCAAAGTGATAAGGACGACTCTAAGTCGCACTCGGGATTTGTCTTTACCTTCAATGGAGGGGCGGTGTGTTGGAAGAGTTCCAAACAGGAAACCGTTGCAGACTCGACGATGGAGGCTGAATACATCGCTGCCAACGATGCTGCCAAAGAGGCTGTCTAGATGAAGAAGTTCAACAGTGAACTTGGTGTGGTTCCGTCCATTGAGCATCCAATACCTTTGTATTGTGATAACAATGGAGCTGTGGCTTTGGCCAAGGAACCCAGGTCCCATCAGAAGTCCAGACATATTCTGAAGCGGTATCACCTGATCAGGGAGATAGTTGATCACCGGGAGATCGAGGTCAGAAGAGTTGATACGAAGGACAACACTGCGGATCCACTCACGAAGGTCATTCCCCAGACACAGTTTGAGAGACTCTTCGGGATGTTGGGTATGAGATACTACAACAGCTGGCCTTAGTGCAAGTGGGAGATTGTTAGTTATATATATGCCCTAGAGGCCATTGTTGTACATATGATGTATATTATAATGGATGCTTGGATATATAGAGAGAGGACTTTCTTGCTCGACATGATAGTATGCTATTTGGTTTCACTTTGTCTTAACATGTTGACTTGTATTAGTTTACTGTCTTGCTCTCACATGTTGATAAAGCCCTTAGGATATGTACACGACTACTGGGACTATGATGAGATCATACTAGTAGGGCCAGGGTAGTCAACGAGTACATCCTATAACTGTTCCTAGTCGAGGGTGTATCGAGACAGGGCATAGATACACCAGAGTAGACTAGCGTATACGCATCTTGACCCATATGATGGGCGATGGATGATCCCATATCCATCAGTGTTTGACATCAAATATGGTGTAAGGGTGCTCAGTGGATACTGGGTACACTGAACGGACTCGCCGAGAACTCCCAGATGGTATTATACCTCACGTCAGATGGAAGTTCTCCGGTGACACTGGTACAGGTTAGTCTGTAGACCCGAGATCGTCATAGAGTCTTGTGTGATTCCCACTGTGCTTAGATTTCCACCTTACCACATCCAAGAGGGCGTGCAAAACGGTGGCTTTTGGGTACAATCCCGAATCACATGGAGGCAATGAGCGATATGAGGGGATTCGTCTCTCCCGGTATAGGGAGTTGATGTTGTGCTGTGTTCGAATGGCTATAACTGGAAGTCCCTGGCCAGGGCAGATATAGAGTACTACTGGTAAGTGTTATCAGTAGGTTCTAGACCTGTTATGAGCCTCACATCGACACGACTTATCGGTTACTGGGGTCTGACGTTTACCAACCCTAGACTAGATATGCAACATATCAGACGAAGAGACCGGACTGTACGGTAGTGTTACTAATTGGATTCACAGGAGAATGTACAGGCTTTCTTGTTGATTTTCTGATCGCTCAATACCTGGGTGGATGTTACATTTAGCTGACCGCTTGCAGCTTGTGGGTGTTTGATATGATCATCACCTACTGCCGGCGTATTGACGATTCTTTAGAGTCCTACACAAAGGTTTCTTGGCTCAGGCAAAACGGAGTAGGAGCACATATGTGATATGTGCGGGACCTAGGATAATACGATATGAGATACCGTATTGTATTCTCGCTATATATGATATCGGCCGGATATATGTGATATAGCCGGGTCATCGGATCAAGTGTTGATTCGATGAAACGGTACATGTTATATTAGTCGGTTATATGCGATATAGCTGGATTGTCGGATCAACTGTTGATTCGATGATTTAATATATAATTATATATGTGATATATTACATTACATTATCTAATATAATCTAGCTTTATTGATTCATTTTCTCAGCGGATAATAAATTGATATATATGCGATATATGTTAATTGTATTATTTTCTTTTGTTACAAATGTATATTATATATGTGATATATAATATTGTAACAAATTATGATTACAAATGCAACATGATTTGTGGAGATTAAACATAGTTAGGGTTTGATTTGGGTTAGCTTTTTCATGAAGCTTCTAGAAGCTTTATTTTGTTTCTAGCTTAGATATTTTGCTTAGATATTTCTAACCCAACCCAAACCCTTCACCCTAGGTTTATTCTCTACATGAGTTAATCCACTCATTCTTAACTCAAGGGTTGTATTTGTAACCATAGCAATAATTTCATTATTCATAACAAAAGACTTCTTCTTCTTCCTCCTTGAAAAGCTTGCTAGCTTTTTGAAAAGTGATGAATAAAAGTGAGAAAATGAAAACAAAAGAGAGCTAAATTCCTATTTCATCATCCTCATCTATTCTGGACACTTAGATTAGGGTGTTCACTTCTCTAATAAGTTGTTTAGTGAAGTGTAAGCTTGGGTTAAAGATTCTTCAAGGTAGATCATCTTCGAAAAGGAAGACTTCAAGCAAGCATGAATCATTCGGCTTGTGGAGCCTCTCTAGAGTCCGGAAGTTCATGGATCGCGGCGAAGGGACTACTACTCGGAGCTTATGAAGCGAAGGAACGGGTTACAAAGGTTGTAATCCCTTTCTCTTAGATGTAAAGATGTTTACATGCTTTGTTAACCCTCGCTTTAGGTTGTTCGGCACTTGAAAATTTTAAATACGGCATGGTTGATGCCTTATAGACCCTTGTGATAGTGCCTAGTAACCTTACAGCTAATCCAAGAACTCTAGAATGTAGTGTGAGGTTCTAGGTGTTTTACTATCTCTATCTTGCCTCCTCTCTTGTTTCTCAACAAATGAGAGTGTAGAGAGAAGGAAGATGATAAAGGTGGAAGAACTCAAGAGAAGGAGAGGAGAGTGAATCAAAATTTTGAGCTCAAGAGAAATGAGGAAACCATGTGAGAGAAAATTACTCACATTAGTTTTGTATATCAATATCCAAGAATAAAATATATCAACTATGCCTCAATAATTGCCACAAATGAATACAGAATACATTTGTCAACTATTGAGGCATGGTTCTCACCATACCCCCCATACCTTCACTTTACACCTCATTTCCATTAAATAGATAAATGGAAAATAAACTAATGAGGTGTCCACCTTCTAGAATGTTATCCGTAATAAAATACGGATTACAGTCTACTGTATATACAAACGTGCATTCGGATAAAAACACGAATGCTTAAAGAGATAGAATAACACGAAGAACATAATACTAGAATATATATTGAAATACATATATGTAAATTATTAAATCAATACCTGATTTAATAATCCGGCTCAATCCCGAGCCGGCTAGTATTATCTACTGTCCGATTGAAAGTCCGGGTACACAGTACATCAATCGATCAGAATCCTACACGTATCCAATATGGCTACTACATCATTTCGCCTAAACCAGGGAAACCCTCTGTGTGGGACTCTAAAGACTCGACAGTACGCCGGCAGTGAGTTACTGGATAAATCCATAACCACAAGAAAATTAGTGGTACTAGCTGTACGTAACGGCTACCTGGATACCTTTCGAAAAGGAAGGTCGACGAGCAAACTCATCCGGATCCCTGCTGAGTCTATCTGTGACAATCTCCGTACAGTCCGGTCTCTTCTTCTGAGAGTATCGCATACCGGGTCTGGGGGTGGTAAACGTCAGACCCTATTAAACCCGATAATTCGTGCTGATTTGGCTCAGGACCAATCCGGGAAACTACTGATCCGCCTATCAGTAAATCCCAACTGCCTTGGCCAATGTCTTATGGTCTGACCAATCGAACACGGTGCGATATCAACTCCCTATATCGGGAGAGAAGAATCCCCAACAATCGCTTACTACCTCCATGTGGCTCAGGACTATACCCAACCAAAACCTGTTTGGACAACTCAGTAGAGCTGTGGTAGTGTAGTGATCAAAGCACAGTGAGAACTCACACGAGACAAATGACGATCTCAGGTTTAAAAACTAACATGTACTCATGTCACCTGAGAACTTCCTGTTGGCTATAGTGCCCTCAAGTCAATTACTAGATCGCAGGCACGTGATTACAATGATTGAGGGAGGACCTATACCGGTAGAACAGTCTTACTTGAGATGATAGTATGCTATCTGGTTTGTCTTTATCATCGTGTATATGCTTCAGGTGACATTACAGATCACTATTACATGTTGATAGAGCCTATAGAATTCTTGCTTGACTACCAGCAGTATGATGGCAATCATATACGTAAGAGTTGGGTGGTATATAAGCACATCCTTAAAGTGTCCCTAGTCGTAGGAGTTTCGAGACTGGTCATCGATACTCCAAGAGTAGACTAGTGTATACGGATCGAGACCCCGACGAGGAGCGGTGGCCGGTCTCACATGACATTGGTGTTAGTTGGTTCACCTAAGATGTATACAGGTGCTCATTAGGTTATGAGTACATCGGAAGGACTCGGCGGGAACATGCTAGTTGGTATTATACCTATTGTCAGATAGCAGTTCTCAGGTGACATGTGTTCAGATTAATCTATCGACCTGAGATCGTCATTTGTCTCGTGTGAGTTCCCACTGTGCTTTGATTACTACCCTACCACGGCTCAAAGGAGTCGTGCAAAGAGGTTTTAGTTGGGTACATTCCCGAGCCACATGGAGGCAGTGAGCTGATCATCAGTGGATTCGTCTCTCCCGATATATTGGGGGTTGATGTCGCGGTGTGCACGGGTGGCCATCACCAGAAATTCTCGACCGGGGTAGACGAGAAATATGGATTCGGATCAGTAGTTTCTCAGTTGGTGATAGGCTTCATACCGACACTAAATGTCACGTTATTAGGGGTCTGACTTTATCTACCCCCCTAGACTCGATATGCGATACTCATAGACGAACGGACCGGACTGTACGGATATTGTCACTGTCAGGCTCAGTAGGGTTTCAGGATGAGTTCGCTCGTCGGCCTTCCTTTCGCTCAATACATGGGCAGCCTTCACGTACAGCTAGTGTCACTGACGTGCTTGTGGTTAAACTCACTGCCTGCGTAACTCATTTTTTTCAGAGTCTTCTAAAATTATTCTATCAACTGCAGAAGACTACTATAGTGACCACTAGACCACACCCCAAATACGAGCCAGTTTCTCCCGTATTGGGCCGAGCACATGTGCTAAATTTCCGAGATGGCCGGCCAAAGGAGGAAGTTTGGGTTTTGTATTTGGGTTGTGGTTTGGACTCTGAAATATTGGTTTATTGGTATTGCTTGTTTAGCCCAGTTTTGATATGGCTTTATCTAGTTGTTTGGGGCTATTCGGGATTATTTCGAACTCGATATTTCTAACATTGTTTAAAGTTTACAGTACTTACATTTCTATCTGCGACCGAGAATGTCATTAGAGCGGTACAACTTGTCTAATTGCTATAGTTCTTTTAGACAGGTTTGCGAACGTGACATTCACGTTGATGTTCTGTGTTGTGCTGTGTTTGTTGTGGATTCATCGTGGTGGATATTTTGGGTGCAATGATAGTACAGTGTGGATTTATTTGTACATTTGATATCGCGGGGTGAGCGTACGACATGTGGACTGTCGTCACTGCCTGTTTGTATATTATTTGTTTGGGGCACGACCGGGTTGAGGTCAATGTCACCGGTGTACATATATTCTTTTCTTTACTAGGTTTACCCCGCGATGGAGTGCACGGATAGTCGGGTTCTGGAAAGCAACGGGTCTGCATCTCATAGCATTGAGAAGGAGGGGGCCTCACTCAAAAATTGGCGGGCTATTCGCCGCACTCGTAGGGGGTACAGGTTGACCCAAGGAGGGGTGCTTAAGTTACCGGATTCCGTGAAGTGCTGGGTGGCCCATTCACTTTGATGAAGGGGGATGCCTCGCTTATGGTTTTGGCGGGTAATTTGCCGCGCTCGTAGGGGTCTAGGTTTTCATTGCACAGGCTATCCACACGACCAGGGGAGCGTCGGGTTTCACTTGCGGCTCAAAGGAAACCGGGGCTCCCAGATTATCTGTATTGTTCTATGATGCATATTGCTTATTTGTGATGTTTCATTTATCATGCCAGGAGCGATTGTTATATATTGTTATATATATACTAGTAGATGTTGTATATGTTTTACACCCGCGCTAATCCAATCCCCGCTCTATCGTTAGTTAAGTAACCTAACGGGTGATGATGGGACCCAGTGGCGAATGCAGATGGCATATACATACATCATATTTTCGTTCTTTTGTGGTGTGATTAATTGATGGGACTGCGTTGATTCAGATCAATGCAAGGAAAACAGACCTATTCGATGTTTTTGGAACAATTTTCAAAAGCTGTTATTACAAGGACGTTATCTTTTGTTTTGCACAGTGGTATTCAGTTAAGAATATCCAGCACCTCATTCGACGAGGCAAGAGCCGAGATCCCTTCACTGGGAGTGACCTCTTGGGCAGAAGTTTGCGTCAGGGTAATAACGTCACTATAGTCGATTACTTTTTGCTTTGCATCGCGGTATTCAATGGAAATATCCTGCACCACATTCGAAGAGGAAAGAGCCGAGATCCTTTCACAGGGAGTGACCTTTTTAGCAAAGGTTTTCGCCACTATATATTTATAAAAAGCTATCCGGTTCCTTCAACGATATCAAGTTCATTACGTTAAAGGTTTTTCTCCAAAAACCATTCGTAGCCCTCCGTCATTTCAGACGAGTAGCACTTAGTATTTGTTAGTTATATGTATGCCCTATAGGCCATTACGGTACATACGATGTATATTGTAGTGGATGCTAGGACATATATAGGGAGGACTTTCTTGCTCGACATGATAGTATGCTATCTGGTTGTACTTTATCTTAACATGTACTCTGATTGTCTCTATGTTACATGTTGATAAAGCCCTTAGGATGTGTACTCAACTACTGGGACTATGATGAGATCATACTAGTAGGGCCACGGTAGTCGACGAGTACATCCTATAACTGTTCCTAGTCGAGGGTGTATCGAGACAGGGCATCGATACACCAGAGTAGACTAGCGTATACGCATCTTGACCCATATGATGGGCGATGGATGATCCCATATCCATCGGTGTTTGACATCAAGGATGGTGTAAGGGTGCTCAGTGGAGACTGGGTACACTGGACGGACTCGCCGAGAACTCCCAGATGGTATTATACCTCACGTCAGATGGAAGTTCTCCGGTGACACTAGTACAGAGTAGTCTGTTGACCCGAGATCGTCATAGAGTCTTGTGTAATTCCCACTGTGCTTTGATTTCCATCATACCACGTCCAAGAGGGCATGCAAAAAGGTGGCTTTTGGATACAGTCCCGAATCACATGGAGGCAATGAGCGATAGGAGGAGATTCGTCTCTCCCGGTATAGGGAGTTGATGTTGTGCTGTGTTCGATTGGCTATAACCGGAAATCCCTGGCCAAGGTTGCTGAGATTTACTGGTAAGTGTTATCAGTAGTTTCTCGAATAGTTATAGACCTCATATCGACACGACTTATCGAGCTACTGGGGTCTGACGTTTACCACCCCTAGACGAGATATGCAACATATCAGACGACGAGACCGGACTGTACGGGAGTGTTTCTGTTTGGATTCACAGGAGAATGTACAGGCTTGCTTGTTGATCTTCTGAGCGCTCAATACCTGGGTAGCTGTTACGTTTAGCTGACCGCTTGCAGCTTGTGGGTGTTTGATATGATCATCACCTACTGCCGGCGTATTGACGATTCTTTAGAGTCCTACACAGAGGTTTCTTGGCTCAGGCAAAACGGAGTAGGAGCACATATGTGATATGTGCGGGACCGAAGATAATGCGATATGAGATACCGTATTCTATTCTCGCGATATTTGATATCAGCCGGGTCATCGGATCAAGTGTTGATTCGATGAATCGGTACGGATAAATATTAGTCGGTTATATGCGATATAGCCGGATTGTCGGATCAAGTGTTGATTCGATAATTTAATGTATAATAATATATATGATATATTAAATTACATTAACTAATATTAGCTCACTAAAAGATTCTTTTTCTCACTCGGGTAATACATTGATATATATGCGATATATGTTAAATGTATTATTTTATTTTGTTATAATAAATATTGTATATGTGATATATAATATTTTAACATATTATAATTATTAATGCAACATGTTTAGAGGAGTTTAAACAAGTTTAGGGTTTGATTTGGGTTAATGCATTCTAGATGTTTCTAGATGTTTTTACTTTGTCATTTGTTAAGATATTATGATAGATATTTCTTTGTGACTCACCCTTTAACCCAACCCAAACCCTAATCCTAGTAAACTCTCTACATTGGTTACTACAACCATGGTTGCATAAATGATTATGATAACTTTTTATTATTCATCACAAATTATTCTTCATCTTCTTCCTTCTTCTTTCTTCATGGAAAAAGCTTACTAGCTTTTTCCAAGTGATGAATAAATGTGAGAAAATGATAAATAAAGAGAGCAAAAATCCTACTTCATCATCCTCATCTTCCCTTGCCCTTTAGATGAGAGTGTTCACTCAATTTTAGTGAGTGTTAGCTTGTGTTAATGAAACTTCAAGGTAGATCATCTTTGTATCGAAGATCGGAAGCAAGACTGCATCTTTCTCTTCGTGGAACCTCTCGAGAGTCCGGAACCCGATGATCGCAGCGAAGGGACCACAACACGGAGCTTATGAAGTGAAGGACCGGATCTACAAAGGTTGTAATCCCTCTCACTTAGTGTTAAAGTGTTTAGAATGCTTGTTTTCGCCTAAACCCTAGTTTAAAGATCTGTATTCGGGTTGTTCGGCACGGCTAATTTTTTAATCGGGCATGGTTGATGCCTCGTAGACCCTTGTGCGCGTGCCCAGCAACCCTACAGTGGTATCAGAGCCAAGCTAGAGTTTTAGGCGAAGTCTAGACGAAGTTTAAAGTCCGATCGAACGCCGAAACCCCGATACGGAACCTTCTCTGGACAATTTTCAAAAAGTTGATTTTTTCTGAATTAAAAATGCTCAGAAAAACAAGCAGGAAAAACTAAGAATTACTGTGAAGTACGGACCTCTAATTCAAATATTTGACCGCGGAACCGCGGCCAAACCATGGCTTTCGCTGCGGTTCCGCGGCCAAAATTTCGACTTAGTCCCTGGAAGTTCTTGTATTTATTCTTAGGTCCTTTCTTGGCAATGTTTTCTGGGAATATTTTAATTCCACTCAAGTGTTGAGTTTTCTACGGTTGTATTGGGGACTCGTTAATTCAATCGGATAATTTAACTTTGTTTAGTTTGTTCCGGATAATTTTAGAAACTGTTAAAAAGTTCGAACGGATATCAATAACTCACTTTTTCCCCTGTCAGAAAATTTTTCAAATGTTGGATTTTTTCTCGAGTTTAAGAATGTTCTAAGTCGTGCAAGTAACGCGGTGGACCCTCTAGAAGACAACAAAGCTTAACTCGATTATGTGACCGTCTTGAACTGCCTCTGAACCTTAGGGTTTGTGGCAGTACGGCGTGCCACATGTGAGGCGTTAGCTTGACCCTTCTACGGCTGGACCATTGGTACTGTGGCATGTGATGGATGTTTTTAAACTGATTTCAAGTGTTGAGATATATCAGGGAAATCTTGGGTGTTTGATTATTCGATCGGAAAGTTTAACATTGTCTATTTATCTAGAATGTGATACAATATTTGGAATCTACATATAGTTATGAGATAACTAATTTGAATGTTGTAAATCTAGCAGTTTAGTCTCAAATGATCGGTTGCCATGGAATTTTGATGTGATCAAAAGTCCGCCGCAATCACGTAGCGTACGCGGATACTCGCCGGGTAAACTTAATAGACAGCTACGCCCCATAGCCCCGACCAAGTGACTGTAGGAGAACCCCGTAGCCAAAAGTATCCGTTCGGGTGCTTGCGGCAGCGGTGTTCCGCCTTAGTGCACTTTGTCGACGGCATCCGAGGGTGCGGCCTTCTACTAAAGTTTGCGACGAGCATTCGATCAGAATGTCGGGAATCTTGTTGAATTGCCCGACTTGATATTGAAAAGAGTTTTCGATAATGAGACTAAAATGCGGGGTTTATAATTGATAGGCATGAGATGTCTAAGGAATTCATTTGGTTAGGCATGCGATGTCTAAAGAGGTTGCGGATTCCAACTGTTGTAGTTTTACACTTTCTTTTCTGTGACCGTAAGCGTAGTATGTGGTGTATCGCCGGCTTCGTTGCTATACATCAACGACAATCGGGATACGCATACTTGCTTACATTGATGATATGAGATATTATGTGTTGCTGTGATATGTTATATTGGATCGTCAGGTTTTGAATAGCCGGGGGTTTTATGTGAGATGAGAGTTTTTCTTTTTCATTCATGTAAAAATTTGTATGTAATATTCTTTTATTGGGGCACTTCCAGGTTGCGGAAGTTGTCACCGTTGTTGTATATTATTTAATTTTCCGCATTAAGTAGACCCAAGGCGGGGAGCACAAGTAACCGGGTTCTTGGGTCCAGTGGGAGACCATCTTGAGGAGTCGAGACCGGGTCTCCTAACCCTTGAATTGGCAGTGTTGCTTGCCGCTCTCGTAGGGGTCTAGGGATGTGGGTTTGGCTATTCATCGCAACCGTGGAATCCGTGTTTTATACAGGCTCGTATTGAAAACACGGACGTCCTAGTATATCCAATATTTCATATTTGTTCTTCTGCTGCAATGTTCTGTGATGAGATCATATTACTGCCTGAGATGAATGTTTATATTATATATATGAGATATATGTTATATTGCAGATTTCGTTTCGAAAGAGATGCTTGTGAAGCATAATAAAATGGGACTTCATTAATGAGATTAATGAAATAAAAGAAACCTAAAGATGTTGTAGAAACTTGTTTAAAAACTTATAGCTCTAGTTCTTGCTTTGCATCGCGGTGTTCCTTGTAGAACATCCTGCACCTTATTCGATAAGGAAAGGACCGAGATCCCTTCACCGGGAGTGACTCCTTTAGCAATGACTGGCAGATGCTACACCCCTCGGTTTGTTTTTTGATTGCTTCTATAGTTCTTGCTTTGCACAGTGGTATATATGATATATCCTGCACCTTATTCGATGAGGAAAGGGCCGACGATCCCTTCACCGGGAGTGACCCCTTTAGCAAAACTAGAAAAGCTTCAAAAACACTCCATTTAAAAATCACTCGATTCTACAACGATATCAAGTTCATTACACAAAAGGTTTTCTTAAAAACCTGTCGTAGCCCTCCGTCATTTCAGATAAGTACTGGTTAGTATTCGTGCTACGTTTGTTGACCTTAGCCAAGGCGTAGTGTGCGGTAGCTGATTAGTGCTTATCTGTATAAGCATATGATGCGATTGAGTTAGGGTAGTCGTGCGACTTTGTTGACCTTAGCCAAGGGTCGTGCGGGTGGGTTTAATTCAATCGGGAAATGACGGGTTGAACTTGGCTAGCACTTATGATTTGTTGACCTTAGCCAAGGTCATAAGCTGCTAGGGGCAAAATATTATCGGGAATTTCAAGTGTTGAAATTTGCAATGAGATTGCATACCTTCTATGAGATAGTTGGATCCCGATACCCGCTGCGAGTAAGAGTTACTCCTGGGAGAGTTTTGCTCATTACAATTAGCCGATCACGTAGGTGTCTAGAAAGGTGTTAACGGGGTTACGCCCATGGGAAAACGAGGTTTACTTTAATTAGGTTCATGCGAAAGCACGGGGGACCTCCCTCAAAGTACCGACACTGGCCTGGCTGAAAAATTGGAGAACTTGTAGCGTGTAATTAATCCCGGCTAGTCTTTCCTTTTAGGGTTTGAAGGAAGATTTGATTAAAACAGTGGGAGACATCCTGATTAGATATATTAGATAACCAATCTAATCTTGCAAGAGCATACGCTGAGTGTTTTCTTCTTTCTCTCTCTCCAGGTAGCGACCATATCACGCCTTAATCAAGATAATAAAACGGAAGAATTGACCGAACCCGCTTGTTATACTGAGCTGGGGAACGTAGGTCCCGCTCCAACTTATAATTATTATAAGACAGAGCAGGAAATAGGGGATTACCAGAATTCCCGTGCCGCCCAAACGAAGAAAGTGCATGCTGATGCATCATCTTCGGGAGTGTTCATTACAGAGAACTGTTTCTCAGTATCCTTTACGTCCTGGGTATGTGATACCGAATCAGGATCCCGCATATGTAATCTGTTACATGGGCTACAGAAAGGTAAAGAACTGAGAACGGGTGATAGTTTCATGAGATAGAAAACGGTGCAAGTGTTACAGCCAAGTCTGTTGGTCACTATCACCCTGTATTACCAGAATACATTGATTCTGAACGAATGTTATTAGATACCGAACCTGATATACAACATCATATCAGTCTCTTTATAAGTAAAGAAAGGATATAATTTTGTATTGTTGGATAATGTTTTGAACATTTCCTATATCAAGAGTTGATCGGTTCAGGTACGTTATCTAAAAGCATTGACGTTCTAAATCAAACTACAGTTCTTAGTATACAGAACACACAAGAGAGGAAGAGTTCAGAAATGAACGAATCCTTCTTGAGGTATTGTAGACTAGGTCATATCAATATGACCCGACTAGCTGAAGTTACATTAAGATGCATATTTAAATTTGTTTGAATTTACATCTTGTGAAACTTGCCGGTCATATCACAAAGATAAGATGACGATAGCTCTGTTTATTGGAAACAGAGAAAGAGTTAGTGAACTCTTGGGATTGATACATGCTGATGTATGAAGGTCCCCTGTCTACACATGCCAAGACCGGTTCTTTGTACTTCATTACATTCTTTGATGATCTCTCAAGATTCAGACATGTGTTCCTGTTGAAACACAAGTCCGAAGCTTTTGAGATATTCACAGAATGTAAGTTAGAAGTAGAGAACCAAAATACGGGTAAAAGTATTATGTCCTTTGATGAGATCAAGGAGGAGAATACTTGAGCACGGAATTCCTGGACTATTCTAAAGGAGAATGAGATTCACTCTCAGCATTACTCCTCCGTATACACTACAGCACGTCGGTGTATCGGAGCGGAGCAATAACACCCTATATGATATGGTGTGCTCTATGATGAGTACTACTGAGTTTCCTATTTTCTTTTGGGAGTTATGCACTTGTGAAGCTGCATACCTATTGAATGTGGATTCAATAGTTTCTAACGAACCTCAGCCTCTCCGCCGATCTAGTAGGGTTCCTCACCGACCTGAGAGATACTTCGGTTTCTCTATGACAGTGGGAGCGAGGATTGCATCATGAGATGATGACCCAACTAGTTTCGAGCTGGCCATCAGGAGTGGGACTCTGTAAGAATGGCTGGATGCTTATCGATCTGATATGGAATCCTTATACACTAACAAAGTATGGACTTTGGTTGCTTTATCTGAAGGGTTAAATCCCCATCGGGAGCGAGTATATCTTGAGAAGATTACTTGGTGTACATGGAAAAGTTGAGACTTTCAAAGCTGTGCTTAAGTCTATCCAGATCCTACTTGCCACGGCTATATACCATGACTACGATATCTGGTGGTTGGGTGTCATGACTGCTTTTCTAAATGATGTTTTAGAAGATAGCGTCTGTAAGTACACAGCCAGAGGGCTTCGTAGACAGTGGGAGCAGCGGAAACGTGTGCAAGATGTTTTATCTGATAAAACAGGCATCGCGGAATTGGAACATCTGTTTTGATGTGGTAGTCAAAGAGTTTGACTTCATCAAAATGGTAGATTAACCTTGTATATACAAAAAGGTAGTAGAGAGTATAGTGGTGATCCTCGTAGAGTACGTGGATGACATACTCTTGATAGGGAAGGAGTTTCCTATGCTACGCTCGGTCACTCTCCGCTTATCACAAGGATTCTCTATATAGGATCAAGGTGATACCTCCTAAATCCTGGGTTTTGGATCTATGAGATAGATCTAATTGGATGTTAGGATACTCACTAGTTGTAGTGAGATGGTATCAATCGATCCTGGAGAGAATCACTGGAAAGGTTCCCGGATGATGAGGACGACTGAATGTCAGTTGCAGGCATTGTCTTTACCCTCATTGGAGGGACGGTATGTTGGAAGAGTTCCAAGCTAGATACCATGACTTACTAGACGATTAAAGGCAAGATACATCGTTACTAAGAATACTACCAAAGAGGCAGTCTGGATAGATATAAGTTCATAAGATGAACTTCGTTCCTACCATTGTGTAACAATGGAGTTGTGGCTTTAACCAAGGAACTACTGTCCCATCAGAAATCCAGATATAATTCTTAGGCAGTATCACCTGATCATGGAGATGGTTGATCTCCAGGGAGATCGAGGTTAGGAGAGTAGACACAGAGGACGACAGTGCGGATCCACTCACAAAGGCCTTTTTTCCCTGTAGAGACTCTTATGGGATGATTGAGTATGAGATACTTCAACCGCAGCTAATTGTTGGGTATGTGATACAACAACAGATGGCCCTAGTGCAAGTGGGAGATTGTTACTTATATGTATTCCCTACAGGCCATTACTATACATACGATATATATTGTAGTGGATGCTAGGACATATATAGGGAGGACTTTCTTGCTCGACATGATAGTATGCTATCTGGTTGTACTTTATCTTAACATGTACTCTGATTGTCTCTATGTTACATGTTGATAAAGCCCTTAGGATGTGTACTCAACTACTGGGACTATGATGAGATCATACTAGTGGGGCCACGGTAGTCGACGAGTACATCCTATAACTGTTCCTAGTCGAGGGTGTATCGAGACAGGGCATCGATACACCAGAGAAGACTAGCGTATACGCATCTTGACCCATATGATGGGCGATGGATGATCCCATATCCATCGGTGTTTGACATCAAGGATGGTGTACGGGTGCTCAGTGGAGACTGGGTACACTGGACGGACTCGCCGAGAACTCCCAGATGGTATTATACCTCACGTCAGATGGAAGTTCTCCGGTGACACTAGTACAGAGTAGTCTGTTGACCCGAGATCGTCATAGAGTCTTGTGTAATTCCCACTGTGATTTGATTTCCATCATACCACGTCCAAGAGGGCATGCAAAAAGGTGGCTTTTGGATACAGTCCCGAATCACATGGAGGCAATGAGCGATAGGAGGGGATTCGTCTCTCCCGGTATAGGGAGTTGATGTTGTGCTGTGTTCGATTGGCTATAACCGGAAATCCCTGGCCAAGGTTGCTGAGATTTACTGGTAAGTGTTATCAGTAGTTTCTCGAATAGTTATAGACCTCATATCGACACGACTTATCGAGCTACTGGGGTCTGACGTTTACCACCCCTAGACGAGACATGCAACATATCAGACGACGAGACCGGACTGTACGGGAGTGTTTCTGTTTGGATTCAAAGGAGAATGTACAGGCTTGCTTGTTGATCTTCTGAGCGCTCAATACCTGGGTAGCTGTTACGTTTAGCTGACCGCTTGCAGCTTGTGGGTGTTTGATATGATCATCACCTACTGCCGGCGTATTGACGATTCTTTAGAGTCCTACACAGAGGTTTCTTGGCTCAGGCAAAACGGGGTAGGAGCACATATGTGATATGTGCGGGACCGAGGATAATGCGATATGAGATACCGTATTCTATTCTCGAGATATTTGATATCAGCCGGATCATCGGATCAAGTGTTGATTCGATGAATCGGTACGGATAAATATTAGTCGGTTATATGCGATATAGCCGGATTGTCGGATCAAGTATTGATTCGATAATTTAATGTATAATAATATATATGATATATTAAATTACATTAACTAATATTAGCTCACTAAAAGATTCTTTTTCTCACTCGGGTAATACATTGATATATATGCGATATATGTTAAATGTATTATTTTATTTTGTTACAATAAATATTGTATATGTGATATATAATATTTTAACATATTATAATTATTAATGCAACATGTTTAGAGGAGTTTAAACAAGTTTAGGGTTTGATTTGGGTTAATGCATTCTAGATGTTTCTAGATGTTTTTACTTTGTCATTTGTTAAGATATTATGATAGATATTTCTTTGTGACTCACCCTTTAACCCAACCCAAACCCTAATCCTAGTAAACTCTCTACATTGGTTACTACAACCATGGTTGCATAAATGATTATGATAACTTTTTATTATTCATCACAAATTATTCTTCATCTTCTTCCTTCTTCTTTCTTCATGGAAAAAGCTTACTAGCTTTTTCCAAGTATTGAATAAATGTGAGAAAAAGATAAATAAAGAGAGAGAAAATCCTACTTCATCATCCTCATCTTCCCTTGCCCTTTAGATGAGAGTGTTCACTCAATTTTAGTGAGTGTTAGCTTGGGTTAATGAAACTTCAAGGTAGATCATCTTTGTATCGAAGATCGGAAGCAAGACTGCATCTTTCTCTTCGTGGAACCTCTCAAGGGTCCGGAACCCGATGATCGCAGCGAAGGGACCACAACACGGAGCTTATGAAGTGAAGGACCGGATCTACAAAGGTTGTAATCCCTCTCACTTAGTGTTAAAGTGTTTAGAATGCTTGTTTTCGCCTAAACCCTAGTTTAAAGATCCGTATTCGGGTTGTTCGGCACGGCTAATTTTTTAATCGGGCATGGTTAATGCCACGTAGACCCTTGTGCGCGTGCCCAGCAACCCTACAGTGGTACCAGAGCCAAGCTAAAGCTTTAGGCAAAGTCTAGACGAAGTTTAAAGTCCAATCGAACGCCGAAACCCCGATACGGAACCCTCTCTGGACAATTTTCAAAAAGTTGATTTTTTCTGAATTAAAAATGCTCAGAAAAACAAGCAGGAAAAACTAAGAATTACTGTGAAGTACGGACCTCTAATTCAAATATTTGACCGCAGAACCGCGGCCAAACCATGGCTTTTGCGGCGGTTCCGCGGCCAAAATTTTGACTTAGTCCCTGAAAGTTCTTGTATTTATTCTTAGGTCCTTTCTTGGCAATGTTTTCTGGGAATATTTTAATTCCACTCAAGTGTTGAGTTTTCTACGGTTGTATTGGGGACTCGTTAATTCGATCGGATAATTTAACTTTGTTTAGTTTGTTCCGGATAATTTTAGAAACTGTTAAAAAGTTCGAACGGATATCAATAACTCACTTTTTCCCCTGTCGGAAAATTTTTCAAAAGTTGGATTTTTTCTCGAGTTTAAGAATGTTCTAAGTCGTGCAAGTAACGCGGTGGACCCTCTAGAAGACAACAAACCTTAACTCGATTATGTGACCGTCTTGAACTGCCTCTGAACCTTAGGGTTTGTGGCAGTACGGCGTGCCACATGTGAGGCGTTGGCTTGACCCTTCTACGGCTGGACCATTGGTACTGTGGCATGTGATGGATGTTTTTAAACTGATTTCAAGTGTTGAGATATATCGGGGAAATCTTGGGTGTTTGATTATTCGATCGGAAAGTTTAACATTGTCTATTTATCTAGAATGTGATACAATATTTGGAATCTACATATAGTTATGAGATAACAAATTTGAATGTTGTAAATCTAGCAGTTTAGTCTCAAATGATCGGTTGCCACGGAATTTTAATGTGATCAAAAGTCCGTTGCAATCACATAGCGTACGCGGATACTCGCCGGGTAAACTTAATAGACAGCTATGCCCCATAGCCCCGACCAAGTGACTGTAGGAGAACCCCGTCGCCAAAAGCATCCGTTCGGGTGCTTGCTGCAGCGGTGTTCCGCCTTAGTGCACTTTGTTGACGGCATCCGGGGGTGCGGCCGTCTACTAAAGTTTGCGACGAGCATTCGATCAGGATGTCGGGAATCTTGTTTAATTGCCCGACTTGATATTGAAAAGAGTTTTCGATAATGAGACTAAAATGCGGGGTTTATAATTGATAGGCATGAGATGTCTAAGGAATTCATTTGGTTAGGCATGCGATGTCTAAAGAGGTTGCGGATTCCAACTGTTGTAGTTTTACACTTTCTTTTCTGTGATCGTAAGCGTAGTATGTGGTGTATCGCCGGCTTCGTTGCTATACATCAACGACAATCGGGATACGCATACTTGCTTACGTTGATGATATGAGATATTATGTGTTGCTGTGATATGTTATATTGGATCGTCAGGTTTTGAATAGCCGGGGGTTTTATGTAAGATGAGAGTTTTTCTTTTTCATTCATGTAAAAATTTGTATGTAATATTCTTTTATTGGGGCACTTCCAGGTTGCGGAAGTTGTCACCGTTGTTGTATATTATTTAATTTTCCGCATTAGGTAGACCCAAGGCGGGGAGCACAAGTAACCGGGTTCTAGGGTCCAGTGGGAGACCATCTCGAGGAGTCGAGACCGGGTCTCCTAACCCTTGAATTGGCAGTGTTGCTTGCCGCTCTCGTAGGGGTCTAGGGATGTGGGTTTGGCTATTCATCGCAACCGTGGAATCCGTGTTTTATACAGGCTCGTATTGAAAACACGGACGTCCTAGTATATCCAATATTTCATATTTGTTCTTCTGCTGCAATGTTCTGTGATGAGATCATATTACTGCCTGAGATGAATGTTTATATTATATATATGAGATATATGTTATATTGCAGATTTCGTTTCGAAAGAGATGCTTGTGAAGCATAATAAAATGGGACTTCATTAATGAGATTAATGAAATAAAAGAAACCTAAAGATGTTGTAGAAACTTGTTTAAAAACTGGTAGCTCTAGTTCTTGCTTTGCATCGCGGTGTTCCTTGTAGAACATCCTGCACCTTATTCGATAAGGAAAGGACCGAGATCCCTTCATCGAGAGTGACTCCTTTAGCAATGACTGGCAGATGCTACACCCCTCGGTTTGTCTTTTGATTGCTTCTATAGTTTTTGCTTTGCACAGTGGTATATATGATATATCCTGCACCTTATTCTATGAGGAAAGGGCCGACGATCCCTTCACCGGGAGTGACCCCTTTAGCAAAACTAGAAAAGCCTAAAAAACACTCCATTTAAAAATCACTCGATTCTACAACGATATCAAGTTCATTATGAAAAAGGTTTTCTTAAAAACCTGTCGTAGCGCTCCGTCATTTCAGATAAGTACTGATTAGTATTCGTGCTACGTTTGTTGACCTTAGCCAAGGCGTAGTGTGCAGTAGCTGATTAGTGCTTATCTGTATAAGCATATGATGCGATTGAGTTAGGGTAGTCGTGCGACTTTGTTGACCTTAGCCAAGGGTCGTGCGGGTGGGTTTAATTCAATCGGGAAATGACGGGTTGAACTTGGCTAGCACTTATGATTTGTTGACCTTAGCCAAGGTAATAAGCTGCTAGGGGCAAAATATTATCGGGAATTTCAAGTGTTGAAATTTGCAATGAGATTGCATACCTTCTATGAGATAGTTGGATCCCGATACCCGCTGCGAGTAAGAGTTACTCCTGGGAGAGTTTTGCACATTACAATTAGCCGATCACGTAGGTGTCTAGAAAGGTGTTAACGGGGTTACGCCCCTGGGAAAACGAGGTTTACTTTAATTAGGTTCGTGCGAAAGCACGGGGGACCTCCCTCAAAGTACCGACACTGGCCTGGCTGAAAGATTGGAGAACTTGTAGCGTGTAATTAATCCCGGCTAGTCTTTCCTTTTAGGGTTTGAAGGAAGATTTGATTAAAACAGTGGGAGACATCCTGATTAGATATATTAGATAACCAATCTAATCTTGCAAGAGCATACGCTGAGTGAGATATAACTTTTTGAAATTATGTCCATGACATTTACCTATATCAGTTGATGATTGGGTAAGGAGTATTAAACAGCGGTATAATTCTTCTTAACCATAGTACAGTTTTCAACCTACGACGCACAGGGTATGAGTTATTCAACTCAGGGGACTTATACAAAGTATTGTATGTTGTCCAGTGTCCATTAGGATAAAGGGATTGGTCCTCGTACTATATTCTGTTTACTTGTGACTTCTCAAGTTTTAGACAAGTGTTTCTTAGAAATACAAGGTCCAAGTTTTGAGAAGTTATAGGTATAAGAATAAAGTAGAGAACCATGTATTGCAAGTATCAAGATTCTTCAAGGTGATCGAAGATGCAGATACTTGTGATTGGTATTCAGTTGATAATAATGGTTTTGAGAACTTGCTTCTCTTTCAGGTTACTCATATCTGGATGCACTCCTAAATTGAGTAATGCCGATCGGCCTCTCTCCATTTAGTTGACATGCGCTGGAGACAGCTGCATGATATGAATCTGGTTCCAATTAAATCAGTGCCTCTATTTCTATATTGTATATAGAATGGTTCATATCTTAACAATGTTAAGGTATATGGAGTTGTCCAGCTTATGCTTAAAACCAGACTCTGGATAACTCAAGGCATGTTTCTGTAATGGCAGTTTGTGGGTTATCCCGGGCTATGACGAGGGTTAACTTTCTATCATCTGAAAGATCAATAGTGATATTTTTCTTGACTCGCCACAGTTTTAGTAAAATGGGCTTTTTCAGAAAACAGTAGTGGGAGTATGGTAGAACTGGAAGTGATTCCAGAACCACAAACGATTACTGAAAATTTATGTAGAACCTAAAGATTCAATTAGGTTTGACATTCCATTAGCCACTCCGCAGATATGGTGGGTAACCTCATGCGACCGAGAGGTACTTCGGTATCCTCAAAGACAGTGACAAGGAGGTTCTTGTTTACCCAGACTTGCCATTACTGTTGTTCTAGACTATGAGACCCGGCATGAGGATGAGTATAGCGTCGTTCTAAACTAGCTTTAGAAGTGCATGTGTATATGACTCTGCCAGAGGGTTGTTGTAGTCAGTGGGAGCAGCGGAAGTATAGTGGACAAGTAGCTTGAGTCTATTTATAGACTAAAGCAGATATAGCGGAGATAGATCATCTATTTTTTATGTGACAGTCATGGGCTTTGACTTCATCAGAATAGGAGATGGATCTGTTAAGAAGGTAGTAGGGTGTGATGTTCTGGTATTTGGATGACATACATTTTGTAGGAAGAGAAATTCATATACTACAATCGGTTATACTGTGGTTGTCACACAGTGGTTTCTCCATATAAGATATGGATATTATATAAGGCATTCTGGTTACTAGATCTATGGTTTTAGATCTAGATTTGGGTAGTTTCCTAATCCGGATACTTAGACAGTATTCTAAAGGTGTTTTAGAATGGGCGACTCCTGGCATGGTAGTGTACCTGCAGGTGATAGAGTCGCCCTTTCTAAAGGTGTCTTAAAGTCTAAAGGGGAAAGGGATGTGCATGATTGGCATATCACTTGCTTAGGCAATTGAGTCAATCATGAGATGTCAAGTACCACACCAGATGTTGTTTTTGCACTAGCTGCAATAAGTTGATATATTAATCCAATCGTGGAGAAACGTTCGGAAGCAGTTTTAGAACATAAGTGGATGTTCTAGGGATTTGGTAACGGCAGCCTCCTTCGGGAGACGGTTATCATTCCAGGCTTCCAAGGTGACCTGGATGATAGAGTGACTGTCAGAGTTATAGTTTTCCCTCTTTTGAGGGGCAGTTGTTTGGACAGGTGGTCCAAGAGGATGCTGAGGGAGGCATGGCGCAGGATACTGATTAAATTTAGTTGACGATACCGTCTAAGAAGTTTACTGGATTTGGAGTTCATTTGTGAACTGGGTCCCATCAGATATCCAGATATATTCTAAGACAGGTATTGCTCATTTCGGGAGATGGCTTTCTCCACAAACTTGAGATAAAGAGAGACATAGAAAGAAACATTGGAGCGGATCCACTCACTGAGGCTATTTCTCGAACGCAATAGTTTTACAAACGAGCTTTGTGAAACTGATTAGTACAGAAGTTGGGTGTTCGGTATTACACGGGCTGTGAGTATGCGACACCGCAATAATTGGCCTTAAGTGCAAATTGGAGATTGTTGGCTATAGTGCCCTCAAGTCAATTATTGGATCGCAGGAACGTGATTGCAATGATTGAGGGAGGACCTATACTAGTAGAACAGTCTTACTCGAGATGATAGTATGCTATCTGGTTTATCTTTATTATCGTGTACATGCTTCAGGTGAAATTACAGATCACTATTACATGTTGATAGAGCCCATAGGATTCTTGCTTGACTACTAGCAGTATGATGGCGATCATATACGTGAGAGTTGGGTGGTCTATAAGCACATCCTTAAAGTGTCCCTAGTCGTAGGAGTTTCGAGACTGGGCATCGATACTCCAAGAGTATACTAGTGTATACGTATCGAGACCCCGACGAGGGGCGATGGCCGGTCTCACAAGCCATTGGTGTCCGTTGGTTCACCTAAGATGTATACAGGTGCTCATTCGGTTATGAGTACACCGGACGGACTCGCCGGGAACATGCTGGTTGGTATTATACCTATTGTCAGATAGCAGTTCCCAGGTGACATGCGTACAGGTTAGTCTATCGACCTAAGATCGTCATTTGTCTTGTGTGAGTTCCTACTGTGCTTTGATTACTACCCTACCACGGCTCAAAGGAGTCATGCAAAGAGGTTATAGTTGGGTACAGTCCCGAGCCACATGGAGGCAGTGAGCGGATCGTCAGGGGATTCGTCTCTCCCGGTATATTGGGGGTTGATGTCGCGGTGTGCACGGGTGGCCATCACCAGAAATCCTCGGCCGGGGTAGACGAGAATTACTAATTCGGATCAGTAGTTTCTCAGTTGGTGATAGGCTTCATACCGACACTAAATGTCACGTTATTAGGGGTTTGACTTTATCCACCCTCTTATACTCGATATGTGATACTCATAGACGAACGGACCGGACTGTATGGATATTGTCACTGTCAGGCTCAGTAGGGTTTCAGGATGATTTCGCTCGTCGGCCTCCCTTTCTCTTATTACCTAGGCAGCCATTACGTACAGCTACTGCCACCGACGTGCTTGTGGTTAAACCCACTGCCAGCGTATTGGCGAGTTTTTAGATTCCCACACAGAGGGTTTCCCTGGTTCGGGCGAAACATTGTAGAGACCGTATGGTTTTATGGAAGGGTCCGATCATATTCGTGCACTTGTGCACGGATCATGATCGGACGGATAATACTAGTGGGATTTGGTTTAAGCCGGATCCTAGTATTATATTGTTGGATTATTTTCGTCTCGTTGTATTCGTATTCAGTCGGAATACGGATGCAGGTATGTATATACGGATGAGGGGTATTCTTGTAATTCATTACGGGTTTACTTTAGAAGTTGCCATTCTCTTTTTGATTAAACATTTAGTTTAATGTTTAATTGTGTAGAAATTGTGAGTGCAAGTCTTGGCCTTGAGCATTGATGGTGCATGTGCACACTTGGTGACTCATGGTGTTGCGTCTTGTGTGGGTTTGGTGAGATGTGATTGTGAGAGGCAGATTTTTTATTTATGCTGGGAATTTTCATTAGTTGCTCAATCACAAATATATCTCACAAACTCAACACAAGAAAAACAACAGAACACTATTCATCACTTGCCAAAAGTATTAAGCTCACACAATTCCTCACTTGGCTTCTTCTTCACCTCCACCCATACCCTCTCATGAGTAGATAATCCATGGGTGTTTTGAGACAAAGTATTCACACACTATCTCTACTTCATCTTGGGTATCTAGGCTAGCAAACTGGATGCCCGAGTTGCTTCGGTTTTGAAGCGGGAGCCCGTATTACTAATTCTCGACGTGGATCGTCTTCGACGAGGGAGACCGGAGAATGAACTTGTTCGAGGCAACCACGATGAGCTAAGGATAGAGATTGAAGACCGAAGGACACAGATCGATCGGTATAACCACTCTAAACTCTTTACAGTTAACTGGTATTAGGTTAATGGTACGATCCGTCGATTAGGGTTCCGTTAACGCCGGATTTTTAAAGTTTTTGTTCCACGTTTGGACACGGATTGATGGCCGGGGCGCTGCCGTAGCCCTACACTTCCATCTGACGATAGGTATAATACCATCTAGAAGTTCTCAGCGAGTCCGCCCGATGTACTTACACCCAGTGAGCACCTGTATACGATCTTAGGTGCAAAAGACCAATGGTTACGGGACCATACCATTGCTGGGTTCGCTTAGCACCCCCGATGGGTTTCGTTAAGCATCAAGTATGCAACTTTAAAAATCTAGGGTGCCGAGCGAGCCCGATCAAGGATCTAACTAAAGAATTAGGGTTTTTAAAGCATGTAAACAACTTTACACTAAGTGAAATAGGAATACAACCTTTGTAGACCGGTCCTTCACTTCTAAAGCTTCATGTAGTAGTCTCTTTGCTCCAAGTAGTGGCTCCCGAACTCTTCTTAGGCTCCACTAGGCGAAAGGAACAAGCTTTCTTAAGGATCTTCAAGGCCGAAGATGATCTACATCGAAAAATCTCTAACTCAATCTAGCTCTTCACTAATTGATGGATTAGTAAAGTAAACAACCTATACTAAATAGCTAGTTTTGTATAGATTGATGATGTAGGAATTTTGCTCACTTTAGAATTATTTTTCTCTTTTTCTTTTTCACCTCACTCAAAATCAAGAGAAGAAAAATAAAATGAAGAAGAGGATGAAGTGATGAACCATGGTGTGAAAAATATCTCTTATATCACTTGTAGAGACTTAACCATGGCTAAAGATAATGGTTGGGTTAATAAATATCTAGAGTAAAACAAAATTAGTGGACTTAAGTCAAGTCTTCTACATACTTCCACAAGCATCTTATCCATGCTAATTGCCACCTAATTTTGATTTTTCCCTTAATAATTAATCACCCAAATTATCTTTAGTTAGGTATGAATTTCATACATCCAAGTCCAATGTATCATCTAGCATGACACAAAAATAAATACATTAATATATATCACATATATATTTAAATGTATTTGGAGAAAAGAAATTCTTAAGTAGGCTAATATTAGTTAATATATATTAATATATCAAATATATAATTATATATTAAATTATTAAATCAACACTTGATTTAATAATCCGGCTATATCACATATAACCGACTAATATCATTTATATCAACTTATCGAATCAACACTTGATTCAATAACCCGGCTATATTTCATATAACCGAATGATATCATATATCGCGAGATTAGAATACGGTATCACATACACGTATTAATCTCGGTCTTGGACATATCACACATGTGCCCTGCTTCGTTTCACTTGAGCCAGGAAAACCCTGTGTAGCACTCTAAGGACTCGTCAATACGCCAGTAGTAGGTAATGATCATATCAGTTACCCACAAGCCGTCAGCGGTACTAGCTGGACGTAACGGCTACCCAGGTATTGAGCGATCAGAAAATCAACAAGAAAGCTTGTTCATACTCCCGTGAATCCAGCAAGTAACACTACCGTAAAGTCTGGTCACTTCGTCTGATATGTCGCATATCGAGTCTGGGGGTGGTAAACGTCAGACCCCAATAACTTGATATGTCATGCCGATGTGAGGCTCATAACGGGTCGAGAAACTACTGATAACACTTACCAGTAAATCTCAGTATCAGCCCTGACCAGGGACTTCCTGTTATGGCCAATCGAGCATAGAGCAACATCAACCCCTAATACCGGGAGAGACGAAACCCCTCCTATCGCTCATTGCCGCCATGTGATTCGGGACTGTACCCAAAATCCACCTGTTTACACGCTCTCTTGAACGTGGTAAGGAGGAAATCAACGCATAGTGGGAATCACAGAAGACTCTATGACGATCTCGGGTCTACAGACTAACTTGTACCAGTGTCATCAGAGAACTGCTATCTGACGTTAGGTATAATACCATCTAGGAGTTCTCAGCGAGTCCTGTTCGGTGTACCCATTCTCCAATGAGAACCTGTGTACAATCTTTGATGTCAAACACCAATGGATGTGGGATCATCCATCACCCCATATAGGGTCAAGAAATGTACACACTACTCTACTCTGGAATATCGATGCCATGTCTCGATACTCCCATGAATAGGAACAATTAAAGGATGAACTTGTGGACTACCCTTGCCCCACTAGTATGATCTGTATCATAGTCCTGGTAGTTAAGTGCATATCGTAAGGGCTTTACAAACATGTGAGAGAAAGATAGTATCACAATACTAGTCTACATGTTAAGATAAAGAGTAACCATATAGTATACTATCATGTTGAGCAAGGATGTTCTCTCTATATATGTCCAAGCATCCATTATGATATACAATCATGTACAATAATAGCCTCTAGGGCATACAAACAACTAACAACCATCGCCCCTCGTCGGAGTCTAGAAACATATACACTAGTCTACTCTGGAATATCGATGCCCAGTCTTGATACTCCCACAACTAGGGACCATTTAAGAATGTGCGTACCGACTACCCAGCTCCCACAAGTATGATCGCCATCACAACGCATGTAGTCTAGAAATGATCCTACAGGTTTTATCAACATGTATGAATGATACGTAATATCAAGTAAAATATATGCACATGTTAAGATAAAGACAAACCAGATAGCATACTATCATATCGAGCAAGACTGTACCGTACTTATATATTTCCAAGCATCCACATGTATACATATACAATAATGGCCTCTAGTGTAAGTCTACGGTAGCGCCCCGGCCGTCTGTCCGAGGCCAAAATGCGGAAACGAAAACTTTTCATAAACTTGAAACCGGCGCTATCATATACATTAAACCCGGATCGAACCATTAACCTACAACTAGCTAACTAGAGAAAGGTTAGGAAAGGCTATACCGATCGATCTGTGTCTTTCGGTCTTTGGCCACCATCCCAAGCTCCTCGCAGCATCTACGATCTCCGGTCTCCTCGTCGGAAGGGAACCACATCAATGAGTCTTTTTACGAGCTCCCACCTCAGAACCAAGGTAACTCGGACACGAAGTTTGCTAGCCGACGTGTCCAAGGTTGCTGTAGAATATACGTAGAACACTTTGTCTCAAGGGTTAATCGAAGTTGCCTCAAAGGGAGATGAAATGGAAATGAGCTCAAGGATTTTTCTTTGCAAAATGAATCAAATCTCTTCACCAAAAAATTTGGGACAACCCCATATATGGCTCGGCCAAAAACAGGACAAGAGGGAGGTGAGTGCAAGCTCAAGTGAGAGGTGACCATAAGGAAAAAGGCAACAAAAAAACACACCAAAACATCTCATTCAATCCAATCACAATAAAGCACCAATAATGCACAAAGAAAGAAAAGCAAATCCAAGACCAACCCAGAATTCTGCAGGAGCCCCGGGCACCACAGAAAAGCCCCTCCATTTTCTAAACCCACTTTTACAAAAAAGCCCCCTCAATGGAAAATTCAGCCATGGAAAATAGAAAAGGAATTTGGCCAAAAAGAGAAAGCAAGCTGGCAACTTTAAAAGCGATCCGGTAACAAATTACAGGATAACCCCGTGAATGTATATACATATCCGCATTTGTATTTCGACCGAATACAAATGCAATGAGACAAAATCTATACAGTATAATACTAGGATCCGGCTTAAACCAAAGCCCGCAAGTATTATCCGTCCGAGCCATGACACGTGCACAATTGCACGCGTATGTTCGAACCCTGCCATAAATCCATTCGGCCTCTACAACGTTTTGCCCAAAACTTGAGAAATTGTCTGTGGGGGACTCTAAAGACTCGTCAATACTTTGGCTGTGGATTTAACCACTAGCACGTCAGTGGTACTAGCTGTACGTAACGGGATACCAGGTATTGACCAAAAGGGAGGTCGATGAGAGAACTCATCCTCACACCCTACTGATCCTGTCAGTGACAATATCCGTATAGTCCGGTCCGTTCGTCTATGAGCATCGCATGTCGGGCCTTTGGGATTGGTAAAAGTCAGACCCCCAAAAGCGGTACAAGTCGTGTCGGAGTGTAGCCCAGAACACCCTGAGATACTACTGTAATACCTACCAGTAAATCTCCTGCCTTGGCCAAGGGCTTCGTGTAATGGCTCTCCTAGACACAGCGTGATCTCACCCCCAATACCGGGAGAGACGAAACCCCTACCGATCCGCTCACTGCCTCCATGTGGCTCGGGACTGTACCCAACTAAAACCTGTTTGCATGACTCCTTTGAGCCATGGTAGGGTAGTAATCAAAGCACAGTGGGAACTCACACGAGACAAATGACGATCTCAGGTCGATGAACTAACCTGTACACATGTCATCAGGGAACTGCTATCTGACGTCAGGTATAATACCAACTAGCATGTTCCCGACGAGTCCTGTCCGGTGTACTCATAACCCAATGAGCACCTGTATACATCTTAGGTGAACCAACTGACACCAATGGCTTGTGAGTCCAGCCAACCCCCCTCGTCGGGGTCTCGACTGTATACACTAGTCTACTCATGGAGTATCGATGCCCAGTCTCGAAACTCCCACGACTAGGGACCTTTTAAGGATGTGCTTATAGACCCCAGCTCCCACGTATATGATCGCCATCATACTGCCGGCCGTCAAGCAAGAATCCTAAGGGCTCTATCAACGTGTAATAGTAATCTGTAATATCACCTAAAGCATGTACACGATGATAAAGATAAACCGGATAGCATACTATCATCTTGAGTAAGACTGTCCTACCGGCATAGGTCCTCCCTCAATCATTGCAATCACGTGCCTGCGATCCAATAATTGACTCTGAGGGCACTATATCCAACATATAGGGCATACATATCCAACAATCTCCCACTTGCACTAAGGCCATATATATTGGCGTACCGAATATCCAATTTCTGCTTTAAGGCCAGCTGTTGGCGTACCGCATACCTCACTTATCAAAAAGTCTTTCGAACTGTGCTTGAGGAAGGGCCTTGGTGAATGGATCTATCGTGTTATCTTTTGTTTCCACTCTCCGCACCTCGATCTCCCGGCGATCAATGATCTCCTTGATCTGGTGATACCGCCTCAAGATATGTCTGGATTTCTGATGGGACCGTGGTTCCATAGCTCCATTGTTGTCGCAATATAAAAGTATTGGGTTAACAATGAATGGAACCACCTGAAGTTCAGTAATGAACTTCTTAATCCAGATGACTTCTTTTGCGGCATCGTTGGTAGCAATGTATTCAGCCTCCATCGTGAAGTCTGCGACGATGTCCTGTTTGGAGCTTTTCCAATAGACCGTCCCTTCGTTGAGGGTAAACACATAACCCGATACAGATTTGCTGGCATCCTTGTCACTTTGGAAGCTCGATTCGGTAAAGGACTCGACCTGGAGGTCTCAATTACCGTTAAGAAAGAACATCTCCTTAGTCCTTCTCAGGTATTTGAAAATATTATTAGCAGCTGTCCAATGGTTCTCACCTGGGTTAAACTGATACCGGCACACCACACTAAGCGCGTAAGCTACATCTGGTCGGGTACGTAGCATCGCATACATTATAGTTCCTACCGACGAAGCGTAGGGTATAGTGCTCATTCGAACCCTCTCCTCATCAGTCTTGGGAGACATCTCTTCGGAGAGGGGGATTCCATGCAATGCGGGTATGTTACCGCGCTTGGAATCTTCTATAGTAAATCTCTTTAGTACGGTCTCTATGTACCTGGACTGCGAAAGTCCCAGTAATCTCTTGGATCTATTTCTGTAGATCTTAATCCCCAGAATGTACGAGGCATTGTTCCTTTACGAAAAATCAACAAGTAAATAGAGCAACGGAGAAAGTCCCCAAGTGGAGCGTCACGTGCCCACACGTGATAGGAGCTTCGTTTAACAAAACTAAGCCAAAACTGAACCTCACGTGCAGACACGTGACCTCTATAAGTAAATTATACAGGCACCTGAATAAAGCAAACAAATGGGACAAAAAGAAACTCACGTGATAACACGTGACACCCTTGGGTCGGCTTAATTTGGTGGGGTCACGTGCTACACGTGATAGACTCTTATGCCTTCTGGACTGATAAAAATGAATTCTAATTAAAAGGGATCAAAAGCCTTCTTTGGAAAATACTTCCTTGGATCTTTCTAAATAAGAAAGATTACGCTCTGTAAAAACATAGCGCCGTTGGATTAAAGATCCAATGATGATTAAAAATCACCAATCTACAGAAAAATTATGTGCAAGGAAATATCTTCCTAAATTTGTTAAGAACGACAAAAGAAATATCTTCTGTAAAACAGAATTCCTTCGATTAAAAATCCAACGGTGAATAAAATTCATCAATTGATCTAAAAGATCACTTTTTGTTGATCAAAATCTTTCAATGAGAGATTTTCTGAACGAATTGATTCTCCTCTTTCTCCTATAAATAGGAGCAAAGAAACACAAGAAAAAGGATAGACAGAGAAAAGAGAAGATAAAAAAAAACCCTTCATAAGCTTAAAAGAAAGAAAATTTAATTCTCCAGAGAGAAAAAGAGAAAAAGAAACTCTAGGTAAGAGAAGGAACGAAATACAAAGAATATCTCATCTCTTTTTCACCTCGATAAGAGTTTAACTCTTCCAAAAACAACTTAGTTCTTCCTCTGGTTAAGATCTGCAGAAGCAGATCTCCCCACAGGTTGAGAATTTAATTCTCATCAGGGGGATTTTACCATGCAGATCCAAAACCTAGAGGGAGATCTAAGTTCAGAGAATTTAATTTTCCCAAAAAGTATATAGGAATTTAATTCCTAGGAATTTAATTCCTCTGATGAAAAAAGGGTTTAACCCTTCATATGAGAACTTAGTTCTTCCTTATGGCAAAGATCTGCAGAAGCAGATCTCCTCACAAGTTGAGAATTTAATTCTCATCAGGGAGATTCTGTCATACAGATCCCAAACCTAAGAGAAAAACTAAGTCTTAAGAATACAATTCTAATAAAACAATGGGCTTGAAAGCTTCGAAACTCAGGATCTCCATGCACGTAAAAAGGATTGGCACCCAACATGATAATAGCCGAGCACGTGCTCCCACGTGAGCGCCTTTGATGAACAAAAAGGAATATACGAGATTGGCTCACGTGATAACACGTGACGCCATGGTAATGCTTGACACTTACAAAATAAGAAAGGGGAATAAATCGGAGGCAGTTCCCACTTTTAAGTTTCCTCACGTGATCTCACGTGACCCAAATAGCGCTTAGCGCTCAGAAGAGCACAAAAGAATAAACCCAAAGAAGCAGCGCTTCAAATTCTTGAAGCTTAATACTATTTCAAAGCGCCTCACATGCTTACACGTGACGGCCATAGGGCTAAAGTGTTTAACACTTATATGCATCACGTGCGACACGTGAGCATTCTCAAATTCCAGTGTTTAAGACTGCCTCAGAGTATCACGTGGGAGCACGTGAGCGCTGAATAAATATGTTAGTGTTGAACACTATGAAGGGCTAACATTAACCAGATTCAAATCCAAATTTTCCAAAGACTCTCCATTGAGCCCCTCATGCTCAGGATCCCCAAAACCGATCTCAAAACAGCTAATAAGCTCCCAACAGATGACATCTAAACTGATGTTTATCCCATTTCCCCAAATCGGGATTTTGCTTCAAGGGTACATCTCTTCATATCTCTGATACATGTCGTTGTAATCCTTCAACGTCTTCAGAGAGATGGAGGGTCCTGATCAGTCGAAAATACTGCATTTTTAACACGTCAATTTCCCTATCATTTGCACTCATCTAAAAGTGTTCGGTATTCATATTGCACATATTACCAAAACATCCCTGAAATACCATATTGCATGTGTTATACTTTAAAACCGGCACTTTAAAGGAAATTGACTGTTTATCATGACATCGCATCATTCTTGTGTAGCGCAACATTTGTTTCGAAGTCTGTGCAGGAAATTCCAAGAGAATGGCCAAATTTATGAAATAGTGTTGTTAAAAAGACGCCAACTCAGGGATTTGAAATCTGGCAATGATCTAAAAGGCATTCAGAGATTCAAAATATCAGAAAAACACCAACATGGCATCAGAAATCAACAGCTGAAGAATTGATCTCTGAAGCAGCCGAATGGCCGCGGATCCGCGGCCAGAGCCAGCTTGCGCCGCGGATCCGCGGCTGACATGCCACGTCATCACCCCCTCTCTGCTGTAGTATTCCTATCTCAGTTCCTACACCTCAGCAAGACACTGCAATTTCCAGAAAACTCCTAAACATTCTGCCATATCAGCAAGGTTCCTTGTACAAGTTAATGATGTCATAGCTTCCAAAGCAAGCTTCACCTTAACTACCTTAAAGCCTAGAACCTTCCCCCTAACCTCCTAGCTTAAGGTAGAAGCTAAACCCTAACTAACTAGTTCTAGAGGCTTCTACCTAACTAACTAGCTTAAAAGAGAAGCTAATCTAAACCAAGCTTCTTAAGGAAGCTAATCATTCCTAAACCTATAAAAAGGACCCTAGGCTTCACTTGAAAAGGTTGTTCAACAATTCTCTCCACAAGTTGAGTGACACGACTTGTGCCTCAAACCCTAACCCTAATCCAATCAAAAAGCCAAAAGTTCAAGATCTTTGAGATCAATTGAAGCAAGAATTCTTCAAAGCCTTTAGAAGCGAAGCCAGACTTCATCGGAGCAAGTGATCAAGCCGATCCACGACTCCAGGAGCCGAAGCGACGCCAAATTCGACAATCTAGTTCCTTCCTTTTGTAAATTCAAGAGAGTAGTAACGAATTTGTCGATAAATAAAGGTGAAATTCTTTTATCTTTCTTTCTTTAAATTCAAGCATTATGATTCAATCTAGATTCTTGAATGTGTTCTTTGTGATGATGCTTGAGTAAACTCCGCTAGTGGAGGAGTCGAAAAAAATCAATAGATGATGAAGTTGACGAATCTTTAAACATTTTCTTAAGTCCTATAACGTTTGTAAATTCTTGAAAATCGAATGATCGATGATCTAGTTTCGAGGCGAAATGCTTTCTTGATTATTTTCGCACGAAACTAGAGATCAACGATCGATCATTTGATTTCCTAGAAGCTATCTTGTGAATGGGATTCATCGAATGGACAAAGGATAAGATGAGGAAACCCTAATTCTTCGCAAGATCCTTAATCCTCGATAAATCGTCATCGATCTAGCATCAATTCGTTAATGGATAAGAAAAGGTAATTGCTAATCCTCTTCACATCTATAGATTTAATCGACTCCTACGAGCTTCACTTCAATTCTTGAAACTTAAATCGATTGGAATTTTATCACTTCTTGATTCTTGATTTTTAATGCTTTCTTGATTCTTGATTAGATCTAGTTGATTCTTGAAATTCATTGATAAAAATCTTGAATCGTTTTCTTTTCTTTTTCTATTAAATTTTCAATTCAAACAAAACAAATATGAACGAATCTCACAATCCCTGTGGACGATCCGCACTTACTAACGCGCTACATTCGACACCGTTATTGATTGCGGTCAAATAATTCTTTGATTGTGATTTCTATTCATTTTCTAAACCGACACACAAAGAAACGATCAATCAGGTCCCAATAAACAACAACTTTTGAGTCATCCCCAAACTGGTTAATCCAGAACCTCACAGACTACGATGTCTTTAAACCATACAGACTATGACGTCTTTAAACTTTATGGACTATGAGGTCCTTAAACTCATGGACTATGATGTCCTTAAACTTTATGGACCGTGAGGTCCTTAAACTCATAGACTATGATGTCTTTAAACTTTACAGACTATGATGTCTCTAAATTGCCATGGACTATGATGTCCTTAAACCCAATGGACCGCAATGTCCTAAAACTAACTATGGACCGCAACGTCCCTAAACTAAGATGATAGAGCCCAAAATGCTCTATCATCGGATCTAAATGATCCCAAAACCCTGTTAAGTAGATCTTAGCCTAAAAATTAGACTAGCGTTTCCTTAACAACGTTTAAGTTGATCTTGATCTCAATGAGATTAACGATCCTTAAACCCAAACCAAACCCAAATCTAAGAAAATACGGATTTGGACTAATTCTTGCCCTACGGGCGACAACATAAATTAGTCTCCGTATACAATCCACGGACAACCAAAAACAAAACAAACACACACGACACGAAGTGACCATCTAGAGAAGGAGAAAGTGGTTACCGTGATTCGGTAGCGTAATTAACTGCAGGGGCTTGCGCCTCCAGGGAAGAGCGTCCCCACAATCAAAAACCCATCACCATGAGGGGGAATCTGACGAAGTCTGCTACATCGGCCGCATCCGTCTAAACCTTCGATACATGGTGCCATAAATCAACTTGGTAACTTCGGAGAGGTGGACGGATAAAACCAAATAGCATCTGCCCCCAAATTTAGGCAAGACGACCTACGCGGTTTCGTCTCTTTTTTCGGCGGAGAACAGATTCTGGCACACCCAGTGGGACCTTTTCCTCTTTCCACTCCACACTTCGTGTGTTGTGTTTCGCGAACAAATCGCGGTTTGCTATAGTTGCATGTGGATTCGAGGTACTAAGATTTGGTGTCTTGCTCCGTGCAGAAGAGAAGATGGCGTCAATGGCTTCCAACTGCACCAACTGCAACAACTCCCATTCCATCCTCGCTGGAGGAGTGACCTATGGGCCCCAAGCGGCCTCCATCTTCGCCATGCCAGTGGAACAGGTGACTCAGGCCACCACTGGACTGTTCTTTGGGATCATGATCCCACCGGCAAGCTTCAGCGTCCCAAAGCCATCACAAGAAGCTCCAAAGAAGTCGGTCTTCGATCGGCTTGCAAATACCACGCCCCCTCTCAACGGGTCATCCAAGTCCAATGCCTCGGACTTTAACAGATTAGGCCAAAGCTCAAGTGGGCCCATCAAGAAGCCTGCAATACCCGAAGGAGTTATCCCGAAACGGATAGCCATCCCTGCTCCAGTAAATGAAGTCATCAGAGGGGCTTCTCCTGCTAAGGGGTCGATCTTCACAAGGCTGACCGTTCCAACTCCCACTGCGGGTGAAGTCGTTACAAGTGCTTCCCCCACCCGAAAGCCAGTCTTCGACAGGTTGGACGTTTCTTCTCTGAGGACGTCAGTTTTCGATAGGCTGGCACTAACGGCAGCCCTTCACCAGAACATGGGGCATGATGAAGCCACCCATGTAACTGAACCAATACCATCTGCAAGACACGCTCGACGTCGCCACTGGCGCCGAGTGAGGAAAACTGACTCCACCAGCTCCGATGGTGGAAATTGACGTTGTTGTTCCAACTGGGAACAGCTTTGAGCTGCTCAGGAGGGTGCGCAAGAACTCTCCGACTGCCGTGTTGAAAAAGTCTCCTCCACCTGCTAAAAATGTTATTAAGGCGAAGCCGGAGCATCCTCCTCAGCGACTGTCCTCCAAAATTCACAAGGTCTGGCGACAGGTCCAAGACTCGGTGATCAACCAAGACTACTCCCGCCGACCGAAGAAGATGAAAGTTCAGCAAGAGAAGGACCACCCTATCGTACCACAGAAGGTGTCGTCTAATTGGGTACCCGCTGCAACGGCCCCCTCAACTTCGACCGCCCACAAAAGGAGAAGGCCAGAGAAGATCCCTGGGTCTGCGACGAATCGCAAGGGCATTGAATCCAAACGCCCCAAGTCTGGGGGCATGGTAGTGCATACTGTTTATATGGATTCCGAAAAAGAGGAAAGCCGTGCTTCTACGGGTCACCGACCGCTCACCCGGTCAGTAACAAAGGCTCAGGAGCAACAACAGCAAAAGCTCCAAAAGATGCTGACAACTATGGCTGCACTCACGGGCCAAAAGCAAGCCCGGAGACATCGTCGGAGCAGCGCCAAGAACAGGAAACTGATGCCGAATTCCTCCGAAGAATGCTCGAGAGGAAAGACAAAGAGGCCGTAGAACAAGCGGCCAACATAAAACAAATGGCCCTTCTATTTCAAGATATGGTCGGCATGATGATCCAGCCGGACCCTCCAGCCGAAGACCCTCCAGTAATAATTGAAGACGATAGAGGGGAGACATCAAACCCTCCTCCGGCCCTATCAGCAGCCAAGGAAGAAACGATTTCCAAAGCCGCGCTTGATGACTATATCGCTCAACAGATACGAGCACATCAGGCAAATGAAGCAACTGGCCAAGTCGTCAGAACTGGGCGACCATATCCAGGCTGGTACGATCAAATTAAGTACACGCCAGGATACACGATTCCTAAGTTCCACGTATACAAGGAGACAGGCAATCCCCATCAACATGTCGCTCAGTTCAGGGCTTTGTGCGGAAATACTGGAGGTGACGATAAGCTACTGCTTCGCCAATTCGTCGGCAGCTTGGCAGAGACGGCGTTCGAATGGTATTCAGAGCTTTCCAACGACTCCGTCAAAACTTTTACGGAGATGGAATTTCTATTCACTCAGCGTTTCGTAGGCGCTAGCAAACGTACCCCAATCACGGCATTGATCAATACCAGGGTGAAGCCGGGAGAAACATGGGTTCAGTATGCAATCCGGTGGCGTAACCTATGGTCGAAATGCGAACAATGCATCGAAGAAGCTCCTGCTGTAGGCATGTTTGTGGGAACTCTCGATCCGCAGGCGACCATATCTCAATTTATGATGTTCTTCAAGCCAACTACCTTCCAGGCCTTGATTGACAAGCTGGCTCAAATGGATCAGATGGGTCAAAGACCGTCTTCCTCGAAAATGGAGCTTCGAAACGAAAAGGGAAAGGGAAAGCGACCTTTGTCGCCAACGCTCAACAGCAGCCCAGTGGTCGAAAACCAGCTGATCGCCAAAACGATAGACAGCGATTCTTCAATAAGAAGCTGAAACGTCCTTATTCGTTTCCCCTGGATAAAACGACGAGACTGTTCAAGCTAGCAGTGCGTAACAGGCTCATCAATCTGCCAGATCCAAGACGTCCGCTGTAGCCAGGCGACACCAACAATCCTAATTACTACCCCTACCACCGAGCAGTAAGCCATCCAATCAAAGATTGCTTCGTCTTCAAAGGCTGGATAGAGGACCAATACCAACAGGGCAAATTCGCGCTGTTTGAGAATTGGAAGGTAAGCTCGCCTCAGCCACACACTCCTAAAAAGATGGACACGCCGGTGGCATCATGCTCTTTTATAGAAGAAGCTCCATGGGAAGTCACTCTTTCAGCCAAAACAAAACAAATGTTGAAGGATCTCCAAATTTTCCCGGCAATTAAGTGAAAGAGCCCGCTGGAGCCCGAGATTATTGAAGGGATGCTAAAGCTGCGCCCAACGCTGAAAGTTGGTGATGGTGGACAAAACATTCAGGCCCAGCCGTCAAAGTCTTCGAAGAAGAAGAAGAAGACCAAAAAGCCCGGGAAGCCTGATGACAAGCGTACGGAGCTGCAGAAGCACATTGACGCGCTGAAAGGATACAACCAGAAGGTGAGAACTCCGGTCACGCTCCAGGAGTTTCTCAGCCACATCCTTGAGGACGGATATGATGACAATGACGAAGGGGAAGACTCGTCAGATGAGCCCGAGGATTATGTAACAAGCTGCTACGCGACCTCTCATTCGTCAATTGATGGTAAAGAAGCTCCTGATGCAAATAAACTAGGGGCAGATCCAGAACCAGAACTTTTGGAACCGTCAGACGAGATGATTGACATATTCCTGAACGAAGCTCTTCAGAAAAGCAAAGCTGACCGAGAGTGTGAAATCGCCATATACGAAAAAGCCAAACGTCGGCGACTGAACGAAAGGGTTGAAGTACCCCAACCGGATCATAGCACTCCTGCCACCAGCAAAAATAGGCTTAAGACAAGGAAGCAGTTCGCCAAAGCCCTGTCAATGGGAATGAAGTTGCCATCTCTCAAAGAAGATACTTCAGGGTGTACGTGTCGCGATGAACCGGATGCTCATCCAAACTACTGTTTATACCATCGGAGGATCATGTACCCTACCGAGGAATGCGTGGCCTTTAAAAATTGGTGGCAGGGATATGTTGCTTATCGACAACACTTTAAGAGGATGAAGCGCAAAACCCTTCGGGGGCAGAGAAATGCGACAGATGAGCACAAAAGAACTGCCGGTAACTGTCACATGGTCGATTCCGGGAGATCGCAAGTTCTCACCTTCAGGAGCGATTCTGATGAAGAAATAGCCTTCGGCCCTCTCTTCAAGGAATCCATCTCCGAAACAGAAGAAGTAAAGACCTACGAGAATATTCAGCTGCGCAATCGTACGTTGCCCGAAATGAATTTCGGACCTACGAACAACGGATCGAATAAAAAAGATAAAGGGAAGGAAAAAGTCCCAGAGGATATCGCCCTCGATGATCGAGTTGTCGAAGAGCTGACAGCTGTTCATACCGTAATTTTGCATTATTATATTCCCCATTCTTATCCATTTTACAAATAAACAGGTGCTTTTGACCCATGTCTGCTACATAGTTACAGGTTACAGGTTCTCGGAACAAAAACAGTGAAAAAGATAAAAGACGATGAGAAAGTGAGACTACGACCAACAAATAGAAGTATCTTGATCAAGCCTACACGAAGATCAGTTCACAAAGTACAAGGCAGAGCAAGGTTAAAAACTTCGATACAAAGCGAACGGTTAAAGTCCACTACATTACTCACTGTGGAGATCTGGAAGAAAAATAGAAGATATTCTGAAGAACCAACCAAAGAAATAGGAAGACAAACAATACCAGAAGCAGCACAAGAAAAACCACACTACAAGACTCCTATTTAGCCGTGGAACCGCGGCCAAACCTGGCCTATGGCCGCGGTTCCGCGACCGGGTATAGCCCGTTGTGGCAAAAAATTTCCAAAACGTCTGGCGGCGTGTTGACTAGTTCTTTTCTTAAGGGGTAAACTTGTAATTGCAGACATGACTCGATTTTAACCCTAAGGTTTCTATGATCTATAAATAGAAGCCCTTAACCTCTTTTTGAGGTATGCCTCTTTTTATTTCATCTATTCAGATCTGAAAATTCCTGTGTAAATGTTTGGAGAGAGCCATCAATAAAGTAGGTAATTTTATTTCTTTGCCTTAGTTTAAATTTTATTATTTGCCCTAGTTAGATAATTATATATGTTCTTCAATTCCCTAATGAGCGAGTAGTCTCCTCGCTTGTTAGGGTTAGGAATAGGGAAGGCTTGAGAGATGAAAATCTCTCACCCCTTTCTTGCCCATCACGTATAATTAATAGGACTCCATGCATACATACACACATCGTTCCCTACGTCACCCTACCCCACGAGGTAGCGGTGATACCGTAGTATAAACGACCGGGTTGAGTATGTTTTCCATGGAGGTTAGGATAATAATTAAGAAAGGAAGGACAAGAACCTATAAAAAGAAACATCGTTTCTTCCCGATGGTACTAATCCACTTTATTAATTGTTACCATAACACCTAAAAGAGATCTAAATTAGGGCATTGAAAGTTGTGAGGAAATCTTCAATTTCCAAACTCAACCTAAACCTAACCCTAGCAAGATTCTAGTCCTAGATTAAATCAGTTTAGTTTTTAGCGATAATCCATCCACACAGTTTGGAATTAACTCGTTAGACCAAATTAGGAAATACACAACATCCCTGTGGACTGACCCGTACTCACCGGCTAGCTACCAAGCGACGCCGTTCTTAATTGCGGTTATAAATATTTTTGATTCATCTTTTGAAAAAGCGCACACACTAAATAAACCAATCAATCAACAGCCAAGGACCCGCCCAAGAAAAACAAGGTGGATTACAAGGTTCTGGCACACCTGAGGAAGATACCCTCGCAACTAACCATTCTCGATGCCCTTCTGCTATCTAAAGAGGCGAGTGATTTTCTAATCAAGTCACTACAAGAGACCGAACGGTTTCAAGATTTTCTTGCCGAAGAAAAGATGAAGGACGAGCTAGAAGAAGTGCACACTGCTGACGTCACTTTCAGCGATGAAGATCTCCTTCTCGGAACATGCGAGCACAACCGTCCCTTGTATGTCACCGGCACCTGCCATGACATCAAGATAGGGAAGATCTTAGTTGACAACGGGTCCTCTGTCAACCTCCTAAATGTGAGGGTGCTAAAAGAAATCTGCATGAGCGTTCAACACCTCGCTCGGGATAAAATCACTGTCTTCGGATTCGACTCCCAGTCATCAAGGACGCTCGGGTCTGTGATACTGACGTTACGCTTTGGGCTGCTCATCACTGACATCAAATTTCATGTCATTGACGCCAAGACTTTCTACAACGCTTTGCTCGGAAGGCCTTGGTTACACGAGTACAACATCATCCCTTCTACACAGCATCAGTGTATGAAGTACTTCAAAGATGGTCTTGAGTATACCGTGACAAGGGAACTGAACCCATTTTCCGTAAATGAAGTCCGAAAGTACGAGGATACAAAGTATTTCCTGCCAGACTTTGAAGACACGGAAAGATGTCGTAAGCCGGAGAATAAGCAGAAAGCTATCACCACTATTCCGGTCTTTGGGAGCGATACCGAAAAGGAAGAAGAGATAGTTTATTCAGGGCCACCCCAATGCAATAAACCGGGACCATATACCCCTATTCTGGTCTTTGGTAGCGACTCTGGAGACGAAGTTAACGCAGTGTTCTCTGTCCGGCCATCGATACAGACCCTCATTGGAGAAGATCAAAGCTTGCAAATCGCTATGGTTCCACGACAGCACTACAGAGAGCTTGATACGCTCGAAACATATAGTGTGCAAGACCTGCAAACATTTTATATCCCTCCCAGGCGAAAAGGTGAAAAGGCGATCTTATTCTACCGATACACGGAGACTAAAGTTGAAAGAGAAGTCGACATGGTGTCGATCCTGCGCTCGACAGGCTCCAACCCATTCGTCTGCCCAGGTACTACACAGAGGGATTAAAAAGGTTATTAAGATACCAAGGCGTACCTTTCAAACAAACCCCTCGACAAGCTCTGTTCTACAACAGGATTTGGAACGTCCCTGGAACTCAGCGAAAATTGCCCACCGGGAAAATGGAAACGATCGGGCTTGGATATGTCCAGTCCAAGAAACGGGAGCAGTTCTAAAGGACCTGGATGAAGAAGTGGACGCCCTTTTAAAAGACGCTGACGTCAAACCAGAACGAGGTCCTGCCATAAAAATGCCGAGTCCGTCGTTTGAAGAACAAATGGACAAGCTAATGAGGGAAGCGAGTCAAAAGGTTCGAAACGACTACAGCCGCGAAATGGCCATTTACGAGAAGGCCAAGACGAAACGTCTCATTCGGCAGGCCACGGAAGATGATGATGCCCTTTGCCGTCAGCCCGCCACGCACTCCCAAGACAGGAAAAAGGCCTGATGTAGAGACAAAAACAAGTTGAAGAACGGAAAAAAACGTTCGACGACGGAAAAACGGATCCAAAAGGCCACACGATCAAGAAAAGGTCAGCCGGAATCCGTCTCTAAGAAAAAAGATAGACCGAGCATATTCTTTCCCCCGAGAAAAGACAAGGAAAATATTTGACCTCATCATGAAGTATCAAATGATGACACTCCCGGAGTCTCGGCATCCCGATCAAGCAAACGAAGTTCATCACCCAGATTATGGCTCCTATCACCGAGCAATAGGTCATCCTCTTGAAGACTGCTTTACTTTCAAGAATTGGATCGAGGACCAATATCAACTCGGCAGGTTCGCTCTATCCAAAAGTTGGAAGGTGGCCCCACCGCAAAAGCATATGCCAAAGGCAACGTATATGGAGAGAGTAGAACCAGACCAACATTGGTTTTGGAAACGATCTCATACCTGTCACGCAATAACACTGTCAGAAGAAGGAATGCACGAGAACATGGATGGCCTATCCTGGTGCTTCGAAAACGATGATGATGAGGTGATCACAGAGTTTCCACCGGGGCCAAAAGAATTGGAAGATGGAATACACACTACTGTGGACAACCTAGGGACGACAGACGATCCGCGGCCTACGTTCGTCAGTAAGCTTCTTTCTAAAGAGCAGGTGGCTATACTCAAAGACGCGCTCATGCAGTATAAAGACTGTTTTGCATGGAACTACTCCGAAATGCCGGGACTAGATCCAGAAGTAGCTGTGCACAAATTGGCGATATCTCCGAACATCAAGCCAGTCAAACAAGCGCCGAGAAAAATGCGGATCGAACTTGAAATGAGCATCAACGCCGAGGTCAAGAAGCTAATCGACTCCGGCTTCGTCCAAGAAGTACAATACCCCGACTGGATCGCCAACATCATCCCAGTGATGAAGAAGAACGGGACGGTGCGCATCTGCGTAGACTTTTGGGACCTCAACAAAGCCTGTCCGAAGGACGACTTTCCCGTACCGGTTACCGAGCTGATGATAGATAACACGTCCACTCACGAAGTCTTCTCCTTCATGGACGACTCATCAGGGTACAAACAAATAAAGATGCATCCCGAAGACCAGAAGCATACCGCTTTCCGGACCCCTCTGGGCATATTCTGCTACAAAGTGATGCCTTTCGGTCTGAAGAACGCCGGCGCCACCTATCAGAGGGCCATGACGAAGATCTTTGATGACCTTATACACGAGATTGTTGAATGTTATATCGACGTCCTCGTGGTGAAAAGCAAATCGCATGAGGAGCATTGGGAGCATCTGAAGATAGTGTTCCAACGTCTACGGAAATACAACTTGAAGATGAACCCACTCAAATGCGTGTTCGGGGTCTTCTCAGGTAAATTCCTAGGATTCATCGTACGACACTGGGGTATCGAGATAGACCCGTCAAAGATCAAGGCGATTATGGAAATGCCTCCGCTAAGAACTCTCAAGAAACTGCGGTCTCTCTAAGGGAAGATTGTGTATATTCGGCTGTTCATAGCCAATCTCTCCGGAAAATCCCTCCCCTACAGCCATTTAATGAATAAGGGGACCCCTTTCGTCTAGGATCGCAAATGTTAAAGCGCACGGGACGAAATCAAGCAATACTTGCAGAATCCGCCAGTACTGACCGCTCCGGTCAAGGGAAAGCCTCTTATCTTGTACACAACAGCCCTTGAAGGTTCCTTAGGCGCGCTATGGGCACAAGAAAACGACCAGGGGAAGGAGAGATCCCTCTACTATTTGAGTTGGGTTCTCCTAGGGGCAGAAAACAACTACTCCCCCATTGAAAAACACTGCCTGGCGTTAATCTTCACGATAACGAAGCTCCGGCATTTTGCTTTGGCACATGAGGTCCACCTCATATCAAAAGTGGATCCTCTCAAATACTTGATGTCGAGAGCCATACTAACGGGATGGCTCGCGAAATGGGCCCTCCTCTTGATGGAGTTCTCGATAACATACCGACCTCTCAAGGCAGTGAAAGGCCAGGCCATCGCTGAATTCCTCGCTGAACATCCGATACCTGCCGATTCACCCCTAAATTGTAAACTGCCAGACGAACACACATTTGACACGATCGACAGGGAAAGAAGAGAGAGTGACACCCGATGGGAACTATACTTCGATGGGGCATCCTCCATAAAGAAGCGAAAGCACAGCTCCCCCATAATCAAATCTGGGGTAGGCCTCATCTTCGTGACTCCACAGGCAGGAATAATGCGCTTTGCTTTTTCCTTAATAGAAACGAGGAAAAACAATGAAGCTGAATATGAAGCTTTGATAGGAGGGCTTGAGATCGCTGTCGACATGGGAATTGAAAACCTCCTCATATACGGAGACTCCCAATTGGTCGTTAACCAAGTAAACGGCGACTATCAAACGTGCAAACCAGAGCTAGTAAAGTACGATGACAGAGTGCAGCAACTGCTGACTCAAATTCCCTCCTACATTCTGGAAAGCATTCCGCGTGCGGAAAATAGCAAGGCAGACGCATTAGCCAAGCTCGCTAAAGAACTGGCTGACGAAAACCTCGATGACGTGAGGATCGCTGTGCAAAGCCGTCGGGTTCTTGCACCGGCGGAATTATCTTCGGAGTCATTTGAAGAAAAGGAAGCGACCGAGCAAGCAGCCCTATAAATAGAGGACCGGGAAAAGGCCAAGGATTGGAGAGAAGTCTTTATAGATTACTTCAAATACCGTCGAACACCTAAAGATACATCTTCAAGACATCAGCTCATTAAACGAGCTCTATCTTTCGCCTTTGTCAATGATACTCTAAATAAGAGATCATTCGACTCCCTGTGGCTAAGATGCCTGGGACCGGAAGAAGCGAGGAAAGTCGTCCAAGAAACTCACGACAGACTTTGCGGATCTCATCAAGCCGGCCCAAAGATGAAGCTGAAGATCAAAAGGATGGGCTACTATTGGCCCACAATGATTCAAGACTGCCTCGAATACGCGAAGCAGTGCCACTCGTGCCAGATTCACGGGGACATCATCCACCAGCATCTAAATCCTCTACAGCCAACGGTGGCTAGCTGGCCATTCGAAATGTGGGGAACTGACATAATCGGGCCCATCGAACCAGCATCATCTAGAGGACATCGGTTCATATTAGCAACAACCGATTACTTCTCTAAGTGGGCAGAAGCAGTACCGATAAGAGAAGTGAAGACGGAGAATATCCTTCATTTCTTCAAGACACACGTCATCTATCGGTTCGGCACTCCGCGACGGATCATCTCCGATAACGGGCCAGCCTACAGAAGCCATAAAATCAACCGCTTCACACAGCAGCATAATATAGACTGGAGATACTCTTCGGTCTACAATCCCCGAGCTAATGGTCTAGCTGAGGCTTTCAACAAGACCTTGACAAAGATCATAAAGAAGACGGTGTCCTGAAATAATAAGGACTGGCACGAGAGGCTACATGAAGCTCTCTAGGTGTGCCAGACCACGTTCAAAACGGCTACAAATACAACGCCATATGCATTGGTGTTCGACACTGAAGCAGTACTCCCCTTGGAGATAGAGTTACCCTCTCTACGAGTGGCGGTTCATTACGAGCTAACAGACGAAGAGAATGCCCATCTTCGGCTCGAGGAGCTCGACGCCTTTGATGAAACCTGGCTCGTGGCGCAGCAAAACTTGGAGGCTTACAAAGCAAAGATGATGCGCTGATACGAGAGATTGACTAGGCCGAGAACATTTTGCCAAGGCGAACTCGTGCTAGTGGTCAAGAGGCTTATGATACCCAATCATGCCAAACGGGGGAAATTTGAGCCAAACTATGAAGGCCCGTATATCATAGACAAAGCCTACCAAGGTGGGGCTTACTTGCTCATGGATATGCATGGCGAAAGGCCCTTTCGGCCAATAAACGGCCGGTTCCTGAAAAAATACTACGCCTGAAGAGTCACGAACCAGGTTAATGATAAATGACGACGCCTATATCCGCTCACTATCTTCCTGAGTCCAAACTCTATAAGCAGTGCCCAGCGAAACCTCGCTTCCAAGGATACGGACCGAGATGTCCTAAAACTAACAACAGACCGAAATGTCCTAAAACTAACTACGGACCGAGATGTCCTAAAACTAACAATGGACCGTAATGTCCTTAAACTAACTACGGACCGTAACGTCCTTAAAACTACTACAAACCGCAGCATCCTAAGGCTGACGCAGCAAAAAAAAGGTACGTCCATAAGCGAAATGGGCACGGATGAAAACCCGAAAGGGCTCCGTGAGTAAAAACAGTAGGGCTACCGGCGAGTTTGTGAAAACCCGAAAGGGCGCAATCTCGTTAAAGGACACTTGCAAGGTCCTCTCGACCTTGTAAGGAGAAAATACCTGCGTGAGATCCTTACGACTCACAAGGGAGCAACACATTTAGGGATCCCCACGATTCCTAAGGAGAAGTTACACTTACGAGATCCTCACGACTTGTAAGTAGAATTCCCCTATGAGACCCTCACGGCTCATAGGATTCAAAAGCCTTAAGCTACAGGGGTCTAAATCTGTTCTTAAGCCGCCATACACCCCGTTTGCCCTACAAGCGGTTCAATATTGACCCTTATATACAATCCACGGGCATGAATAAACATTTCCCCAACAGAGTCCCACCAGCAATGAGTGATATCATCACATGGTGAACGACCCTTGTAAGTCCTCTCGACTTATAAGGAGAAAACACTCTTGCAAGATCCTTACGACTTACAAGAGAACATACACTTAAGAATCCTCACAATTCTTAAGGAGAAATCGCACTTACGAGATCCTCATGACTCATAAGGAGAAACACCTTTATGAGACCCTTACGGCTCATGAAGTCAAAAGCCTTAGTCGACAGGATCTTAACCCTATTTGCAAAGCCACCTTTGTTTGAACCGACAAAGGCAAATGATGATTCACTCCTGATAATATCCCAGTTGTAGCGATGCTGATGCCCGAATCGGTATCAGATCCCAAGCACCTCACTCACGGCATAAAACCAGCGAGCCATAAATGCATATGAAACAGCCGAAATGATAGGGCAACTTGCAACAAATCAGCAAGTAAAATATATGCATACAAAAACAGCCAAAATGATTAGGCAACTCGCAATAAAAAGCAGCGAGTAAAAAGAAAATAGCCGAAATGATTGGGCACCGCAAGAAATAGCCGAAAAGATTGAGCAATCGCGACTTTCGCGATACAAAAAGCTGAAATGATAGAGCTTCACGGAAAGAAAACAAAAAATACATATAAAATGAAACTTTTCCATGGGCATAAACAAAAAAGGAAACAATGTCCCAACAAACTCCTCCAAAGGGATAGTCAGGTCTCAGCGGCAATATCTGCATACCATAAGACTAACACGGCGTTCCTTCTCAACTCCAGCAGGATGCAGACGCAACGTCAACGACCGACCTCAAGGTCGCAACGAAGCGGAGCCATGGCAAAGTCCCTAGCTCTAAATCTCGACGGCCACCTCTACAGCATAGAGACCAACAACGGCGTTCCTCCTCATGCCAATGGGCAACTCACAATAAAAAGCAGCGAGTAAAAAGAAAATAGCCAAAATGATTGGGCACCGCAAAAAATAGCCGAAAAGATTGAGCAATCGCGACTTTCACGATACAAAAGGATGAAATAATAGAGCATCTCGGAAAGAAAACAAAAAAATACAAATAAAATGAAACTTTTGCCCTGCAGGTAAGTCCATACCGACCCCTGTATACAATCCATGGGCATTAACAAAAAAGGAAACACATGTCCCAACAAACTCTACCAAAGGGAGAGTCAGGTCTCAGCGGCAATATCTTCATACCAGAAGACCAACACGGTGTTCCTTCTCAACTCCAGCAGGATGCAAATGCAACGTTAACAACTGACCTCAAGGTCGCAATGAAGCGGAGCCATGGCAAAGTCCCTAGTTCCAATCTCGACGGCCACCTCTACAGCCTAGAAACCAACAATGGCGTTCCTCCTCATGCCAACAGAGCACGGACGCAACATCATCAATCGGAGCAACGGCAAAGTCCCTAGTTCCAAGACTCTACGGTGCATAAACAACATAGTGTCAACCCTTGACCTCCCTGTCGTCAAGCAACGCTTCGATACGGATACATGTCAACCCCTAACCTCCTTGTCGTCAAGCAATGCTTCGACACGGATACATGTCAAACCCTGACCTCCCTTTCTTCAAGCAACGCTTCGACATGGATACATGTCAACCCCTGACCTCCTTGTCGTAAATCAACGCTTCGACACGGATACATGTCAACCCTGACCTCTCTGTCGTCAAGAAACGCTTCGACACGGATACATGTCAACCCCTGACCTCCCTGTCGTCAAGCAACGCTTCGACACGGATACATGTCAACTCCTGACCTCCCTGTCGTCAAGCAACGCTTCGACACGGATACATGTGAACTCCTGACCTCCTCATCATAAAGCAACGCTTCGACACGGATACATGTCAACCCTGATCTCCCTATCGTCAAGCAATGCTTCGACACGGATACATGTCAAACCCTGACCTCCCTGTCGTCAAGCAACGCTTCGACTCGGATACATGTCAACCCCTGACCTCCTTGTCGTTAAGCAACGCTTCGACACGGATACATGTCAAACCTTGACCTCCCTATCGTCAAGCAACGCTTCGACACTGATACATGTCAAACCCTGACCTTCCTGTCGTCAAGCAACGCTTCGACATGGATACATGTCAAACCCTGACCTCCCTGTCGTCAAGAAACGCTTTGACACGGATACATGTCGACCCCTGACCTCCTGTTCGTAAAGCAACGCTTCGACACGGACACATGTCAACCCCTGACCTCCCTGTCGTCAAGCAACGCTTCGACTCGGATACATGTCAACCCCTAACCTCCCTGTCGTTAGGCAACGCTTTGACTCGGATACATTTCAACTCTTGACCTCCCTGTCGTAAAGCAATGTTTCGACTCGGATACATGTCAACCCCTAACCCCCTGCCGGAGCAATTCTCCATCTCAAAAATACATCAACCCATGATCTCCCTATCGTAGATCAATGCTCTAACTCAGAAATAAATCAACACACAAACTTATCAGACCCATAAAAAGAAAAGCTCTCTTGTGAGATCCTTACGACCCTTACAAGAAAATGCACTTAGGAATCCTCACGACCCCCAAGTAGAAATTACATCTACGAGATCCTATCGACTCGTAGGGAGAAAAGTCTTTTTGAGACCCTCACGGCTCATAAAGTTGAAAAGTCTTAGGTGGAAAATCCTAACCCTGCCGCCTAAGCCATCACTACCCTGCAAAAAGATCCAGATAAACTACTTATGGACCACATCCATCAGAGCTACATCCAACATGAGATAAAAATAATAATATATGTCTTTTATTCATGAATTCAAAGTGAATACAAGATACATATCGTAAAGAGAATCAAAATGAATACAAAATACCCTCTCATTCATGAGTGGGTACAAGAAAAGAAAAATTTTATAAAATTCTTTAAGCCGGCGGACGGCACGATAAGCTCCTCAATTCATCGCTCTTCCGTTGGGCCTCGGCTTCAAGCTTGGTTATCGCCACGAGACGGGTCTCCACCTGAGACTGTTGAGCCTGATACGAGGCGAGCCGAATCTCAAGCTCTTTTTCAGCAACTTTGTGAGCTTCGACCATCTCGCGGGTAAAGATAACGGCTTTATCAACAGTCACTACCTCCCTGATAGCTTCTTGAAGCACCCGCCAAAGTTCATATGCATGAGTGGTCTTGGTAGTGAGCTCAGCTTGAAGTTCCCTCAAAGCATTCGAGGCCAGTTCCCTCTCTGAGAATTTCCGGTTAAGCCTTTTTTCACATGATTGTAAATTTGCGGCGACCGTTCAATGAGCCCCCGCAAGCTCGTCTTTGCAGCAACGACCTCTGCCGGAAGACGTGTGCACTCGAGACCATGTAAACAAGCCTCCACTCGACGACAAAACTCGACCCAGACATGCACCAGTGTTTCATCATGGTAAGCGGAGAAAAAAGGCAAAGAAATGTTAGCTTCAGCAGCAAATTCTTCGGCTGTGATCGAGCTGCCAGCACGAAGATCTTCGATGAGAGCCGATAAGGAGTGAAGACTTAGCTTCGCCATCCATTCAGATGTGCATAGGGCATAAGGGCCTAGTATCATAATGATGTGAGACTCCAGCGGGATAAGAGCGGGAAAAGCTGTCAAAATCCATGAAAAATCTATGAGATTTACACCCAAAGAATATATAAAGCAACGTCAAAATCTTACTTACCGACAGTAATGCAAGGAGGATGGGACAGATCCCTGGGCCCGTCGAAGATCTCAACTTCGTCATCAGCTTCCAGAACCGCAGAAGACATATCAGCATCGTTATACGAAATAATAATAATACAATGAAGGGGTCAAATAATACCAACCTTGCCCAGAAGAGAGGACGATGCTTTGAGGGGATATTGCCTGGGGGCGGCCATCTCGAGCAGACGCTGAAAGGACTTTCTGGGAGATAAATTCACGATGGACGCCACCAATCCTCGTAATTCTGAAAAGACAGAAAGAGTCAGATAATAGAGAGATCATTAAAGCAAGATAATAAGACTATCTTCGATACTCTTCCCGCCTTGAGCCGGAGGGATAGCAGCTTCGGCAGCCTCCTTCATTCCCTCGGGAACATAACCGGAGATATTTGCTGGTGTGACAGCTTCCAGTTGAGGGGCAACGGCCGCCATTTCATGCTCCAACAAAGGGACGGCGGTCTCAATTACCTGTTCTACAATCTCCAAGCCATCACTGGAAAGGTCCATTAAATCTACGGCTGGTAAGGGTACCTCTTCCGAGAGAACGGACACCGGGGAAACAGAGGCCACCGAAGGAAGGTCCGCAGCAGGAATAGCAACTGTAACGACCTCCTCTGCACCTACTGGTGTCTCATCAGGGATATTTACAGAGTCCACAGTCAGGACACGACTTGAGCTCAAATTCTCTGCCATTGCTGAAGTACCTACAAAGTTTTACGAAGATAAGAAGACATAAAAAGCGATACAAATTACTTGCCAAAGGAAAAATACAGAAACCATGCACACCGATATGCCAAGATGCCTCTAGTATGGCTTTTTCAAGCCGACGTTCCTTCCTGAGGAGGTATGCTCGCCGAGGTTCAAATGTAGATTCATGGCCGCCGGTCCACAATGACAACTCATCTTCGGAAGCGGCTAAGATAGGTTGCTTGAGGGCTATCTCTTCTCCATGTCGCAGGGGACCTATAAATATTCTCCGTATTGATGGGGGGTCTTCGTAGAATATGACGGCAGGATAAGGACTCTTCGGAACATTCACATTCTTAGTTTCGTCCTGTGAGCGCCTTATAGCCTCAGCCAATTGTGCGGCTTCCTCGGCTGACGAACCCGGAAAGAGAAGACCATCATCCGGCTCTTGCATGGATATGGGTTCGTCTTGAGCGACATCTTCAGGTTTGAGGAAAAGGTTGAGCAGACCGGTAACCGTCTTCTTCCTCCTTTTTGAGCCGAAGGTGACACTAGAAGAGGATCGCTTCTTCCCCTTCGATGCTTTAACACGGCGCTTCCCAACTCCGCCTCCGGCATCCTCTGTTGACAGTGCTACCGATGATGACACTGCCATTGATGGCGCCGCAACTGATGAAACTACTGCTGGCACCTTATCAGAAGCCCTTGCCTGGGCTCTAGTGCGCATCGGCATACCAGCAGTAGGAGGAGTCGACTCCGCATCCGCCGCCTCAGGGATGAGTAAGGCACCCGTATCCTTCAAGGGAGCGCGAACCACTATCCGCGGTCGCAGCGAAACTCCGATGGCCTGGATCGGGGCGGGAGCTCTATAACCGAAGAGTATCCATTTCTCCTCGGCAATGATGGGAACAACTCGGTGGCGATACCAACCCATGAAAGCCCCCACTCACCTTGGAATGTAGTCAGCCTCGGGAATCATGAAGCGAGAGCCGGTGTTCAGCCGCATGAAGTGATGGGTGTTGTCACGAACAACTCTCAGAAACGAGCTGGGCTCCACCAAAAATGCCTCGAAGGGAACACCCTAGTTATAACCCAATTGTCGAGCAAAACGGTGCGGATTATACCGCATGAAAAGAACTGCATCATTCCGACGGAACTCCAGATAACCCGGCCTGATCGAATACAAGTGCATAATTTCCTTAGGCCTCAAAGATGGTGCTCCCCTTTTCGATAAATCGAACAGCTGTTGAATAGGTCCCGAAAGGGAAGAGAGTACTCGGTCATTGAATACCATCCCGCCTTCGTTAGCATACGGGTTGAGCAGCACACGAAGAGCTCCTAGCTGAGTCAGATCAGGGGCAGAAGCATACACCAACATCATGAGCCGCGGGAAGGTGTAAGCATCATAGAAATCTGGCCTCTGCTGCACCGCGAATGCCCCCAGCACGTGCATCTCAATCCACGACGTAAAATAATAGAGGGAGAAACTCACCACGTCCACACCCGGAGTCGAAGTATTGGCCGCAGTGCTCAGCCCATGGTACAAGTGCGATAACCCTGCAATGCCAACAGCCAACCGTGCCCTTTCGGCTACACGATGAGCGGGATAGATGACAGAGGCTCTCATGAAGCGTCGATGTGTCGGCATGGCGAACCAACTGAGCCAGAGACTGATAAAACCAACAAAGAAGGTCTCCTCGTCCATGCCTGGAGCCGCAATTGAATCGAAGGACACGACCGGCAAGATTGGGATGTAAAATTATGGCAAATCTTCTTCTTTGGCTGGCAGCTTATCCAACCCAAACCCAAAGGGGTCGTTAATATTCGCAAATTTCGGAGCCTCCTTTGATAAGGCATCTTCACAGAGGAAGCAAGCAATAAAGCTCGTAAAAGTGACGCATGTCTCTCTAACTCCTCGAACAACTTTTCAAAAATGCTCAAAGTCTTGATTGGACTAGGGTACTGATGGCGAACAGCACTTTCAATCGTCAAGCCGTCTAGCATAGCAGGCGTGGTCACGAATACATACTCATCAGGAGGCAGCAACTCTTCATAGTGTTCTCCCCTGATCGGCAATCCGGAAACCTTACGGAACTCTTCCATGGAAATCGAGACCTCACGATCCCCTAGCAAGAAAGTATTAGTGGGAAGATTCCATTGATTTAGGAAAGCTTTAACCCACCAGACATAGGGGGAATGATAATGAAATAGGGACGCGTATACCGCCCGATAAAGCCCGACCTTCTGCAACCGTGCACGGTGGGCAGAGAGGACATATCGAGCCCAAGGAAGATAGCCGACTGGATGGCGAGGGGTAAGCCCTATCCTATAGACCTGTCCCCAGGGCTGGGCTTCACCTTGGAAAATACGACGCCCCAAGATGTCTATGGATGGTGAAGGCTAGTTTGGTATCCCAGCAGTCGACAACTCAAGCCGGCCTGTAGGAGTCCAATCGGCCACCTCCACTGCAAAGGCAGTCTGCGGACGCTTCATCGGCAAGACTGGGCGAAGAGGCTCTGCTGGCACTTCGCAAAGAAAGCTGCGGCGGCCCTGATGATATGTCCATATCAGGTACCCCATAAGAGCAAATTGGTGCAATCTTTGTCATGGGACCGAATCATCGCCATTGCTTCTTCATCTGACGGCGATTGTGGGAAAGCAGCATCTGAGCGAGTAAAAGGGAAGTAAGGGAAAGAAGCCATTGGTCCTGAAACAAAAAAAACCATCAGTGAAGCCGCGCGCGCGCGCACACACACACACACATATATATAATAACAAAAGAAAATGACAAGATGTCTATTTCAAAGGACCACTGCCTACAAGACACACGGACCCCACAAAATCAAAATGGCAGCTCACCAATGATGAGACAGGGGAATCATTACGAGAATAAAGAAGACCCTCATTAAACAAACATTGGGATTCAAACAAATTCTTGGAAAGACAAGTCCTTTTAAGTACCAACAAATTCAAATTTTCGCGAATAAGGGTAAAACCCTATGAAGAGACCTTCAAGAACATCGAGGAATAAAATTCCCAAAAGGTCCGCTTGATCTTTTCAGAGCTAAGTTCTTCGCTTTAAGAACTAAATTCATTTTATATGATGGAAATAAATTCCAGAAACTCACAAATATATATATATATGAGAAACAAAAATGCCATGAATCCTCAAAATCAGAGGGAAATGTTCGAGATATGAAAGTTTATTACTCAAAGATCACATCTTTGGAGGATGGGTTTCTGGGGAAAGCAAAGCTCTCATAATAGATTTAAAATCCAGAGGTTTTCTCAAAGAAGGAAAGTTTTCTGATGTGCAAAGAGTTACCTGAAAAAGGGTTTCTCTTAACAGAGTTTAACTCTGGATTTGCAATGATAGAGAACTAAGCTCTGAGGAAGAGAATTAAATTCTCCAAGAAAATGAAGAAAGAAGGAGATGAAGAAACAGTGGCTGCCTAAAGAACCAAACCCTTGCATTTATAAGACGTGACTAGGGCGGTTCATCTTCCCGTTCCCCTAGACAATCCAACGGCTATAAAAGTGACAGCGTTGCACTCACGTGAAAACCACATGAGAACAACGCTGTGGGGGGCATTTGTTCCCTTACGGAAAATAACTAAGTAAATAGAGCAATGGAGAAAGTCCCCAAGTGGAGCGTCACGTGCCCACACGTGATAGGCGCTTCGTTTAACAAAACTAAGCCAAAACTGAACCTCACGTGCAGACACATGACCTCTATAAGTAAAGTATACAGGCACCTGAATAAAGCAAACAAGTGGGACAAAAAGAAACTCACGTGATAATACGTGACACCCTTAGGTCGGCTTAATTTGGTGGGGTCACATGCTACACGTGATAGACTCTTATGCCTTCTGGACTGATAAAAATGAATTCTAATTAAATGGGATTAAAAGCCTTATTTAGAAAATACTTCCTTGGATCTTTCTAAACAAGAAAGATTACGCTCTGTAAAAACAGAGCGTCGTTGGATTAAAAATCCAATGGTGATTAAAAATTACCAATCTACAGAAAAATTATGTGCAAGGAAATATCTTCCTAAATTTGTTAAGAACGACAAAAGAAATATCTTCTGTAAAACAGAATTCCTTGGATTAAAAATCCAACGGTGAATAAAATTCATCAATTGATCTAAAAGATCACTTTTTTTCATTCAGAAAATCTCTCAATGAGAGATTTTCTGAATGAATTGATTCTCCTCTTTATCCTATAAATAGGAGCAAAGAAACATAAGAAAGAGGATAGACAGAGAAAGGAGAAGATAAAAAAAGAGAGAAACCCTTCATAAGTTTAAAAGAAAGAGAATTTAATTCTCCAGAGAGAAAAAGAAACTCTAGGTAAGAGAAGGAATGAAATACAGAGAATATCTCATCTCTTTTTCACCTCGATAAGAGTTTAACTCTTCCAAAAAGAACTTAGTTCTTCCTCTGGTTAAGATCTGCAGAAGCAGATCTCCCCACAGGTTGAGAATTTAATTCTCGTCGGGGGGAATTTGCCATGCAGATCCAAAACCTAGAGGGAGATCTAAGTTCAGAGAATTTAATTCTCCCAAAAAGTATATACGAATTTAATTCCTAGGAATTTAATTCCTCTGATGAAACAAGGGTTTAACCCTTCATATGAGAACTTAGTTCTCCCTTTTGGCAAAAATCTGCAAAAGCAGATCTCCTCACAGATTGAGAATTTAATTCTCATCAGGGAGATTCTGTCACACAGATCTCAAAACTAAGAGAAAAACTAAGTCTTAAGAATACAATTCTCATAAAAAAAATGGGTTTGAAAGCTTAGAAACTTAGGATCTCCATGCACGTAAAAAGGATTGGCACCCAACGTGATAATAGCCGAGCAAGTGCTCCCACGTGAGCGCCTTTAATGAACAAAAGGGAATAATCGAGATTGACTCACATGATCATACGTGACCCCATGGTAATGCTTGACACTTGCAAAATAAGAAAGGGGAATAAATCGGAGGTAGATCCCACTTTTAGGTTGCATCACGTGATCTCACGTGACCCAAATAGCGCTTAGCACTCAGAAGGGAGCAAAAGAATAAACCCAAAGAAGCAGCGCTTCAAATTCTTGAAGCTTAATACTATTTCAAAGCGCCTCATGTGCTTACACGTGATGGCCACAGGGCTAAAGTGTTTAACACTTATATGCATCACGTGCGACACTCGAGCATTCTCAAATTCCAGTGTTTAACACTGCCTCAGAGTATCACGTAGGAGCACGTGAGCGCTGAATAAACATGTTACTGTTGAATACTATGAAGGGCTAACATTAACCAGATTCAAATCCAAATTTTCCAAAGACTCTCAATTGAGCCCCTCATGCTCAGGGTCCCCAAAACCGATCTCAAGACAACTAATAAGCTCCCAACATATGACATCTAAACTGATGTTTATCCCATTTCCCCAAATCGGGATTTTGGTTCAAGGGTACATCTCTTCATACCTCTGATACATGTCGTTGTAATCCTTCAACGTCTTTAGAGAGATGGAGGGTCCCAATAACCAACAACTTTTGACTCATCCCCAAACTGGTTAATCCAGAACCTCACAGACTACGATGTCTTTAAACCATACAGACTATGACGTCTTTAAACTTTACGGACTATGAGGTCCTTAAACTCATGGACTGTGATATCCTTAAACTTTATGGACTGTGAGGTCCTTAAACTCATAGAATATGATGTCATTAAACTTTACAGACTATGATACCTCTAAACTGCCATGGACTATGACGTCCTTAAACCCAATGGACCGCAATGTCCTAAAACTAAATATGGACCGCAACATCCCTAAACTAAGACGATAGAGACCAAAATGCTCTGTCATCGGATCTAAATGATCCCAAAACCTATTTGATCCAATCGAGCTATTTTATCCATGAGTTCTTGGAAAGTCGTCGACTTGAAGAGGGGCATATACGAGGACGCCTTTGAATTTGGGTCAAGGGTGGCTATGAGCATTCCCATGTTTGCAACTTCATCGATGCATTGTGGGTAACATATTGAACCCAAGTCTCGTTCGGTTTACCCTTTCATTGACCAACGTCGTTACGGTAGTGCGTTTATTCACACTAGAGAATTTCTCGACAGGAGTGCATCGCCATCTCGTCGAAGGTATTCATGAAGTCATTTGGGAGTTCCGCATACCATTCGAAGCCAATGCCCGCCAGACAGCTGACGAACTGTCAGAGGAGAAGTATATCATTCTCTCTAGTGTTACCGCAAATAGATTTAAATCGCGCGATGTGCTGGTGAAGATTCCCGGTTCCTTTGTATATGTAGAGTCGGAAGTATGTATTCTGGCGGGTACTGTATTTGATCGTAACACGCCGGATACGGTCGATCAGCCTTGATTGGCCTATTTGCGGCTTCACTGGCGCAGTGAGCTTTGATTCGCTGAGCGATATATGTGTCCAGATTTTCTTTTAGGAATCATTTCCTTTTCAACTGTTGATGAAGTTTGCAGAGGATTTGAAATGACATCTTTATCTTTAAGACCGACTACCGGCGGTTCATCTGCTAGTGGTTCTGATTGAACCATCTTTCCAGCCATATTCTGAATCAGAAGGGCTATCTGGTTCATTTTAATGGATATTTATGCCGCTTCTTCATCTTTCTTTTTTAGAGCGCGCTTTAGGAAATCATTATCCGGCACCTTCTCTATTCTTTCTTTAGGTGCGCTCTTGGGATTTTCCTTAGACGATGGATTAGCGTTTGCTGCCGCCTGAGCGATCATCTTTGTAAGTCCACGTTGCCCACCCCGGTGCTTGTGGGGAGGCGGAAACGTATTGAAAAATTGTATTTTAACACTCTAGGCAATATGGACTAGCAAAAGGAGGGATCTTTGCTAAACAAAACTAACTACAAAGCTAAAAAGTTTAGCTGCTCGGAAAAGGAGTTATACCCAGGTCTTCAAGTCCTTCTCTTCTTGCTCCTTGGAGTGTGATGATCGGATTCTCCTCGTCGCCTTCTCTCGCCGAAGAAAGATCCACCCGAGGGATACTACCTTTGGCTCCTACCTCAAACTAGAAGCAACTAAGGTGCTTGGTGTGCTAGACCTAGAACCTTAGAAAGAGTAGAGAATGATGTTGGTTTTTTTATCTCAAGCTTATTGGTTCTCAACTCATGAGAGGGAGAGCTTTGAGAGAGAAGAAGAGGATGAGAGAGAATGAGAATGATAGAATGAGGATATTTTGCAACCATCCTCACATATATGTGTGATTTATGAATAATAGATAGTTAGTCAAGATAATTGTCATGGTTAATCAAGAAATGACCATTATCATTTCACATTAAATGCTTTTGCAAGGATCAAAGAGCATCTTTCATATGGAATGATGATGGTCAACTTGTCAACCTAAGTCAACAAGTCAAGTATAGTCAAATGGTCAACAACCCTAACCATGCACAATTATAATTAACTAATTATTAATAAATCATAATTCACACAAAACATTAAGGTTAAGAAAATGACAATAGTCATCAACCCTAAACAAAGTCCTGTGCCTCTGTCTCAGTCAACTGTGCATACACACCCGTATCCGTGTACCGAGGAACACGAATACAATGAGATAAAACCAATCCTAAATCATATACTAGGATCCGGCTTAAACCAAAGCCTGCTAGTATAAACTGCCCGGACACCAAACGTGCACAAGTGCGCGGATGTGAACGAACCCTGTCGCAATACCATGCGACCCCTACTCATTTTGCCTAAAGGCGAACAACCCTCTGTGTGGGACTCTAAAGACTCGACACTACGCAGGCAGTGGGTTTAACCACAGACCGCAAGCGGCACTAGCTGTACGTAACGGTCCCCAGGTAGATGCCGATAAGAAGACTGACGAGGTGAACCCATCCGAACTCCTACTGAGCCTGAATGTGACAGTCTCCGTACAGTCTGGTCTGTTCGTCTGATAACATCGCATGGCGGGCCTAGGGGGCGGTAAACGTCAGTCCCCTAATAGCGGTATAAGTCGTGTCGGAGTGTAGCCCAGAACACCCTGAGATAATACTGGAAACCAACCAGTATACCTCGCTTGCCCTGGCCAGGGACTACTTGTATACTGGCTCTCCTGGACACAGCGCGATGTCAACCCCCAATACCGAGAGAGACAAATCTTGTCTAACCGTCACTGCCTCCAAGTGCTTCGGGACTGCACCCAACTACTACCTGTTTGCACGACTCCTTTGAGCCGTGGTAGGGTAGTAATCAAAGTACAGTGGGAACACACTCTAGACTAAGTGACAGTGTCAAGTCAGCGGACTAAGCTGTACTCATGTCACCTGGGAACTGATAACTGATGATAGGTATAATACCAACCAACAGTTCCCGACGAGTCATGTCCAGTGTACTCGTAACCCAACGAGCACCCGCATACTATCTCAAGTACGACGTACAGACGGCTGTGGGACAGACCGTCTCCCGTGCTGGGATGAGAAGCGCATACGCTAGTCTACTCCGGAGTATCGATGCCCTGTCTCGATAATCCCACGACCAGGGACGTGAATATATAAGTATGTCCTTATAGATTACCCAGCCCCCACGAGTGTGACTGCCATCACAACGCTGGTAATCAAGCAAAGATCCTAAGGGCTCCACTAATGTGTATAGGTGATACAATAAAGAAACACATGTACACATTAAAGCAGAGACAAACCAAGTAGCATACTACCATTTCGAGAAAGATTGTCTATACAACTGTGAATATCCCAAGCTTCCATCAAGTAATATACATACTAGTATGATACAGTAACGGCCTCTAGGGCATATACACTAACAATCTCCCACTTGCACTAAGGCCATGTACTGGCGTATCGAAGACCTATAATCTCGATGAGCCGCTCGAACTGAGTCTGGGGTAAGGCCTTCGTGAATGGATCTGCAGTGTTATCTTCTGAAGCAACCCTCCGAACCTCGATCTCCTGGCGATCCACGATCTCCCTGATCAGGTGATACCGCCTCAAGATGTGTCTGGATTTCTGATGGGACCTGGGTTCCTTTGCTAAAGCTATAGCCCCGTTGTTGTCGCAATACAAAGGTATTGGATCAACAATGGATGGAACCATCTGAAGTTCTTTCAAGAACTTCCTCATCCAGACGGCTTCTTTTGCGGCATCAGATGCAGCGATATATTCCGCTTCTATAGTCGAGTCAGCAACGGTTTCCTGTTTGGAACTCTTCCAACACACTGCCCCTCCATTGAGGGTAAAGACAAAACCCGACATGGACTTGGAATCATCCTTGTCACTCTGGAAGCTGGAGTCAGCAAAGGCATCAATCTGGAGGTCTTTTCCGCCATACACCAAGAACATCTCCTTAGTCCTTCTCAGGTACTTGAGAATGTTCTTTACCGCTATCCAGTGTTTCTCCCCAGGGTTTGACTGATACCTGCTTACCACACTCAGTGCATAAGCCACATCTGGTCTGGTACACAACATCGCATACATTATAGAGCCTACCGAAGAAGCGTAGGGTATAATAGACATGCGATCCCTTTCCAAATCAGTCTTGGGAGACATCTCTTTGGAGAGGGTGATCCCGTGACAAGCCGGTAGATTACCGCGCTTGGAATCTTCCATACTGAATCTCTTCAGTATGGTGTCGAGGTACTTGGACTGCGAAAGTCCTAATATCCTCTTGGATCTATCACGATGGATCCGGATCCCCAGAATGTAGGAGGCATCACCCAGGTCTTTCATGGAGAACCTGTGTGACAAGAACCCTTTGACAGATTGTAGCATAGGAATGTCATTTCCTATCAAGAGAATTTCATCCACGTATAAAACGAGGAATACGACAGTTCTTGCTACAAATCAACTATAGATGCATGGTTTATCTGGATTTTTGATGAAGCCAAATTCCTTGACCGTCTCATCAAAACAGATGTTCCAACTCCGCGATGCCTGCTTTAGTCCATAAATGGACTTGAGCAAATTGCACACCTTTCCGCTGCTCCCACTCTGAATGAAACCCTCTGGCTAGTCCATATAGACACACTCCTCTAAATTTCCATTTAGAAAAGCGGTCTTTACGTCCAACTGCCAAATCTCATAATCGTTGAAGGCAGCAATGGCAAGAAGGATCCGAATGGATTTCAGCATAGCCACTGGAGAAAAGGTTTCGTCATAGTCCAAACCAGGTCTTTGACGAAAACCCTTTGCAACAAGTCTAGCTTTATAGGTCTCAACCTGTCCATCTACACCAATCTTCCTTTTGAAGATCCACTTGCATCCTACGGGTTTTACCCCATCTGGAGCAATGTCCAACGTCCATACTTTGTTGGTGTACATGGACTCCATTTCGGTCCGCATTGCATCCAGCCATTTTACCGAGTCAACGCTCTGAATGGCCTGTTGGAAGCTAGTCGGCTCATCACTATCAATGATGCAATCTTCTCTATCCCCGTCTATGAGAAAACCGTAGTATCTCTCGGGCGGATGAGACTGCCTACTACTCCTGCGGAGCGGCGTAGGAATGTCCTGATCTTTCGAACCCACTGGTTCTACTAAGCTTTCAGTAATAGCTTGTGGTTCTGGAATTTCTTCCAGTTCTATTGCGCTCCCACTTATTTCCTTTTCTAAGAATTGGTGTTCCAGAAAGTGGGCATTATGAGAAACAAAGACCTTTTGTTCCTCTGCGTAATAGAAAAGATACCCCCTGGAGTTCTTTGGGTATCCCACAAACTTGCACAGTACTGAGCGTGCCTCGAGTTTGTCCGCATGCTGCTTTTTGACAAAAGCTGGACATCCCTAAATCTTCAGGTATTGAAGATAGGGTTTCTTTCCACTCCATAACTCATATGGTGTGGTAGGCACAGTCTTAGTGGGAACTCGGTTTAAAAGGTATGTGGCTGATTCTAGCGCATATCCCCAGAATGATCGCGGCAATTCAGCGTTACTCATCATGGACCGTACCATATCCAATAGGGTTCGGTTCCGTCTCTCCGATACACCGTTATGTTGCGGAGTGTCTGGAGGAGTAAGCTGAGAAAGAATTCCATTCTCTTTTAGGTAATCCAGGAACTCGGCACTCAAGTATTCACCACCTCGATCAGATCTTAGTGTCTTGATACTTTTGCCTGTTTGTTTTTCTACTTCATTCTTGTATTCTTGGAACTTTTCAAAGGCTTCAGATTTATGCTTCATTAAGAAGACATGTCCGAACCTTGAAAAATCATCCGTAAAAGTAATGAAGTAAGAATAACAGCTTCGCGCATGTGTAGACATTGGACCGCACACGTCGCTGTGTACGAGCCTCAAGAGCTCGCTCGCTCTTACTCCGTGTCCAGTGAACGGAGTTTTTGACATCTTCCCTTTGAGACAGGATTGACAAGTTGCATACGATTGATATTCTAACGGATCCAAATATCCTTCTGTATGTAACTTCGTCAACCTTCTCTCATTGATGTGACCGAGTCTACAATGCCATAAGAAAGCCTGATTGATTTCTGGAGACTTTCTTTTGTGTGTATTCTGGACATTAAAAATCTGTGGTTGGTTTAATACGTATATACCATTGCTCAATGTACCTAACCCAATCAGAACTTGATTAAGGTGAATGTTTACAACATTACTTACAAACGCAAATTCATAACCTTCTTTAGAAATTAAAGATACAGAAATGATATTACAAGTTGCATTGGGTACAAAAAAACAATTACGTAAAACCAAAACATGTCCATCTGACATTCCCAGGTGATAGTCCCCCACGGCCTCAGCATCCATGCTAGCTCCGTTTGCAACTTTGAGGATCATGTCACCTGCTTTCAAAAAACCTACGCTTTCTCAACGCCTGCAAAGAATTACAGATATGAGATCCTGATCCGGTATCCAATACCCAGGAAGTAGAGTTTATTGATAGACAGTTTTCAATAACATACACACCTGAAGCTGAAGCCGCAACTCGCTTCAGATCCTGGGTTCTGGCCTTCCAAGCCCTGCAATCCTTTTTCCAGTGTCCACTCTTGTGACAGTAAAAGCATTCTTCCTTTCCCACAAGCTTTCCCGCTACCTTTGTTGCCTTTCCCTTTCCCTTCGTATCCACTTTACTAACACCGCCCCTTGGTTTGGCGGGGGCTTTCTTCTTCTTTCCCTTGGCTTTCGTCCTGGACTTAGAAGAGGAAGATCCTCCTACAAACAAAGTGGATGTCTCCCTACCTTTCTGTATGGTGCCCTCGGCACTTCTCAACATGTTCAGAAGTTCGGAAAGTTCAACCTCCTTTCCTTGCATGTTGAAGTTTAGGACAAACTGGGCGTAAGTGGAAGGAAGGGACTGGAGAATCAAGTCAGTGTAGAGTTCATTCTCCAACGTGGTCCCAAGGTCCGCGAGCTCCTCTATGTAGCCAATCATCTTAAGCACGTGTTCCGCTACCGATGATCCGACGGCCAATCTTGCCGAAAACAGCTTCTTCGACACTTCGTATCTGGCGATACGAGATTGCTCTCCATACAGATCTTTTGTATGGAGAAATATGGATTCTAGGTCCATATTCTCGTGCCTCCTCTGATGTTCATTGTCCATAAAGGCAAGCACGAGGCACTTGGCCTTCGCGCAATCGATCTCCTATGTCTTACGGATTTCTATATCCGCGACGCTGGAGGTGGGACCTGGGACAGGGGGAGCTTTGGTGGTAAGGAGATACCCTAACTTGTCGTAAGTGATTGCCATTTTGACATTCCTGAGCCAATCTTTGTAGTTTGGCCCTGTCAGTATGTTTTTATCTAGTAATAACTTAAGTCCGGTCATGTTGATTGGTCACTGCAATTAGGAGAGCGAAAAGAAACACTTTAGCATGATGCTCTTGCAAGTTTAGAGTGGTTTTTAGTTTGTCTAAACAGGATGGCTCCCACTGTCTCTCGAATCCCTCCTCAAACCATAAAGGAAGAATTAGTCGGGATCAATCTCACCGTACAATACTTGCTTAACCATTCAGCCAGGCCAGTGTCAGTACTTCGAGGGAGGTTTTCCAACGCTTTCGTGAAGTTCCTTAATTAAGTAACCTCTTTTCCCTGTGGGCGTAGCCCCGCTAACACCTTTCTAGACACCTACTAGGTTTATAGCATTGATCGTTAAGTGAGAAATTTCCCGAGGAGTAGCATATACTCACAGTAGGATCGGGATCCAAATATCATCGCGTGATAAAACTGAAGGAATCCTACCAGAATCATCACACTCCAAATGGTATGCAGCGCTAGCAAGTTTCAGTTCTTTTGAAACTCCCGATGTGGATTTTTGCCCCATGCTCTTATGACCTTGGCGTGATGTCAAAATGTCATAAGTCACATGTCAAGTTCTACCCATCATTATCCAGGTTAATTTGAACCCACCCGTACCTACCCTTGACGTAGGCCAAAATGGCAGTACGACTGTCTCAAACCAACGCATTCTATCTATGCAACAGATAAATATCCGGCAGCTACCAATCACTATGCCTTGGCGTGAGGTCAAAATACATAGCTTGAATACTACCGAATATTTAACTGAAATGATGGAGGGCTACGAATGGTTTTGGCAAAACCGAGAACGTAGTGAACTTGATATAATCGATGGAACGAGATAGCTTTTAAAAGGAGTGGTTCAAGCTCCGCATTTTAAAAGTTTGGTTTTGAAAAGAACCGAGTGGTTTTCAAAGTGTTCCAACGACTTTTACTTGGTTTATTTTATCTTGCATTAATTCCAATGCGTCCCATCATTTAATCCTACCATTGCAGAAAACAACCAAAATATGGTGTACGCTTATGCCATCCGCATTCGCCACGGGGCCCCGTCATCACCCGTTAGGTTACTTAACTAACGACAGAGCGGGGGCTGGACTAGCGCGGATGCAAAACATAAGCAACACCTAAATAGATATCATACATAGATATATATAGCAATGATAGTCAATCCAGATCACAGATGAACACTTCGGATATACTAGGAATCCGCGATTCGTTCGAGCCTGCAACGAAAAGCGGATTACACAGTCGCGATGAATAGCCAAAACCCCACCCTAGACCCCTACGGGTGCGGCAAACTACCCGCCAAGTACCCGAAGCGAAGCAACCTCCCTCAACGACATGAGTAGGCCACTCGGCACTTCGAGATAAGTGCTTTCAGTTCCGCTCGTGCCGGGGATTTCCCGAGCTTCGATATCGGGAACTAGAGTCCAACTCCCAAATGTCTCCTGACAAATCGGGAGGTGTAGCCGCAATAGCACCAGTTTCTATATCTCTGTTGACCGTCCTTCGTATCCTAACACTGCCAAAGGAAACTACTCCACAGTGGGACGTTACTGCCGTCACCTGTTCATGTTCTTCAGCCGTCTCCACCCTCCGAACACTGCTCAAACCTGTCCTAAGCATGCCGCAAGAGTTGTTGCCTTCACTCGTTTAGCAGCAGGGCAACAGGAACTCCGAGGTCCGGAACCGAGACCCGGTAGTTTGTGCACGCCACCATGGGTCTGTCCTAGGAGCAAAAACAGTAAAAAGAAATTATACAATGACGGCTACAACCCCGACCCGGTTGTGCGGCCATACAAATAATATTACATCAAATTACATGTTACATGAAAGAAAGAAAAAGAAACTCTCATCTTACATCCACCCGGCTATTCATCTGCGACAATCCAACGAGTTCATATAAACAAACCATCAACATTACTAGCCCCTACTAATCGACGTATAGCGATTAGCAGACGTTCAATACATATATTACATTACAGATATAACCCATTAGCCAAAGTGTAAAGAAATTCGATCAAAATACGGATTTGTGACCACCCCAAAAACTAACTTGTTCTATGGAAAATCTGGGTGGAAGAAAACTATCTCAAAAATCCCAAAACCTCAACAGAAGAATACTGCACCAAACTCGGTCCACGGCCGAGTCAACTCGGCCGCGGATCCGCAGCAAGAAGAATGTTCTTGCCGCGGAACCGCGGCGCTTTGACCGGTTCAGTGGACCGTTTTTTGTGTGTTTCTTAATAAAACCCTGAGCCGATTTTTGAAGTATGATTTATTATTTTTAAAGCAGAAATAAAAATCGACAGAAACTTAGGGTTTTGAAAAATAGTTTTGCGATTTTTTTTCGATCGAAGTTCTATATATTTTGCTAACTAGTTAGTTTGTGTTTAGTTAGGCTCTGATACCACTGTAAGTCCACGTTGCCCATCCCGGTGCTTGCGGGGAGGCGGAAACGTATTGAAAAATCGAATTTTTAACACTCTAGGCAACATGGACAAGCAAAAGGAAGGATCTTTGCTAAACAAAACTAACTACAAAACTAAAAAGTTTAGCTACTCGGAAAAGGAGTTATACCTAGGTCTTCAAGTCCTTCTCTTCTTGCTCCTTGGAGTGTGATGATCGGATTCTCCTCGTCACCTTCTCTCGCCGAAGAAAGATCCACCCGAGGGATACTACCTTTGGCTCCTACCTCAAACTAGAAGCAACTAAGGTGCTTGGTGTGCTAGACCTAGAACCTTAGAAAGAGTAGAGAATGATGTTGGTGTTTTTATCTCAAGCTTATTGATTCTCAACTCATGAGAGGGAGAGCTTTGAGAGAGAAGAAGAGGATGAGAGAGAATGAGAATGATAGAATGAGGATATTTTGCAACCATCCTCACATATATGTGTGATTTATGAATAATAGATAATTAATCAAGATAATTGTCATGGTTAATCAAGACATGACCATTATCATTTCACATTAAATGCTTTTGCAAGGATCAAAGAGCATCTTTCATATGGAATGATGATGGTCAACTTGTCAACCTAGGTCAACAAGTCAAGTATAATCAAATGGTCAACAACCCTAACCATGCACAATTATAATTAACTAATTATTAATAAATCATAATTCACACAAAACATTAGGGTTAAGAAAATGACAATAGTCATCAACCCTAAACAAAGTCCTCTGCCTCTGTCTCAGTCAACTGTGCATACACACCCGTATCCGTGTACCGAGGAACACGAATACAATGAGATAAAACCAATCCCAAATCATATACTAGGATCCGGCTTAAACCAAAGCCCGCTAGTATAAGCTGTCCGGACACCAAACGTGCACAAGTGCGCGGATGTGAACGAACCCTGTCGCAATACCATGCGACCCCTACTCATTTTGCCTAAAGGCGAACAACCCTCTGTGTGGGACTCTAAAAACTCGACACTACGCTGGCAGTAGGTTTAACCACAGACCGCAAGCAGCACTAGCTGTACGTAACGGTCCCCAGGTAGATGCCGATAAGAAGACTGACGAGGTGAACCCATCCGAACTCCTACTGAGCCTGAATGTGACAGTCTCCGTACAGTCCGGCCTGTTCGTCTGATAACATCGCATGGTGGGCCTAGGGGGCGGTAAACGTCAGTCCCCTAATAGCGGTACAAGTCGTATCGGAGTGTAGCCCAGAACACCCTGAGATAACACTGGAAACCAACCAGTATACCTCGCTTGCCCTGGCCAGGGACTACTTGTGTAATGGCTCTCCTGGACACAGCACGATGTCAACCCCCAATACCGGGAGAGACGAATCCTGTCTAACCGTCACTGCCTCTAAGTGCTTCGGGACTGCACCCAATTACTACCTATTTGCACGACTCCTTTGAGCCGTGGTAGGGTAGTAATCAAAGTACAGTGGGAACACACTCGAGGCGAAGTGACAGTGTCAAGTCAGCGGACTAAGCTGTACTCATGTCACCTGGGAACTGATAACTGACGATAGGTATAATACCAACCAACAGTTCCCGACGAGTCCTGTCCAGTGTACTCGTAACCCAACGAGCACCCGCATACTATCTCAAGTACGACGTACAGACGGCTGTGGGACAGACCGTCTCCCGTGCTGGGATGAGAAGCGCATACGCTAGTCTACTCCGGAGTATCGATGCCCTGTCTCGATAATCCCACGACCAGGGACGTGTATATATAAGGATTTGCCTATAGATTACCCAGCCCCCACGAGTGTGACTGCCATCACAACGCTGGTAATCAAGCAAAGATCCTAAGGGCTCCACTAATGCGTATAAGTGATACAATAAAGAAACACATGTACACATTAAAGCAGAGACAAACCAAGTAGCATACAACCATTTCGAGCAAGATTGTCTATACAACTGTGAATATCCCAAGCTTCCATCAAGTAATATACATACTAGTATGATACAGTAATGGCCTCTAGGGCATATACACTAACAATCTTCTGCAGCTTTTCACGTTGCAGTTGAACTTCTGTCAGGGATCGAGTTTGAGGTCGGTGACTAGTAGAAGCTCGAACTTCATCTTTGGAATTTACCACGTAGACTATGTTAACTACCATGCCCCCGGGCTTAGGGTGTTTGGAGTCTTGGCCTTTGGAGTTTGCTTCGGGCACTTGAGCTTTATTAAGCCTCTTTTTTTTGTTAAAGGCCGCTTTGGTTTTGAGAGGAACCGCTGTATCAGGATCCGTCTTGGGGTGAGTCCCCTTCACCAACTTCCACACCTTATATATAGATGAGGAAAGTTGTCTCAGGGAGCGAACTTGTTTCTGCTCACATAGGATCTCCATGGGCTGTGGAGACTTCTTCAGTATTGCGGTAAGAGAATTTTGTCTGACCCTTCACAACAGTTTGAATCTGTTCCCAGTTGGAACAACAACATTCACCACTGGGGTTGAAACATGACCATACGGAAGACTGCCCCCAGCTCATTTTGTATGACGATGATATCGACGTTGGCCGTTTCTTACGGCCGGGATTTGATTAGCTTCAGGATTTTGCTGAGCCTTCCCCCTGTTTCCTTTGAGAGCTTGAATATTCTGCCCCATGCATCGACCTTTGTCCTTAGCATGTGACAGTTGTTTGAGGACTGATTCCGTCGGCAAAGCTGCTCTTGGGGAACCAGCCTATGGAAGACAGACTTCCTCTGTGATTCCTCCATCGGCGTTGAGGCACTGAGGGTGGGAGCTGGGAGTATCGATCCAAAAAGAAGCCCGTTGATTTCTTGAAGAGACGGAATGCAAAGATTTGAGCCTGCAAGTGGCCCGTACTTGGCTCCACCAGATATGACAGGGCCTGAGTTGCTAAGGTGGGAGCAAACGCCATTCTTCATAGAGACGAAACGCCGGCTTCAGTATCCCCTCCCCTAAGGGCAACCACAAACATATATATCGCGATTATTTGATCGCGGAAAAAAAACGACACACGAAGTGTGGAGTGGAAAGAGAAAAAGGTTCCACCGGGCGTACCAGAATCTGTTTAACATCGAAAACAGAGACGACACCGCGTAGATCGTCTTGCCTGAATTTGGGGGCAGATGCTATTTGGTTTTATCCGTCCACCTCTCTGAAGATGCCAAGTTGATTTATGGCACCGTGCATCGGAGGTTTAGACGGATGCAGCCGATGTAGCAGACTTCGTCAGATTCCCCCTAATTGTGAGGGGTTTTTGATTGTGGGGACGCTCTTCCCTGCAGGCGCAAGCCCCTGCAGTTAATTACACTACCGCATCGCGGTAACCACTTTCTCCTTCTCCAGATGGTCACTTCGTGTCATGTGTGTTTGTTTTGTTTTTGGTTGCCCGTGGATCGTATACGGAGACTAATTGATGTTGTCGCCCAAAGGGCGTGGATTAGTCCAAATCCGTATTTTCTTAGATTTGGGTTTGCCTTGGGTTTAAGGATCGTTAATCTCATTTGAGACTAAGATCAACTTAAACGTTTGTTAAGGATACATTAGTATAATTTTAGACTAAGATCTACTTAACAGGACCATTTAGATCCAACAAAAGAGTATTTGGGCTCTATTGCTTTAGTTTAGGGACATTGCAGTCCATAAGTTTAAGGACATCATAGTCCATGGAGTTTAAGGACATCATAGTCCATAATTTAAAGACGTCATAATCTATAAAGTTTAAAGACATCATAGTCTATGAGTTTAAGGACCTCACAGTCCATGGTAGTTTAGAGACATCATAGTCTATAAAGTTTAAGGACATCATAGTCCATGAGTTTAAGGACCTCATAGTCCATAAAGTTTAAGGACATCATAGTCCATGAGTGGACCCCACAGTCCGTGGAATGTCTAGTTGTCGGGACCCGTCACCTCTCTGAAGACGTTGAAGGATTACAACGACACATATCAGAGGAGTGAAGAGATATACCCTTGAACCAATGTCAGTTGAGATATCTGTAGTTGGATTGATTTAAGGATCGTTAATCTCGTTTGAGATTAAGATCAACTTAAATGGTTGTTAAGGATATGTTAGTCTAATTTTAGACTAAGCTCTACTTAACAGAGTTTTGGGATCATTTAGATCCGGCGAAAGAGCATTTGGACTCTATCGTTTTAGTTTAAGGACGTTACGGTCCATAGTTATTTTAAGGACGTTACGGTCCATTAGGTTTAAGGACGTCATAGTCCATGGCAGTTTAGAGACATCATATTCTGTGGGATTTTTAGTTTAAGGACATCATAGTCCATGAAGGTTAGTTTAAGTACGTTACGGTCCGAAATTAGTTTAAGGAAATTACGGTCTGCAGTTTAGATGCAAACATGGGTTTGGAAATGCACCAGATAGTTATTGGTTATCGGGACCCACCACCTCTCTGAAGACGTTGAAGACTTACAACGACATGTATCAGAGGTGTGAAGAGATGTACCCTTAAACTAAATGCCAGATTGAGAAGCAATAGGATGAACATTATTGTAAATGCCATCTGAGATGATTAATTTTGGAAGACCTGAACATAATTAGGGCTCGGTTAAAAACAAGGTTTTGGGTTTGGGAGACTTAGAAAACTTGGGCTAAGATTGGTCTATCATAGTGTTAAACACTAGCATATGTTCGGCGCTCACGTGCTCCTACGTGAGGTCTTAAAGTATTCTTTATGCACTGAAGATCTGAAGCGCTCACGTGGGGTCACGTGAGGCGCTTGAAGTAGTGTTAAACACTGAAGATTTAAAGCGCTCACATGGGGTCACGTGAGGCATTTGAAGTGGTGTTAAACACTGAAGATTTGAAGCGCTCACGTGGGGTCACGTGAGGCATTTGAAGTAGTGGTAAACACTGAAGATTTGAAACGCTCATGTGGGGTCACGTGAGTCGCTTGAAGTAATGTTAAAAACTGAAGATTTGAAACGCTCACGTGGGGTCACGTGAGTCGCTTGAAGTAGTGTTAAACACTGAAAGTCTGAGGCGCTCACGTGAGGTCACGTGAGGCGCCTGAGATTTGGCATAGCTTCTTTGAATTTGTTCCCTTTTTCTTTTCTGAGTGCTGAGCACTATTGGGTCACGTGGGATCACGTGAGGCGTCCCCAAAGACTGAAAGCTGCCTCTGTTTTATTCTCTTTTGAAAAGTGCTAAGTACTATTAAGGGGTCACGTGATTCACGTGAGGCGCCCTAAAATAGAAACTACCTTGGGATTTTTCCTCATTTTTCTTCTGAAGGGCTTGTTCAGGGGTCACGTGAGAGCACGTGACCTGATCTCATTTGTTTTCTCTCGTTCAACACGGGTGCTCATGTGGGAACACGTGATCATGTTTGGGTGCTAATCTTCTTCTTTTTACATGAATGGATATCTTGAGTTTTGAGACCTTCAAGTCCCTTGTTTAATATGAATTAAATTCTTTTATAGGGTTGAACCCTAATTTTATTTAGAGGAATTAAATTCCTAAATGTTGTAAGAATTAAATTTTTTGAACTCAATTCTCTCCCTAGGTTTTCAATCTGCATAACAAATCTCCCCGATGAGAATTAAATTCTCAACTTGTGGGGAGATCTACTTCTGCAGATCTTCAACCAAACGAAGAACTAAGTTCTTTTTAGAAGAGTTAAACTCTTATGAATATGAAGAAGAGGTAAGAGGTTCTGTCTTTGTTCCTTTCCTTACCTAGGGTTTCTTTTTGGAGATCTTCTTCTCTCTGGAGAATTAAATTCTCTTTTCTTTTGGCTTACGAAGGGGGGTCTTCTCTCTTTTTATGTATCCTCCTTTTTCTGTCCCTTTGCTCTTATTTATAAGAGAAAGAAAAGAATCAATTTGTTCAGAAAATCTTTCATTGAGAGATGTTGATTGATTTAAAATGATCTTTTAGATCAATTGGTGAATTTTATTCACCGTTGGATTTTTAATCCAAAAGCTCTCTGTTTAACAGAGAAGATTTCTTGTTTGTTTAGCAAGATTATGAATATCATGTTAGTTTTAACAAGATTAGAATTTTATTCTATCAAATCTTTTTAGTTTAACAAGATCAGAAATATATTTTCTTAATATGGATATCATGTTAACATAGAATTTTATTCTTGTTATAAGATTAGGAAAATATTTTCCTATAATAGATTTTTATTCTATCAAATAATCACCGCTGGATCTTTGATCCAAGGATCCTCTGTTTAACAGAGAAGATCTTTCTAGTTTAAGGAAGATCAAGAAAATATTTCCCAAATAGAATTTAATTTTAGAATTTGATAGGAACATTTTAAATTAGGGTGCTCACATGCTTTGCATGTGATTGGCAAAAGCACTCATGTGTTTAACACGTGACCCCTATTGTGGGTTTTAGCCTGTTTATGTTCAGAGCGCTCACGTGCTTAACATGTGAGGTATGTTTGGCCTTTTAAGTTTATTTTATTCAGCGCTCATACGCTTTGCATGTGAGCGCTTACGTGTTTTACACGTGAGGCATGTTTGGCCATTAATTGTTTTATTCTCGTGTTTAACACGTGATGCCAAATTTTGAGGACTCTCCCCCCTTTTTATAAGGGAACAAGTAACTCTTGGCCGAAAATTTTGGCGGGAACAAATGCCCTCCACTACTTTGCCCACGTATGTATGTACGTGGGTGAAGTAGTGCAAAGTAATGTGTGACCATAGAATTGAGGGCTTAGGGGACAAGTTTGGAGTCCTTGTAGCCTAAGACTTTCCATCTTTATGAGCCGTAAGGGTCTCATAAAGACTTTTCTCCCTACGAGTCGAGAGGATCCCGTATGTGTATTTTCATCCTAGAAATCTTAAGGATTTTTAAGTGTTCATCGCCTCCATTAAGGATCTCACTTGGGTATTTTTCCTTACGAATCGTGAGGATCCGTAAGTAGCTTCTTTATTTCATTGGCGAATGTGATTTTGGCAACTGTGGCCCGTAAATAGTCCATCTTGACCTCCTTGTATGGCAGCGATGGCTTAGGAAACAGGTTCAGGTCTGTTGCCTAAGACTTTTCAACTTTATGAGCCGTGAGGGTCTCATAAAGACTTTTCTCCCTATGAGTCTAAAGGATCCCATAGGTGTATTTTCTCCTTAGGAATCGTGAGGATTCCTAAGTGTGTTTTCTCTTGAGAGTCGTAAGGATCTCACAGGAGTATTTTTTTTCCCTTTACATGTCGAGAGGACTCGTAAGTGGTTGTTTCCCTCATTGTCGATATTCGACTTAGGAGAGTATGGCCTGTGGATAGTCCATCTTGACCACCTTGCAGGGCATTGATGGATTAGAAGACAGGGTTAGGGTCTTCCACCTAAGACTTTTCAACTTTATGAGCCATGAGGGTCTCATAAAGATTTTTCTCCCTACGGGTCGAAAGGATCCCGTAGGTGTATTTTCTCCTTAGGGGTCGTGAAGACTCCTAAGTGCGTTTTCTCTTGAAACTCTTAAGGATCTCACAAGAGAAGTTTCTTTTCATGCGCGGGTATACTAATTTCCCTAAGGTCGAGACGAATCGAGAGATTCCTGCAAAGACATTGATTTCCCTGCGGGTCGAAACGAATCGAGAGGTTCTCGTCAAGGATGCTGATTTCCCTGAATCGAAATATTCTACCAAGGACACCGATTTCCCTGAGGTCGAGAGGTTTAGCCAAGGACACTGATTTCCCTGGGGTTGAGACGAATCGAGAGAATCATGTAAAGACACTGATTTCCCTACGGGTCGACGCGAATCGAAGTTCTCGCCAAGGACGTTGATTTCCCTGAATCGAGATATTTCACCAAGGACACTGATTTCCCTGGGGTTGAGACGAATCGAGAGATTCCTGCAAAGACACTGATTTTCTTGCGGGTCGACACGAATCGAGGTTCTCGCCAAGGATGCTGATTTCCCTGAGGTCGAGAGGTTTAGCCAAGGACACTGATTTCCCTGGGGTTGAGACGAATCAAGATATTCCTGCAAAGACACTGATTTCCCTACGGGTCGACGCGAATCGAGGTTCTCGCCAAGGACGCTGATTTCCCTGAATCGAGATATTTCACCAAGGACACTGATTTCCCTGGGGTTGAGACGAATCGAGAGATTCCTGCAAAGACACTGATTTCCTTGCGGGTCGACACGAATCGAGGTTCTCGCCAAGGATGCTGATTTCCCTGAGGTCGAGAGGTTTAGCCAAGGACACTGATTTCCCTGGGGTTGAGACGAATCGAGAGATTCCTGCAAAGACACTGATTTCTCTGCGGGTCAACGCGAATCGAGGTTCTCTTCAAGGAAACTGATTTCCCTGAACCGAGAAATTTCGCCAAGGACACTGATTTCTCTGGGGTTGAGACGAATCGAGAGATTCCTGCAAAGACACTGATTTCCTTACGGGTCGACGCGAATCGAGGTTCTCGCCAAGGATGCTGATTTCCCTGAGGTCGAGAGGTTTAGATAAGGACACTGATTTCCCTGGGGTTGAGACGAATCGAGAGATTCCTGCAAAGACACTGATTTCCCTGCGGGTCGACGCGAATCGAGGTTCTCGTCAAGGACACTGATTTCCCTAAACCAAGAAATTTTTCAAGGACACTGATTTCCCTGGCGGTTGAAACAAATCGAGGTATTTCTGCAAATCACTGATTTCCTTGCGGGGTCGACGCGAATCGAGAGGTTCTCGTCAAGGACGCTGATTTCCCTGAATCGAGATATTTATCCAAGGACACTAATTTCCCTGGGGTTGAGACAGATCAAGAGATTCCTGCAAAGACACTGATTTTCCTGTGGGTCGACGCGAATCGAGGTTCTCGCCAAGGATGCCGATTTCCCTGAGGTCGAGAGGTTTAGCCAAGGACACTGATTTCCCTGGGGTTGAGACGAATCGAGAGATTCCTGCAAAGACACTGATTTCCCTGCGGGTCGACGCGAATAGAGGTTCTCGTCAAGGACACTGATTTCCCTGGCGGTTGAGACGAATCGAGGTATTCCTGCAATGACACTGATTTCCTTGCGGGTCGACGCGAATTGAGAGGTTCTCATCAAGGACGCTAATTTCCCTGAATCGAGATATTTAGCCAAGGACACTGATTTCCCTAGGGTTGAGACGAATCGAGAGATTCCTGCAAAGACACTGATTTCCCTGCGGGTCGACGCGAATCGAGGTTCTCGCCAAGGACGCTGATTTTCCTGAATCGAGATATTTCGCCAAGGCCATCGATTTCCTTAGGGTTGGTTGACTTGTTCTGCTTTTTACGGTGTCTAGGTTGACGTGCTCCGCCTCCTGCGGTGTACTCCACTTTTTGCAGTGTTAGGGTTGACGTATTTCCGAGACGGGGTCATTGGCCGACGTATTTCCGCTTTTTGTGGTGTCGGGTTGACTCTAGGTTGTCTGTGAACCGTAAAGTCTTAGAACCGGGGACTTTATCGTGGCTCCGATTGGTGATGTCGCGTCCGTATCCTGCTGGAATGAGGAGGAACGCCGTTGTCGGTCTCCAGGCTGTAGATGTTGCCGTTGAGATCTGACCCTCTCTATGACAGAGTCTGGTGGGAAAATGTGGTTCCCTTTTTATTTATTCCCATGGATTGTATACAGGGGTCAGCATGGACTCTCCTGTAGGGCAATGATGGCTTAAGAGACAAGGTTAGGACCTGCCACCTAAGACTTCTCAACTTTACGAGCCGTGAGGGTCTCATAAAGACTTTTCTCCCTACAAGTCGTGAGGATCCCGTAGGTTTATTTTCTCCTTAGGAGTCGTGAGGATTCCTAAGTGCGTTTTCTCTTGAGAGTCGTAAGGATCTCATAAGAGAATTTTCTCCCTTACATGTCGAGAGGACTCGTAAGTGATTGTTTCCCTTCTTGTCGATGTTCGACTTTGGAGAGTGTGGCCCGTGAATAGTATGCTATAGTCAATCTTAGACTGACTTGCAGGGCCCCGGTGCTTACGAAACAGGTCCTTATCCCCATTGCCTAAGGCTTTTCCCTACGAGTCGAGACGAGTCAAGAAGTTCTCGCAGGAACATTATTTTCCCCACGAGTCGAGACGAATCAAGAAGTTCTCGCAAGGATGTCCTAACGTCACAGTTAACTCCTGCTAATAGAAGTCCGTTAGGGTCTGTGGCACTAGGGTTTTCTACCCGTCGCACCGTCGCATTAGCTGGTGTATTCCTCGATACGCAATCTTGCTGTTCGAGTAGCCCCGCAACTGTCGTGTCTCTGATCCCTTCGGGGGCTGAACAAGACGTCTTCAAGTAATCTTCCAGGTGATATTACCATCGAAAGAGCAAGAGTTAGGGATATTTCATGTCGCTTTTTACTTGAGGTTAGGCTCAGTTTGGGAGCCCCGATGAGTCATGACCACTCCGCGCTGGTGTGGGATGATCTCTGATAGTCTTTTCAGGTCTCATTTGAGTTGTCGTCAAGACCCTGAAGCGAAGGATTTTCCTTGGCTTCGTTTGTTGACATTGTGTCTGCAATATTGCAACGGATGTCGAGGTTGTCTCTGGGTTGTCTGTGAACCGTCAAGGTTTGGAACTAGGGGACTTTGTCGTGGCTCCGTTTGTTGATGTCGTGTCTGCATCCTGCTGGAGGAAGAACGTTGTTGTTGATCTCTAGGCTGTAGATGTTGCTGTCGACAGCTGGAACTAGGGACTCTGCCATGGCTCCAAGGTAGTCTCTATGTTGTCTATGAACCGTCGAGATTTGGAACTAGGGGACTTTGCCGTGGCTCCGTTGTTTTGACCATGGGGTCGTTTGTTGACGTCGCATCTGCATCCTGCTGGAGTGAGGAGAAGCACCATTGGTGATCTCTAGGCTGTCTGTGAACCATCGAGATTTGGAACTGGGGGACTTTGCCATGGTTCTGGGGTAGTCTCTAGGCTGTCTGTGAACCGTCGAGATTTGGAGCTAGGGACTTTGCCATGGCTCTGTTTGTTGATGTCGCGTCTACCTCCTGCTGGGGGAGAGGAAGAACGTTGTTGTTGATTTCTAGGCTTGTAGATGTAGCCACTGAGATCTGGCTTCCCTTTGACGGAGCCTGGTGGGACAATATGGTTCCCTTTTTGTTTATGCCCATGGATTGTATACAGGGGTCAGTGTGGACTTACCTGTAGGGAAAAAGTTTCATCATTATTTTCTTTTTCTTTCCGCGATGCTCTATGATTTCAGCTTTTATATCGCGAAGTTCGCGATTGCCCAATCATTTCGGCTATTTTTCGCGGTGCCCAATCATTTCAGCTGTTTTTGTATGCATATATTATACTTACTGATTTTGTTGCAAGTTGCCCTATCATTTCGGCTATTTCATATGCATTTTTGGCTCGCTGATTTTAACCGTGAGTTTAGACTTGGAATTTGATACCGATTTAGGCATCAGTATCGCTACAACTGGGATATTGCCAGGAGCGAATCATCATTTGCCTTTGTCGGTTCGAACAAAGGTAGCTTAGCAAACAGGGTTAAGATCCTGTCGACTAAGGCTTTTGACTTCATGAACCGTAAGGGTTTCATAAAGGTATTTCTCCCTATGAGTCGTGAGGATCTCGTAGGTGCGTTTTCTCCTTAAGAATCGTGAGGATTCTTAAGTGTATGGTCTCTTATAAGTCGTAAGGATCTCACAAGAGTGCTTTCTCCTTATAAGTCGAGAAGACCTACAAGTGTCGTTCGCCATATGAAGATATCCCTCGTCAGTGGTGGGACTCTGTTGGGGAAACGTTTATTTATGCCCGTGGATTGTATACAAGGGCCAGTATTGGACCACCTGTAGGGTAATCTGGGAATGTGATGGCTTAAGAATAGGTTCAGATCCCTGTAAGTTAAGGCTTTTGAATCCTATGAGCCGTGTGGGTCTCATAAGAGGGTTCTCCTTACGAGTCGTGAGGATCTCGTAAGTGTAATTTCTCCTTAGGAATCGTGGGGATCCCTAAGTGTGTCGCTCCTTTGTGAGTCATAAGGATCTCACGCGGGTAGTTTGCTCCTTACAAGGTCGAGAGGACCTCGCATGTGTCTTTTAACGAGATTGCGGCCTTTCGGGTTTTCGCAAACTCGCCGGTAGCCCTTCTGTTTTTACTCACGGAGCCCTTTCGGGTTTTCATCCGTGCCCATTTTGCTTGTGGACATACCATTTTTTTTTTTTTTGAACGGGGCATTCCACTAGATTGTGGGACTTGTTTGTAGGCCCCTTAATATCCTTCTTGTCCTTTGAGAAGAAAGTCCCATTCTACATAGAGATTCTTCCTCCAGTGAGAAATATGCCCCCTGCGTATATCCCGGGGGGAACGAGTACCCACGCCGTCGCTATTTTGGCGACAGGTTGCTTCAAAGCCGCTTATTTTGTTGAGCGTAGACGACAAACGCCATCTTGCCTCCGCTTTTCACTCGTCATCATCGGATGAGAAAGATTCTTGACCCATTTGATCCAATCGAGCCATTTTATCCATGAGTTCTTGGAAAGTCGTCGGCTTGAAGAGGTCCATATATGAGGACGCCTTTGAATTTGGGTCAAGGGTGGCTATGAGCATTCCCATGTCTGCAACTTCATCGATGCATTATAGGTAACATATTGAACCCAAGTCTCATTCGGTTTACCCTTTCGTTGACCAACGTCGTTACGGTAGTGCGTTTATTCAAACTAGCGAATTTCTTGACAGGAGAGCATCTCCATCTTGTCGAAGGTATTCACAGAGTCATTCGGGAGTTCCGCATACTATTCGAAGGCAATGCCCGCCAGACATCTGATGAACTGTCAGAGGAGAAGTATATCATTCTCTCCAGTGTTACCGCACATAGATTTAAATCGCGCGATGTGCTGGTGAGGATTCCCGGTTCCTTTGTATATGTGGAGTCGGAAGTATGTATTCTGGCGGGTACTGTATTTGATCGTAGCACGCCGGATACGGTCGACCAGTCTTGATTGGCCTATTTGCGTCTTCACTGGCGCAATGAGGTTTGATTCGCTGAGCGATATATGTGTCCAACTTTTCTTTTAGGAATCATATCCTTCTCAACGGTTGATGAGGTTTGCAGAGGATTTGAAATGTCATCTTTATCTTTAATACTGACTACCGACGGTTCATCTGCCAGTGGTTCCGATTGAACCATCTTTGCAGCCATATTCTGAATCAAAAGGGCCATCTGGTTCATTTTAATGGACATTTCTGCCACTTCTTCATCTCTCTTTTTCAGAGCGCGCTTTAGGAAATCATTATCCGACTCCTTCTCTATTCTTTCTTCGGGTGCGCTCTTGGGATTTTCCTTAGACGATGGATTAGCATTTGCTGCCGCCTGAGCGAGCATCTTCCGCAGCTTTTCACGTTGCAGTTGAACTTTTGTCAGGGACTGAGTTTGAGGTTGGTGACTAGTAGAAGCTCGAACTTCATCTTTGGAATTTACCGCGTAGACTATGTGAACTACCATGCCCCGGGGCTTGTGGTGTTTAGAGTCTTGGCCTTTGGAGTTTGCTTCGGGCACTTGAGCTTTATTAAGCCTCTCTTTTTTTGTGAAAAGCCGCTTTGGTTTTGAGAGGAACCACTGTATCAGGATCCGTCTTAGGGTGAGTCCCCTTCACCTGCTTCCACACCTTATATATAGATGAGGAAAGTTGTCTCATGGAGCAAACTTGTTTCTGCTCTCGTGGGATCTCCATGGGCTGCGGAGACTTCTTCAGTATTGCAATAGGAGAATTTTGTCTGGCCCTTCACAACAGTTTGAAGTTGTTCCCAGTTGGAACAACAACATTCACCACTGGGGTTGAAACAGGACCATACGGAGGACTGCCCCCAGCTCATTTTGTATGACGCTGATATCGACGTTGGCCGTTTCTTATGGCCGGGATTTGATTAGCTTCAGGATTTTGCTGAGCCTTCCCCCTGTTTCCTTTGAGAGCTTGAATATTCTGACCCCTGCGTCGACCTTGGTCCTTGGCATGTGCCAGTTGTTTGAGGATTGATTCCGTCGGCAAAGCTGCTACTTGGGGAACAAGCCTGTAGAAGACAAACTTCCTCTGGGATTCCTCCATCGGCGTTAAGGCACCGAGGGTGGGAGGTAGGAGTATCGATCCATAAAGAAGCCCGTTGATTTCTTGAAAATCCGAATTGCAGAGATTTGAGCCTGCAAGTGGCCTATACTTGACTCCACCAGATATGACAGAGCCTGAGTTGCTAAGGTGGGAGCAAACGCCATTCTTCATAGAGACGAAACGCCGGCTTCAGTATCCCTTCCCCTAACGGCAACCACAAACATATATACCGCGATTATTTGATCGCGGAAAAACACGACACACGAAGTGTGGAGTGGAAAGAGGAAAAGGTCCCACCGGGCGTGACAGAATCTGTTTACCGCCGAAAACAGAGACGAAACCGCGTAGGTCGTCTTGCCTGAATTTGGGGGCAGATTCTATTTGGTTTTATCCGTCCACCTCTCCGAAGATGCCTGGTTGATTTATGGCACCGTGCATCGGAGGTTTAGACGGATGCGGCCGATATAGCAGACTTCGTCAGATTCCCCCTCATTGTGAGGGGTTTTTTATTATGGGGACGCTCTTCCCTGCAGGCGCAAGCCCCTGCAGTTAATTACGCTACCGCATCGCGGTAACCACTTTCTCCTTCTCTAAATGGTCACTTCGTGACGTGTGTGTTTGTTTTGTTTTTGGTTGCCCGTGGATCGTATACGGAGACTAATTTTTGTTGTCTCCCGTAGGGCGTGGATTAGTCCAAATCCGTATTTTCTTAGATTTGGGCTTGGGTTGGATTTAAGGATCGTTAATCTCATTTGAGACTAAGATCAACTTAAACATTTGTTAAGGATACGTTAGTCTAATTTTAGACTAAGATCTACTTAACAGGATCATTTAGATCCAACAAAAGAGCATTTGGGCTCTATTGCTTTAGTTTAGAGACATTGTGTTCTATAAGTTTAAGGACATCATAGTCCTTGGAGTTTAAGGACATCATAGTCCATAGTTTAAAGACGTCATAGTCTGTAAAGTTTAATGACATCATAGTCTATGAGTTTAAGGACCTCACAGTCCATGGTAGTTTAAAGACATCATAGTCTGTAAAGTTTAAGGACATCATAGTCCATGAGTTTAAGGACATCATAGTCCATGAGTTTAAGGACCCCACAGTCCGTGGAATTTCTGGTTGTCGGGACCCATCACCTCTCTGAAGACGTTGAAGGATTACAATGACACATATCAGAGGAGTGAAGAGATGTACCCTTGAACCAATGTCAGTTGAGAGATCTGTAGTTGGATTGATTTAAGGATCTTTAATCTCGTTTGAGATTAAGATCAACTTAAATGGTTGTTAAGGATACGTTAGTCTAATTTTAGACTAAGCTCTACTTAACAGGGTTTTGGGATCATTTAGATCCAGCGAAAGAGCATTTGGGCTCTATCGTTTTAGTTTAAGGACGTTACGGTCCGTAGTTATTTTAAGGACATTACGGTCCATTGGGTTTAAGGACGTCATAGTCCATGGCGGTTTAGAGGCATCATAGTCTGTGGGATTTTTAGTTTAAGGACATCATAGTCCATGATGGTTAGTTTAAGGACGTTACGGTCCGAAGTTAGTTTAAGGGCATTACGGTCCGCCGTTTAGATGCAAACATGGGTTTGGAAAAGCACTAGATAGTTATTAGTCATCGGGACCCACCACCTCTCTGAAGACGTTGAAGAATTACAACGACATGTGTCAGAGGTGTGAAGAGATGTACCCTTGAACCAAATGCCAGATTGAGAAGCAATAGGATGAACATTATTGTAAATGCCATCTGAGATGATTAATTTTGGAAGACCTGAACATAATTAGGGCTCGGTTAAAAATAAGGTTTTGGCTTTGGGAGACTTAGCTAACTTGGGCTAAGATTGGCCTATCATAGTGTTAAACACTAGCATATGTTCGGCGCTCACGTGCTCCCACGTGAGGTCTTAAAGTATTGTTTAAGAACTGAAGATCTGAAGCGCTCACGTGGGGTCACGTGAGGCGCTTGAAGTAGTGTTAAACACTGAAGATTTGAAGCGCTCACGTGGGGTCACGTGAGGCGTTTGAAGTAGTGTTAAACAATGAAGACTTGAAGCGCTCACGTGGGGTCACGTGAGTCGCTTGAAGTAGTGTTAAACACTGAAGATTTGAAACGCTCACGTGGGGTCACGTGAGTCTCTTGAAGTAGTGTTAAACACTGAAAGTCTGAGGCGCTCACGTGAGGCGCATGAGATTTGGCACAGCTTCTTTGATTTTGTTCCCTTTTTTTCTTTTCTGAGTGTTGAGCACTATTGGGTTACGTGGGATCACGTAAGGCCTCCCCAAAGACTGAAAGCTGCCTCTGTTTATTCACTTTTGAAAAGTGCTAAGCACTATTAAGGGGTCACGTGTTATCACGTGAGGCGCCCTAAAATAGAAAATGCCTTAGGTTTATTCCCCATTTTTCTTCTTAAGGACTTGTTCAGGGGTCACATGGGAGCACGTGACCTGATCTCATTTGTTTTCTCTCGTTCAACACGGGTGCTCACGTGGGAACACATGATCATGTTTGGGTGCTAATCTTCTTCTTTTTACGTGCATGGAGATCTTGAGTTTTGAGACCTTCAAGTCCCTTGTTTAATAAGAATTAAATTCTTTTATAGGGTTGAACCCTAATTTTATTTAGAGGAATTAAATTCCTATATGTTGTAAGAATTAAATTCTTTGAACTCAATTCTACCCCTAGGTTTTGAATCTGCATAACAAATCTCCCCGATGAAAATTAAATTCTCAACTTGTGGGGATATCTGCTTCTGCAGATCTTCAACCAGAGGAAGAACTAAGTTCTTTTTAGAAAAGTTAAACTCTTATGAATATGAAGAACATGTAAGAGGTTATGTCTTTGTTCCTTTCCTTACCTAGGATTTCTTTTTGGAGATCTTCTTCTCTCTGGAGAATTAAATTCTCTTTTCTTTTGACTTACGAAGGGGTTTTTTCTCTCTCTTTATGTATCCTCCTTTTTCTATCCCTTTGCTCTTATTTATAGGAGAAAGAAAAGAATCAATTTGTTCAGAAAATCTCTCATTGAGAGATGTTGATTGATTTAAAATGATCTTTACATCAATCAGTGAATTTTATTCACCGTTGGATTTTTAATCCAAAGGCTCTCTGTTTAACAGAGAAGATTTATTGTTTGTTTAGCAAGATTATGAATATCTTGTTAGTTTTAATAAGATTAGAATTTTATTCTATCAAATCTTTTTAGTTTAACAAGATCAGAAATATATTTTATTATAGGGACCTTACTTCCTAAGAATTGGAGTGTTAACATAGAATTTTATTCTTGTTATAAGATTAGGAAAATATTTTCCTATAATAGATTTTTATTCTATCAAATGATCACCGCTGGGTCTTTGATCCAAGGGTCCTCTGTTTAACAGAGAAGATCTTTCTAGTTTAAGGAAGATCAAGAAAATATTTCCCAAATAGAATTTAATTATAGAATTTGATAGGAATATTTTAAATTAGGGTGCTCACATGCTTTGCATGTTATTGGCAAAAGCACTCACGTGTTTAACACGTGACCCCTATTGTGGGTTTTAACCTGTTTATGTTCAGAGCGCTCACGTGCTTAACACGTGAGGCATATTTGGCCCTTTAAGTTTATTTTATTCAGGGCTCATACGCTTTGCATGTGAGTGCTCACGTGTTTTACACGTGAGGCCTGTTTGACCATTAATTGTTTTATTCTCAGCGCCCATATGCTTTGCATATGAGCGCCCACGTGTTTAACACGTGAGGCCAAATTTTGAGGACTCTCCCCCTTTTTATAAGGGAACAAGTAACTCTTGGTCGAAAATTTTGGCGGGAACAACTGTGAGGTCCTTAAACTCTTAGACTATGATGTCTTTAAACTTTACAGACTATGATGTCTCTAAACTGCCATGGACAATGACGTACTTAAACCCAATGGACCGCAATGTCCTAAAACTAACTATGGACCGCAACGTCCCTAAACTAAGACGATAGAGCCCAAAATGCTCTGTCATCGGATCTAAATGATCCCGAAACCCTGTTAAGTAGATCTTAGCCTAAAAATTAGACTATTGTATCCTTAACAACGTTTAAGTTGATCGTGATCTCAATGAGATTAACGATCCTTAAACCCAAACCAAACCTAAATCTTAGAAAATAAGGATTTGGACTAATCCATGCCCTACGGGCGACAACATAAATTAGTCTCTGTATACAATCCACAGGCAACCAAAAACAAAACAAATACACACGACACGAAGTGACCATCTGGAGAAGGAGAAAGTGGTTACCACGATGTGGTAGCGTAATTAACTGCAGGGGATTGCGCCTGCAGGGAAGAGCGTCCCCACAATCAAAAAACCCTCACCATGAGGGGGAATCTAACGAAGTCTGCTACATCGGCCGCATCCGTCTAAACCTTCGATACATGGTGCCATAAATCAACTTGGTATCTTCGGAGAGGTAGACGGATAAAACCAAATAGCATCTTCCCCCAAATTCAGGAAAGAAGACCTACGCGGTTTCGTCTCTGTTTTCGGTGGAGAACAGACATCACCCAGGTCCTTCATAGAGAACCTTTGTGACAAGAACGGCTTGACCGATTGTAGCATAGGAATATCATTTCCTATCAAAAGAATGTCGTCCACGTACAAGACTAGGAATACGACAGTTCGTCCTACAATCTTCTTATATATACAAGAATCATCCTCGTTTTTTATGAAGTCAAATCCCTTGACTATTTCATCAAAACAGATATTCCAGCTCCACGATTCCTTCTTTAATTCATAAATGGATTTAAGCAACTTGCACACCTTCCCGCTGCTCCCACTGTCTACGAAACCTTCCGGCTGATCCATATAAACGCACTCTTCTAAACTTCCGTTCAGAAAAGCTGTTTTTACGTCCATCTGCCAGATCCCATAGTCATGGAAGGCAGCAATTGCAAGTAGGATCCGAATAGATTTGAGCATAGACACTGGAGAAAAGGTTTCGTCATAGTCCACACCTGGTCTTTGACGAAAACCTTTTGCAACAAGTCTAGTCTTATAGGTTTCCACCTGCCTATCTACACAAAATTTCCTTTTGTAGATCCATTTGCATCCAACGGGTTTTACCCCAGGTGGAGCAATATCCAAGGTCCATACTTTATTGGCGTACATGGACTCCATTTCGGATCGCATAGCATCCAGCCATTTATCAGACTCCTTACTGATAATGGCCTGCTTAAAACTAGTAGGATCATCTTCTTCCAAGATGCAATCCTCTCGATCCCCGTCTATTAGAAAACCGTAGTATCTCTCGGGGGATGAGAAATCCTACTAGATCTGCGGAGTGGCTGAGGTTCGACTGGGACTTCTAAATCTTGAGATTCTACCAAATCTTTAGTTACAGTTTGTCCCTCTGGAATTTCTTCCAGTTCTACAGTGCTCCTACTAATTTCTTTTGCAAGAAATTGTCACTCTAAAAAAGTGGCGTGACGAGTTACAAACACCTTCTGTTTCTCGGTATGGTAGAACAGATATCTCATCGAATGTTTTGGATATCCCACAAACTTGCATAAAACTGAACGTGCTTGATGTTTGTCCGGATTTTGTTTTTTAACATAGGCCGGACAACCCCATATCTTAATGAATTTAAGACATGGTTTCTTTCCACTCCATATTTCATATGGAGTCTTAGGCACAGATTTGGATGGGACCTGATTCAATAGATACGCCGTTGTTTCAAGCGAAGTCCCCAGAATGAAAGAGGCAATTCGGCGTTACTCATTATGGAGCGAACCATATCCAAAAGGGTACGATTCCTCCGCTCCGACACACCGTTATGCTGTGGTGTATATGGAGGAGTAAGCTGAGAGAGAATTCCATTCTCTTTTAGGTATTCTAGGAATTTCATGCTTAATTACTCCCCTCCTCTATCAGATCTGAGGATCTTGATACTTTTGTCAGTCTGGTTCTCTACTTCGTTTCTGTATTCTTTGAATTTCTCAAAAGCTTCATATTTGTTTTTCATGAGATACATATATCCGAACCTAGAAAGATCGTCAATAATGTGATGAAGTACGAGAACCCACCCCTTGCATGTATAGACATTGGACCACATACATCATTGTGTATGAGTCCCAAGAGCTATGCTGCTCTTTCTCCATGTCCGGTGAATGGAGATTTAGTCATCTTTCCCTTGAGACAAGACTGACAAGTTTCATAAGATGAAAATTTGAACGTGTTCAAAAATCCATCTTTTTGTAACTTACTTAGTCTTTTCTCTCCGATATGACCAAGTCTACAATGCTATAAGTAGGATTCGTTCACTTCCGAACTCTTCCTCTTGCGTGTGTTTTGTATATTGAAAATTTCGTTTTGATTAAAAACATAGATACCATTACACAGTGTACCTTCTGCAACCAATACCTGATTAAGGTAAATGTTCATGATATTTCTATCTAAAACAAACTTATATCTATCTTTATCAAGTAAAGAAACTGATATGATATTGCAAACCATGGAAGGTACATAGTAGGAATTGTTCAAAATCATAGAATTGTCATTTGGCAATGCTAGGTGATATTCACCGACGGCAGAAGTATCAACTTGTGCTTCGTTCCCTACTCTGAGGGACATATCACCAGGTCCAACCATCCTACTTTTTCTCAGTCCCCGTAATAAATTACAAATATGAGATCCTGATCCGGTATCTAGTATCCAGGAGGTAGGACTGACCAAAAAGCAGTTCTCAATTACAAGAACACCTGAAGGAGACGCATTAGTATGCTTTTTCTTCGTTGGGGTCATCAAGGAATTCATGCAATCCTCTTTCCCTTGCTCATACTCATGACGGCTGTCATAAGTCAGAGCCAAACCGACATTCCCCAGCCCCGAATAAGAATTCGGATCGGTCAAGCGATACATTTTATTATCTTGATTAGGGCATGAATTGGTTGCTACCTGGAGTGAGAGAAAAGAAACACTTAGTGTGCGCTCTTGCAAAATTAGATTGGTTATTAGTTTATCTAATCAGGATGGCTCCCACTTTTTCCTCGAATTCTTCTTCAAACCCAAAAAGAAGAACTAGTCAGGATTAATCTCACGTCATAATTCTTGCTTAACCTTTCGGCCAGGTTAGTGTTGGTACTTCGAGGAAGGTTTTCCAACGCTTTCGTGAAATTCCTTAATTACATAACCTCTTTTCCTTGGAGGTGTAGCCCCGCTAACACCGTTCTAGACACCTACTTGGTTTATAGCATTGATTGTTAAGTGAGAAAATCTCTCAAGAGTAATCCTACTCATCAGTGGGATCGGGATCCAACTATCATCGTGTGATAACCTAGATGGAAGCCACTCTAGTTACCACACTCCATAAGGTATGCAGCACTAGCAAGTTTCCTGTATATTTGAAACTCCCGATATGATTTTTGCCCCTAGGACCTAATACAAGCACAGTAATATATAAATCATCCCAACGGGAGCTAGCTTCCACGCCCAAACGGCGGAGCAACCACACAGATAATATACGACGCCCAAATGGCGAAGAAAAGAAAAGTGAAACAATAATCAACAAGAATAAAAAGTCAACTCCAACGAGTGCGACGCCCACAAACACATAACTCTAAGTCTCGCTTCTAAGTCCACAATTATACAAGTTCTGGGTCGATGGAGTTTTAACTAGATACAAAAGAATATATATATATACAAGTGTGGGTACGATACAACAGTAGCCCACCTACCAAAGCAATCACCGAAAAGAAGTGTGTGCCGCAAGACGTTGAGAATCCGAGCGGTATTACCTGCAAGAAACTGGGGCATAACGGGGGTGAGTTGCCAACTCGGTGAATAAAACTATAACACAAGGTCGAAATCGAAATGCATAACGATATCCTAAGTCATAATTATAGTATTATTATAACATGTACTAATATATTATATATATATATATATATATATATATGATGCATAGATACTAAAATGCAATGTTATCCATCACGTAAACCCAAAATATATCATCTCCTATCTATATGACTTGTATCCAGGTATAAGCCTATAAGGTAGCCGAAAATAAGTATGTAAAACCTATTTTTAAAATATCCACGGGATATGTATGTCGCGGCATAAAAGCAGACGTAATAGTATGAAGTGTTATATGTATTTATTTAAGATATATGTCTCGCTGTTTAGTAAAGAGTTTTAAGAGGTTTACAGTTTTAAAGATCCTTGTGTCATTCTATACATGTCAAAATAATGAGACTGTAGCTCGTTTAGAAACCCTTTTTATATGTATCAATCAGTACAATGGTATTCAGATACTGTCCCCCAGATCAGTCCTGGTCGGCTACAATAATGCATAAACTATAATGGTATATCTCGAATGATCGCAAAATACCAATATATGGGTGTCCAGCATCGACACCCTAAATCATCAAATCTCTCGTGTCCATCACCGATACGCAAATCCAGATATCGTTGACACCGTCTCAACAGATCGGTCACCCCTCTATATCCCTAACCCCGGTTAGTATTCCCTGGATATCCGCTTTGCTCATATCTATCTCCGATATACAGTGTCCTCGCTAGGCTCCCCACCTCTATCGCGGCTTTCCTGCCCCTCGGTCTCGACCGGGTCCACCATGTATCCGACTGTATATCCCTCCACTCAGTCCGGATAAGTAAAAAATATGTAACCGTATATCCCCCCTGATCGCACGCCAAAAGCGTGTCGGATGTTCAAAGTTCTAAAGTTATAACCGCGATCAGGACGGTGTCGCTATGCAGCTAACCGGTTGAGCACGGGTCGATCCACAGGGAGATGGTTGTATGTCCGTTCTTGTTTTAGACGAGTTAATAAAGAATGTGTATATGTTTGTTCAGTTCTATCCTATGTGTTATATGCAAGAATAAAGTTGTTAAGAAAAAGATACGAAATTGTAAGCTAAAGAAATCCGTACTCAAAACCTTTGAGCCGAGTCTTGACCAATTGAAGCTAGAGCAATCGGCAACAACGTGGATTAGGGGATTTAAGCACGGTATTCGTGGAATCCGGCTTATTTACCCTTGTCCTTCCGTTCTTGTCTCTTGCTTTCGCCTCCGGCCAAACCGAACGCAACCGGTCGCGGTTAGGAATCACCGTTACCTTGGTAGGGTAGGGTGCCTAACGGAGCGCTTGCGTAACGTTTGGGCGGAGTTCAATGGAAAATAACGGGAAAAGGAAATGAGCAAAGAAATATTAACTTACAATACCGTATTTATTCTTAACAACGATAATTACAACCATTCACAAAAACGAACCAAAAAGAGCAAAAGAAAAGAAAAGATTACAAGTAAGTAAGTGCATGGAATTTAAGTGCAAGAAAGTAAAGCATGAATATAAAGCAAGTAATAAAAAGCAAGAAAGAAATAAGCAAGAAAGTAATTACAAGAACATAGAACTCAAGACAAGTATGGGATCAATAGCCAACCCTTAAACTTGCAAGCTCAATCAAGAGATTGCAAGATCAAGAGAAGGGTAAAGAACTCATGTGAAATGAAGCACTAATTCCATAAGAAGATACAACCCTTGAAATCAATAACAAACCCTTAAACTTTCAAGCTCAATGAAGAGGTTGAAAGATCAAGAGAAAGCAAGGATCTCAAGGGGAAGCTAAAACAAAAGAATGATATAAAAACCCTCATCTTCATTTCATCATCCACTCAAAAAGCTCTCACTGCAATTTTCATGGAGGAAAGAATGAAGAAGAAGAAAAAGAAGACTAAACTACACTAAAAGAGGCTAAAGAACTTAACACTTTGGCTTGGCTCAGATCTGGGGTATTTATAGGCAGGGAACTGGAAACCTAGGGCAAGAATATGGCTCCATATAAAATGACCAAACTGCCCTTAAAAAAATCATCAGATGCGGCGCCTATATGGCCGCGGTTCCGCGGCCTAAGCATGCTTATGCCGCGGAACCGCGGCCTTATAGTGGAGTTGGGCCTTCATATTTTGTGGGGATCCCTGGTTTTATGTTGTCTGCTGCTTGGTATATGACTTTTTCTCAGAATCTCTTCACATGTCTTCCAGAATTTTAGTAGATCAAAAGGTGATGTGATGTAGATCTTTTGCCATGATTTCCTCGAGCTCCGCGTAGATTTCTTGGATCTTGTGTTGACATTGAACTTTGTGCATGAAAATGACAATCGATTTTCCATTTTGTCCCTTAAACTGGTATGTGGTAACACACGGATAGAGAGCGGAGACCCGTGTTTTATCTGTTGTTGGCAGTAATCCGGAATTTGTCGTACTTTTCCATGATATTCACTGTTTAGAGCTGAGACCAGTATCCTGTAATTATGTAGCAAACACTGATTAAAAGTACCTGCCTATAACCAAACGAGCGTAAGAATGGGCGGTGTAAAATGCAGTATTCTGGTATGAACACCCCCCCCCCCCACTCAGTTCGAAATAAAATCCAATCAGAAAACATAAAACTCATGGTGGACGTCAACTCATCATATCCAGAAATATCAAGGAAGAAGTATAACTGCATATATCACTCTGATGATATTATGTATATATATATAGCAGCATACCATACCACTGATATATATCATCGAAAGTAAAAATATCATAAAAACTCATAAGAATCAAATAAGAATACCCATGGTACTGGTATTCGCAATAATACAGCAGGTAATAAATGCACCGTACGTAAGTATAGTCAGGTGCGCAAACAAACATTAGTTCTACTGTGTTATGGCAATACAAATGATATGTAGTGTAGCATACGCGTCAGTGCTCGTGCAGTATGGAAATCATTAGTATTTGTACAAGTGTTCTATAAGTGTTTAAATCAGAAAGTAATTATACACATATTCATAGTATATAATTACAATCAAATTTCCGGATATAGGGAATTCATATGCCTCGTATCGGTATTTATATACGCATCGCGTGGTATAGCGGTCCGACAGTGTCATGGTAGTACCAATGAGGTGTAGTGTAATATATGTGTCTATGCGCGTGCACCATAGTACTCATTGGTAGTTGTGCAGTATTCTATCAGTGTGTTCGTATAAAAGAGGACGTATATATTCAATAAGCATATCACATAATTATTCAACGTAACTAGTTGCTATGAGCTATACCGTTATCTTTGAAAATGAAACAAGACATTATTTTGAAATAAGGAGGCTGCATTAAGTTAAAATAGATATTCATTTTGGAAAATAGCATCGCATCCTTATCATTTATCATTTAAATTGGAATACGAATCATTGGTTTTTAAAAGAGTATAGCTCACTCAAGCGTAACGTCCTAAGTCGGGATACTCATGACTCCACGAGTCCAAATGATATTTGGTCATAATCGGCACACTCTACTCATCATCACAAGTATAGTATGATCCCTCGTACAATGTCCATCCAAAATCATATCCATATCGTACAGATCTATCGTCACGTACGTATGTCATCATAACCATATATCAAATATAACCATATATATAACCTACTAGATGCGAACTAACATCAATACAATTAAGCTAAGTTATTTAACATGTCACTAAAATCTAACTATATAGCATAACTATCCTAGTTACAAGGTTGCAGGGGTGCTATACGCCATCCACCCGACTTCCCCCGTAGATATAAATCTACTCACAACTTGTCGAGCTCATCGAAATCCACGCTTGCTATTTCCGTCCTTGCCATCTCAGAAACCTCCGCAATCGCACCTACAATCGTAGTTATAACACATCGGTGTAAATATCATAACAAAACCAAAACAATGAGCCAAGCACCCATAGGTTAAAACCTATAGCTTACTTACTCCAAATACGACCAAATACCCCTAACATTAACGTACGAACGTCAATATTTCAGTCGAGGTAAAGAAATACGAAAAACCGTATCATAAATGTCGGAAACATTGCTAAAACACTACTAGAACACTCCCAGATTTCTCTATATGAAATCTGGGACAAATCAAACAATACAGTAGCTTATTTTATTACCAAATAAAGCTACTGACAAAAACCCAAAACACAATTCAATAGGAAAACCAGCGGCGGCGGTCAATAAAGGAAAACCGACGGTTTTACTGTAGAGTTAGGCTCTCGGGCTTTAAGTGTGGTCTCCTAGTGGTCTCACCATATCCTAGAATTGTTAGTTTTTCTAATGGGTTAACCTAGTAGTTCCAGATTCAAATTTAGTATCACAAATATCACAAAAATTCCAGTTTCAGATATTTGCATACTAAAACAGATATGTAACCAAAAGAAATTTGCAAGGAAGATGAGATATACCTATAGGGATGGTGCACAAGGGAATTCCAGCTCAAGAATTGATTGCTTGAAGTTTCTTGAAGTTGTAGTGGCTCAATCTTGATGGTATGCACAAGTTTGATGAAGAGATTCATGGCTTTTGAGTGAAGGGTTAAACTTTGAGATAAGGTTGAAGGAGAATGAATTTTGTTCAGTTTGGAAAAGGAGAGAGTGAATATGTGTAATTTGATGAAGGAGATAGGAAGAAAAGGATGAGGTGGAGGGTTGTAGCATGAAGTGGAGGGAGGTGAGGGCGTGTGTGGTGTGGAGGTTGTGAGGGTTTAAACTAACTCTAACATATACCCACCCACTCTCATAGAAATAAAACAAACCTTTTAAAAAAAATACCTCCATGTTACTAAAATCTAAATTCTTGATTTTAAAAGAAATAAAACACTTAGTATAATACTTAAATACCATTATGTTATTATAAAATCTCATGTCATGTTAAAACAATTAAAATATCATTTTTATGATATCACACATTTTCTTTATTTTTACCAAAATAATTACATTTTTGCGGATATCAATCTGATACCAAAATTCATATGCGATATCATCTTTGTAAACTCATTATATTCATATTTTAAATTATAAATTAATATTTATAATTTTCCAAAATATTACTATATCCCCTCCTTAAAAAAATTCTGTCCCCGAATTTAAATTTAACCCCAATCTTAAACATTTTTCTCAGTCAAATTAAATCAATTCAAATCAAATTGTCGGGGTCCAAATTTTTAAAACATATAGTCCACTCCAATTAACGGAACTCCGAAGTCCCACACGAACTAAGACGTAAAATAACACAACTGTGCGCATGAAAACTCTAAAAGATATTAAACTCACATAACTGTAACTCTAGCGGTTGTTATGAGAATTACACCAGTTATGATGCAAAATTCCAAATATGAAAACCATTGTGTATATCAAGTACACGACCATTGTCATAGCCGTAGTGCAATATCTGTAGCACACGACCAAGCGAAAATATAGAAATCAACTCTATAGTAAATCTTATCAAGTGCAATGCACGAAAACGAAATCAACCCTACCGGATTGCACAAAAATTCAAACCACATGCCATGGGTGTACATGAAAACAAAAACAGTGCTAAGTGAAATAGGTGTGCACGAAAACAATATCCACTGCATCGAATATGCATGGAGCCAATATCCAGTGCATCTAGAGTGCATAAGATCAACATCAAGTGTATCGGGATGCACAAAATAAATCTCAAATGCATCGGGGTGCACAAAATCAACATCAAGTGCATCGGGTGCACAAATCATCAAAACGTGCAACTGGTGTGCACAAAATCATATCTAGTATGCCTAGCGTATATAAAAATCTCAATCAAGTGCAACGAATGTACACGAAAATATCAGTCTAATGCATCTGGTGTGCACAACACGCCAATCGAGTGCAGCCATGGTGCACGAAAATCTCAAACAAGTGCACCTGGTGTACACAAAACACCAATCAAGTGTAACCGATGTGCACGGAAATCTCAAACAAGTGCACCCAGTGTGCACAAAACACCAATCAAGTGCAACTGATGTGCACGGAAATCTCAAACAAGTGCACCTGGTGTGCACAAATTATTTGTGTGACCCTCAAATCCTCAAAACACATAAGTCAAAATAACGGACGTCGAGTTGTCCTTTCTTCAACGTCGAAAACGCAATATTCGGATTATCAAAACTCAAATCAAAAACAAATGACATTGAAGTACACTTTCTTCCGTGTCGAAAGGTGTCTATACACCCGGAATAGGCAGAGAAAGGATTACCACTTACTTTCTGCCCATGGTCTATCATTCTTTGTCTCTGGATCCTTGTTCTTTCTGCAGATCACAACACCACGACCTCTTTATACTATCGTTTGGTGAGGAGCAGCGACGCAAACAATCCTATGCTGATGCTTCTCAAGACACTTCCTTACCAAGTAGTCCAGTCTCTCGCAATGCCACATGTCGACGACGACGATCTTTAACCTCTGCGTGCGTGCAAGCAACTGACCCTAGGTCCAATCTCAATCATAATAGAATCCATGGAAAGAACTCGTCATGGCTCCTGCCGATCTCATCTATCCAATCTTCCCAGAGCTAGCACTCCATAATGAATCCACTTCCGTTTCGGAACAACGGCAATCTCATCAAGATTTTCCCCTGAAAGTGGGGTCGTACAAAATGCCTCTGTATACATATCTAATCTCCAGTATCGACGGGGAAGAACAACTGCGCATTGTGACTTCACACCAATCTCATGTTCCATTACTCTCCAGTATCGATCAAATAAAGAGCGTATCGCGATAGTTACGCGAATTGCAAGTCATTCTCAGTTATGATCAAGCCCGGAGTCTTACACAAAAATCGAAAATACGAATCCTGCACCTCTGACACTCTGTGAAAGAATCTGGGTAAGCCCACCTTCGAGAACTCCTCCCAATTTGTCACGCCCCGCTTCCCAGTGTATGGGGAAGGAGACGTGACAAGGCACGCGACGTATTTACTCAGAAGTAAACATGCTAAGCGTAAATAAGCAATATAAAAAATAAAATGCACAAGAATGACAAGAGATGTAATATAAACAGCAACTTTTATTAACATTCATTCTTTACATACAACTGATAAGAAAAGTACAATGATAGAAAGCGATGCCTAAACAGTGGCATATGAACTGAAAAGAAAATAAGTACAAATAAAAGCCTGGAAGTCTAGCTCCTCTGTGAACTGCTCCAAATCGTCCTGACTGGGCTCGGTCTCCTGAGAATCGGGTCCTCCTGATGAACATTCCAAAAAAAGAAGAGACAGGAATGTCGTCGGCGAACTAGCGCTCGGTAAGTCTCAAAAGATAGAATGAAATAGACAAGTAAAGAGAATAAAACTGGTAAATTATCTGTTTGTTATGCTAACGTAGTTGTTTGTAGCTTGGTACAGAATGTATCGGTGTTTACGAGAGGAGTCCAACTATCCCGTGGACTATGGAAAACGGAAAGTACAAGGCCTCATCAATTCCCACGGGATAATGGCATGGATGTTCATGTAGGTATCTTTTAGTGTCCTTCATCGTGCCACTTATAATACATTCCGTACCAGTCTACCCCGTTAAACCCCGTAATGTATATTATATAGATTGTAGTTATCAGACTTTCCGAGACCATGGTATAAGTTGTTCATGTAAATGGTTCAGGATGTATCAAGTAGTCATATAATGGAGTCAAGATATAGCCATGGTTCGGTCAAGTAAAGTTATGTTACATGTTTGATATTGTTCTAGTATTATGTTCAAGTATTCATGTTTAGATTCATGTTGACTTGGATTCATATTTGTATTGGGTTTAGATTGATTTAGACTTGGACTCAGACTTGAGCCAGACACTTTAAACAGAATTGGATCCTGAATTAGGTTTAGGAATTATCGGTAACTGCTGCACATGGACGGCAGGATTTGTGTCTTTTTCCAAGACAATTATCATTGATAACTCCATTTTAGTTTTTTACCTTAAATAGGCAAGCACCCACTTTCTCCGGCTCCTTGAGGCTCAAGAGAATTGGTCCCGATTAAACCTATATTTTATGGTCCTTAATGTAATTTTATATAACTCAAGGGGTTTTATGAAAAATGATTTTAATATACTTTCAAAATAAATCTTGAGTAATTATTTATATTATTTAGAATTGTCATGAATGTGATTTTTAGAGAATGAGGTATATTAGTGAAAATATACATAGCTTGAATAGTTCAAGGTATTTTAATGTAAACATTGTCTTGTATTGATACTTGATGGTATTTTAGTGAAACTTGTTATTCGTTTATTTTCTAGAAAACATGAAATTTTATTATATATTAAAAATATATAATTTGATAATATTTATAAAATTAATTTTATTTATTAAGTAGAAAATCTCGTTTTTCTTAAAAATCGTATTAAAATTCTTTCGAGATCGTATGCTCCGTGAGAAGGTCTGGATCTCGCCCTGCTAGTCCCGAGGATGTGCGATAATCTGCACCATCCAATAGCGGGTTCCCCAAAATAGGTTTTAGAGGCACAATCGCAAAGAATTAAGTAACATAATTTAAAGAAATCCGGGTTTTTAATAGTTTAAGGTATTTTGATGAAAAGCCTTATTTTGCCACAAAAATATTATTCAAGAGAATCGTGCTATATCAAGATGTGTGTATATGAGAGTTAGGTCATTATCTCGTGAGGTTTTCTAAAGGTACTAAGCAAAATAATTAAAAGACGTCGTATGTAAACTTCATGCTATTTAAACGTAAAAGCTTAATTAAAGTTATTTAACATGGAGTTTTAGAGTAAAATTGGTTTCTAAACATTAGTTAAATGATTACAAGTAAGATATATACATGAGTACAAGTGATTCTTAAGAAGAATTGTGGTTTTCAAAGGTTTTAGAAACAAATGTCGGTATAACTCCACTTACCGACATGTCTTGAAAAAGAGAAGTTTTATAGTAAAAAGAGAAGAAGAGATATGGGACTTACAAGTTTAAAGGATAGAAAGGAGGTAGAGAATAAGGGTAGTAGCCTTTGTGGAGTCGCGGGGTCGCCGGAAACGTCTCGAATCCTCGCCAGAATTTGACCTAGGGCTAACTTCACTTGTACTTTTCTTAGACTTAGAAATTTTTGAGAATTTTGGCGATAGATTTCAGAATGAAAAGGGCTGGGGTATGGGGTTGTATTTATAGTGTAAAATTAGGGTTTTGGAATTGAAGAAAGAATTTAAAATGGGATTTATGATGAATATAAATTCTCTGGATAATTGCAGGAAAAATAAACAGAACAGGAGTAGTGGGGTAGGCCAAAGGGTTTAGTGGGCAAAACACGGGGACTTTCCCCACGGGGGGACCGTCGGCGCCGGGGTTTGGGCCGATCTCGCCGGTCCATTGGAGGAGATGGGGGCTTGTATTCTTGCCACGTGTCCATGTCATTTCATACAACATTTAGCACATGTTTGATTTTATGTGACTTTTCATTTTATGTACAGAGCAATATAAACTTTTGGGTTTCCAAAAAGTTTAAAAGAAAAATTAGTAAAAATATATATGCCTAATAGGATTCAAACACATGGGCTATGTCACAGCAGTTCAAGTCTTTACCAATGAGCTACAAGTGTTTTCTTGTTGTTCTTAAGCAAGTATGACTTTTAAATTGTGCTCACGCTTGCAAACCCTTTCTGTAATTTAAAAAGATAAATTTTGTACAGAAAATTCAGGGTCGTTACACAATTCGTCGGAGGAAAACTCACTACACGGTCTCTCTTGAGCGACTCATATCAGGCGAGCTAGTCAACTTCACCGATCTCGCATCGGAGCACCACAATGAATTAAATATGCTAGCCATCATACTCATGAATGACAAAGAATCTTCTGGCCTATCTATACTTGTAAACATCGGCGACTTTTAGTTTCATGAACTCTAGAAGCGATACCTCGCTAATCTCAGCAACGGTTGGTACAACTGTCTGAACAGTAGACAGCACAACGAACTTCGGAGTAGGGTCAACAACATCATGCTTCTAGCACGGCTGGTCTCTAGCAATGACCCGGCCCTCTGGTGCGGATCCCGAAGAAAACTCACTTCAAAATTAGAAATTCGATCATATAAGGATAAACAACATGTTCCTATGTCACCGGAATATCACCCTGTTCAGTTCTCGTCCCAGACAAGTCTGCCCTGACTGTGTCTTTAACAGCAGCCCTCTCGACTTGCGTAGACATGGTGACCGGAACAACCAACATGTATCGATAAAGATAGATCAACTGAACGAATAGAAAAAAAGATCTCAAGATGTATATCCTAAGGTAACTTAGGCTGAGTATCGTATCGTAAATATGTCGCGGAACATATGTACGGTATGTCACTCTACTTAGTACCTACTCTATCAACCAAGGTCAACCTACGTAACAAAAGTTCGGGTATAAGACCCCCAAAGTCAAGTCTAAGTTCTGTAAGATCAAGCCTAGGTAACGAAAGTGTATGCCTAGACTCCACACAGTCAAACCTAGACTCGAATAATGGTTAAACCAAACGCTCTGATACCAACTTTGTCACGACCCGAAAGTGGCACGCGACCGACACTTAAATCACGTGACATATAAAGACGTCGACGCGATCCAAGTAAGCCAGAACCCAGAATCTAAACCATGTTTACGAAAATATTGGAGGTGAATTTAAAAATAGTCATTAGATGGAATCAGTTTAAAATACTCATTTAAGTCTAACTAAGTATGTTTGAAAAGCATCCATGACGTTTTAAAAATCGGCAGCACTTCCTTTGTAATTTTGAATAAAACTTAATTCAAGCACAATAATTTATAAAGCATCCCAATGGGAGCTAGCTGTCATGTACAAACGGTGGAGCAACCACGCAGATAATATACGATGCCCAAATGGCGAAGAAAAAAAAAAGCGAAACAATAATCAACAAGAATAAAAAGTCGACTCCAACGAGTGCGACGCCCACAAACACATAACTCTAAGTCTCGCTTCTATGTCCACAATTATATAAGTTTTGGGTCGATGGAGTTTTAACTAGATACAAAAGAATATATATATACAAGTGTGGGTATGATACAACAGTAGCCCACCTACCAAAGCAATCACCGAAAAGAAGTGTGTACCGCAAGCCCCTGAGAATCCGAGCGGTATAACCTGCAAGAAACTGGAGCACAACGGGGGTGAGTTGCCAACTCATTGAATAAAAGTATAACGCAAGGTAGAAATCAAAATGCACAACGATATCCTAAATCATAAGTATAGTACTATTATAACCTGTACTAATATATATATGATGCATAGATACTAAAATGCAATACTATCCATCACGTAAACCAAAATATATCATCTTCTATGTATATGATATGTATCCAGGTATAAGCATATAAGGTAGCTGAAAATATGTATGTAAAACCTCTTTTTAAAATAGCCGCGAGATACGTATGTCGCAGCATAAAAGCAGACGTAATAGTATGAAGTGTTATATGTATTTTATTTAAGATATACGTCTCGCCGTTTAGTAAAGAGTTTTAAGAGGTTTACAGTTTTAAAGATCCTTGTGTCATTCTAGACATATCAAAATAATGAGACTGTAGCTCGTTTAGAAACCCTTTTTATATGTATCAATCGGTAAAATGGTATTCAGGTACTGTCTCCCGGATCAGTCCTGGTTGGATACAATAATGCATAAACTATAACGGTATATCTCGAATGATCGCAAAACATCAATATATGGGTGTCCAGCATCGACACTCTAAATCATCAAATCTCTCGTGTCCATCACCGATACACAAATCCAGATATCGTCGACACCATTTCAACAGATCGATCGCCCCTCGATATCCCTAACCCCAGTCAGTATCCTCTGGATATCTTCCGTGCTTATATCTATCTCCGGTATTGAGTGTCCTCGCTAGGCTCCCCGTCTCTATTGTGGCTTTCCTGCCACTCAGTCTCGACCGGGTCCACCATGTATCCGACTGTATATCCCTCCCCCCCACTCAGTCTGGATAAGTAGCACGTCCGTAACCATATAGCCCCCCCAACTCGGTTCGGAATAAAATCCTATCAGAAAACATAAAACTCATGGTGGACGTCAACTCATCGTATCCAGAAATATCAAGGAAGAAGAATAATTGCATATATCACTCTGATGATATTATATATATAGCAGCGTCCCATACCACTGATATATATTATCAAAAGTAAAAACATCATAAAAACTCATAAGAATCAAATACGAATACCCATGGTACTGGCATTCACAATAACTCAGCATGTAATAAAGGCATCGTACGTAAGTATAGTCAGGCGTGCAAATAAACATAACAGTTCTACTGTGTCATGGCAATACTAATGATGTGTAGTGTAGCATACACGTCTGTGCTCGTGCTGCATAGCAATCATTAGTATTTATGTAAGTGTACTATAAGTGTTTAAAGCAGAAAGTAATTCTACCCATATCCGTAGCATAGAATTACAATCAAATTTCCGGATATAGGGAATTCATACGCCTCGTATCGGCATTTACATACATATCGCGTGGTATAGCGGTCCTACAGTATCATGGCAGTACCAGTGAGGTGTAGTATAACATATGCATCTGTCCGCGTGCAGCATAGTAATCATTGGTAGTTGTGCAGTGTTCTATCAGTGTGTTCATATAAAAGAGGACGTACATACTCGATAAGCGTATCGCATAATTATTAAACGTAAATAATTGCTATGAGCTATACCGTTATCTTTGAAAATGGAACGAGGCGTTATTTTGAAATAAGGAGGCTGCATTAAGTTAAAATAGATATTCGTTTTGGAAAATAGCTTCGCATCCTTGTCATTTATCATTTAAAATGGAATACGAATCGTTGGTTTTTAAAAGAGTATAACTCACTCAAGCTTAACGTCCCAAGTCGGGATACCCATGACTCCACGAGTCCAAATAACACTTGGCTGTAATCGGCACACTCTCCTCATCATCACAAGTACGGTATGATCCCTCGTACAATGTCCATTCAAAATCATATCCATATCATATGGATCTATCGTCACGTACGTATGTCATCATAACCATATATCAAATATAACCACATGTATAACCTACTAGATGCGAACTAACATCAATACAATTAAGCTAAGTTATTTAACATATCACTAAAATCTAACTAGATAGCATAACTATCCTAGTTACAAGGAGGCGGGGGTGTTATACGCCATCCACCCGACTTCCCCTGTAGATATAAATCTACTCACAACTTATCGAGCTCGTCGAAATACACGCTTGCTTTTTTTGTCCTTGCCGTCTCAGAAACCTCCGCAATCGCACCTACAATCGTAGTTATAACACATCGGCGTAAATATCATAATAAAACCAAAACAATGAGCCAAGCACCCATAGGTTAAAAACTATAGCTTACTTACTCCAAATACGACCAAATACTCCTGACATTAACGTAAGAACGTCAATATTTCAGTCGAGGTAAAGAAATACAAAAAAACGTATCATAAATGTCGGAAACATTGCTAAAACACTACTAGAACACTCCCAGATTTCTCTATATGAAATCTGGAACAAATCAAACAATACAGTAACTTATACTATTACCAAAAAAAAGCTATTGATAAAAACCCAAAACATAATTCAATAGGAAAACTGGCGGCGATGGTCAATAGTGGAAAACCGACGGTTTTACTGTAGAGTTAGGGTCTCGGGCTTTAAGTGTGCTCTCCCAGTAGTCTCACCATATCCTTGTATTGTTAGTTTTTCTAATGGGTTAACCTAGTAGTTCCATATTCAAATTTAGTATCACAAATATCACAAAAATTCCAGTTTCTCATATTTGCACACTAAAACAGATATGTAACCAAAAGAAACTTGCAAGGGAGGTGAGATATACCTACAGGGATGGTGCACAAGAGAATTCCAGCTCAAGAATTGGTTGCTTGAGGTTTCTTAAAGTTGTAGTGGCTCAAGCTTAATGGTATGCACAAGTTTGATGAATGGATTCATGGCTTTTGGGTGAAGGGTTAAACTTTGGGATGATGTTGAAAGAGAATGAATTTTGTTCAGTTTGGAAAAGGATAGAGTGAATATGTGTAATTTGATGAAGGAGATAGGTAGAAAAGGATGAAGTGGAGAATTGTAGCATGAGGTGGAGAGGTGAGGGTGTGTGTGGTGTGGAGGTTGTGAGGGTTTAAACTAATTCTAACATATACCCACCCACTCTCATAGAAATAAAACAAACCTTTTTAAAAAATACCTCCATGTTACAAAAATCTAAATTCTTGATTTTAAAAGAAATAAAATACTTAGTATAATACTTAAATACCATTATTATAAAATTTCATATCATGTTAAAACAATTAAAATATCATTTTTATGATATCAGACATTTCTTCATTTTTTCCAAAATAATTACATTTTTGCGGATATCAATCCGATACCAAAATTCATATGCGATATTATCTTTGTAAACTCATTATATACATATTTTAAATTATAAATTAATATTTATAATTTTTCAAACTGTTACAACCATGTGGTCGGATTCATCGATCATCACAACGATGAATAAAATCCCAAGATTCAGAGAGGAACTATACGCTGATTCAAATTTTTGTAAGTTCTCTAATATTTTGTTGTAGGTCATAGGAGTTTTTAGTTCTTTCGTTGTGTTGCGCGATCAAAGTGTTGGATTCGGATTCAGATAGATTCGACGCCGAGATCGGATTTAGTTATCTAGCATACACCTCTTATATTTAGTAAATTACGTACCCGGAAAAATGTTAATAGCTAATCATTCTATATCTTCCTTGTTTTTGTTTCATCTTGCTTTTTTTGTTGGAATAAACCTAGGTGTCTATCGAGAGAGATTCTTTTTATCTTTGCGTTCCGAGCATCTTTTCATTCCAAATCTTATTAACGAAGCGGTTAGCATAATGATTCCATCTTCTTCGAGGAAAGAAAATTTTATAGCTAGCTAAGCTATAAGAGAATAGTTTCTTAAAGAAAATTACTTGCTCCGTTCACAATTACTTGTCCTTTTAAAATTTTGGAAGGCAATTAAGATATGATTTAAAGTCTATTTAAAAGAGAAATTATAATATTGTCATCCTAATAATTTTTCCTAAATTACCCTTATATTAAATGAATGTTATCTTCTCATCTTCTTAAATTCGTTATGGTTAGTTTAGATATTTTACAAAAATAAAATAATAAATATGGTGAGAAATTTTATACTATTTATCTCTATATCATAAAAGGACAAGCAATTTAGGATAAAAAAAATTTCTAAAAGGACGAGTAATTGTAGAATGAAGGGAGTGTATTAATATTAGGCTAAATTGTCAAAAAGCCTCCGGTCCCGCTCAGAAGTGCTAGTTATATGTATGCCCTAGAGGCCATTATTATACATGTGATGTATATTATAGTGGATGCTTGGACATATATAGGGAGGAATTTCTTGTTCGACATGATAGTATGTTATCAGGTTGCTATTTGTATTAACATGTACACTTATTGTCTCTCTATTACATGTTGATAAAGCCCTTAGGATGAGTACTTGACTACCAGGATTATGATGCAGATCATACTAGTGGGGCAGAGGTAATCGGTAATTACATTCTTCAAATGTTCCTAGTCGTGGGAGTATCAAGACGGGGCATCGATATTCCAGAGTAGACTAGCGTACACGCTTCTTGACCCATATGATGGGCGATGGATGATCCCGTATCCATTGGTGTTTGACATTAGAGATGGTATACGGGTGCTCAGTGGAGACTGGGTACACTGAACGGACTCATCGAGAACTCCTAGATGGTATTATACCTCACGTCAGATAGCAGTTCTCTGGTGACACTGGTACAGGTTAGTCTGTCGACCCGAGATCGTCATAGAGTCTTGTGTGATTCCCACTGTTCTTTGATTTCCTCCTTACCACATTCAAGAAATCGTGCAAAACGGTGGTTTTGGGGTACAGTCCCGAGTCACATGGAGGCAATGAGCGATATGAGGGGATTTCGTCTCTCCCGGTATTGGGGGTTGATGTTGCGCTATGCTTGATTGGCCATAACAGGAAATCCCTGGCCAGGGTTACTGAGATCTACTGGTAAGTGTTATCAGTAGTTTCTTGATCCGTTATGTGCCACATATCGGCATGACTTATCAGGGCTATTGGGGTCTGACGTTTACCACCCCCAGGCTGAGATATGTGACATATCAGACGTAGAGACCGGACTTTACGGTAGTGTTACTTATTGAATTCGCAGGAGTATAAGCAGGCTTGCTTGTTGATCTTCTGATCGCTCAATACCCGGATGGTCGTTACGTTTAGCAGACCGCTTGCGACTTGTGGGTGACTGATATGATCACCACCTACTGCCGGCGTATTGACGAATCTTTAGAGTCCTACACAGAGGTTTTCTGACTCAAGAGAAACGAAATATGAGCACATATGTGATATGTGCAAGACCGAGATTAATGCGAGTATGTGATACCGCATTCTATTCTCGCGATATGTGATATCGGTCGGTTATATATGATATAGCCGGGTTATCGAATCAAGTGTTGATTCGATAAGCTGATACATATGATATTAGTCGGTTATATGTAATATAGCCGGATTATTAAATCAAGTGTTGATTTAATAATTTGATGTATAATTATATATGTGATATATTAATTTACATTAACTAATATTTGCTCACTTAAGCTTTTCTTTTTCTCACTTATGTGTGTACACTTAATATATATGTGATATATATTATTGTGTCATGCTTGTTGCTACATGCAACATGAGTATATGAGACTCACACCATGCTTATAATAATGTAAGGTTTTATTTATTTAAAGTAAATCAAATTAGTTGGAAATTAGTCACATGGTTAAGCTTAGTGGAAGCTTGTAGAACCCATTGACTTAGTCCACTAATTTTGCCTCACTCTAGATATTTATTAACCTAACCATTATTGTTAGCCATGGTTTAGTCTCTACATGAGTTAGTATATGATACTAACTCACCCATGGTTGCTATTCTCACTCATTATTCCATTCACACTTCATCTTCTTCCTCATCTCCAAGTGCTCTCTAGGTTTTTAGGAGGCGAGGAAAATTAGTGAGAAAAATATTTCTAAAGTGAGCAAAAATCCTACTTCATCATCCTCTACTAGACTAGCCATTTAGTTTGGAGTGTTTGCTTCCCTAATTCCATATTAGTGAAGAGGTAGCTTGAGTTGGTATCTCCTCGACGTAGATCATTTTCGGCCTCGAAGACTTTAAGCAAGCTTGTTCCTTTTATCTTGTGGAGCCTTTCTAGAGTCCGGGAGTTTACTATTTGGAGCGAAGGGACTACCACACGGAGCTATTGAAGTGAAGGACCGGTCTACAAAGGTTGTATTCCTTGTTCACTTAGATATAAAAATGTTTACATTCTTGTTTCGTCTAATTCTCTAGTTAAGATTCTAGATTAGGTTTCTTTAGTGCGCCAAATTTTTAAAAACGGTATGGTCGATGCCTTCCGAAACCCAGCGGCGACCCTAGGAAACCCTTCAGTGGTATCAGAGCCATGCTAGAGAATTAGACGATATTTGTAGAATTACGAAACCGATATAACTCCGAAACACCCGAAACAATAACCTAGTTTCTGTCGAAATTTTTAAGGTGTCTAAAAATTTTTTAAGCAGTTGCAGAATTTTATATGAGATGTAACATGAACACCATAGAAATTTGAACCCTCCTCGCCGGAATTTGGCCGGCGACATGTATGAAAAATCCGAGCTCACCGGTTTTTTAGTGGGCTTCTTGCTTCAAATTTTTATAGTATTCCAGTATCTGGGTTTTGGTGTTTCAGGTGTTGCTTGTTTTTGCTAAAATTGCATGTGATGTTATCTTTGTGCAAAGGCAATTCGGAGTGTTTCGTAGTCGTAATTATAACATCATTTCGGGTTATTTAGACGACGTTAAAAATTTCGAACGGATATCAATAACCCAATTTTTCCCTCGCTGGAAATTTTCCAAAAGTTGGATTTTTCCAAGTTTAAAATCTTCAGAAAATCATACAGGTGATTCTATGGACCCTTTAGAAGAACGAAACCCTAACTCGATTCTGTAACCGTCGGAACCGCCACCAAACCCTAGGGTTTGCGGTAGTTCCGCGACGCCATAGGTGAGGCAAGGGTTGACCCTTCTACGGTTGGTCCATAGATGTTGTGGCATGTTCTGGGTACTTTTTAAACTCCGCTCAAGTGTTGAGCTCTTTGGGAAATTTTGGGTGTTTATTGATTCGATCGAAAAGCTTAACATCATCTACCTATCTGTGATTATGATATAATATTTGGAATCCACAATATTTAGTTTTGTGAAAACTAATTTGAATTTTATAAATCTAGCAATTCAGTCTCATTTGATCGGTTGCCATGAGATTTTGATGTGGATCAAAAGTCTGTCGCAATCACATAGCGTACGGGGATACTTGCCGGGTAATCTTACTAGATAGCCACGCCCCATAGCCCCGACCAAGTGACTGTAGGAGAACCCCGTCGCCAAAAGCATCCGTTTGGGTTCTCGTGGCCGCGGTGTTCCGCCTAAGTGCACTTCGTCGACGGCATCGGGGGTGCGGCTGTCTACTAAAGTTTTCGACGAGCATTCGATCAGGTTGTCGGGAATCTTGTTGAATTACCCGACTAGTTATTGAAAAGTGTTTTCAATATCGAGACTAAAATGCGGGGTTTATAATTGTTAGGCGTGTGATGCCTAAGGAATTCATTTGGTTAGGCATGAAATCCAAAGTATGTGATACATTGGGTTTATGATGTCTAAAGTGGTTGCGGATTCCAATTGTTATAGTTTTTCACTTTCTTTTCTGCGACCGTAAGTGTAATATGTGGTGTATCGCCGGTTTCGTTGCTATATGTCAACGAAAATTGGGATACACATATTTACTTACGTTGATGACATGTGATGTTATGTGTTGTTGTGATATGTTATATTGGATCGTCGTGTTTTCAATAGCCGGGGATTTTTATGTGAGATGAGAGTTTTTCATTTTCATTCATGTAAAAATTTGTATGTAATATTCTTTTATTGGGGCACTTCCGGGTTGAGGATGATGTCACCGTTGATGTATATATTTACTTTTCCGCATTAGGATAGACCCAAGGAGGAGAGCATAAGTAACCGGGTTCTAGGGTCCAGTGGGAGACCATTTCGAGGAGTCGAGACTGGGTCTCCTAACTCTAGAATTGGTAGGGTTGCTTGCTGCTCTCGTAAGGGTCTAGGGATGTGGGTTTGGCTATTCATCGCGACCGTGGAATCCGTGTTTTTTACTGGCTTAATTTAAAATACGGAATTCCTAGTATATCCAATATTTCATATGTGTTCTTCTGCTGCTGATATTCTATGATGTGATCACTTTATATGTTTATACGAATGCTTATATTATATATATGATATATAATAAATATTGTTGCTTTCGTTTTTTCTGTGATGCTTAGGAAGCATAATTGATGGGACTTCATTAATGAGATTAATGACATAAAAGAAACCTAAAAATGTTGTAGAATCCTATTTTAAAAACTGGTATCTCTAGTTCTTTCTTTGCATAGCGGTATTCCTTGTAGAATATCTAGCACCTTATTCGATAAGGAAAGAGCCGAGATCCCTTCACCGGGAGTGACCTCTTTAGCAAAACTGGCAGATGCTACAACCCACTCGGTTTTGTTTTTGATTGCTTTTTTAGTTCATGCTTTGCATAGTGGTATTTGGGAAATATCCAGCACCTCATTCGATGAGGAAAGAGCCGAGATCCCTTCACCGGAAATGACATCTTTAGCAAAACTAGCAAAAGCCTCAAAAACACTCCTTTTCAAAATCACTCGATTCTACAACGATATCAAGTTCATTACGCCAAAGGTTTTCTTAAAAAACTGTCGTAGCCCTCCGTCATTTCAAATAAGTACTATTTAGTATTCGTGCTACGTTTGTTGCCTTAGCCAAGGCGTAGTGTGCGGTAGCTAATTAGTGCTTATCTGTAGCATATGATGCGATTGAGTTAGGATAGTCGTGCAACTTTGTTGACCTTAGCCAAGGGTCGTGCGGATGGGTTTAATTCAATCAAGAAATGACGGGTTGAACTTGGCTAGCGCTTATAATTTGTTGACCATAGCCAAGATCATAAGTTGCTAGGGGCAAAATATTATCGGGAATTTCAAGTGTTGAAATTTGCAATGAGATTGCATACCTTCTATGAGATAGTTGGATCCCGATACTCACTGCGAGTAAGAGTTACTCCTGGAAGAGTTTTGCACATTACAACTAGCCGATCAAGTAGGTGTCTAGAAGGGTGTTAACATGGTTACTCCCCTGGGAAAACAAGATTTATTTTAATTAGGTCCGTGCGAAAGCACAGGGAACCTCCCTCAAAGTACCGACACTGGCCTGGCTGAAAGATTGGCGAACTTGTAAGGTGTAATTAATCCCGGCTAGTCTTACCTTTTAGGGTTTGAAGAAAGATTTGATAAAAACAGTGGGAGTCATCCTGATTAGATAAAATAATAACCAATGTGATCTTGCAAGAGCATACGCTGAGTGTTTTCTTCTCTCTCTCCTGGTAGCGACTGTAACATGTCTTAATCAAGATAATATTATGGATGTATTGACCGAACCTGCTTATTATATTGAGCTGGGGAACGTTGGTTCTACTCTATCTTATAATTGTTATAAGTCCGAGCAGGAAATAGGGGAATATCCGGATTCCTACACGACCCAATCGAGGAATGAGCATGTTGATGCATATTGTTCGGGTGTGTTCGTTACCGAGAACTGTTTCTCAGTACACTCTACGTCCTGGGTATGAGATACCGGATCAGGATCCCATATATGTAAGAGTTACATGGGCTACAGAAAGGTAGAGAACTGTGATTGGGTGATATGTCTCTAAGTGATAATGGTGCAATTGTTGCAGCCAAACCAGTTGGCAAATATTACATTATATTACCAAGTGGTAAATACATTGATTCTGAACAGATGTTATTACATGCCGAACCTGATATACAACATTACATCAGTTTCTTTATTCAGTTAAAGAAGGATATAATTTTGTATTGGAGGATAATATTGTGAACATTTTCCTGAATCAAGAATTGATTGGATCATGCAAGTTATGCAATGGCATATACGTTCTAAATCAAACCACAATTCAAAGTATGTAGAACACACACAAGAGGAGTGGTTCAGAGATGAACGAATCCTTCTTGTGGTATTGTAGACTAAGTCATATCAATGTGACTCAACTAGCTAAGTTACATAAGGATGAATATTAGAATCCGTTCGAATTTTCATCTTCTGATACTTGTCAGTCTTGTCACAAAGGTAAAGTAACCAATACTCCGTTTACTGGAAACAGAGAAAGAGTTATTGAACTCTTGGGACGGATACATGATGATGTATACGGTCATATGTCTACAAATTCCACGGTTGGTTCTTTGTACTTCATTACATTCATCGACGATCTCTCAAGATTCGGACATGTGTTCCTGTTGAAACACGAGTCTGAAACTTTTGAGAAATTCAAGGAATATAAGCTTGAAGTTAAGAACCAGACGGGTAAGAGTATTAAAGTCCTTCGATGAGATCGAGGAGGCGAATACTTGGGCATGGAGTTCCTGGATTTTCTAAAAAGAGAATGTGATTCTCTCTCAGCTTATTCCTTCGTGTATACCAAAGCACAACGGTGTATCGGGGCAGAGGTATCGCACCCTATGAGATATGGTGCGCTCTATGATGAGTACTGATGAGTTGCCTGTTTCCTTTTGGAGTTATGCACTTAAGAAGCTGCATACCTATTGAATGGGGTTCTATCCAAATATATGCCTACCACTCCATATGAGATATGATATGGGAAGAGACTATGTCTTAAACGAGTTAAGATATGGGGTTGTCCGGCCTATGTTGAAAAGCAAAATCCGGACAAACTCGAGGCAAGGTTAGTTCTGTAAGTTTGTTGGATATCCCAAACATTTGCAAGGGAATATCTTCTACCACACTGAGGAGCAAAAGGTGTTTTGTTTCTCAGCATTCCACCTTTTTAGAAAAAGAATTTCTTATGAAGAAATTAGTGGTCATAAGGTAGAACTGGAAGGAGTTCCAGCTGGACAAACTAATAGCTGATGATTTGGTGAAACCAAAGGATTCAATAGTCTCCGACGAACCTCGGCCTCTCCGCGAATCTGATAGGGTTCCTCATCCCCCTGAAAAATACTACAGTTTTCTCGATGACAGTGGGAGCGAGGATTGCATCATGGTAGATGATGACCCAACCAAGTTCATGCAGGCCATCACGAGTGGGGACTCTGTAAAATGGCTGGATGCTATGCAATCAGAGATGGAATCCATGTACACCAACAAAGTATGACTTTGAATGTTGCACCTGAAAGGGTAAAACCCATCGGGAGCAAGTGGATCTTGAGAAGATTCTTGGTGTAAATGGAAAAGTTGAACTTTCAAAGCTATACTTGTAGTAAAGGGTTCTCGTCATGAAACCAAGTGTGGTTTATGATGAAACATTTTCTCCGGTAGCTATGCTTAAGTCCATCAGAATTAATGCACACATCGCGGAGTTGGAACATCTATTTTGATGTGGCAGTCAAAGAGTTTGACTTCATCAAAAAGGTAGATGAACCTTGTATATACAATAAGGTTGTAGAGAGTAAGGTTGTCTTCCACGTATTATACGTAGATGACATACTCTTGATAGGAAATGGTTTCCTATGCTACACTCGGTCAAGCTCCTCTTATTACGAGGATTCTCCACGGAAGATCTGAATGATACCTACTACATCTTATGGATTATGATCTATGGTGATAGATCTAAGTGGATGTTGGGAGTGTCCTAAATCCAGGTACATTAACACCGTACTAAAGGGGTTTAGTTTGGAAGATTCTAAGCATGGTGGTTCGCCCACTTACTCAGGAATCACTCTCTCCAAAAAGATGTCTTTCAAGACTGATTTGGAGAGAGCTCACGTGCAAGGGTACCCTATGCTTCGGCAGTAGGCTCTATCATGTATGCGATGTTATGTACCAGACTAGATATAGCTAACTCACTAAGTGTAGTGATTAGGAATCAATTGGATCTTGGGAGAATCACTGGATAGCTGTGAAGGACATTCTTAAGTACTTGAGAAGCACTGAAGAAATGTTCTTGGGGTTTTGGTAACGGTGAACTCCAGCGGGAGTCCTTTACCAATTCGAGCTCCCAGAGTGATAAGGTCGACTGAAAGTCAGTCTCGGGCTTTGTCTTTACCCTCAGTGGAGGGACGGTATGTTGGAAGAGTTCCAAGCTAGATATCGTGGCAAACTAGACGGTAAAGGCTGAATACATCGCTACCAACGATGCTACCAAAGTGGATGTCTGGATATTTCTTGTTCATGAGATGAACATGGTTCCTACCATTGAGCGTCCAATAATTGTTATTGTAATAACAATAGAGTTGTGGCTTTGGCCTAGGAACACCGGTCCCATCAGCGATCCAGACATATTCTGAGGCAAGTATCACCTGATCAGGAAGATAGTTGATCTCCAGGGGATCGAGGTAAGGAGAGTTGACGCGAAGGATAACACGGCGGATCCACTCACAGAGGTTTTTCTCTAGAGAGACTTTTATGGAGCGTTGAGTATGAAATACTACAACAAATGGCCTTAGTGCAAGTGGGAGATTGTTAGTTATATGCATGCCCTATAGGCCATTATTATACATGTGATGTATATTATAGTGGATGCTTGGACATATATAGGGAGGACTTTCTTGCTCGACATGATAGTATGCTATCTGGTTGCTATTTATCTTAACATGTACACTTATTGTCTCTCTATTACATGTTTATAAAGTCATTAGAATGAGTACTTGACTATCAGTATTATGATGCAGATCATACTAGTGGGGCAGAAGTAGTCGGTAAGTACATCCTTCAAATGTTCCTAGTCATCGGAGTATCGAGACGGGGCATCGATATTCCAGAGTAGACTAGCGTATACGCTTCTTGACCCATATGATGGGGGATGGATGATCCCATATCCATTGGTGTTTGACATCAGAGATGGTATACGGGTGCTCAGTGGAGACTGGATACACTGAACGAACTCGCCGAGAACTCCTAGATGGTATTATACCTCACGTCAGATAGCAGTTCTCTGGTGACACTGGTACAGGTTAGTCTATCGACCCGAGATCGTCATAGAGTTTTATGTGATTCCCACTGTGCTTTGATTTCCACCTTACCACGTTCAAGAGATCGTTCAAAACGATGGTTTTTGGGTACAGTCCCAAGTCACATGGAGGCAATGAGCGATAGGAGGGGATTTCATATCTCCCGGCATTGCGGGTTGATGTTGCGCTATACTTGATTGGCCATAACAGGAAATCCCTGGCCATGGTTGCTGAGATCTATTGGTAAGTATTATCAGTAGTTTCTCGATCCGTTATGGGCCTCATGTAGGGTGTTTTTCGTCACCCCATTGAGATGGGAATATGCGCGCTCGTCAGGCGTACTACAGATTCCCCCTGCCTAGGGTAGGCCGGGGTTTAATGATTGTGGGGATCTGAATCTCCGGCAGCCGCGGACTAAGCTGCCGTTAATTACCCCTCACCTTTGGAGAGAGGGAACCTCCGATTGACGGGTTAAACTGGTCATGCGAACTCAATGTGCAGTGTACGTGTGTTGTGTTTTGAAAGGGGGGTTTGGATATATCGGGAGCCACGCAGAGTTTTTACGGGGCTCCCGCTACCCGGATAGCGGGCTGGGGGTCAAGAGGGCTAGCAGCCCCCTCGCGGGGTGCGGGGCAGCGCCCCGTTAGAAATTTTTTTCTAACAGGGACAGTGTCGTGGAGTATGTGTGTGTGTAAATATGTATACATATGTGTATATATATATGTATATATATATATATAAAAGAAAGAGGGGGAAAAGGCATCCAAAGGATGCGTGGGGCAGCGCCTTGAGCGCTGTGCGCTTAGGTGCTATGCGCTCAGGCACAAGCGAGCCACGTGTCGGCACGTGGGCGTTTTGCGCTTGAGCGCAGTGTGCTTGAGCGCAAGCGCGCCACGTGTCGGCACGTGGGCGCTTTGCGCTCGAGCGCAGTGCGCCTGAGCGAAGCGCGCTACGTGTCGGCACGTGGGCGCTTTGCGCTCGAGCGCAGTGCGCCTGAGCGCAGCGCGCCACGTGTCGGAACGTGGGCGCTTTGCGCTCGAGCGCAGTGCGCCTGAGCGCAAGCACGCCACGTGTCGACATATGGGCGCTTTGCGCTCGAATGCAGTGCGCCAGAGCACAAGCACGCCACGTGTCGGCACGTGGGCGTTTTGCGCTCGAGCGCTGGGCGCTGGCGAGACAAAGGAGCTTTTAGTCCCAGAACCAGAAGCTATGCTTCAGAAAGGAAATATTTATTATATATATATATATATATATGTAAATATATGGAGTTAAACTCCTAAAAATATTTTGGTTGATGAAAGGGGTTCTTCCTCTTCCTCCTCTGTTGGCTGGATCTTGATGATCAAGAGATGTGAGATCTAAAAATCTCTCCTTTCTGAGATCTAATGGTAGATCCAAGTTCCCCTTTGTGGGTTTTGTGGTGGAAGACTTCTTAGTTTTTGAAAAGAAAGAGTAAAACTCTTGATTTAATTCAAAAGAAATGAGAAGGTTTAGAACCTTGGAGAAGGGGCAGGAGGCACAAAAGATCTCAGATCTAAAATTTTTGTGGAGAGAATGAAAAGTTGTTACTTTATTCATCATCATTTTGCCTTATATAGGCTTACATATTTACATATAGCCCCTTGGGCTTTACAAAAATGGCATTTTTGCCTATCCCATTGCTCATGTGCCATTTCATTTTTGCACATAAGCCATGGACTTACAAAAATTTGGCTTTATGCCCATTTTGCATACATTCATGTATAAAAAATTACATGAAAATTATTTATTACATGATCTATATTTTAGCATGGAGGAGGCTGGCCGCGAGCTCGACTTGGGCATGAGCCCGCTTGACCTGGGCTTGGGCCCACCTGGCTTGGGGTTGACCTTGACTTTGACTAGGTCAACGGGGGTGTAAATTTTTACCCCAACACCTCATATCGGAATGACTTATCAGGGCTATTGGGGTCTGACATTTACCACCCCCAGGCTGAGATATGCGACATATCAGACGAAGAGACCGGACTGTACGGTAGTGTTACTTATTGGATTCGCAGGAGTATGAGCAGGCTTGCTTATTGATCTTCTGATCGCTCAATACCCGGGTGGCCGTTACGTTTAGCAGACCGCTTGCTGCTTGTGGGTGACTGATATGATCACCACCTACTGCCGGCGTATTGACGAGTCTTTAGAGTCGTACACAGAGATTTCCGGGCTCAAGCGAAACGAAGTAGGAGCACATATGTGATATGTGCGGGACCGAGATTAATGCGAGTATGTGATACCGCATTCTATTCTTGTGATATGTGATATCGGTCGGTTATATATGATATAGCCAGGTTATTGAATCAAGTGTTGATTCGATAAGCTGATACATATGATATTAGTCGGTTATATGTGATATAGCCGGATTATTAAATCAAGTGTTGATTTAATAATTTGATGTATAATTATATATGTGATATATTAATTTACATTAACTAATATTTACTCACTTAAGCTTTTCTTTTTCTCATTTGTGTGTGTACAATTAATATATATGTGATATATATTATTGTGCCATGCTTGTTGCTACATGCAACATGGGTGTATGAGACTCACACAATGCTTATAATAATATAAGGTTTTATTTATTTAAAGTAAATCAAATTAGTTGGAAATTAGTCGCATGGTTAAGCTTAGTGGAAGCTTGTAGAACCCATTGACTTGGTCCACTAATTTTGTCTCACTCTAGATATTTATTAACCTAACCATTATTGTTACCCATTGTTCCCGCCAAAAAATTTCTGCGCAAATGAGCCCAAAGTATCAAATGGCAGCGATACGCTTAAGAAAATGTGAACCAGTATTTTCCGGGCTGAATTTTGACAAACTCCCGAATGTGAAACAGCTAAATTCTGATGATATCGAAAGTGTCTCGAAAAAACCTTCGATTTGATATATTATGGGCCTCATAATTAATCCGGGATCAAAAATTATGAGGCAACGCGTGCCCACACGTGACCGAGCATCACGTGCCCACACGTGACTATTTACAGGCAAAACCTGTAGGCACTGAATAAAATAAATAATTAAATGGGGTCACGTGCCAACACGTGATGGGCGCTTAAACCCTCTGAAATAATAGAATTAAATTCTAATTAGATGCTTTCTCAAGAAAGGTCACGTGCCAACACGTGATAAACCCCTAAACCATCTGAACTAATAGAATTAAAATCTAATAAAAAGGAATCAGAAATCCTAATTGAAAAATATTTCTTTAAATCTTTCCAAACAAAAAAAGATTGTGCTCTGTAAAATGAAGCACCGTTGGATTAAAAATCCAATGGTGATTAAAAATCACCAATTTATGGAAAGATTCTATACAAAGAAAGATTTCCCTGAAATTTGCCAGGAATAACAGACAAAATATTTTTTGGATTAAAAATCCCAATGGTGAATAAAATTCACTGAGTGATCTAAAAGATCATGTTGGTTATAAAATCAACAAAAATCTTTTAATGAAAGATTGACTAAACAAACTGATTCTTTTCTTTCTCCTATAAATAGGAGCCAAGAAGAGAAGAAAAGAAAAGAGGGGAGATATAACAACAGAGAGAGAAAAAAAAAGAGAATTTAATTCTCTAGAGAGAAAAGAAGATTTCCTCAAAAGAGAAAGAAACCCTAGGTGAGAAAAGGAAAGAGATCATAAGCTCCAAAAAACAAAAAGAGAATTTAATTCTCAAACTAAGAGTTTAACTCTTCTGAATAAGAACTTAGTTCTTCCTTTGGTTGAAGATCTGCAGAAGCAAATCTCTCCATAAGTTGATAATTTAATTCTCATCGGGGAGATTCTGCCATGCAGATCCAAAACTTAGAGGGGGAATTGAGTTTAAAGAATTTAATTCTTCCAAACATATAGGAATTTAATTCCTCCAAAAATAGGGTTTAACCCTTAAATACGATAACTTAGTTCTTCTTCATGGTTGAAGATCTGCAGAAGCAGATCTCCCCATAAGTTGAGAATTTAATTCTCATCGGGGAGATTCTGCCATGCAGATCCAAAACTTAGAGGGAGAGTTGGGTTTAAAGAATTTAATTCTTCCAAATACATGGAAATTTAATTCCTCCAAATAAAATTAGGGTTTAACCCTACAAGAGAATTTAATTCTTAAACAAGGGACTTAAACTTTTCATGCGCGTAAAAGAAATCAGTACCCAACATGATCACGTGGCAACATGTGACCCTCCCCCTCAATGGTCAGAAAAGAATGAATGAGATGGAGGTCACGTGCTCCCACGTGACCCTTGGATAAATTCTTCAAAAAGAGAGAACAAAGCAAAGGAATAACAGACTTTGGGCGCCCTCACGTGCTCTCACGTGATCCCTGACAAATACCTCTTTAAAAATAAAAAGAAGAGGGAAAGAACTGAAGGATTAAAAATCCAATGCATGGGCTCCCTCATGTGTCCCCACGTGACCCCTAGCAAATCCCTTTAATATCCAGTGCATGGATGCTCATCACGTGCTCACATGTGATGGCCTTGAAAACTAAAAGTGTTTAACACTTATTCTGAGAATAAAATAAGGGAAGCTTGACCCAATCCTAGGGTGCCTCACGTGTCCTCACGTGAGCGCTTTATATTTTTTAGTGTTTAACACTATTTTAAGCACTGCATCCTTAGTGTTTAACACTATTTTATGTGCATCACGTGGGAACACGTGATCGCCAAATATGTGCTAGTGTTTAACACTATATTCGAACCAGTCTTAGCCCAAATTGGCTAAGTCTTCCAGAGGCAGTACCCCTTTTTGACTAAACCTCAAATACATTTTGTCTTCCAAAATTGGTCGTCTCATATGGCATTCAAAATAATTCCCATAGCCTTCCAGCCAACTTTGGTTCGAGGGTAAATCTCTTCACACCTCTAATACATGCCGTTGTAATTCTTCAACGTTTTCGAAGAGGTGGTGGGTCCCAATGACCAATAACTATCTGGTGCATGTCCAAACCCATGCTTGCATCTGACAATGGACCGTAATGTCCCTAAACTAAACAATAGAGCCCAAATGCTCTTTTGTTGGATCTAAATGATCCTGTTAAGTAGATCTTAGTCTAAAATTAGACTAACGTATCCTTAACAAACATTTAAGTTGATTTTAATCTCAAACGAGATTAACGATACTTAAATCAATCCAACTACAGATCCTCCCAACCAATAGTGGTTCAAGGGTACATCTCTTCACTCCTCTGATATTTGTCGTTGTAATCCTTCAACGTCTTCAGAGAGATGACGGATCCCGACAACCAGACATTCCACGGACTGTGGGGTCCTTAAACTCATGGACTATGATGTCCTTAACCTTGGACTGTGAGGTCCTTAAGCCCATGGACTATGATGTCCTTAACCTCGGACCGTGGGGTCCTTAAACCCATGGACTATGATGTCCTTAACCTCGTACTGTGGGGTCCTTAAGCTCATGGACTATGATGTCCTTAACCTCGGACTGTGGGGTCCTTAAGCCCATGGACTATGATGTCCTTAACCTTGGACCACCATGTCCTTAAACTGGTAATGGACCGTAATGTCCCTAAACTAAACAATAGAGCCAAAATGCTCTTTTGTTGGATCTAAATGATCATGTTAAGTTGATCTTAGTCTAAAATTAGACTAACGTATCCTTAACAAATGGTTAAGTTGATCTTAGTCTAAAATTAGACTAACGTATTCTTAATAAACGTTTAAGTTGATCTTAGTCTCAAATGAGATTAACGATCCTTAAACCCAAACCAAAACCCAAATCTAAGAAAATACGGATTTGGACTAATCCACGCCCTATGGGCGACAATATAAATTAGTCTCCGTATACAATCCACGGGCAACCAAAAACAAAACAAACACACACGACACGAAGTGATCATCTGGAGAAGGAGAAAGTGGTTACCGCGATGCGGTAGCGTAATTAACTGCAGGGGCTTGCGCCTGCAGGGAAGAGCGTCCCCACAATCAAAAACCCCTCAAATGAGGGGGAATCTGACGAAGTCTGCTGTATCGGCCGCATCCGTTTAAACCTTCGATACATGGTGCCATAAATCAACTTGGCATCTTCGGAGAGGTGGACGGATAGCACCAAATAGCATCTGCCTCCAAAATCAGGCAAGACGTTAGTCTTTCCCGGCTTTCGGCGGAGAACAGCCATGGTTTAGTCTCTACATGAGTTAGTATATGATACTAACTCACTCATGGTTGCTATTCTCACTCATTATTCCATTCACACTTCATCTTCTTCCTCATACTAAATGGAGTTAGTATCTCTAGGTTTTTAGGAGTTGAGGAAAACTAATAAGAAAAATATTTCTAAAGTGAGCAAAAATCCTATTTCATCATCCTCTACAAGACTAGCCATTTAGTTTAGGGTGTTTGCTTCACTAATTCCATATTAGTGAAGAGGTAGCTTGAGTTGGTGTCTTCTCGACGTAGATCAAATTCGGCCTCGAAGACTTCAAGAGTCTTTCTAGAGTCCGGGAATTCACTACTTGGAGTGAAGGGACTATCACACGGAGCTATTGAAGTAAAGGACCGGTCTACAAAGGTTGTATTCCTTATTCACTTAGATGTAAAGATGTTTACATTCTTATTTCGTCTAATTCTCTAGTTAAGATTCTAGGTTATGGTTCTTTAGTGCGCCAAAGTTTTAAAAACGGTATGGTTGATGCCTCCCGAAACCTAGCGGCGACCTTAGGGAACCCTTCAAGAAGTTGTCTAAAAACCCTCGGTATTTTCAAAATTGTTAGGAATGTCCTACAGTACAAAATCTTTGTGAAAAAACTCCTGGGTAGTATTTCATTTAAGTCTTGTATTATGTTTTAAATTCAATTACAAAATTACCTCTCCCTCCTAAGCGGTGCTTAAATATTACATGCACTTGCTTAGATATTACAGGCAACTACTTAGATATTACTCTCATGCAACTGCTCAGATATTACATGCAGATTTACATAGATATTACACGCAACTATTTAGACATTACAGGCAACCACTTAGATATTACATGAAAGTAGAAATATATTTTAGAGTCTTTTGGCGGGAAAGAAGTATATTTGGCGGGAAATTAGATTTTTGGTGTGAAAAGTATATTTGTCGTGGAAAATGAAAACAGAATAGATATTACAGGCAAGTCTTCAAATATTACAGGTAACTTCTCTGTACTATAACTGTCTTAAATCCTATTGTCAAGGTCTATCAGCCCATATGGGCAATTGGCATTTTGGGTGATACGCGGGGACTTGTAGAATTGAGGGTTTTATAGGGCGCAGGGTTTTTTTTAACAAGTCTAAAAAGCCCAGGGAGTTTTAGACAAGTTCTGAGTGGGCCGGGGCTTTTTGACAATTTACCCTTAATACTAACTAATTACACTAGTCAAAGTCAAAGGTCTTGCACTTTTAACACTTTGATGCATGCAATTTATGTTTAATTAGGAGGGAAATATGTCATAATCTCCAAGTTGTGATGTTTGTCCAAATATGGGGGTTTGATCCCTTTGGAGCAAAACAGTGTGCAGTTGACGTGACACAAATTTAGCACCATCTTGGGTTAGGCCTTGATGGCGACCTCTCGCCAGCTTTTGTACTTTGCGTGGGGCCTACTTCCCATGTGTTTTGCTTTTGCCAATTGGATTTGAAATGTGATGGATGTATGTGAATTACCCCAAAGATGAGTTTTGGGTGAAAAGTAGTTTTCTACACTCCTTCAGTATTCACCTAAAACCCCATTTGTGGGTGGTAAGTAATTTTCTACACAGTTTTTTTTCCTACCTAAAAACGGGGTTATGGTTGAAAGGTAATTTTCAACACTTCTATCTAAAACATTTTCTACCCAAGGGGAAAATATATATAGAGATCAAATACCAATATGTAGATGGCATGAATACTCCACTCATTTGTTAATTTATGGAACAAATCAATATGGCTTGAATCGAGGCCATTCTGATCTTAACAAGTGCTCTCACTATAATCAGAAGAACAGTTAAACCATGTCACGACACCATAATTCGTAGTTACATTTTGATGAGAAACCTGGTAAATCTTACTTTTTCAATAATACAAAATTATAAAATTACTGGACCAAATCGTTGAACGTTGGTCTTAAGAAATAATTCACACCTCGAAGAGAGTCTCTCGATGTATTCATGTTGCAGTGGCTATATCTCCAGGCTAATTTGATACTTTCGGATCTCATGTACTCTCGGTTGATTCGGAATATGAAACCCGTCGATGCTCTCAAAGTTCTCATTGATGATGACGAAATCGTGTGAAGTTTAAAGAACAAAATTGTGAGAGACCGAGGGAAAAAGAGATTTTGAAAAGAGTAAACTCTTTTCTACGTCAATTCAACCACTGAGTTGTATACTATAAAAGAATAACGGAAGAAGACAAAAAAAATATGAGACAATAGATGGGATAAATTAGTCATGCACTCATAAATAGAAGACCGGAGCTCGACCTGGGTCTCCTTCTTGGGCTACTCCAAACCCCAGCCGAAGAAGACAATTGACTTAGAATAGATCACTATTCCTGTTTTTTTTGGCAACAGCCCCTAGGGGGAGAAGGGTTGGGCCATGTAGGCCCATGGGGTAAATGACAATAAAGGCGTGGTAAACGGTTTCCAAATGGGGGTATAGCACATGTTATCCCTTTAAATTCGAATTAAATTCTTGTACTCAAATAAATATGCACAGATTGTAATTGTTCAAATTGATTCATTTCTTAATTTGAAAATAACACATGAGAAATAGTGTAAATTAACTCAATTTAAAATTTGTTCAAAATTTTTTGGTCCAGGGTTCCAAAATATTTTGTACAGAACGAATTTAGTTTTGAGTTTTGTATTATAAACAGGAACAATGCTATAGGACAAGAAAGACTGAATTTAGATTTAGCCATTATAAACTTTTATTTTATTTAAGGGTAAATTTTACTAAATCACATCCACCTCTTGAGGTTTTTGAGATAACCCCATTAAACTTTAAAAATGTTTTAAAAACCCTATTGAAGAGTACTTTTCGTAAACAATTGAAGGACATTCGTTTCAAAAAATATCATATTCCGTTTATTTTGAGTCTATCCAATCTATCCGAAAAATATTTTGGGGTTATTCAGTCTAATCGTGGCTTGCACGAGTTAATCAATTAAACTTACAATTTCATACAATATTGGTAATTCGGTAGGGTTTCATAGTATTTTTAAAGTTCAATGGAGTTATCTCAAAAACCCGAAAAGATGGATAGAATTTAGTAAAATTTACCCTTTATTTAATATAAAATATATTGTCCAATAAATTTCATCTTTTTTCTCTCTTTCACATCCAGATCCAGTATACAAATAATTCTCAGTGGTTCGGTATAAGCACTCATCATAATTTCAAAGATATTGTGGATTGGGAATCGTGAGTACAAGAACTTTAAGTGGTTTTTTTTCCTTTTTGAAATGCGACCGTATTTAGGAATCGAACTGATGAACGGGGAATCATACTAACTAAGCTATGCCCAATCGGTAACTTTAAGTGATTTAATGTAGCTTAATTAAATAATATATATCTCGTAATCAAATCGTTCAAGCTTTTGTATGACTCGATTCCTAACCGGTCTTCGAGGATTAGGTTTGCTCCAGCTTTTCAAAGAGAATTTCGTCCATAACCCATCATTATCACTTTAAAAGTATATTTATTTTCTCTAATTTATGCCTTTACACATGGCCCAAAGACCCACGTTTGGAGGATGTAAAACATTATGTCGGCTAGATGTACAATGTTATTTCACAAATGAACAAGTTAAAAGAAAAGTAGCACTTCACTTGATGAAATGGATTAATTCACTACTATAATAATGGGTTGCCCCTATGGATTTAGCCGTAGGGGCAAACCACTGTCTCTACAGATATATCCGTAAGGACATAAAACTCCACCGTAGGTCCGAAACCCGCAAGTTCAAGTCTTCGCTTTGAACATTCCCCTACGGAGTAATAATTGCCCTTACGTTTTACTCCGTAGAGATATTTATCCTTACGGATTACTCCGTAGGGACATAATATTTATTTAATTTATTGGTTTATAAAATAAAATATTTACCCCTACGGATTTATCCGTAGGGTCTAATAAATGCCCCTACGGATTAATTTGCAGGGACAAGTTTTATTCCTGTTACTGAGTCCATAGGACAAAATATCAGGTATCCTGATATTTTGTCCCTATGGCTAATTGTGTAGGGGCAAACATTACACCTACGGATTAATCCGTAGGGACAAAATATCAGGGTTTATTTTTAAAAAAGGGCTTCATGTTTTTTTTTTAAAAAAAGGGCTTCCAGTTTTTACCCCGTCCTGTGCACAATAATATATATATATATATATATATATATATATATATATATATATATATATATATAACCAAATACAGAAATATTCATAATCAACATCTCACGCATAATATATAAAAGAAATAAACAAACATAATATGATATCAATCTAAATTATCGTGAACAAGCAAACAACCACCAATATCGTCCAAAATATATATAATATGTATCAGATAAGTACATACATCCTCAAAAATATATTAAAAAAAAGCTACCCTATCTCGGTCCAGCACCTCCACCTCTGATAAACGTCGTAATCTGGCGCATCTGCTTCTCGGTGCAGTCCTGAGTCGTCAAAAACTCGACTAATGAAGGAACGGACTGTGCGGGAGTCTGAGCGGGCTGTGGAGCTGCAGGAGTGGTCTGGACAACCGCAGCCAAGGTAGTGGCTTGTGGAGCCGCGGCCGAAGGAGATGCATGTGGAGCCACAGCCGAAGTAGCATGTCGCATCTGTTAATTTTTGTGTGTAATAAACAAGTAAGAACAGTGTATTAGATTTTAGTCGAATTCGTATTATTATCAGGTTATTGTGAAACCCCAATCTAAGAATACTTAGGGACTCAGGTCTCGTTTGGGTATCTAATTTGGAAAACCGTAGTTTATTTTAATTAGATAGTTTTATGTAAGTATAATCAATCAAAGCTAAGTCTATAACCAAATAAGCTCAGGTTGCTAATATTGCAAATGTTACTATCTATAATGTGATATAATATTTTACTATTAAGTAATATACGTACCAAAATCTCCTTCAACTCCTCGACGGTGGTCTTCAAGACGGCAACATCAAGCTCCAGACGTCTCTCACGGGGGTAGGGGAAGTAACCATCGGAGTGGAGACCAACCTCATATGGGCCGTGCTAGGACCCAATCCTCGGTCTCTCTCCCAACCTTCGTTGTGCCCTCCGTGTACGGCATCTAGGATTGGGGTCAGTAGCATAGGATCGGTCGGTCCAATAAAATCGATCCCTGATACCTCCGCCTGCTCCACCACCCGCTCCTATACCCACATTAACCATTAAAATATAAGTATATCATTTAAATTTGAACTTATCAAAACAAAAATTTCATTCGAATTAGAATAAATATTAACACTTACGCAATACTCCTAGGTAGCGGTGTCGGGGAATCGAAGCTTATCCATGGCGGGATCTGTCGAGGTGTTGTGAACGGTAAGATACGCGGTCAACACGCTCGGTGTACCACCCTGCGTCAGGGTCTGAGCTCTCTCTCAATATTACATTATATCAAAATAGATTTATTGTAATTTACCGATGCCTCCATGGCACGAGTAATGTTCCTCGAGCCACCTGTATAAGTAGGACGGCCCCTCTTCACAGACTTTCTATTCTTCTTATTTTGATCGGCCTGTTTCTGCACAACACATCCAGATTTAGTTTTCTAATTAAGCAACACAAAAAGATAAATTATACACTAAACAATGAATTACATTTAAATTAAAAATTTGTTTGCGATGAGAGTCGTAATATTGGCATAAGAAAGGTCATGTATCTACGTCGATTCTCGCAAAGGCCGGAGTATGTAGGAGAGACGCTCTCTCTGCCTTGGGGGTCGCCGGCCATACCAAATAGCAGTCGATCTTCAGCTCGTTCTTATTGTATCGGACATTTGATTGCATGTTCTTCATCAGGCCCAGGTACAAAGCGTGAAGATCGAGCACACTCTCAGGATGATCAGGGTCGGGTACAGGCTGAAAGTCGTAATCCAACTGCAGATACAAAAAAATAATGTATTTAAATTGCAAGTGTTAAATAATAATAAATATATTGGATAAGTCAAATGAAAATATATATTAATATCCGAGCCTGATCCCAGAAGAGGGCAAATGAGCGTCGGTGCTGATCGCCCCACTCAACGTGAAGTGGATACTTCTTTTGGATGCGGCTCTAATTTCCCATATACCAGCCGAACCTCTCGGCATAATCGCTAGTATAGAGATAATCGGGGGTAAAGAAGAGGGGGAATGGTGCCTCCCCTAGCTCTATCAGGCCTCAGCCTATGGGAGTGATTCGGCACTCGAGTCCCCCTCTCGGGATGGGGCTGCTCTGTATCTACAAGAAATATCAAGACAAGCAATATTAAGACAAAACGGTATTAAGAAATTAAGGATTAACGAAAATTGAAGTGTGATATATACCTCCGGCGACAGCAGCACGAGCCTGAGCCCATGCAGCAGCCCGAGCGGGACGATGATCCTTCGGTGAGGAACAGTCGGTGACCCGGACGTGGACGCATCCCCTCCAACTAGAAAATAAACATTGACGATAAAATTACATGAAGTTCATGTTTATTCTTAGAGAATATGTAAAATGAATAAATATTTTATATTTATTGATACTAACCAGCAGATTGAGCGGAGGGTACGGGAGTGGCGGGAGTGGCCTCTGCGCCAGATGTAGATGCACCACCTATAATTAGACAATTAAAAATAGATTATATAAGTAATTGCAAAAAGAATATGTATATCAATAATATAATATTCTAAATCAATATGCATGCAATATAGGATATATAAACATACCCGCAGGTGCGGTGGTGGCCTCTTCCCGAGATACGGAGGCACCATCTACAGCTAGAAAATCAAAAAATGATTATCTAAGTAAGAGCAAAAAGAATATGTGTATATTTATAATATAACATTCGTAATTGTTGGGACCCTAGCATCGATCCCTAAAAAAAATAATATTATCGAGTATCATACATTTAGTTTAAAATTTATTTTGAATTAGTTTTACGTTTCAATTTCAAGGTTTTGAAATTTTTAGTTTAGGAAAAAGTTTTTTAAAGTTAAGGGTTTTCATAATCAAGTTTAAGATTTTGGATTTAGGGTTGGGGTTAGAATGAGATTTAACAAGAGTTCAATATAAAAGAGAATGATGATCAATTAAGATTTGGCCTTATTTGTATGTGCATGTCTGTGTGTATGCTTGTGTGTGTGTGCGTGCTCGCGCTTGTGTGTGTGTGTATGTATGTGTCTATGTATGCGCGCGCGTACACACAGCCATACACACGCATAAGATGTGGAGGCACCACCTACAGCTAGACAATCAAAAAATGATTATCTAAGTAAGAGCAAAAAGAATGCGTGTATATTTATGATATAACATTCTAAATCAATATGCATTCACTATAGGATATATAAACATACTTGCAGGTGCGATAGTGGCCTATGTCTCTGATGTGGACGCACCACCAATAGCTAGACAATTAAACATTGACTATATAAGTAATTTTGAAATAAATATGCGTGTATATCTATAATATTACATTCAAAATGAATATGCGTGCAATATACCTGGAAGTATAGCAAAGTCCACACGGAAGGAGTCATCCGAAAGGGATATCGATCGGGATGCAAGACCGGCCGTCTGAAGCTCCCTACACAGCTCCCCAAGCGGCAGAACCGCTCTGCCTCTACCTCTGCCTCTGCCGTGGCTGGTGCTCCTGCTGCCCCTCGCTGCTCCGGACGTCATCATCAAACCTAGATAAGAGTACAATTATTACATATGCATGCAATATATGTATAGATTGTAGAAATGTGAAGTAATAATATAACATTACTGATAAGCTTTTTCGTTTCGTGGACGCATTAGACATATCTACTTGGATTTCATCATCGATATCATTTCTAACCCACGTAACTTCACGATCAGCGGAAGACAATCCATCTTTTGAAACAGACGGTCGAAGCACCCTAAGTCTTCTCTCTTCTTCATCCTCATCGCTGTCCTCCATACAATCCTCGAATTCTGGGACATCATAAACATCCTTGGGTTTCCAACGGCATACAACACTCCATCCAAGATACTTCAAGCATTGTGAATAGTATACTTGGAACGCTTGGTTCGGAAAGATAAATGGATCGTCCTGATCGTAAAATCGAAGTGTGTTCACACTAGTCAATCCATATTCATCTTTCCAAGTCCCGAGATTGTTTCTCCACTTATCCATATCAGTTCATGTATCGTATCAAGTACACTGAAATATATAGAACGGTTCTGATAGTCCGGGATATTGGATGAAAAATATGCAATTTAAGTATCCATAATAAATCACACCATCCGATCATACCGTCGCAATCCCACTATTCTGAGTGGTTCGAGATGTTTCTATATGCTTAACTTCAAATTTGTATCCAAGGACACCGAATCCTTTATAATATGCAACCTCCATGCTAGGAAACTGAGCTAAACATCTTGAATCTCTCTCTAATGATGCAAACAAGTTCGAATCGTAGATCTCACAAAATAAATTTTACGGAAAATACATAACGATATAAATTTAGATTAAGACTGGTAGTAATAACATGTTAGTCGAACAACTTACATGATCTACAATCCAATCGCAAAAATTATCCTGATGATATTTTTCCATTCGTTCATGATTCCAATCAAGATGCCCTTCACGTACCTCATCAATATGAATTCTGTTCTCAACGATAAATTATGACATTAATATTATATCATTTCATACACACACAAATACAAATATAACAATTAATCCAAAAAACATACTCTCTAATTTCTTCGAGACATACGCTATTGAGGAGGATAAACCGATATATCTTGTTGATAAATATAGTGTCTACTATCTTATAATCAGTTTTACTATATGGCCCATCCTGAATTCTCCGAGGCTGGTTAAGCTTCGTCTCAATGTTCTCGTCCAGATAGTGGGAACAAAATGTGGTTATTTCATCTAGAAAATAACCTTGCATGATAGAATCCTTTGGTCGATTTCTATTGCGTATATAATTTTTTAGAGTGTAGAGGTAGCTAAACAAAAATATGTTAAATAAATAATACGGGCATATAAGACAACAATAATTTCACAAAATGCGTGAAATGAAAAATTCCACATACCTTTCAACAGGATACATCCATCGATATTGTACCGGTCCGGCAAACTTAGCCTCGGTTGCAAGATGAACTGTCAGGTGTATTATGATATCGAAGAAAGACGGTGGGAAAATACGCTCAAAGTTGCAAAGTATCAATGAAATAGAATTTTTTAGATTCTCCAACGTCACAATATCCAAGATTTTAGCACACAATTTTCTTAAAAAGCAACAAAGATCATTGATTACTAGACCAACCAATTCGAGAAGGGAAGTCCTGAGAGCTAATGGGAGAAGGTGCTCCATAATAACATTGTGATCATGACTTTTCAGCCCATCGATCTTACCTTTCACAATTTTTATCTTCTTACTAAATGATCCTGAGAAACATATGGGAACTTTCAAATCATGCAACACCTGCAGGAACATTTTCTTCTCCGGTTGTGACATATGATACGCGGCATTGGGAAGTACAAACTTGTCTAGTTTAGCCGCTATCGGTTTAGGATGCAATTCACTTCTAATTTCTCAGTCTTGAAGATCCATCCGAGCACGGAGGTTGTCTTTCGATTTTACGTCTTTACAAAGAAGCAAGTTGAGTACGTGCTTGGATACTCTCTTCTCTTTGCGCATGACGTCCAGACAATGAGGCACTAAATTTGTTGATCGGTACGGAAGCTCGTAGAAAATATTTAACTTGTTCCAGTAGTGTGGTTTCACCTGTTTTGCCAGATCTATCCCTGTAACATTTCAGAAAATATAAAATATTATTTTTGGAATTTACTATTAAAATAATATATTTCCCGAAAACTGCCGATTTGCGAAATTGGGGTTTTTCGAAAAAGGGTATAAATATATACCAATAATTGTGAAATGAATGGAAATTAAAATGATTTATTCATTTAAATATATATTTAAGGGATTTGGCATTTTTAAAATTTATTATATGCAGTTTAAATAAAAACCCGATTAGTGCACTGCCAATCGCGATTAAACCAAATCCGTGTTTCTACAGTTTTCATGGTTAGTGCATCATAACATGTTTCATTTGGTTACATGTTCATTTGTGTTGTTTTATGTTATGGTTTTATTATGGTGAGAAAAGAATTGAGAGGAATGATTGAGGAGAGAGGGGGGGACATAATGATGAGGGTAAGAATGCTTGGAGAGAGAGAGAGAATAGGTAAGAGAGAGAGGGGGGATGCCTCTATTCTCTTTCCCCCACCATTTTTCACCTCCTTCTTCATCTTCCTCAAGCTCACCTCCCTCCACCTTCAACACCAATTATCATCTTCAAACCTTCCTCAAAACCCTATACCCCTTTCACAAAAAATAATCACATCCTCATCCTCTACACAATGGACCAAGCAAACTGGGATTTTGATAACATTAGGAAGCTAGGGTTATCTTGAGTTTCATCTATGAGGTATAATCCTTTCCATTAGTTTAGTTTATGTTTCCTAGCATTCTAGTTAGTTTAGAAATGGGGTTAAGTTGTGGATTTATGAACTTGGAAATTCCTAGAGAGGGGTTTGAGTGTTGTGTGGTTTGGGTGATGCCTAGTGGCTGTTACAAGACCCTAGAGACCAATTATTGACCTGGACCAGTGACCAAACCCTAAATACGAACTTTAGATTCGTCGATATCGGAAAATTGTGAGAATTGTGATTGTATTTAGGAATCTGGAGTGACTCGGGGACCTGGAAAATTATTTAGCAGAGACTGAGAGCTGTGCAGGCAACCTAGAACCTATACCCAAAACCCAGGACCCCAATTCCTTACTGTGGCCGCAAATTTACCCCTTTTGGCCGCAATTTGCGGCCTGGGTTGAGTGGAAATGCTCCGTGTTTGGTCCATGGATCCTTTTGCTATAAATTAGACCCTTTACATATGCAAAATTGGCTAATTTCACCTAGGGTAAAATCTGGGACCATTTTCTTGAGTTGCTGGATTGTTTTACGACTTCGTTTTAACTTGGTTTTGGTATTTTATATTGTGTTCCGTCGTCCGATGTTTGTACGTCAGCGACGGGGGTTGTTTGGTGGTTTTGAAGACGTAGTCCGTAGGTTTTAACCTATAGGCATTTCGCGTGTCGTTTTGGTTTCGAGTCGGATATTAATGCAATACGATATGTTGTGACATGTAGGTACCTCCGCGCAAGCTTCGGGATGATGAGCAAGGGCGTGGCGACATCGACTTCGGCAAGCAAGATCAAGGTGAGTAGATCTATATCTACGGGGGAAGTCGGGTGGATGGCGTATAGCACCCCCGCAAACTTTGATGGAAACCGATTTATTTATAGAATATGGTTAAGGGAACCTTTAATAGAATACTATAGATAGAGTTAAAGGATAGTTAGAGGTGATATGATACGGATAATATGTGATGACGAGATTTGAAGATGATGTTTGATGATATTGCCGTTTAGAGTACTATAGGACTAGATAGTCGACGTAGACGTGTCTCCGAACCATACCTATTTCCAAACTGAAGAATCGTATGCATCTTTTAAACAGATACCTTGAGGTACGTTACGGATTTTTCAAATGATATCTTTTCCTTAAAAACACCGTAGCCCCTACTTTTAAAACTACGATTAGCTTCTTTTAAAAACTGATTGTATGGTTCAGGTGTGTATGTTAGTTTAGATACGTATGCTTATAGGAAAGGTAGAATTTATTTGTAAATTGACCTTATGTGAGATATAAATGCGATGAAAAGAGAATACGATTTGACATGTGATATGATGATAGGTTGGTATACAGATGCGAATCGATTGAGATGATTGATACCTTGCCGGTCCCCTGATATGAGATTGTTGTGGATGTGACCTGGGACATAGGTACATAGATATATATATTTATATATGTGGTGAATCATGTGTGATTGCCGTACGAGACGTTAGGTCCGTACCCCTCATTGTCATATAGGATGATAGAATCCCTAATGGTTTAATGTCGTCGTACGATGATTTTCCGTACGTGATGAATTTGACTTGATGATTGATCCATACCCTTGAATAGAGGATGCCGTACGATGGATAATACCGTACGTGTTGTTGTGAGGCTGGATACCGATTGATAGATTCACCGACTCGGTCATGTTAAATACGTATACCTGTAGCTTTTAGCTGACGATTTACCTTATGCTGCTTCCATGTTATTCTCATTGCATTGCATATACCTGTATTAGTATAATTACACCATTATCGATGATGCGTATATTACACGTACATAGATTTGCCGGCTCACACACATCATCATCGATAATTGCCATGCCACTACACAGTAGGATTGCTGCATCATGATATGACTCCTTGCATAATTTACTTGCTATTGTTGCATATGCACCTTTATACGATGTTGCATTTGACTTTGGAGAAATTGGGAACCGCGGGATATATTTTTAAAACTGGAATCATTTAAAAGAGCGGTTTTCCCTTAATATAATACATCATTGTTCCATGATTGCATGATATACGGATATGCCTACATTTCTATCATATGTCGTATACATCATGCTTTATGATTGTACGCATTGAGATATGTTGTTTTCATGAGATTTCTGGATTTGAGAACCGTGGTGATTTCAAAAGAAAGTATGTATTGTTTTAAAAACCCGGTTTCTCTTGATATGATATTTCAGTGCGTCCACCATATGTTTTCTCGGTTCTGAGAGTGGCATATGAAACCCGATTCGAGGAGCGGTAGGCACCGTCTGCGGGTACATGATGGACCCGGTGAGGTACCCCGAGGCAAGAAGACTCGTATTGTTAGACGGTGAGCCTGGCAGGGGAGCACTACCTACCGGTGATTGTATTTGGACTCGGTGGTTATCCGGAGGATATCGAGCGGAGTAAAGAGATGGATATGAGGGTCGACCATGGTGTGCGGTGCCTAAGATATATGAGGATTTACGTGTCGATGATGGACACGGGTTTCATGATGTTTTCGAGTGTCGAGGTTGGACACTCCGGTTCCATGATTTTGATGTGTCGCGAGAGACACACGTTGATTTATATCCTCATACTTTCATGCATATTCTTTTATGATATTTATATGCATGATATTGTTGTGTCATTGGTTGACACGTAGACGAGATCCACATGCATATAGACATTGATGATATTGATGGCACATATGTAGATACGGTCACCCTAGATATCATAGTATTACCTTTATGATATAGTTCACCTAGGAGTCATTGTTTATTCGATTTCTACTTGTAGATGTTTCTTCTATTCACGAGTTGGCAACTCACCCCCGTTGTGCCACAGTTCTTGCAGGTTGACCGCATGGATCAGTAGCGGCTTCTCTGGCACACAGTTACATTCGGGTGTTTTGCATTGATAGGTGGGACATTTGTATCGTACCCACTCTTGTATTTATATTTTATATTGTATCTAGTCAACTCCATCAATCGAAACTAGTATTTGTATAAGTAATGAGACTTAGCAAGACTTGAGCGATGGGTTTATATTCGCTTTGGGGATTTATGTCTTGTTTTTCCTTATCTTTTGTGGTGATCTTCGCCGTTGGGCGTCGTATACTTATTTATACTATCTTGCGTGGTTGTGATCCGCCGTTTGGCGAAGAGCTAGCTCCCGCTTGGGGATGCCTTTATCTTTATCTTGTATATGTGGTTTTGGATCAAAATATGCAAAGGAGGTGCTGCCCAAATTTTAAAAGATGAGACATGTTTTCAAACTAGTAAATTTTATTTGCATCATTTATGTCCCTTTTTCCATGCATTTAAGAAAACTTGATTTCATTATACCTTTATTTTCTTAAAAAGGTTTAGATTTCTGGGTTTCAGCTTACTTGAATTCCGTTACGCCTTTAGAGGTTGCGTGATTCAAGTGCTGGTCACGAGCTAATATTTCGGGTCGTGACAATCCTGAAGGTCATATTATTGTAACCATCCCACTGTGCGGTCACGTACTCTCCGAACAATGATGCTGGAGGCCCAAGAAGCTCCTGATGACCATTAAAGTGAGCAGCGTCTAACCTGTAAGGATGGTCTAGTGGCAGGAAACGCCGATAACCGCAATAACAAATTTTCCTGCTAAAATTCAATCATTTTGATGTTGTATACTTATAGCAATAAGGGCATGCTTTGTGACCATGTACGGACCAACCTGATAGCATTCCATATGCAGGAAAGTCATTAATTGTCCATATTAAAGCCGCACGTATTGTGAAGGTTGTATCTGTGTTTGCGTCGTAAGTTTTTACACCATCAATTAATAAAGATTTTAACTCATCGATAAGAGGTCGGAGATAGACGTCGATATTGTTTCCCGGTGAGTTTGATCCGTCAATAAGAAGAGGTATCATAAACTAGGATTGATCCATAACCAACTAAGGCGGTTGATTATAAACTATCATTACAACGGGCCATATGCTATGGTTTCCAGCCATATAGTTGAATAGGAAGAAACCATCACTAGCGAGTCTGAGCCTGACATTGCAAGGATCACTACTGAATATTTCGTGCCTCCTATCGAAATCCTTCCATACCGGTGAATCTCTTGGATAGCTCATTTTTCCATCTTCGCTTGGAGCAGCACGGTGATGCCAAATCATTGTCTCGGCTGTTTTCTTGCACCTGAATAGCCTATGCAGCCTCTGTGTTATGGGAAAGTATCGTGCTATCTTGACAGGTATATCGGGCTTCTTATCAGATTCTTTCGGCTTATACCTAGCCTCTCCGCATGTCACGCCCCGCTTCCCGGTTTACGGAGAAGGGAATGGGACGAGGCCGCTACGTATTTACTGTGAAGTAAATACGCTAAGCATATTTAAGCAATATAAATATAAATGCACAAGAGACAAGATATAAAAAAACATCAACTTTATTTATTCACATTCTTTTTACAATACATGGAAAAGTAAATACAACTGAATGAAAGCAATGCTTAAATAGTGGCATAACAGAAATGAAAAGTACTGAAATAAAAATGTGTACAATGAAGCTAGAGCTCTGGGTCGTAGGAAAGCTGGTCCAAATCCTCACTAGTAGGCTCGATCTCCTGAGTGTCCAGATCACCTGACAACATTCTAAAGAAGAAAGAGAAGGAATGTCGTCAGCAAACAATCGCTCGGTAAGTCCCAAAGATAAGGGAGAAATAGAATAGACAGAAAGAGAAGATAGCTTTTAAAGTTGTATTATATGAATATTTGGTGTTAACGTTATTGTTTGTAGCTTGGTACAGAAGGATGCCAGTGTATACGAGAGTAGTCTCTATATGCCAGAGACTAGAGGCATGTGTAGTACAAGGAACCGTTTATGCCACGGTACAACAGCAATGGAATATATGTTAGGTGTATTAAATCTTACTGTCTCGTGTCACTTCTAACACCTTCCGTACCAATCTACCCCTTAAACCCCGCGAAGTATTGATTGTGTTATTTGTGTTGTATTGTAAATTGTATTGTCTTGTATATATGGATGACTTACCGAAAACCATGATATCAGTAAATGGATGTAACTGGAGAATCATGTAAATGGAAGTATATCCATGGTTCAGTTCAGTCAATATAGATTGAATAGATTGAATATATGTATTCATGGATTCATATTGGATTGTAGATTGTAGATTGTACTTGAATCATATTCAAGTCAGATTATTTATAATGAGACTCAGTCTGAGTCAGAACAATTAGGAAAGAAATTGAAGTCCTGATTTTTTTGATGTTATCGGTAACCGCTGCACATGGGCGGCATGATTTGTGTCTTTTTCAAAGACGATTACCGTGTTGATAACACCGTTGTTAAGTTATCTACCTTAGATAGGCAAGCACCCATATCTCCGGCTCCCTGAGGCTCAAGAGACTGGTCCCGCTTAAACCTATATTTAGTAGGGTCCTTAGAGTAATTTATAGAACTTGAGGGGGTTTTATGTAAAAATAATTGGTATACTTTTCAAAATACACCCCAAGTAATTATTTATCGTCTTTAGAGTTTTCATAGTTGTACATTTTATATTTGTGACATTTCTAGTGAATAAACCTATTTTTCATAATACATGGTATTTAATTGTAATATTGAACTTATATGGATTTCATGGTATTTTAATGTAAAGTAATTCTTATGATTTTTATAAAAAATTGGAATATTTATATTATCACAAAATAGATATTTTAATGATACATATATATATTTATATAAAAATAATTTTACTATATATTATATTTCTAGAAATCTCATTTTCTTAAGATTTTCGTATTTTAAATCTCTCGAGACCGTATGCTCCTTGCGGAGGTCTGCATCTCGCACTACTAGGCCCAGAGATGTGCGATAATCCACACCATCCCAATCGGGTTCCCCAAAATGGGTTGTAGCGGCACTTTGCAAAGATTTATAAAAAATACGAATTCTTATAGAAAACGGTTTTAATAGTTAGTGGTATTTATATGTAAAGTTTCGTTTTTCCGTATTCTATGTTCCCGAAAGGTATTGTGCTATATTGCATATGAGTATGTGAGGAGGTAGGTCATTACCTCGTGATCTACCTAAAGGTATAGTAAGATTGTGATGTTTTAATGTCGAATTTAAACTACATGGTATTTTGGTGAAAAAGTACAATAACAATTGAAATAGAAATCTTTTTGATATGGAACTTGTTCAATATGACTTGTTAATATTTAATAGTCAACATGTAAGAGTTTAGTATGATTGTATTTAAGAGAAGGTTGAATTTTAAGGAAGAACCGAATCGGAAATTGGATTAACTCCGATTCCGTCGGGTTTTAGAAAAAGAACTTTTTAGAATAGCAAAGGAGAGAAGGAGGTGGGACTTACGGGTTTAGAGCTTATAGAAGAGGGATAGGAGAAAGTAGAATTCGCCGGTGCGTCGTTTCGTCGCCTGGAGCTCCTAGGGTTGTCGTCGGAAGATTCGCCGGAGTTTTGCCCTTCGCTACTTCAATTGCACACTAAAATTTCTATAGGAATTTCTTGAGAGTTTGGACAAAATTGTGAGTGAGGGGTGTGTGTCTAGGGGTGGTATTTATAGGGTAAAGCTAGGATTAGGGTTAGGTGAAGGGGTGTATTGAAAATTGTATTAATTTGTAATAAAAATAGGGTTTAATGGGATTTAAGAGGCTCGGGAACCGATCCAAAGAAATAAAGTGTGCAGGAGTGATGGGGAGGTGAAGAGGCACAACTTTCATGTTGGCCAATTCAGCATTGGAGCCGACTCGGCCGCCTCCGCCGACCGAGTCGCCGCCGCTGCCGGCCCGATCCGGCCGAGTCAGGCCAGGTCGGGGGTCCCCTGGGTCGGCCGTCAGTTGGTCTATCTCTTGGTTCAGTTTGTTTTTAGGGTGTAGTGGGGGTTTTACGAGTTATGAACGTGTAGACCCTTGGACTTCTAAAACTTCAAAATAAAACAGTATTAAAAAATAATGTGGGTGATGGGATTTGAACTCTGGTGCTATGGTTAAGCAGTGCAAGGTCTTACCAGTGAGCTACAAGCTCCTTCTTGCTATTAAAAAGCAAAACAAATATTTATGGTACTCACAGTAAATGCAAATACTCCAAGTATACATTAACTTTTAAACAAATTTTTGTACACTAAAATTGGAGTTGTTACAGTCTACCCTCCTTACAAAAATTTCTTCCTCGAAATTTACAACTTTTATTTTAAGGACTAGTTTACAAAGAGGTGAGGATATCTTGCACGCATCTCATCTTCCCTTTCCCATGTTGATTCTCCTGGAGTGTCTTTTCTCCACATCACTCGAACCAAGTTGACTTCTTTGTTCCGAAGTGACTTCACTTTTCTATCAAGGATCTCCACAGGTTGTTGCTCACAAGATAAGTCGGGCTGTACAGTGAGCTCAGAATGGTCGAGAATGTGGCTGGGGTCACTCACATACTTTCTGAGTTGGGATATGTGGAACACATTATTCACTCCTTCCAATGAAGGTGGAAGTGCTAAGCGGTATGCCACTTCACCGACTCGTTCGAGTATGTTGAACGGTCCAATGTATCTCAGACTTAGCTTACCCCGTCTTCCAAATCGGATCACTCCGCGGTTCGGAGATATCTTTAAGAATACGTGATCTCCTGGATGGAACTCCAAGTGACGTCGCTTTGCATCAGCCCAGCGCTTCTGTCGATCTTGGGCTATGCGCTTCTTTTCTCTGATAGTACGAACCACATCAACAGTCGCTACTATCATCTCAGGTCCAGGAAGTTCCCTATCTCTGATGTCGTCCCAACTTAATGGTGATCGACACTTTCTTCCATATAGTGCTGCAAAAGGTGTCATTCTTATGCTTGCTTGGTAGCTGTTGTTGTACGAAAACTCCACAAGATGTAGATGATCTTCCCACGATCCTTTGAAGTCCAGCATACATGCTCTGAGCATATCCTCCAAGATCTGAATTGTTCGCTTAGACAGACCATATGTTTGTGGATGATAAGCCGTGCTGAAGTTCAGACTTGTTCCCAAGCTTGCTTGCAGACTCTGCCAAAATTGCGATCTGAACCTGGTGTCACGATCGGAGACAATGCAGACCGGTACTCCATGAAGTCTCACAATTTCCTGTATGAGTTCATGGGTATCAAAGATAGTACATATTTAAAGAGTTTAAATCTTAAGTAGATTATTACCTCCATGTACTTCTTTGCTAATGTCTCAGTTGATTGGCAAACTCGAAATGGGATGAAGTGAGCCAACTTTGTGAGTCAATCCATAATGACCCATACCGCATCGTTACCCTTTATGCTATGAGGAAGTGCAGTCACAAAATCCATCATGATGTGTTGCCACTTCCATTCTGAGATTGGTAATGGTTGAAGTAGTCCAGCTGTTCTGTGATGTTCAGCCTTTACTTGTTGACACACCAAGCATTTAGCGACGCTTCTGGCTACTTCACGCTTCATTCCATGCCACTAGTAATTCTGACGTAGATCTTTGTACATCTTTGTACCTCCAGGGTGTACTGAGTAGGGAGAGCTGTGAGCTTCTTTCATTAACTCTTCCCGAACAGGACTTTTTGGTACACATAATCTGCTGCCGTATCTCAAAGATCTGTCTTCATGGATGATGAAGTCTGTTCTGAGTCCATTCTCCACTTGTTCTCTGATCTTTTGCAACTTAGCATCACTTGCTTGAGCTGCTTTGATCTGATTGACAATTGTTGATTGAACTTGTAAATTCATCAAACTTGAAGCATTACCTGACATGACTACTTCAATCTCCATCTGATGCAAGTCTTGTTGAAGCTTCCACTGAGCGATGAGATGTTACTAATGGTTGGCGACTAAGAGCATCTGGAACCGCATTCACCTTCCCTGGGTGATATTGCAGGTTGATGTCAAAGTCCGCCATGAGTTCTAACCATCGTCTCTGCCGCATATTCAACTCCTTCTGAGTAAACACATATTTCAGGATCTTATGGTCTGTGTATATGTTCACTCGTTTGCCAAGAAGATAATGGCGCCAAATCTTGAGAGCAAAGATTACGGCTGCCAATTCCAAATCAAATGTCGGATAATTGCGCTCATGAGTCTTCAGCTGTCTTGAAGCATAATCCATAACCTTACCATGCTGATGTAGAATACATCCTAATCCCTTACCGGATGCATCACAGTGCACTTCGAAACCTCCAGACTGGTTCGGTATAATGAGAATAGGCGCTGATGTCAACCTTGTCTTGAGTTCTACGAAAGCTTGTTCGCATGCTTCTGACCACACAAATTCTTCATCTTTACGTGTGAGCTTGGTCAGGGGTGTTGCTATCTTAGAAAAGCCTTCAATGAACCTTCTGTAATATCCAGCTAAACCCAAAAAACTCTGAATGTCCTTCACTGACTTTGGTGTCGGCCATTCTCTTACTACTGAAACTTTTGCTGGATCCACAGAGATTCCTTCGCCTGATACGATATGTCCAAGAAATCCAACTTGATTTAGCCAAAACTCGCATTTGCTGTACTTGGCATATAATTGATGTTGTCGTAGAGTTTCCAGGACAATTCGTAGGTGCTCGGCATGCTCTTTCCAACTCTTAGAATACACCAGGATGTCGTCGATGAAGATGACAACAAACCTGTCTGAGTACTCCCGAAAAACTTGATTCATCAGGTTCATGAATATTGCCGGTGCGTTGGTCACTCCAAATGGAATCACTAGAAATTCATAATGTCCATAGCGAGTTCTGAAAGCCGTTTTATGAATATCAGCTTCCTTGACCTTCACCTGATGATAACCTGAACGAAGATCTAATTTAGAGAAAACACAAGATCCACTTAGCTGATCGAATAAATCGTCGATGCGCGGGAGTAGATACTTGTTCTTTATCATGACTTCGTTCAAGGCTCTGTAATCAATGCACATTCTGTATGAACCTTCCTTCTTCTTCACAAGCAGTACTGGTGATCCCCAACTTGAAGTGCTGGGACGAATCCATCCTTTCGCCAATAATTCGTCCAATTGTGTTCGGACTTCCTTCAAACCTTCCGGACTTAATCGATAAGGTGCTTTGATCACCGATTGTGCTCCTGGTACTAAATCAATGCTGAATTCAAGAGTTCGATCGGGAGGCAAACCTGATATATCGTCAGGAAACACATCGTCGAACTCTCGAACCACTTCTGGCCTTGATTCTTCCTCTGCTTGAGTTGCTGCAATCACTGCTTTCCTTGGCTTCGTTTTGTATGTACTTGGCTCCAGGGTACGGTCTCCACTTTTGAAATGGAATACCGGATGGTCTGGAATCTCGAATACTACCTTCCTTTGACGACAGTCGATGGCAGCATAAAAGATTCCGAGCCAATCCATACCTAGAACCACATCGAAGTTCGGTATGTCCAACATTTTGAAGACAGTATATAATTCTCTGGTGCAGACGACTACTGGACACAAGCTGTATCCCATTGTTGCCTTTAGAACTCCATTTCCTGAACTGACATTCCAACTGGATACAAGCGGTGTGACTGGAATCGCATGAGTTCGAACGAACCGCTGCGACATAAAGCAGTGAGATGCTCCAGTATTGAAGAGTGCTAGTGCAGGGAGTGAGGCTACTAAGATTGTGCCTAAGGTATATGGGATATGTTTTAGGTATAGGTAAAAGTATGTAGATAAGTAGCAAGACTGAAAGAAGAGTTTGAGAAGAAAGGGTTACCAGTGATAACTTGGCCAGTGGCCTCAGCTTCTTCCACGGTCATCGTGAAAGCCTGGCGCCGTGGTACATTCCTCCTGGTCTGAGGAGCATTCCTCGGAACGTTCCTTTGAGCTTGATGGAACTGACGAGGAGGGGTGCAGCTTGTGGTCCTTTAGGTGGTGGAGCAGGTAGTGCAAGTCTTGGAGCAGGTGCCTGAAGGGTTGGTCGATGCGGGTAAGTGATTGCTAGCCTGGGTGCAGTAATTGGATTTTGTCTATGAAGAAAAGACCGAATATCATGAGCAGCTGAGCCACAGACTAAGCAAAGACGGTTGGCTCGCCGGCAGTCTTGCAACATATGCACATTTCTCTTGTAGTAGTTACAAAAGGCTGGGCTAGGACGGTTGTTCGGTACTCCGGGTCTCCTTGGCACAAAAGGTGGTCTTGACGAGGCTCCTCTTGCCATCTGGTTGACAGGGCATTTAACTCCTGCAGACTGAGGTCTGCCCCTCACCTTTACCACTGCCTCATAACGGCGGGCAGCTTTCAGAGCCGATTCATGAGTCGGAAAATCTCCTGTAGCCAGTGTAGCCTGGATCTCCGAATCCAATCCTTGTTGAAATCGACCGGCTCTGATCTTATCCGTCGGTATCAAGTGTGCCGCAAATCTGTTTAAAGTATTGTGTCAGCTGTGCAGTATGTGATATATTGAAAAAATCGAATTATTGAGACATATCTTACCGACTAAGCATGGTGAACTCAGCGTCATATTCATCTACCGACTTGGTCCACATCGAACTTTGTTGCAGATGAATGAACTGCTGTTCCATGTCGAACCTGGCAGTCTCGGGGAAGTACTTAGCGTCGAACATGTCGCGGAAAGTCTTCCATTCAATGGGTTGTTCAAGACGGCTTTCTTCCGCCTTCCACCAATTCCGTGCATTGTCCATGAGCTGTAATTTTGCAACACGAACCCAAGATATTTCTGACACTTGTGCTGCTGCCAGATCATCTTCGATGCTCTGAGCCTTTTCCTCAGCTTCCAGTGGGCTCTCCTTTCCTGCAAGCTGTTTGGGGTGCAAAGCCCTAAATTGTTTCACCCCAGGTGCTTCTGCCTCGGGACGGTTCATTAAAAGAGCAGTCTGCTGCTGCTGTCCCTCGAGGAGGCTGCGGATTGCCTCAAGCAGAACCGTTTGCTCATTGAGCGGAGCAGGGACGGCAGGTGTGAGTGGTAGTGGTGGAGGTGTGTTGTTGACATTGGTGCCGGTGTTGTTCGGGGAATCCATAACCTTGAAAGAAAAATTTAGGATAGGACAGATTCAAAATATATGGAATGATAAGATTCAAGAAATATGAATTGTAAAGAATGTTTTAGTTGCTGGTTCTTGTGTTATATTGCTTAGGTTGTTCATGCAGAACAGAACTGCATGGTAGGGTTCCATACAGCTCTGACCTGCATGAGCCACCAACAAAACCTGTCACACCCCGCTTCCCGGTGTACGGCGAATGGGACGGGACGAGGCCGCTACGTATTTACTGTGAAGTAAATACGCTAAGTGTATCTAAGCAATATAAATATAAATGCATAAGAGACAAGATATAATAAAACATCAACTTTATTTATTCGCATTCTTTTTACAATATATGGAAAAGTAAATACAACTGAATGAAAGCAATGCCTAAACAGTGGCATAATAGAAATGAAAAGTACTGAAATAAAAATGTGTACAATGAAGCTAGAGCTCTGGGTTGTAGGAAAGATGGTCCAAGTCCTCACTAGTAGGCTCGATCTCCTGAGTGTTCAGATCACTTGACAACATTCCAAAAAAGAAAAAGAAGGAATGTCGTCAGCGAACAATCGCTCGGCAAGTCCCAAAGATAAGGGAGAAATAGAATAGACAGAAAGAGAAGATGGCTTTTAAAGTTGTATTATATGAGTATTTGGTGTTAACATTGTTGTTTATAGCTTGGTACAGAAGGATGCCAGTGTATACGAGAGGAGTCTCTATATGCCAGAGACTAGAGGCACGTGTAGCACAAGGAACCGTTTATGCCACGGTACAACAGCAATGGAATATAGGTTAGGTGTATTAAATCTTACAGTCTCGTGCCACTTCTAAAACCTTCCGTACCAATCTACCCCTTAAACCCCGCGAAATATTGATTGTATTATTTATGTTGTATTGTAAATTATATTGTCTTGTATATATGGATGACTTACCGAAAACCATGATATCAGTAAATGGATGTAACTGGAGAATCATGTAAATGGAAGTATATCCATGGTTCGGTTCAGTCAATATAGATTGAATAGATTGAATATATGTATTCATGGATTCATATTGGATTGTAGATTGTAGATTGTACTTGAATCATATTCAAGTTAGATTATTTATAATGAGACTCGGTCTGAGTCAGAACAATTAGAAAAGAAATTGAAGTCCTGATTGTTTTGATGTTATCAGTAACCGCTGCACATGGGCGGCAGGATTTGTGTCTTTTTCAAAGACGATTACCGTGTTGATAACACCGTTGTTAAGTTATCTATCTTAGATAGGCAAGCACCCATATCTCCGGCTACCTGAGGCTCAAGAGACTGGTCCCGCTTAAACCTATATTTACTAGGGTCCTTAGAGTAATTTATAGAACTTGAGGGGGTTTTATGTAAAAATAATTGGTATACTTTTCAAAATACACCCCAAGTAATTATTTATCGTTTTTAGAGTTTTCATAGTTGTACATTTTATATTTGTGACATTTCTAGTGAATAAACCTATTTTTCATAATACATGGTATTTAATTATAATATTGAACTTGTATGGATTTCATGGTATTTTAATGTAAAGTAATTCTTGTGATTTTTAGAAAAAATTGGAATATTTATATTATCATAAAATAGATATATTAATGATACATATATATATTTATATAAAAATAATTTTACTATATATTATATTTCTAGAAATCTCATTTTCTTAAGATTTTCGTATTTTAAATCTCTCGAGACCGTATGCTCCTTGCGGATGTTTGCATCTCGCACTACTTGGCCCATGGATGTGTGATAATCCGCACCATCCCAGTCGGGTTCCCCAAAATGGGTTGTAGCTGCACTTTGCAAAGATTTATAAAAAATACGAATTCTTATAGAAAACGGTTTTAATAGTTAGTGGTATTTATATATAAAGTTTCGTTTTCCTGTATTCTATGTTCCCGAAAGGTATTGTGCTATATTGCATATGAGTGTGTGAGTAGGTAGGTCATTACCTCGTGATCCACTTAAAGGTATAACAAGATTGTGATACTTTATTGTCGAATTTAAACTACATGGTATTTTAGTGAAAAAGTACGATAACAATTGAAATAGAAATCTTTTTGATATGGAACTTGTTCAATATGACTTGTTAATGTTTAATAGTGAACATGTAAGAGTTTAGTGATTGTATTTAAGAGAAGCTTGAATTTTTAGAAAGAACCGAATCGGAAATCGGATTAACTCCGATTCCGTCGGGTTTTAGAAAAAGAACTTTTTAGAATAGAAAAGGAGAGAGGGAGGTGGGACTTATGGGTTTAGAGGTTATAGAAGAGGGAGAGGAGGAAGTAGGATTCGCCGGTGCGTTGTTTCGTCGCCGGAAGCTCCTAGGGTTGTCGTCGGAAGATTCGCCGGAGTTTTGCCCTTCGCTACTTCAATTGCACACTAAAATTTCTATAGGAATTTCTTGAGAGTTTGGACAGAATTGTGAGTGAGGGGGTGTATCTAAGGGTGGTATTTATAGGGTAAAGGTAGGGTTAGGGTTAGGTGAAGGGGTGTATTGAAAATTGTATTAATTTGTAATAAAAATAGGGTTTAATGGGATTTAAGAGGGATCGGGAACCGATCCAAAGAAATAAAGTGTGCAGGAGTGATGGGGGGGGTGAAGAGGCACAACTTTCATGTTGGACGATTCGGCATTAGAGCCGACTCGGCCGGCCGAGTCGCCGCCGCCGTCTGCCCGATCCGGCTGATTCAAGCCGGGTCGGGGGTCCCCTGGGTCGGCCGTCGGTTGTTCTATCTCCTGGTTCAGTTTGTTTTTAGGGTGTAGTGAGGTTTTTACGAGTTATGCACGTGTAGACCCTTGGACTTTTAAAACTTCAAAATAAAACAATATTAAAAAATAATGTGGGTGATGGGATTTTAACTCTGGTGCTTTGGTTCAGCAGTGCAGGGTCTTACCAGTGAGCTACAGGCTCCCTCTTGCTATTAAAAAGCAAAACAAATATTTATGGTACTCACAGTAAATGCAAATACTCCAAGTATACATTAACTTTTAAACAAATTTTTGTACACTAAAATTGGAGTTGTTACACCGCATGTTGGACACTCTTTCAAATCTGAATTTTCTTTCCGGTACAACACGCAATCTTGGGGACATGGATGAATCTTCTCACACTTAAGACCCAAATCGGACATCATCTTCTGGGCTTCGTACCAACTGTCGGGCATGTTATTTTCCAGGGGCATAGAATCTTTCAGGAACTTCAGAAGTATCGTGAATGACTTGTTGCTCCATCCATTTAGGCACTTAATCTGGAAAAGTTGGACGAACCATGATAGGGTGGAATACTTTGCATTCTCATAAATTGGTCTTCTAGCATCATTCATGAACTTTTCATACTTATCCGCACGCGGTCCTTGACCAGAAGGAATGTCATCTTCGGTAGGAATACTATCACCGAGGGCAGCCTCCACCATATCTTCCATTTGTTCTCCTGAAAAGAAGTTATCGTCTTCTTCTTCTGCCGCATTACCATCTTCTCCTTCTTCTTCTGCCGAATTACTGTCTTCTTCTTGTCCTTCCCCGTGATATAACCAAGTTGTATATAGTCTAGTAAAACCATGTTTAACAATATGAAGCTCTGCGGTTTTTACCTTCTGCCATAACTTATTCCCACATTTATCGTACGGACAGAGAATCTTCTCTAACACGATCTTATTATATGCGCGTGCAAATTCAATGAAAGCAGCAACTCCTGCGACGAACATAGATTGTATGGGTTGTTGCCAATCCACGTACATCCAGTCCTTAACTCTGATGTACTCATGGGCCATGTTAGACTGTATAACATATAAATTATAGGTTATGGTGACTATATTGAGAAACCTAAGAACGAAATGGTTACTGACAAAGAAGAAAATCCGTAAAGGCAAGTTTGTCTTTGAAAAGAATAAATTATCGATTAATAAAGTTAGATTTGAAGATACCCAAGTATGAGTTGTATTCTGTGTATATGTGTTTCAATTTATGATTTCACTTAGATGTAGAGTTGTTAGTGTGTATGTACTTTGTGTGTGTGTTTGTTGTGTATTCGTGTTGTATGTGTATGTTTCGGCTGTCGGGAGTAAGGCTTCTATCCCATTAAGAATGTATAAATAAGGTACCCATTCGCTTGTGCTTTCATCTGTTTCGAGTAAATTTCGGCAGCACCTCCCCGCTGTTCTCCGAGCACACTGTAATAGAATAGATAATCATTTCAATACTGTGAAACAACGTTGAAATGAACATCTATTCTATCTTTGTACACGGAGAACCAGCGGAAAAGTACCGACGAAATAACTCGAAACGAATGAAAACACAAGTGAATGTAGGTGTTTACTTTATACATTCCTAACTTGTCCACACTGAACAAATCTATCGGTTATCATACGATTAAATCTTCTCGTCATATAGACTACACGACGGTTGTTAGTACCGAACTATACCGTCCGATATTTAACAACCTTCGTATAGTTCTATGTCACGACGAATATCTAACGTATGTTAACCGATAGACGGAGACTAAGTCGCGGTTTGATTTTCACATATGAGTATCGATGAGAATATGAAAATTTCATATTATCATCGAGTATCATATATTGGTTTTAAGTTGAACATTTAACTTGAATAGGTTTTACGTTTACGTTTCGTTTTTAAGGATTCGAAGTTTTTAGTTTAAGGTAAAGTTTTCTTACGTTTACGGTAAAATTGTACGTTTACGTTATCATCCGGTATCCCACTGAAGGAACTAGTGCATCCTAAACCCTAACCCTAATTAACCCAAATTAATCCTAATCATCACCTAACACAAAGTATCCCTAATTAACCCAAAATTAAGCTAATTAAACCAAATTAACCCTAATCATCACCCTAACTCAAATTATCCCTAATTAACCCAAAATTAAGCTAATTAAACCAAATTAACCCTAATTAACACCCTAACACAAATACACTCTATTTTACCTAATTAACCCTAGCCTAAACCCTAACCCAAATTAACCTAACCCTAATCATCACCGAAACCCTAACCCAAATTAATCCTAGCCCAAACCCAAATTAATCCTGTAGGGATTCCTCTCAACGGCAGCAAGGTTTCGGAAGGCATCGTCCATGCCATTTTCAAATTTTGCCGTTAAAAGGAACTCTAAACTAGATTGTTAGCTAGAAAAGAATGCGGAAAACATATAGTAAACTCTTTACTATCTAAGTGAAATCGAAATACAACCTTTGTAGATCGGTCCTTCACTTCATATGCTCCTTGTAGTAGTCCCTTCGCTGTGATTATCGTGCTCCCGGACTCTCGGACGGCTTCATGAGAAGATAGCAACGGTATTGCTTGAAGTCTTCAAGGCTGAATATGATCTACGTCGAGGGAATACGAACTCAAGTTTCTACTTCACTAACTAGAGAATTAGTGAAGCAAACACCCTAAACTAAAGTGCTAGTCTAGTAGAGGATGATGAAATGGGAAATGGGTACACTTTAGAATTTCTTTTCTCACAATATTTCTCTCTCATTATCAAACCCTAGCAAGCATTTGAAGGAGGAAGAAGATGAGCTCAAGAAAAATGAGAATGAAAAACTTATCAAGAGAGAGAGTGAACTATGGGTGAGTTTATATCATATATTAACTCATGTAGAGACATAACCATGGCTACATTATAATGGTTAGGTTAATTAATATCTCAAGTAAAACAAAATTAGTAGACTAAGTCAATGCAACCTTAAGCTTCATGAAGCTTCATGCATGTGAGCTCATCATCCACTAATTTTAGAATTACTTTAAATATAAAAACCTAACACTATAATTAGTATGGTATAAGTCTTATACACCTATGTAAGTTGTATCAACAACCATGATACAAAATGAACACAAATAAATATATATCACATATATATTAAGTTGTGCACAAGGGAGAAAAACAAATGCTTAAGTGAACCAATGTTAGTTAATGTAAATTAGTATATCACATATACAATTATACACTAAATTATTAAATCAACACTTGAATTAATAATCCGGTTATATCACATATAACCAACTAACATCTAATGTATCGACTTATCGAATCAACCCTTGATTCGATAACCTGGTTATATCGCATATAATCGATCGATACAAACATCGCAAGAATAGAATACGGTATCACATACTCGCATTATTCTCGGTCCCGCACATATCACATATGTGCTCCTATTTCGTTTTGCCTGAGCCAGTAAAACCTCTATGTAGGACTCTAAAGACTCGTCAATACGCCGGCAGCAGGTGATGATCATATCAAGCACCCACAAGCCGTCAGCGGTACTAGCTGGACGTAACGGCTACCCGGGTATTGAGCGATCAGAAGATCAGCAAGCAAGCCTGCTCCAACTCCTGCAAAAAGCCTGACAGTGACACTACCGTACAGTCCGGTCTCCTCTTCTGATATGTCGCATATCAAGTCTAGGGGTGGTAAACATCAGACCCCAATAACCGATAAGTCATGCCGATGCGAGGCTTATAACGGGTCAAGAAACTACCGGTAACACTTACCAGTAAATCTCTAAACCAGCCCTGGCCAGGGACTTCCCTGTTATGGCCAATCGAGCATAGCGTAACATCAACCCCCAATACCGGGAGAGACGAAACCCCTCCTATCGCTCATTGCCTCCATGTGACTCGGGACTGTACCCAAAAACCACCGTTTTGCACGCCCTCTTGGACGTGGTAAGGTGGAAATCAAAGCACGGTGGGAATCACACAAGACTCTATGACGATCTCGGGTCTACAGACTAACCTGTACCAGTGTCACCAGAGAACTGCCATCTGACGTGAGGTATAATATCATCTGGGAGTTCTCGGCGAGTCCATCCAGTGTACCCAGTCTCTACTGAGCACCCGTATATCATCTCTGATGTCAAACACCAATGGATATGGGATCATCCATCGCCCATCTATATGGGTCGAGAAGCTATACGCTAGTCTACTCAGGTATATCGATGCCCCGTCTCGATACACCCACGACTAGAGACCTTAAAGGATGTACTTATGGACCACCATGGTCCCACTAGTACGATCTGCATCATAATCCAGGTATTCAAGTACACATCCTAAGGGCTTTACCAACATATATCAGAGAGACAATCAGTGTACACGTTAAGGTAAAGAGTAACCAGATAGTATACTATCATATCGAGCAAGAAAGTCCTCCCTATATATGTCCAAGCATCCACTACAATATACATCTCATGTATAGTAATGGCCTCTAGGGCATACATATAACTAACAATCTCCCACTTGCACTAGGTCCATCTGATAACAGTGGTTGTAGTATCTCATACTCAACCATCCCATAAAAGTCTCTCTCTGGGAAAAGGCCTTTGTGAGTGGATCCGCCGTGTTGTCCTCTGAGTCTACTCTCCTAACCTCGATCCCCTGGAGATCAACCATCTCCATGATCAGGTGATACTGCCTTAGAATATGTCTGGATCACTGATGGGACAGGCGTTCCCAGGCTCAAGCCACAACTCCATTGTCACACAATAGAAGCAACAAAGTTCATCTCATGAACTAATATACACCTAGACTGCCTATTTGGTAGCATCTTTGGTAGCGATGTATCTAGCCTTTATCGTCTAGTATGCCATGGTATCTTGCTTGGAACACTTCCAACATACCGTCCCTTTACTGAGGGTAAAGACAATGCCTGTGGCTGACATTCAGTCGACCTTACCACCCTGGAAGCTATCCAGTGATTCTCCCCAGGATCGAATGATACCATCTCACTACACCTAGTGAGAATCCTAACATCCACTTAGATCTATCACATAGATCCAAAACTCTGGATTTAAGAGGTATCGCTTTTATCCTATATGGAGAATCTTTGTGGTAAGAGGAGATTGACCGAGAGAGTATGTCATTTATGTACAATACGAGGATGACAGCCTTACTCTCTACAACCTTTTTGTATATACAAGGTTCATCTACTATTTTGATGACGTCAAACGTTTTGACTGCCACATCAAACAGATGTTCCAACTCCGCGATACCTGCTTTAACCTGTAAAACAACTTGCACACGTTTCCGCTGCTCCCACTGTCTATGAAGCCCTCTGGCTGTGTACTTATAGACGCTCTCTTCTAAATCACTATTTAGAACAGCAGTCATGACACCCAACCGCCAGATATCGTAGTCATGGTATGTAGCATTGGCAAGTAGGATCTGGATGGACTTAAGCATAGGCACTCAGAAAAGCTTTCATCATAAGCCACACCTGGTCGATGATGCAAACTTTTAACAAGTCTAGGTTTGAAAGTCTCAACTTTTTTATGTACACCAAGTAATCTTCTCAAGACATACTTGCTCCTAATGGGGATTTAACCCTTTAGATATAGCAACCAAAGTCCATACTTCGTTGGTGTACATAGATTCCATCTCAGATCGCTTAGCATCTAGCCATTCTTACAGAGTCTCCACTCTTGATGGTCTGCTCGAAACTAGTTGGGTCATCATCACATGATGCAATCCTCGCTCCCACTGTCATAGAGAAACCAAAGTATCTCTCAGGTGGATGAGGAAGCCTACCAGACCGGCGGAGAGGCTGAGGTTCGTTGGGAGCTATTAAATCCTCCGGTTCTACTAAATCATCACCTGTAGTTTGTATAGCTGGAACTCCTTCCAGTTCTACCTTATAATCACTAATTTGTTTCCAAAATAAATTCATTTCCCTAAAAAAAAGTGGCATGCCGAGAAACAAAACACCTTTTGTTCCTCGGTGTGGTAGAAGATATTCCCTTGCAAATGCTTGGGATATCCAACAAACTTCCACAGAACTGATCTTGCCTCGAGCTTGTCCGGATTTTGCTTTTAGACATAGGCCGGACAACCCCAAATCTTAACTTACTTAAGAGATGGGCTCTTCCCATACCATATCTCATATGGAGTGGTAGACACTTGATTTGGTTGGAATGCCATTCAATAGGTATGCATCTTCACAAGTGCATAACCCCCAAAAGGAAATAGGCAACTCAGTAATACTCATCATAGAGCGCACCATATCTCATAGGATGCAATTGCTCCGCCCCGATACACCGTTGTGCCGTGGTGTATACGGAGGAGTAATGCTGAGAGAGAATCTCATTCTCCTTTAGAATAGTCCAGGAATTCTGTGCACAAGTATTCTCCTCCCTGATCAAATCAAATGACATAATACTTATACCCGTTTTGGTTCTCTACTTCTAACTTATATTCTTTGAATATCTCAAAAGGTTCAGACTTGCATTTCTACAAGAACATATGTCCGAATCTTGAGAGATCATTAGTAAATGTAATGAAGTACAAAGAACCAGACCAGGCATGTGTAGACTGGGGACCTACATACATCATCATGTATCAATCCTAAGAGTTCACTAACTCTTTCTCTGTTTCCAATAAATGGAGCTATGGTCATTTTATCTTTGTGACATGACTGGCAAGTTTCACAAGATGTAAATTCAAACTGATTTAAATATGCATCTTAATGTAACTTAGCTAGTCGGGTCGCATTGATATGACCTAGTCTACAATGCCTCAAGAAGGATTCGTTCATTTCTGAACTCTTCCTCTTGTGTGTGTTCTGTACGTTGAGAACTGTAGTTTAATTTAGAACGTATATGTTCTTAGATAGCGTGCCTAAACCGATCAACTCATGATATAGGAAATGTTCAAAACATTATCCAACAATACAAAATTATATCCTTCTTTACTAAATAAAGAGACTGATATGATGTTGTATATCAGGTTCGGTATCTAATAACATTCGTTCAGAAGCAATGTATTCCGGTAATACAGGGTGATAACTTCTAACATCTTGGCTGCAACAATTGCACCGTTTCCAACTCTTGAAATTTTATTACCCGTTCTCAGTTCTCTACCTATCTGTAGCCCCATGTAACAGATTATATATGTGGGATCCTGATCCGGTATCTCATACCCAGGACGTAGAGGATACTGAGAAACAGTTCTCGGTAATGAATACACCCAAAGAAGATGCATCAGTATGCACTTTCTTCGTTTGGGCGGTACGGGAATCCTGGTAATCCCCTATTTCCTGCTCGGTCTTATAACAATTATAAGTTGGAGCGGGACCAACGTTCCCCAGCACAGTATAACAAGCGGGTTCGGTCAATACATCCATATTATTATCTTGATTAAGGCATGATATGGTCGCTACCCGGAGAGAGAGAGAAGAAAACACTCTGCGTGCGCTCTTGCAAGATTAGATTGTTATGATTTTATCTAATCAGGATGGCTCCCACTGTTTTTATCGAATCTTCCTCCAAACCCTAAAAGGAAAGACTAGCCAGGATTAATTACACCTTACAATTTCGCTAATTTTTCAGCCAGGCCAGTGCCAGTACTTTGAGGGAGGTTCCACGTGCTTTCGCACGGACCTAATTAAAATAAACCTCGTTTTCCCAGGGGCGTAACCCCGTTGACACCTTTCTAGACACCTACTTGATCGGCTAATTGCAATGTGTAAAACTCTTCCAGGAGTAACAATTACTCGCAGTGGGTATCGGGATCCAACTATCTCATAGAAAGTATGCAATCTCATTGCAAATTTCAACACTTGAAATTCCCGATAATATTTTTCCCCTAACGTGCTATGACCTTGACGAAAGCCAACAAACCATAGCCCGCTAGTCAAGTTCAACCCGTACATTTCTTGACTGAATTAAACCCATCCGCACAACCCTTGTCGAAAGCCAACAAAACCGTACGACTACCCTAATCCAATCGCATCATATGCAGCAGATAAGCAGCATATAGCTACCGCACACTACACCTTGAAGAAAGCCAACAAATGCAGCACAAATACTATATACAACTTATCTGAAATGACAGAGGGTTACGACAGGTTTTTCAGAAAACCTATTGCGTAATGAACTTGATATCGTTGTAGAATCAAATGATTTAAAATGGAGTGTTTTTTAGGCTTTTGCTAGTTTCGCTAAAGAGGTCACTCCCGGTGAAGAGATCTCGGCTCTTTCCTCGTCGAATGAGGTGCATGATATATCACATATATCACTATGCAAAACAAGAACTAGGAAAAACAATCAAAAAGAAAAACCGAGGGTTGTAGCATCTGCCAGTTATTGCTAAAGGGGTCACTCCCGGTGAAGGGATCTCGGCCATTTCCTTATCGAATAAGGTGCAGGATGTTCTACAAGGAACACCGCTATACAAAGCAAGAACTGTAGCTACCTGTTTCTGAAAATTCGATTCCACAACATCTTTTAGGTTTCTTTTCTTTCATTAATCACATTAATGAAGTCCCATCATTTAAGTCACCTAAACATCACAGATAAATACGACGTACACTTATGCCATCCGCATTCGCCTCGATGTCCCCTCGTGCACCGTTCGGTTAGGTAACTAACGGCAGAGCGCGGCAGGGCTAGCACGAGTGTAAAACATAAGTAACGTCTATATAATATATCATATATACTATATACAGTATCCATCTCAACATATCAAATGATCACATCACAGATATCGCAGCAGAAGAATCATATGAAATAATGGATATACTAGGAGGTCCGTGTTTTATTTTGAGCCTCTATAAAACACGGATTTCACGGTCGCGATGAATAGCCAAACCACACCCCTAGACCCCTATGAGAGCAGCAAGCAACCCTACCAATTCTAGAGTTAGGAGACCCGGACTCGACTCCTCGAGTTGGTCCCCCACTGGACTTTAGAACCCGGTTACTTGTGCTCTCCTCCTTGGGTCTATCCTAGTGCGGAAAAGTAAATAATATACATCAATGGTGACATCAACCTCAACCCGGAAGTGCCCCAATAAAAGAATATTACATACATTTAATATTACATAAATGAAAATAAAAACTCTCATCTCACATAAAACCCCGGCTATTCAAACGCGACGATTCAATATAACATATCCAGCAACACATAACATCATATGTCATCAACGTAAGTAAATATGAGTATCCCAATTGTCGTTGACATATAGCAACGAAACCGGTGATATCACATATTACACTTACGGTCGCAGAAAAGAAACTGTAAAACTACAACATTTGGAATCCACAAACACCTTAGACATCTTAAATCCGAAATATCACATACTTCGCATTTCATGCCTAACAGTATGAATTCCACATATTGTATCAGATTACAGAAAAAGCTAGACGATGTTAAACATTCCAATCGAATCATTAAACACCCAAAATTACCCAAAAAGCTCAACACTTGAGCGTAGTTAAAGTAATTCAGCACACGCCACAGTACCAACGAACCAGCCGTAGAAAGGCCAAACCAACGCCTCACATGTGAAACGCTAAACCACCACAAACCCTGGGGTTCAAGTGGCGGTTCTGACGGCCACATAATCGAGTTAAGGTTTTGTTTTTCTAGAGGGTCCATCGCATAACTTGCATGATCTTTGAAAGCTTTCTAACTACGGGAAAAATCCAACACTTGGAAATTTTCCCGGCAAGGGTTAAAGTGGGTATTTGACATCCGATTGAACTTTTTAACAACGTCTAAAGTATCCCGAAAACAGTTAAAATACGACTACGAAACGCTCCGAGTTGTTATTATAGTAAATTAACATCACATGATAATTTAGCAAAAATAAACAACACCTGAAGCATCAAAACCCAAGAAACAGAACACTGGAAAATTTTGGAGGGGGGGCTCGGATTGGGCAAGTGAGGGGGGTGTGGCCGGCCCAAACAGGGCAGAGTGCCTCCAGATTTTTGCAGTGTTCATAGTATCATCCATACATCATTCTGTACATGTTTAAAAAAATTATTGGGCTCGTTTAAAAATCGACAGAATGCAGGTTTTAGGGTTTCAAGTTTCGGAGTCCGTTTCGTATTCGTAATCTAACAAAATCCGTATATATTCCTAGCTAGGCTCTGATACCACTGTAGGGATTCCTCTCGAAGACAGCAAGGTTTCGGGAGGCACCGTCCATACCATTTTCAAATTTTGCAGTTAAAAGGAACTCTAAACTAGATCGTTAGCTAGAAAAGAATGCGGAAAACATATAGTAAACTCGTTACTATCTAAGTGAAATCGAAATACAACCTTTGTAGATCGGTCCTTCACTTCATATGCTCTTTGTAGTAGTCCATTCGCTGCGATCATCATGCTCCCGGACTCTCGGACGGCTCCATGAGAAGATAGAAACGGTATTGCTTGAAGTCTTCGAGGCCGAAGATGATCTACGTCGAGGGAATACGAACTCAAGCTTCTACTTCACTAACTAGAGAATTAGTGAAGAAAACACCCTAAACTAAAGTGCTAGTCTAATAGAGAATGGTGAAATAGGAAATGGATACACTTTAGAATTTCTTTTCTCGCAATATTTCTCTCTCATTATCAAACCCTAGCAAGCATTTGAAGGAGGAAGAAGATGAGCTCAAGAAAAATGAGAATGAAAAACTTATCAAGAATGAGAGTGAACCATGGGTGAGTTTATATCATATATTAACTCATGTAGAGACATAACCATGGTTACATTATAATGGTTAGGTTAATTAATATCTCAAGTAAAACAAAACTAGTAGACTAAGTCAATGCAACCTTAAGCTTCATGAAACTTCATGCATGTGAGCTCATCATCCACTAATTTTAGAATTACTTTAAATATAAAAACCTAACACTATAATTAGTATGGTATAAGTCTTATACACCCATGTAAGTTGTATCAACAACCATGATACAAAATGAACACAAATAAATATATATCACATATATATTAAGTTGTGCACAAGGGAGAAAAACAAATGCTTAAGTGAACCAATGTTAGTTAATGTAAATTAGTATATCACATATACAATTATACACTAAATTATTAAATCAACACTTGACTTAATAATCCGGTTATATCACATATAACCGACTAATATCTAATGTATCGACTTATCGAATCAACCCTTGATTCGATAACCTGGTTATATCGCATATAACCGATCGATACAAACATCGCGAGAATAGAATACGGTATCACATACTCGCATTATTCTCGGTCCCGCACATATCACATATGCGCTCCTATTTCGTTTTGCCTGAGCCAGTAAAACCTCTATGTAGGACTCTAAAGACTCGTCAATACGCCGGCAGTAGGTGATGATCATATCAAGCACCCACAAGCCGTCAGCGGTACTAGCTGGACGTAACGGCTACCCGGGTATTGAGCGATCAGAAGATCAGCAAGCAAGCCCGCTCCAACTCCTGCAAAAAGCCTGATAGTGACACTACCGTACAGTCCGGTCTCCTCGTCTGATATGTCACATATCAAGTCTAGGGGTGGTAAACGTCAGACCCCAATAACCGATAAGTCATGCCGATGCGAGGCTCATAACGGGTCGAGAAACTACCGGTAACACTTACCAGTAAATCTCTAAACCAGCCCTGGCCAGGGACTTCCCTGTTATGGCCAATCGAGCATAGCGCAACATCAATCCCCAATACCGGGAGAGACGAAACCCCTCCTATCGCTCATTGCCTCCATGTGACTTGGGACTGTACCCAAAAACCACCGTTTTGTACGCCCTCTTGGACGTGGTAAGGTGGAAATCAAAGTACAGTGGGAATCACACAAGACTCTATGACGATCTCGGGTCTACAGACTAACATGTACCAGTGTCACCAGAGAACTGCCATCTGACGTGAGGTATAATACCATCTGGGAGTTCTCGGCGAGTCCATCCAGTGTACTCAGTCTTTACTGAGCACCCATATATCATCTCTGATGTCAAAAACCAATGGATATGGGATCATCCATCGCCCATCTGTAAGTCCATGTCACGCACCCCCACGAACTTACGGGGAGGCGGAATATATGAAAAACGATTATCAAAGCTTCGTAACACGGACTTGAGCGCATGAATCGTATCTAAACCGTTACTAGCAAACTACGAGATGTTTAACTACTCGGATTCGAAGTTATACCTCACGTTACTTGTCCTTCGGGTCTTCATCGCTGTCCTCCACTCCTCGTAGGCTCCTTGGAACATCGGCACCTCAACGGCCTCCTCGAGTCAAAGACGATCCACCCGAGAGCTCCTACTCCAAGCTTGATCTCTAACTTGAGATAACTAGGTTGCTCAAAGTGCTAATCTAAGCTACCTAGAGGATATAGAGTGAGGTTATGGATGTATTAGTCTATCTAATCCTTGATCTCAACACATGAGAGGGGAGGATTAGGGTTTCAAGAGAGAATGAGCTTGAGGAGAGAGAAGGTGAGCATAAGAATTATATTGAAAAATGAACTCATTAGAATATAACAACCATAACAATTTATCAAATAAATAATATAAATGATTAATCATCATGGTTGATTCATTCACCTTGTGTGATTCATCATATGACTCATTAACTAATTAATGCATCATTTAATACCATGGATGAATCACACAAATGAGTCATTAAGCAATAAATGCATATGCCACCTTAACCCCCAAGTCACCATGCTTCTAGAAGCTTCCCGGAAAATTACGAAAACGCCCCTCCAATCCTTGAAAACACGGAAAAACTTTAGACTGTATAAATCCAATAACCCGATACTAGAATCTGGCTTAAACCAAAGCCGGCTGGTAAAAACTGTCCGAACATCGTACGTGCGTTTAAACGCGTATGCGTTCGAACCCTTGTCGTAAAACCATACGACCTCTATATCGTTTCGCCTGGAGCAGGGAAACTCTCTGTGTGGGACTCTAAAGACTCGACACTACGCTGGCAGTGGGTTTAACCACAGATCACAAGCGGCACTAGCTGTACGTAACGGTCCCCAGGTAGATGTTGATAAGAAGGCCGATGAGGAAACTCATCCGAACTCCTACTGAGCCTGTCCGTGACAATATCCGCGCAGTCCGGTCTGTTCGTCTAAGAGTATCACATGTATAGTCTAGGGAGGTGGAGAACGTCAGACCCCTAATAACCGTACAAGTCGTGCCGGTATGGCTCATGACCATTCGAGAATCTACTGATCAGTCCACCAGTAATTCTCCATCAGCCCTGGCCAGGGACTTATGGTAATGACCAACCAATCACAGTGCGATATCAACTCCCTATACCGGGAGAGACGAATCCCTAACAGTTGCTCACTGCCTCCATGTGGCTCGGGACAGTACCCAACTAAAACCTGTTTGCACAACTCCTTTGAGCCGTGGTAGGGTAGTAATCAAAGCACAGTGGGAACTCACACGAGAAAAATGACGACCTTAAGTCAACAGACTACCTGCTCACATGTCACCTGAGAACTGCTATCTGACGTTAGGTATAATACCATCCAGTCAGTTCTCCTGCGAGTCCTGTCCGGTGTACCCGTAACACAACGAGCACCTGTATACTATCTCCAGTACGACGTACCGATGGCTGTGGGACAGACCATCTCCCCAACTAGGATGAGAAGCGTACACACTAGTCTACTCCGGAGTATCGATGCCCTATCTCGATAATCCTATGACTAGGGACAAGTATAGGATGTTGCTTATAGACTACTCATCCCCCACTAGTGTGACTGCCATCACAACGCTGGTAATCAAGCAAAGATCCTATGGGCTCTACTAATATGTATAAGTGATACGTTACAAGAAACATATGCACATATTAAAGTAGACAAAACCAAGTAGCATACTACCATGTTTAGCAAGACTGTATATACAACTGTGAATATCCCAAGCTTCCATTAAGTAATATACATGCTAGTATGATACAATAATGGCCCCTAGGGCATATACACTAACAATCTCCCACTTGCACTAGGGCCATGAGCTGGCATATCGTAGACCTATCATCTCGAATAGCCTCTCGAACTGCATCTGAGGAATGGCCTTTGTGAATGGGTCAGCAATGTTATTCTCCGTCTCTACTCTTTTCACCTCGATCCCCCGGCGATCAATGATCTCCCTGATCAGGTGGTACCGCCTTAAGATGTGTCTGGACTTTTGATGGGACCTGGGTTCCTTCGTTAAAGCTATAGCGCCGTTGTTGTCACAATACAGAGGTATTGGATCAACACTGGTAGGAACCACCTGAAGTTCTGTGAGGAACTTCTTCATCCAGACAGCTTCTTTTGCGGCATCGCAAGCAGCTATGTACTCCGCTTCCATTGTTGAGTCAGCAACGGTCTCCTGCTTGGAACTCTTCCAACAGACCGCCCCTCCATTGAGGGTAAAGACATAATCCGACATGGATTTGGAGTCATCCTTGTCACTCTGGAAGCCGGAGTCGGCAAAGGCCTCCATCTGGAGGTCTTTTCCGCCATACACCAAGAACATCTTCTTAGTCCTCCTCAGGTACTTAAGAATGTTCTTTACTGCTATCCAGTGGTTCTCCCCTGGGTTTGCTTGATACTGGCTTACTACGCTCAATGCGTATGCTACATCTGGTCTGGTACATAACATCGCATACATTATAGAGCCTACCGCAGAAGTGTAGGGTATAATCGACATGCAATCCCTTTCCAAATCAGTCTTGGGAGACATCTCTTTGGAGAGGGTGATTCCGTGACAAGCCGGTAGGTTACCGCGCTTAGAATCTTCCATACTAAATCTTTTCAATATGGTGTCTATGTATCTGGACTGTGAAAGTCCCAACATCCTTTTTGATCTATCACGATAGATCTAGATCCCCAGAATGTAGGTGGAATCACCCAGGTCTTTCATGGAGAACTTTTGTGACAAAAATCTTTTGACTGACTGTAACATAGGAATATCATTTCCTATTAGGAGAATGTCATCCACGTACAAGACGAGCAATACTACAGCTCTCCCTACAATCTTTCTGTGTATACATGGTTCATCTGGATTTTTGATAAAGTCGAATTCTTTGACAGTATCATCAAAACAGATGTTCCAACGCCGCGATGCCTGCTTCAGTCCATAAATGGACTTAAGCAGCTTGCATACTTTACCGCTGCTCCCACTCTGAATGAATCCCTCTGGCTGATCCATATAGACGCTCTCTTCCAAATTACCATTTAGAAAGACCGCCTTTACGTCCATCTGCCAGATTTCATAGTCGTGGAAGGCAGCAATAGCAAGAAGGACCCGAATGGATTTAAGCATAGCCACTGGAGAAAATGTTTCGTCATAGTCCAAACCAGGTCTTTGACGGAAACCTTTTGTAACAAGTCTAGCCTTATAGGTTTCAACATGTCCATCTACACCAATCTTCTTTCTGAAGATCCATTTGCATCCTACGGGTTTTACCCCATCTGGAGCAATATCCAAAGTCCATACTTTGTTAGTATACATGGACTCCATTTCGGTCCGCATTGCATCCAGCCATTTTAATGAGTCACCGCTCTGAATGGCTTGCTGGAAGCTAGTAGGGTCATCATCATTAATGATGCAATCTTCTCGATCCCTGTCTATGAGAAAACCATAGTATCTCTCGGGCGGATGAGACTGCCTACTACTTCTGCGGATAGGCGCTGGTATGTCCCTTTCTTCTGAAACCTCTGGTTCTACCATACTTTCAGTTGTAGATTGTGGTTATGGAATTTCTTCCAGTTCTATTTCGCTCCCACTTGTTTCCTTTTCTAAAAACTGATGTTCTAGAAAATGGGCATTACGAGAAAAAAAACCTTTTGTTCCTCTGCGTAATAGAAAAAATACCCCCTGGAGTTCTTTGGGTATCCCACAAACTTACATAGTACTGAGCGTGTCTCGAGCTTGTCCGCATGCTACTTTTTAACAAAAGTTGGACATCCACATATCTTCAGATATTGAAGATGGGGTTTCTTCCCACACCACATCTGATATGGTGTGGTAGGAACAGTCTTGGAGGGAACCTTGTTCAAAAGATATGCAGCTGATTCTAGTGCATAACCCCAGAAGGATCGCGGTAACTCAGCCTTACTCATCATGGAACGAACCATATCCAATAGGGTTCGATTCCGCCTTTCCGATACACCATTGTGCTGTGGTGTGTATGGAGGAGTAAGCTGAAGGAGAATTCCATTCTCTTTTAAGTAGTCCAGAAACTCGGCACTCAAGTATTCACCACCTCGATCAGATCTCAGTGTCTTGATACTTTTGCCTGTTTGTTTTTCAACTTCATTCTTGTATTCCCGAAATTTCTCAAAGGCCTCGGATTTGTGCTTCATCAGGAAGACATATCCATACCTAGAGAAATCATCTGTGAAAGTAATGAAGTATGAATAACCACTTCGCGCATGTGTAGACATTGGACCACACACGTCACTGTGTATGAGTCCCAAGAGCTCGCTTGCTCTTTGTCCTTGTCCAGTGAACGGAGTCTTTGTCATCTTTCCTATGATACAAGATTTACAAGTGGCATAAGACTGATACTCGAACGGATCCAAGTATCCCTCTCTATGTAACTTTGTTAACCGTGTCTCATTGATGTGACCTAGTCTATAATGCCATAAGAAAGCCTGATTTAATTATGGAGACTTTCTTTTAAGTGTGCTCTGGACATTGAAAACCTGAGCTTGACTCAATACGTATATGCTGTTATCTAATGTACCGGACCCAATCAAAACTTGATTTAGGTGGATGTGAACTACATCGCCTACGAATGTAAAATCATATCCCTCTCTCAAAAGTGAGGATACTGATATGATATTACAAGTTATACTAGGTACATACAGACAGTTACATAGAATCAATATTTGCCCACTTGTCAAACCTAGGCGATATTCTCCCACGGATTCAGCGTCCACGCTCATTTCGTTTGCAACTCTGAGAGACAAATCACCTACCTTTATAACTCTACGGTTTCTCAAAGCATGTAATGAATTACAGATATGAGATCCTGCTCCGGTATCTAGTACCCAGGAGATAGAGTTAATTGACAAACAGTTCTCAATTACAAACACACTTGAGGCCGAAGCCACAATATGCTTCGTATCCTGGCTTCTGGCTTCCAAAGCCCTGCAATCCTTCTGCCAATGCTCAATTCCATAACAATAGGAATGTCCCTCTTTTACTACATTCAGTCCCGAAACTTTTGTCCTTCTCTTTTCTTCTACTTCCCTGGTTTCCTTCAGGGTAGAAGACAGAGACTGAAGAACCAAGTCAGTATCTGACCCGTTTCCCAACGTGGTCTCCAGGTCCTTGAGATCATCAATATAGCTAGTCATTGTCAGGACGTTGTCCCCTACAGATGACCCGACTGCCAACCTCACTTGAATTAATTTAGTCGAGCTCTCATATCTTGTGGTATGAGATTGCTCTTTGTTATGGAGAAAGATGGAAACTGAGTCCATCTTCTCGTGCTGCTTCTGGTATACACCATTAACTAAAGCTAACATGAGGCACTTGGCTTTCGCTTTATCCTTTTCCCTTGTCTGGTGGATATCCATATCCGTGACGGTGGAAACTGGACCTGGGACGGCGGGATCTTCAGTAGTAATAGGGTGGTCCAGTTTGTCATAGGCTATGGACATGTGAACAGACCTTTTCCAGTCATATAAGTCAGATACAGTCAATTTGTTATCTAGATTTAACCTAGTCGTGGTCACAAGGTTGCTGCAATTAAGAGAGAGAGAAGAAAACACCTTTAGCATGATGCTCTTGCAAGTTTAGAGTGGTTTTTAATTTATCTAAACATGATGACTCCCACTGTTTCTCGAATCCTTCCTCAAACCATAAAAGAAGAATTGGTCAGGACTATTCTCACCGTACAATACTTGCTTAACCGTTCAGCCAGGCCAGTATCGATACTTCGAGGGAGGTTTTCCAACGCTTTCGCGAAGTTCTTTAATTAAAGAACCTCTTTTCTCTGGGGGCGTAACCCCGCTGACACCTTTCTAGGCATCTACTTGGTTTATAGTATTGATCGTTAAGTGACGAATCTCCTGATAAGTAGTATATACTCACAGTAGGATCGGGATCCAAAATATCATCGTATAATAATGTTGAAGGAATCCTACCAACATTCATCAAACTCCAAAATGGTATGCATCTCTCTGCAAATTTCAGTTTCTTTAGAAATTCCCGATGTGGATTTTTGCCCCATGCTCTTATGACCTTGACGAAGGCCAACATATCATAAGTCACATGTCAAGTTCTACCCGTCATTATCCACATTAATTTGAACCCACCCGTACATACCCTTGACGAAGGCCAAAATAGTAGTACGACTGTCCCAAACCAACGCATCTATCTATGCTACAGATAAATATTCAGCAGCTACCAATCACTATGCCTTGGCGAAGGTCAAAATACATAGCTTTAATACTACTGAATATTTAAATGAAATGACGGAGGGCTACGAATGGTTTTGGCAAAACCGTGAATGTAGTGAACTTGATATAATCGAAGAAACCTGATAGCTTTTTAAAAGGAGTGGTTAAAGCTCCGCAATTAAAAATTCTGTTGTTTTAAAATAACCGAGTGGTTTCTTTTAAATTTGTTCCAACGATTAAACTTTGGTTTATTTTCTTTGCATTATAATAATGCGTCCCATCATTTATCCTATCATTGCAGAAAACAACGAACTCTTATGCCATCCGCATTTGCCACAGGGTCCCGTCATCACCCGTTAGGTTACTTAACTAACGACAGAGCGGGGGCTGGGCTAGCGCGGGTGTAAAACATAAGTGACATCTAATAGCTATCATATATATATATATATATATATATATATATATATATATTGTACATTCGCCAGACGCAATAATAAGCATTCCAGATCACAGATGAACTTTATTGGATGTACTAGCAATCCGCATTTGCTTTGAGCCTGCAATAAAAGACGGATTACACAATTGTGATGAATAGCCATTACCCCACCCTAGACCCCTACGGGTACGGCAAACTACCCGCCAAGTACCCGAAGTGAAGCGGTCTCCCTCAACAACGTGAGTAGGCTACTAAACACTTCAAAGTACCGGTAGTTTGTGCACCCCACCTTGGGTCTATCCTAGGAGCAAAAAAGTAAAAAAGAAATAATACAACGGTGGCTACAACCGCAACCTGGATGCGCCCCGCAAAAGAATATTACATCATATTACAATTTACATTGAATGAATGAATATAAAACACATCTCAAACCCCGGCTAATCATCACAACATTCCAATCAAGTCCATATACACAAACAGTAAACATTACAGAAATGTGCAACCCCCTGCCAACCGACATACTAGCAGTTAGGGGAGGTTTACGAACACATTAAACATTACAGATAAAAACCCTATTAGCAAATAACTTAGAACATCGATCGACTTCCTTTTTCCGTGTCTACCCCAAAAGCAAACAAGCACTGAAGTAACCTGGGTAGAAACAGAACATTCTGGAAAACAGAAAACCAAAAAATATGAATTACTGAGCAAATCCGAGTCAACTCGGAGTTGACTCGGCGGCGGATCCGCGGACAAAAGCACTATTTTGCCGCGGATCCGCGGCCATCTAACCGAGTTGAAGTCTCGTATTTTCCAAGAATTCTTATATTTCCCTGCTGTGAATTTCAAGGCATATCAAATATTTTTTTCGACAAGTTTAAAATTAACAGAAACTGTTAGGGTTAGGTTTTCGTTTTTCGCGTTTTTTTTTCCGATCGAAGTTCTAATTAGTTGCTAACAAGCTAGTAATGGTTTAGTTGGCTCTGATACCACTGTAAGTCCATGTCACGCACCCCACGAACTTGCGGGGAGGCGGAATATATGAAAAACGATTATCAAAGCTTCGTAACACGGACTTGAGCGCATGAATTGTATCTAAACCGTTACTAACAAACTACGAGAGGTTTAACTACTCGGATTCAAAGTTATACCTCACGTTACTTGTCCTTCGGGTCTTCATCGCTGTCCTCCACTCCTCGTAGGCTCCTTGGAATATCGGCATCTCAACGGCCTCCTCGAGTCAAAGACGATCCACCCGAGAGCTCCAACTCCAAGCTTAATCTCTAACTTGAGATAACTAGGTTGCTCAAAGTGCTAATCTAATCTACCTAGGAGATATATAGTGAGGTTATGGATGTATTAGTCTATCTAATCCTTGATCTCAACACATGAGAGGGGAGAATTAGGGTTTCAAGAGAGAATGAGCTTGAGGAGAGAGAAGGTGAGCATAAGAATTATATTGAAAAATGAACTCATTAGAATATAACAACCATAACAATTTATCAAATAAATAATATAAATGATTTATCATCATGGTTGATTCATTCACCTTGTGTGATTCATCATATGACTCATTAGCTAATCAATGCATCATTTAATACCATGGATGAATCACACAAATGAGTCATTAAGCAATAAATGCATATGCCACCTTAACCCCCAAGTCACCATGTTTCTAGAAGCTTCCCGGAAAATTACGAGAACGCCCCTCCAATCCGTGAAAACACGGAAAAACTTTAGACTGTATAAATCCAATAACCCGATACTAGAATCTGACTTAAACCAAAGCCGGCTAGTAAAAACCGTCCGAACGTCGTACGTGCGTTTAAACGCGTATGCGTTCGAACTCTTGTCGTAAAACCATACGACCTCTATATCGTTTCGCCTGGAGCAGGGAAACTCTCTTTGTGGGACTCTAAAGACTCGACACTACGCTGGCAGTGGGTTTAACTACAGACCGCAAGCGGCACTAGCTGTACGTAACGGTCCCCAGGTAGATGTCGATAAGAAGACTGATGAGGAAACTCATCCGAACTCCTACTGAGCCTGTCCGTGACAATATCCACGCAGTCCGGTCTGTTCGTCTAAGAGTATCGCATGTATGGTTTAGGGAGGTGGAGAACGTCAGACCCCTAATAACCATACAAGTCGTGCCGGTATGGCTCATGACCATTCGAGAATCTACTGATCAGTCCACCAGTAATTCTCCATCAGCCCTGGCCAGGGACTTATGGTAATGACCAACCAATCATAGTGCGATATCAACTCCCTATACCGGGAGAGACGAATCCCTAACAGTCGCTCACTGCCTCCATGTGGCTCGGGACTGTACCCAACTAAAACCTGTTTGCACGACTCCTTTGAGCCGTGGTAGGGTAGTAATCAAAGCACAGTGGAAACTCACACGAGACAAATGACGACCTTAAGTCAACAGACTACCTGCTCACATGTCACCTGAGAACTGCTATCTGACGTTAGGTATAATACCATCCAGTCAGTTCTCCTGCGAGTCATGTCCGATGTACCCGTAACACAACGAGCACATGTATATTATCTCCAGTACGACGTACTGATGGCTGTGGGACAGACCATCTCCCCAACTAGGATGAGAAGCGTACACACTAGTCTACTCCGGAGTATCGATGCCCTGTCTCGATAATCCTACGACTAGGGACAAGTATAGGATGTTGCTTATAGACTACCCAGCCCCCACTAGTGTGACTGCCATCACAACACTGGTAATCAAACAAAGATCCTATGGGCTCTACTAATATGTATAAGTGATACGTTACAAGAAACATATGCACATATTAAAGTAGACAAAACCAAGTAGCATACTACCATGTTTAGCAAGACTGTATATACAACTGTGAATATCCCAAGCTTCCATTAAGTAATATACATGCTAGTATGATACAATAATGGCCCCTAGGGCATATACACTAACAATCTATATGGGTCGAGAAGCTATACACTAGTCTACTCAGGTATATCGATGCCTCGTCTCGATACACCCACGACTAGGGACCTTAAAGGATGTACTTATGGACTACCATGATCCCACTAGTACGATCTGCATCATAATCCTGGTAGTCAAGTACACATCCTAAGGGCTTTACCAACATGTATTAGAGAGACAATCAGTGTACACGTTAAGGTAAAGAGTAACCAGATAGCATACTATCATATCGAGCAAGAAAGTCCTCCCTATATATGTCCAAGAATCCACTACAATATACATCTCATGTATAGTAATGGCCTCTAGGGCATACATATAACTAACAAATCCTAATTAATCTAATTAACCCTAACCTTAACCCTAATTATCACCAACCATATTTTACCTAATTAACCCATACTAACCCTATCCCTACCTAATTAACCTTAACCCTAACCTTAAACATCAACCGAACCCTAACCCTACCTAATTAACCTTAACCCAAACCCAAATTAACCCCCAATTAATCCGGCCCTAGCTATAACCCTAATCTTAGCCCTAAAATCAACAACAACAATACAAAAAACAACATAATTATAAATTATAAATTGAAATTGAAATTAACTTATTTCGGTAGTCACCGGCCGACGGCAAAGAGCTCGACGAGATGGAGGAGGCCGGGGATGGAGCTCGAAGAGGTGCTCGCGGCGAGAGTGTGGTGGCGACGAGGAAGTCGACGATGACGGGTGTGGTGGCAACGAGAAAGTCGACGACGATGGGTGTGGTCGCGACGATGCACGGGTGCTCGATTGAGAAATTTTGGTGACGGTGGGAAATAACTTAGCTTTATTATTTTTTATAAATAACCCTTTGTTGCCTCTACGGATTAATCTATAGGGTTTTCTTTTGCGGCACCGTAGGGCGAAATAAAAGATTACATTTTAATATTTTTTAATTTATTCATGCCCCTGCGATGGGTACCGTAAGGCAAACCAATGGCCCTACAGATTAATCCGTAGGGGCAATAAAAAGTTGCCTCTACGAATTCTTATATCCGTAGGGACAACCCTCATTGGAGCATTGGAGCAGTGGGTTACACTTAAGATTAATGTAAACGGCAGTAATTAAAAGGTCACAGGATATTATTTTCTAATCAAAAGGATGATACTTGTTCAACAGCATAAACGAATACATATAATATTGTTGTTTTGTATAGAAATATTAAATACAATATTTATGCGACTGTTCTTTGATCAAAACTTAATGTTTATGCAATAAATAGACTTAACTTTAATGATCTTACATATACTTATAAATGGTTTTAATAGCGCTGTAGTTGCCGCATAGACTTAACTTTAATGATCTTACATATATTTATAAATGGTTTTAATAGCGCTGTAGTTGCGTGGCAAGCAACACCACCAATCCCCAGATCGAGTTCCTAGTTCCCCTCCCATACTATATATTGATGAAGCTCTACGGCGGCCACAACAACCTCCTATAATTATCCTTGCATTTCATGAAAATTTAAGAAGAAAGAGAACCAACTCTTAAATTATTGCATTGAATTTGAATACTAATAATATAAGCACTTCACTGCATGCATGGTATGATGCACCACGGTTAAAACAACTTATACACAAACTAAAATGTAAACTTATGGATACTCTTTCTTTTTGTCATTAAATCTCAGTCATCCATGTATATGCAGCTTCTATCTAAAAATGTCAAATGAGGATTCTACGGGATCTCACGAGTCCAGAGCCATGGGCGGAGACTCGGGCCGGCCCCCCAAAGCTCCAGAAATGTATGCTATATATGTGTGTTACCTTATTAATCAGTGTATACCAATAATTTTTCTATAAAATCTCTAATGGAGACAGCGAGGAATTTTTTTGGATGCCTAACATCAAGAATGTTGCTATAAAAGCTCTGAACAATCATAGTAATTGTAATAAACATATAGTGATATCATATTAATTAGTATATTACTATGCATGTCAATCTTCTTAACTTTTGTACATATTTTTTTCATTACCTGCTGTTTTGGTTCTTTCAAAAAACTGGAGAGCAAGATATCTTTCTAATTACGTAGTTAGTAGCCTTTATAGAATATTTTGATCATGGTAGATGCACTATTTTTCTCAACGTCTTCTTTAATTATTATAAAAAAATTAAGAGAGACAAAATTTATTTGAATCCATTAAGAGATCGATAAGCAAATACAAACAAGATTTGTTTTCATTTACTGTTCCCAATCAAAGTGCTCAATAATGAAAGTATTTGTTATATTTAATTTGTAAAAAATGGTTGATTATATGATTAAACTGAATGACTGAATCTATGATTGTTAGACCGATATTTGAAACATATAATAAAATGAATCCACTGATTTATTTTTTATAAATAAATGCATTATTATGATTTAATATTTGATTATATTTTGAAAGTAGGCAAACATTATTTTGTTGATATTAATAACATACATGTCTTGGCCCCCGCAAGACAAATTTTCTGGCTCCTGTCCCTAAGTTCAGCATTGAATACCACAAGAGACATAAAACTGGGAGGCCTGATTTTGAGGGGGAGAAATATTGAAAGCCAGTTTCTTTTTACCTTTGCTGTTGTCTTGTATGGGACATTATTTTGTCATAATAAATGCACCTTGCACTAATTTGATCTTTCTTTCCTATTTTCATCATAGTTTTATTTTGGGTAAAAATTTTCATATGCTTTACATTGTACCGAGAACACAATGGCTTAATAAATCAGCATCAAATATTTTTCGTCGGATAATCAACACCGTTCATCTTGTTCTTCATGACCTGATGTGTAAATGTTTTTTACCTGTTGATTTAACTGAAAATGTAAAATATAGAAAAACTGTTCATTTCGCAATCGACGATAGCAAAAAGTATTGAAAATGCATATGGTTGGTGCATACATCTATTAGGTAATAGATATCAAGATGAACAGCACATATTATGGTGTTGATTAAATCAAAGACGTTTTCCGAAAACTTTTGGGACAATCTTTCTCTTATTCTAGAGCCTAGCATCTCTTTAAATTGAGATTTCTCATTTCTTTTCTTCTGGTTCATTTTTTTACTTTCTTTTGGCGTGGTATGCTATTCCAAGTTCTTTTTCATGATGATGTTTTAAATGTTCGCCACTACACCAAAACTCGGAAATTGCAATATGATGAGAGATGTATCTTTACATTGTAGCATGGTTTTGCAGATCGATCATGGATTGAAACCAGAGTTCTGAATTGCTTTCCCATGTCACTTTCTAAATAAACAAAACCCAGGTTGCTTTCTCATGTCACTTTCTAATTGAAAAGGAAGTGAAGAATGCATATAATTTGACATGTTCCGCGCAAATCCATGGTACCCTTGGATGCATGTATGTGATATGTGTGTGTTAGACTTACGGGCTAAAAAAATGAGGAAATTGAGAGACCCGCCTTCAAATTAGCCGCATTTATCTCTGTCTGCGTATTCTTTCTCATGACTTTTGTGACCTTGAGGAAAATTGAGACTCTAGCCTTGATCTGCCACTTATATAAATCTTAAGCTTAATTCCAAAAAACTATCAAATATTTGGACCTAATTAATTAAACTACCAAATTCTTATGACACAAAAAAACCTACCACAAAACATTCAAATACTATATGAAACTGCCACAAAACTTTCAAAAACTGCCATAAATAACGCGTCACATAAGCAATAATTGCAAGAAACAGCTACAAAATTTTCAGAACATGGTTATTGCAAGAGAATTTGATAGTTTCTCAGTAACCGAGACAAAAAACTTAGTAGTTAAGCCCACGGCCCACTTCAAACCCATGTAACAACCCTTGAGCTTTTTGCTCTTGTTTAAAAACCCCTACGCCCAATTAAAATCTCATGTATACCAGTCAAAATCTCATGTATACCAGTCGTATACAAGTTGCCTATAAATCTAAACAATTGTCTATACCAAGCAGTCGCATATAATATCTAAGCAGTTGTATGTAATATCCAAGCAGTTGAGAAAATACAAGACCTAAATGAAATATAGCCCAACGGTTTTTTCCCAAAGAATTTGAACCATTGGCTATTTCCAACAATTTCGAAAATTATAGGGGTTTGCAGATAACTCCCAAGCAGGCAGAGGGCTTTTTGACAATTTACCCTAGCAGTTGTTTTGGGATTAAGCCTAAATCTTATGCCGAGTAGCTGAGCAAAATACAAACTTTTGTTCACAGAATGTGAAATAGTTCACTTCATGGTTTAATTCACTATTTTCGTTGATTGTTCTGGCCAATCTCAACTATAACAAAACTAAATATTTTCTAACATTACATAACACAAACCTTCAATCTTTAAACAAACACAAAAATATTTCATATGACAACACATCGCTGCCTAAAAAAATTATGCTTGCGGGTAATGTGCAGCCGAAATCGCTTTTCATTCGACAAAGCGAATTCATATTTCACAGGCATTTGCTTTTGGAATCCAAATGCTCTGAGATACACAAAGCTAACAGAAGAAAGCAAATTGAGCTCTTTCTTATGCACAACTTGCGTTGGCTTCGGATATCGATGTTTTCCGGCCCTCGAAACATCCGAGTAATTTAGGGTTCGTAGGACTCAGCTGCTTTCTCCAATAGGTGATTGGCATCAAGATTGGTATCTATCCTCTTCAAAAGCCTTACCCTTAATCTGCAAAGACACTTTCAATACACTGTTAGCTACAGTAAAAAGATTAGATCTGTCGCTGTCCTGAAAGCAACTACAGTGTGGTCAATTTTGTTAATTAGTACAGGCAATCACCGACTACTAAAGGACTCTATTAGAGACTTCCACAACACCAAAACGCCGAAGTTATAATGAGGGTTTAGAGAATATATTTTATATTCTAACACGTCTCCAAAGGCAGAAAGCCTTTGAGCCGAAACCTGAGCTTTTGCACGTCGGTGTTTTTAATTTAGATAAATCCGCATTTGATACTCGCTCGGTGGCATCGGACATGGGTTGCTCTGAAACGATGTGAAATACCCCTTCGACTGCATTAAAATTTCGAAGTTTTAACAAGGGTTAAGAGAATATATATTTTATATTCTAACAGATTCATGCAACAAATACATGCAAAATTTATTAAGGTTTGTGGTCTGATACATGAATGCTTTGAATAGTAATCTCTAATGTTATAATGCAAACCCTTTTAACGGCTTTGCTGTTCGTGGTGGTCTAACATCTCAATTAAGTGGCAAGTGCATCGGAATTTTTATCTCACTCAATATTCCAAATAAAAAACTATGTCCGTCGCTTTTACATATAGACCTTCAAAATTCTAACTTTGCATTGAAAATTGTTATAAATTTAAATGCATCAATGACTGAGCAAAAAATCGATTTCAAAATTTCGTTCTACCGGCATTGCATGTGCCAAGAAACTAGCATAAAAAAATTGATTGCCCTACAAATGATTTAGCCTTGCATACGGACAATGAAATGGTTTAAGCTATGAGTGTGATTGTATCATCTCACAACTGTTGACAACTTTTGAAGATCCCTTCAATGAAATTATCACATAATTACATCACCTCCATCATGAATGGATACAACCACCTCAATAATCACATGTAATCCTTCCATCGACACCTATTGTCCTTCGTTATAATAACCCAACAAAATAAAGTTTGAGCACTGCTTGTACTTGAACAGGGATAACTAGTACTAGCTCAATAGAAGCAATTAATTTTGTAAGTGCTTATATCAATCTCTTCATTTTCCATCTCAACAAGCGGAGTATTTCTCTAGAAACATACAAATTTTTGGTTCGAAGTATACCTTTTTGTAGAATTAGTATGTGTGTTCCTTTCGCTCTTTATAGGCCTGTATCATTTTGCAGACAAACTTATAGGTTTTATCGCTTAAACGACTCTTTTATCTTAAATACCGACTATCTTACTAGATTTAATGGCAAAATCCCTCACTTGTCCCTATTCGGCACCACTCGGAGTGTTGACAGCAGGTTCCAGAGTTGCATCAGATCTTTATGAAGCCCTTGGATTTGAACACGATCTATTACCTAATTTGACAGGGAAAGTAATTGAACAATAATAATGGCGGATTTATTTCAACTTGAGCTATATTGTGTACTCCACAATTGTTGAGTAATAATCACCATTTCTACATATAAATAATTTTAATGATTAATTACAACCAACTGGATTGTAAACCGTTGAAATACTCCTTGCCCACCAAAATATTTTCATCTTATGTCATTTGCATTCTAATAGTCTGCAAGATGTACTAGACGATTTTCTTGAAATATCTTTATATTATCCTTCAAATTCCTTGAAGAAGAAAATAATCAAATAATCCTTAATGCTTGGCCTTTCTATCATAAATCTGGGTAAAAATAGTCGGTCATTTCTTCTTCTTCTTTTTTGGGTGCACTTGTATACTCTAAAGAATCTTGAATAGGCTTCTACATTTAATTGCAAGATACTGAGATATTAAATTTATTCAAGCATGGATGTCAGCACATCCACGCCAATTCCCTCAAAATGTGGTCAGTTTGTAATCAAACTCCGTATTTATAGTACTAGTACTTACCTTGATTCTCCTCGTACAAGCCTTGCTTATTGGCTAGTTTTAGTAAAGCACAAACGTGCCTTCCAAAATCTTGCATTTTCTTTTTATGCTTTCATATGATGAGAATAGGTATCATAGCAGGGAATTTCCTTCAATGATGTCGAAAAAATACATCATCCATGCCTTTTTCCGACGATCGGCATCCATCATCATCATCTTTATCATCTAAGATGTGGATACACCAAATTTCATATGATTCTATCACTTTTTCACCGTTGATTTAGTGGATGCAAAATTAACTGTTTACCGACAATAGAACTTTTTACATTGCAAATTCAACGGTGAAAAAGTGGTAAAATCATATGAACTTTGGTGTATCCACATCTTAGATGATAAAGATGATGATGGGTGCCGATCGTCGGAAAAAATCATGGAGGTTATAGAGTTTTGACGCCAACTAACGAAAAAGTCTCCTAGAGTCTCTTTTCTCTCATATGATCTATGTTGCACAAGGGTTAGATCTGATGACAACAAAATCAAGATGCGAAACTAACTGAAAACGCGAAGGCGATTAAAATCAAAAAATAGGACAGTGCAATAATACATTTATTATAATTCAGTAATTTCTTGAGATCTCTTTATATGTCTATCCTTAGCAAAGCAGAAGCTCATTGCATCATCTGTTTCTATAGTTTGTATTGTTATAAATTGTTATATGCAATAAGTAGAGCAAGCAAAGAGCACACGAGGCACAATATTTTTTATGTGGAAAACCCACTCAATGTGCGGAGAAAAACCACGGGACCTAATCCAGAAAATTTATCATCTGCTATAAGAATAATGGTATTACAAAGTTCATCTCTAACACCCTAGATGGTCATCATCAATATAGAGTTCTTCACTACGAGAGTAGATTACAACAAGAACGAACTCACCGTCACACCGCCGATGGTACAACTTTGAAACCTCGGTCCTTCACTCGTCGTCTTGAATGAATAGCTTCACTTGGATGAACTTCAAGTGGATGATATTGGATTGATACTTGGATGTGTTAGATAATGGATGCTGGATGCCTTAAAGATGCACCAAGAAGCCCCTATTTATAGGTGGGAGCAAGCCTCCTTGGTCAAGCAATACAATTACTCCCTTCTCTCCCCAAAGCCAACAAACTCCAATTTCCAAGGTTTATTAACCTCATTTTCCAAGAATAATACCAACTCTCAAGAATATCACCTTTCATCTTCAAAGAAGTATTAACTCCAAAGGAGGATAACCATACACCTTTTATCTTCCAAGAAGTATTAACTCTAAGGGAGGATAATCATGCACACCATACATGCAACTTTGATTAGAACACATTCATCCATAAGGAGTGAGATTCCCAACAACCCCCACGACTTATGAGGAGAACACCATGCCTGCAACCAGTCGACAGATCTCGTGCCTGGCTTTGGTCAACGGCTTCGTCATCATATCTGAACCATTCTTGTCAGTATGAATTTTTTGTAGCTTTAATATATTCTTCTCAAGCACGTCTCGGATCCAGTGATGTGAACATCGATGTGTTTGGATTTCGAGTGGAAACTCAGATTTTTTGCTAGATGGATGACACTCTGACTATTACAGTGAAGAACAAAAATACATTGCTCAACACCCAGTTCTTTCAAGAACCGCTTCATTCATAGCAATTCCTTGCAGCCCTCGGTTGCTGCGATGTATTCGGTCTCAGTAGTTGATAGGGCAACACACTTCTGCAACTTGGACTGTCACGACACAGCTCCCCCGCAAAAGTGAATAAATATTCAGAAATCAACTTCCTAGAGTCGATGTCGCCCGCCATATCAGCATCGGTATATCCTTCCAGTACCAGCTTACCACCTCCAAAACACAAGCAAGACTTAGAAGTGCTTCGGAGATAGCGAAGTATCCATTAACCGCCCAATGATCCTTGCCCGGATCCGCAAGGAATCGACTCACGACGCCAACTGCGTGTGCGATGTCGGGCCTCGTGCACATCATGGCGTACATCAAACTTCCAATAACATATGAAAAAGGAACTTTCATCTCTTCCTTCTCCTCCTCGGTTGAAGGGCTTTGTCTTGAGCTGAGCTTGAAGTGATGTGCGAATGGGATAGAGCCTAGCTTTGCTTTTTCCATGCCGAACCTTGCAAGCACCTTCTCAACATAGCTTTCTTATGATAGCCACAACTTCTTCATACTCCTATCACGAGAGATCTTCATCCCAAGATTTGCTTCGCAAGATCTAAGTCCTTCATTGCAAAACACTTCGGTCTTCAACCTGCCAATCTTATTAGCATCCTTGCCGACAATAAGCATATCATCGATGTACAACAAAAATATAATAAAGTCATCGCTGGAGAATCTCTTAATGAAAACACAATGATCAAAGGCGGTGCGATTGTACCCATGTTCTACCATAAACAAGTTGAACTTCTTGTACCACTGTCGAGAAACTTGCTTCAAACTGTATAAGCTCTTTCTCAAATGACAATCCAGATTCTCCTTACCTTTAACCGTGAATCCTTCAGGCTGCACCATGTATATCTCTTCCTCCAAATCATCATGAAGGAAGTCTGTCTTCACGTCTAGCTGTTCGATCTCCAAGTCCATACTAGCTGCAAGTGATAACACAATCCGAATAGATATCATCTTGACTACTGGTGAGAATATCTCTTCGAAGTCAATGCCCTTCTTCTGTTCGAAACCTTTCACAACCAGCCTCGCCTTGTAACGTGGTTGTGAGCTCTGGCTTTTCTGCTTCAATTTGAACACCAATTTGTTCTTCAAGGCTTTCTTCCCCTTGGGTAACTGGACCAGCTCAAAAGTATGGTTCTTATGCAAGGATTCCATCTCTTCTCGCATAGCTTCCGACCATCGGTCCTTGTCCTAACAGTCTTGAACTTCTTGGAAACTTTCTAGCTCGCCTGTATAATTTAAAACATAACATATTCATTACTAGAGTACGTTGTTGATGGCTGACGTTCTCTTGTTGACAGCCTTGGTGTTGGAACTTCAGGCTGCTGGACTGGAGTTGGCTCATCCTCCTCGTGGTCATTCAGACTGATATCCACCCCATCATTACCGACCTCGGTCACATCATCACCGACCTCGGTCACATCATCTCCCCCGTCATCATGCACCTCGAGAGGAGGCAGTGGTTCCACATCTTCGATCACTTCTGAAGAGGATTGTAACGTCGGTCCTTATAACGCCGGTCTATCTCCTTTCTTGATATCTTCAAAGATTTGGTTTTCAAAGAAAATCACATCTTGGCTTCTAACCAGCTTATTGCTTTCTAGATCCACAACCTGTATCCAAATTCATCATGTGAGTATCCCAAGAAAATACACTGGTTTACCTTGGCGTCGAGGTCCGCCCTTTCATCTTTGGGTATGTGCATAAATGCACGACAACCGAACACCCTTAAATGCTTATAGGATACTCCCTTTCCTCTCCAAACTTTCTCAGGAGCCTCATCACCTAACGAAAGTGATGGAGAAAGATTCAGCACATCGACTGCTGTCCTCGTTGCCTCGGCCCAAAATATTTTTGGCAGCTTTGCATGTGATAACATACTCCTGATTCTTTCCACAATGGTACGGTTCATACGCTCGGCGATACTGTTCTGTGGACATAATTTCGGGCATGTCCTTTCGTGCCTTATACCATGACTCTTGCAGTACTCATCAAACGCTACAATATACTCCTCACCATTATCCATGAAAATGCACTTGAGAGACCTTGTCTCCCGCTCAACCATTGGATGAAACTACTTGAAGACATCCACAACTTGAATCTTCTGCTTCAGTGTATACGCCCATATCTTCCTAGAAAAGTTATCTATGAAGATAACAAAATAGATGACACAATCGAGTGATCTATCCCTCATTTCATGGATGTCAGATTAAACCTTCTCCAAAACACAACTCTTTCTACAAAATACACGCTTGACAAATGGAACACAAGTTTGCTTGCCTGGAATGTACATAAGGACTCAAATACGTAACTTTCCAAACAGGTAAGAGATTTCTCTTAGCAAGTACCAGTAGACCCTTCTCGCTCAAATGTCCTAGCCGTCGATGCCATAGCTCCATGGCCGAGCCTTGCTCAACAGTATTCACCAAGGCATTACATATCTTGGTCGGTGTCTAATAGAGCACAACACTTCTTTCCATATACCACGACGAGAAATCCCTTGGTAAGCTTCCATTGTCCTTTTACCAAAGGTGTTGATGTAGCTTTCCTCGTCCAATTTGCCCGCAGAGATTAGATTCAGGCGGAGGTCTGGAACATTTCTCACCTCCCTGAGAACGGCTTTGCAGCCCAAACTGGTCTCGATGTCGCCAATCCCCACAATTTTCGGCGTACCCTCGTTTCTCATCCTAACAACACCAAAGTCTAAGTTGCGAAGAACTCTCTCCGTGGGATCACATGATAGGATGCTCTGGTGTCCACCATCCAATCCATATCCGTATATGTGTAGCATATGCAATCACCTTTACAAACCGATATCATCAGAAATTGACCGACCTCGGCTGTAACTGTCGTCGCTTCTTCAGAGTTGTTCTCGGCTTTGCCTTTTTGCTGCTTCTGGTCTTTCTTGAACTTGCGACATTCCTTCGGATGTCTCATCTTCTTACAGTAGAAGCACTCGACATACTTCCTCGATCTCGGCTTGCTTCGGGACAGACCTCGATCTTGCGGTTGCATTTGCCGACTTCTCCCATGTTCTCTGTGACAAGAGCTTCCGATGATGATGAGGCCCCTGAGGCCTTCCTTCTCGTTTCTTCATCCATCAAACTCCGGGTTACGAGGGTCATGCTAACCACATCGTCTGGTGCTGAGTTGCTCAGAGATACCACCAATGTCTCCCAACTGTCTCGTAGAGAGCTGAGCAATAACAAGGCCTGCAACTCATCATCAATAGTCATTTTCATGGAGAAGAGTTGATTAATAATACTTTACATTTCATTCAACTGCTCCATAATAGAACTTTCTTCTTTGTACTTGAGATTAACCAACATTCGGATCAAGAAAGCTTGTTACCCACCGTCTTTCCTTCATAAAAACCTTCCAACTTCTTCCAAAGAGAGTGGACTAAAGTTTCTGTGGATACGTGATGGAACACGCTATCATCCAACCATTGTCGGATAGTACCGACGGCTTTGTGATCAAGTTTCTTTCAATTGCCTTCGGACATCTCACCAGGTTTGGCAGCGTCACCTAACAAAGGTGCAGCGTCACCTAGCAAAGTTACAGCTAGATCCTTGCAAAATAGCAAGTCCTCCATTCGAGATTTCCATATCATCCAGTTGCTACCATTGAAACTGATCATTTGTGTGGTGGTTGGCTCCATGACCACCTATTAAACTTTGGCTCTGATACCACTTGTTATAAATTGTTCGAATTAATAAGAAAATAGAGCAAACAAAGAGCACACGAGACACAATATTTTTTACGTGGAAAACCAACTCAATATGCTGGGAAAAACCACGGGAGTTAGTCCAGAAAGTTTATCATCCACTATAAAAATAACGAGATTACAAAGTTCATCTCTAACACACTGGATAATTATCAACATAGAGTTCTTCACTACAAGAGTGATTGCAACAAGAACGAACTCACCGACACAGCACCGACGGTACACCTTTGACACCTCGGTCCTTCATTTATCGTCTTGAATGGATAGCTTCACTTGGATGAACTTCAAGTGGATGGTATTGGATTGATACTTGGATATGTTGGATAATGGATGCTGGGTGCCTTAAGGATGCACCAAGAAGCCCCTATTGAGAGGTGGGAGCAAACCTTCTTGGTCAAGCAATACAATTACTCTCTTCTCTTTCCAAAGCCAACAAACTCTAATTTCCAAGGTTCATTAACCTCATTTCCTAAGAGTAATCCCAATTCTCATGAAGCTCACATTTCATCTTCCAAAAAGTATTAACTCCAAGAGAGAATAACCATGCACCTTTCATCTTTCAAGACTCTAAGTGAGGATAACCATGCACACCATGCATGCAACTTTGAATAGAACACATTCACCCATAAGGAGTGAGATTCTCAACATGTATGAATATTGAATTGCCACAATTACAATAGTCGAATGCTTCTTAAATATCCAACTTTAAATCTAAAAATAGATATAAACTCTTATAGACATGCACATATTTTATGTTTACTATTAACCATATATAGAACTCTCACAAAGATTAATATTATATTTATGCATACGATACTTTCATTTCTACATAATCATATTCAACTCAAGTATTCAACATATGTGATATTCCACAAAATGTGATATTTGTTTTGTCCTTGTTGACAAAATCATAAGTAAATTAAATAATTAATATGAATGTTAATAATATTCTTCGTGTCCTTATCCATCTATAATTTATATCCTACCCGCTCAATTGATGTGTACCTCCTAAAATGTGAAATGGCTATGGATATGGTATATAACCATTACCCAGTCCATATTTTGATCCGTAGCTCTCCTAAGTTTCCTCATTTCGCATTTTCATTTGAACTATTGCAAGCTTCACACCATCTTTCTTTTAGATTTAGGAGATCCTGAAATGGCAATTTTGTTTTGTTATGGCATTTGTAGAAGCCACATCATGATTTGAGCATTGTTGAACCTATAGATTCCCTCCAACATTGTAAAGCACGTAAGCTATCTCTATTTGGTTGGACAGTAGATGACGCATAAGTGGATTATGGGGTTGCATAATCGGATTGCATGAATATATATAGAAAGACTTCTAATGTGTGTGTGCACGCGCGCATGCACGTGTATACATGTGTGCATGTGTGTACAGCGGAGTGCGCGCGTGCACGTGCAAGGATGCATGAGGGTGCACGTGCAAGGGCTCACGCATGGCCATGTGTGTGCACACAGGTGCTGAAATATCAGAATGAATAGGAAGAAAAAATGTCAGTGTCGAGAAAAAAGAAACATGCAGAATTTTATTAAGTGGATATTGAGTTTGCTTATTAAGTTTTAGGTAAGGATAGATAATGCACATGGTATACCCACCCAATTAGATGATCTTTCGTTCGCATATTTCGCATAGAGTCAATTATATGGTCATCTACCTGCTAAATATCATCCGGCGTAGTTGATAGTCTAGAAATTTTTAAGTGGTGACTAAGCGGCCTTTGAAACCTTGTTTTACAACATTTATTCCCTCGCATTTCTTTGCACTCGCCGGCTTGTTTTTATGGTGCAGCACCGCAACCCACATTTTACTAAAACCTTGTGACACCTTGAATTAAGCACTGTAGTTGAATTTTGGTAATTAAATACATTGGAATATATCTCACCACCGTCAAAGAGCAAACTTCCTATTAAGCACAACATAATCATGATTCCTCCCCTATAAAACATGACAACTTGGCAGTCTTTCCTTCTCCAATCCTATCGTCAAGAATTTGAAAACTTCACATCTTGATTTTAATCTTTATCAGGTACTCTTAGACTCCATGAAAATCATGTTAGGGAATTAACTGTTAAGTTTTTTTTCTTTTTTAATTTCATCATTTCCTATCACTCCTCCCCTCTTTAACACTAGTGAACATTTTTCATTTTCCTCTTTCTTAGAATTCTATTCTCTTTTCGCCTTGCAACTTTTTGGCCTCTAAATAAAAGGAAGGTTGATGATATAGCGGGAGTTTTTCCATCAATTTGTATACAGGGACGGACCCACATGGAGATCAAAGAGGGCACGTACCCCTACTGAGATTTTGTGGATAAATAAACCCCTACTTTGATCTAATAATTCAATGATCTATATATAAACAAATATTATATCTATTGTGCTGATAGAAATAACATAATGGAGCTAGTGATCAGTTGGTTGTATGTGATATTTCCTAGCAAGAGATCATTAGTTCAATTCTCATTGTTGACATGATTTTTAATTTTTGTTTTAATTTAACATGCTCTTTTCTTTCATTTCCAAGAAGAAAAAAATATAATTATAGCTTCAAACGTTTCACAACAACATTGTTATTCCATATTTCTAATATACATTTGCACTTTGCAATTTCTTCATACACAAACTTTGAATACACACATATGGTGCATGTACATGGATCATAATTAGTTCATCTCGGTTTCTCCAAAGCGTGATTTGTATGTTATAGTTTATGATATAAAGCGTTCCAAATATGTTATAGCAACAATATTTTTTATTATATTATTAAATCAATTTAAAATTAAATTATATATTTTCAATTAAAAAAACTTTTTATATTATACAATTGGAAATTTTGAGATCTTACTACATATAGTGCCCCCTCTGATCCAAATTCCTGGGTCCGCCACTGTTCGTATACTTCCATGTTGGACTTGTCTTCTGAAGGATCCAAATATATAACTGCTCTTGAAAACTTGAATCAATATGTATTTTGAACAACAATCGGAAATATCACTTAATCTATCCAGAGTTTCCAACCAATCTAAACAATTGGAAATGCCACTTTTCCTATTTTGAACAATTCGAAACTCACATATTCGATCAAATACGTAGTAGAGGCTAGATATAGAGCAGAGTTAATCTAATAAATTCATTCGAAAGTATTAAATGAATTAACCAAGCAAACACTATTTATTACGGTTAAGTAGTCGGCTTAGCATCTCAGCACGAGATTGAATACCTGGTTTGAATCAGAGTTTACGCCGCCCTCTCTAAACAAATAGGTGTGGCCCACAGGGCGCACATAAGACACCAGGTCGCACGGCAGAAGAACAACTACTTCAATATAATGAGGGCGCGGTCACTAGAGTATTGAACTGCCTAGTAGCCAGTCCTGCCAATAAGAAGAGTGGAGAAGGAGATGAGGAGAAGAATATAAAGTTGCGAAATATAGGAGAAAGAAAAACAAAGAAAGATGACAGAGGAAGGGGGAAAACATAGATGGAGGAAGATGAAATGTACAAGAGAACCAAAAAGGTGGAAAAAATCGTCAATGGATCTCTTTTTGACATCATGAATGAACTCTAAGGCAGCGAACTCATCTTGAGAAGAAGAGGAACAAAATGAGTTTGATAGAAGAATAAAACAGAAGAGAGAGAATTTTGGATAAATAAATGTCACCTAGAGCCATCCTTGGTGTCAGTTGTGCCAATGAGCTCTGACAACAACAATGGTAACAAGAGGGGGGGCTCCGATGTCATCGCCATGGAATTATGGGTGAGGTTCGGCATGGATTTGTACCCGATAGTGTGACGTGCACATTCATCTGATATTCGCTAAAGGAATTTAACAATATTTGAAAATACTTTCTGTGTCTGTGTCAGGCACATATATCAGGTCATGAGAGAAAAAGAAACACAATTACGGAGGCTATACGATGTCCAAAAGCTAATTTCTCCTTGAATTGAGGCGAGGCGTGAGAGCAATGGGCAAAACCGCAAAAGCACCTCACAAATTGAGATGACACAGAATAACATTCTCTAATATTCATACTTTTATTGTAAACATGAAAATACATTGATCTAAAATTAATCAGTTCAACAATGGGAAATCGAAGTAATATTCTTCATACATCATTGCAAAAAATATTTGAACCTAAATGTTAGGTATAAGAAAGAAAACATTATGTGGAAAATTATACAAAAAAAAACCCTAGGGTTTGAGGGGATGGGGAAGAAAACCTGATTGTGCCTTTAATCCAGGAAGCAAGAAGTGTTGAATCCTTGAAAATCTGTGGAGAAAGAAAAAAGTGTCCAAAAGTGATGGAAATGCGCAAATCAAAGAAATAATCATAATTACTTTCTTCTTCTTCTTCTTTTTTTTTTGACTGATTGGAGATGCAGGATTTGTACCTTCAAATATAAGACTAATGTTTTCTTTTTCTTATTTTCTCCCGGTCTTTCAATTATGTTATGTCATTAGAATCACCTGCGTTGCACGTGTATATGTCTTCTCAATAATTTTATAAAAATTTATTTATTTTTGTATTTAAAAACAGAAAATTTTTGAAGGTTTGTACTAATTATTCTTAAAAACAACGGATGATTCGAGCAATTGTCAATGAAATTTTTAAGTTTTAGGTTTTTTTTAAGTCTCTTGCAAAGAATTACATTAAAATTTAAAACAGAAAACCACCTCTTCTAAAGTATTAACGTTAGAACAAGTATATAAAAAAAATATCAGCATTATGTATAAAAATTTCAATCTCAAGATGCATAATTTTTTCTGTATCTTTTTTTCCCACTTTTTTTATGAGTAATAAACAAGAGAGAAAGAGAAAAATTGGTTCCAGGACTAAGAAAAAGATGATGAAAATTTTCAAATTTTCTTTATATTTTTCTATGAAAAAAACCGCCTCAAAACATAGGCAGCCAAATTATCAGAATTCTTTAGCGTCTTTGCCACAAAAAATATATATGATAAACTTTTCTCCTTTTGATTATCATTTAGGGATCTAAATACTTTTCTTTTCTTTTCTTTTCTTTGAATATATTTTTATTTGAATTTTATATGGTTGCGGACAATCTGAATAAAATCGTTACGGTCGCCTCTCACAGCCATAAGGATAGGCCCGCCCACTTGAACCCTGGTTCAATCCCAATTTGGGCAGTGGACGGTGGCCAAACCGCAACCACTTAAAACCCCTTTTTTAATAGAAAAGACACCTTTGTTTGTTTATATTACAAAAATGAAATTGTTTATGATAGGTAAAGGATAGGAGTGAAACCAAGCCGATTGGATGGGTTTTAGGAAAAAAAATTACCCGGCCGAAAACTATAATCTAAACCCAAAACCTTTCTGAACCCGACGGGTTTATTATGTGCTAAACCTGAACCCGCAATTTCGGGTTAGTTTGGATGGGTTTCGGGTTTATGCGGGCGGGTCGATTTTTACAGGTTAGAGATTTGCCCATTATAATTTATCAAAAAAATTAAAAGTATAATATTTAAGTATTTTTGAGCAAAATATATATGTACATACTTTAATAAAATTATATAAATTATATGTGATAGTTTATAAACTACACATAAAAATTGCACTTACTACGATATCTACAATAGATCACTATAGGTATTTTATAATATTCGGAATTAAATATCTATGTAATATATGGAGTTGGATCTGATACAGGATGCGGGTTTAGGGTTCGGACGGACGGGTTTAACTCTAAACCCATACCCAACCCGAAATTATTTTATCCAATTTTCAACCCACCCGATTGGGTTCGAGCGGGTATCAGATGTCCAAAAAAACCCGGAAAAACCGGGTTGGTGTGGATCGGGTTCGGATCAAACTCAACACGACTTTCACCCCCTAGCAAAGGATATGAGCTCTTGAAAGACCAAGAGATTAAAAATAAGAAATCTAATTGTATAAACTGAAGTTTAAATTGATTTTAACAAAGCTCAAGGATCACCTTCCATACATCTCAATGTGTGAAACTAGCTTCTCACAGCTAAAATCAAACACATCCAATCCTGTCCATCCTCATCCACCCCTCTTCCTTGTAATTCCTCCTAATCCTGTACTTGTTACCAAAGAAAATCCTACACATGAAAGCACTAAGAAAAACATATACAACTTCCCCTTTGTCCTTTGGGTACAATAAAATCCTGTAAACCTCAAGGAAGAAGATAACCGGAACTAAATTCCACAAATGAAGCGACCAAAGATCAAAAGAAATATCCAAGAAACGCTCGTCCGTGCCAACATTTTAAACATGCACCACTTCTCTTATATCACATATGAACTCTAAACACAGCAACTTCTCCACCACAATGAACCTCCTCTTCCTCCTCCTCCTCCTCCTATTCTCCGGTAATTGCGCAATTACCCTTGAATACGTTGATCATGAGAAAGAAAGAAACAAAACAGCGGAGCCCACAATGCTGCCCGGAAGCACTCTAATTAATGGTTCTACCCTTGTCAATGTTGCACCCGACATACGAAATAATTTCTCCATAAATATAACTGGCCTCGAATATATGGACCCCACACTCCCCCCGCTCCTACCGAACCAAATCCCGAAATGCTCCCTCCAAATCCTCCGCCACGCCTTCGCCAACTCAGCTGGCCTCCCTCCTGTCTCCGTAAACTACACCCCTCCCCCCGGCTGCTCCCCTCCATGGTCCCGCGTCGTCCTCGAGCTCTCCGGAACCTCCTCCGACGTTCAAAAGGACCGCATCGCTGCGATTTGGATAGAAGGCGCAGAAATTCTCCGAACCTCAACTCCATACTCTATGGCCCCTGGTGTGTTCTGGGAAATAAGAAAAGATGTCACGAGATACACTTCACTTCTGCGTTCCGAGACTTACTTTTCGATGATGCTTGAGAACTCGAACGAAACTTTTCCTGGGATTTTTAGTGTGAATGTGTCGTTGCATTTCTATCGCGGTGCATTATGTGGGCATCCGACTATTAAAGGGTCGTACCATGAGCCTGCGGACTTGATCATACCGATATCGGATGAGATGGGTGAGTGTAAGCATGGGTACTGGTTTCAGGTCCAGAATGAGAGTGATGTGCAGGTTTCGACCGTTCAAATTCCTAGAAATACGTATAGAGCTGTGTTGGAAATTTACGCTTCGCATCATGGTGATGATGAATACTGGTACGCGAACCCATTGAGATCGACGGGTGTTTCGACAACGGCATTGTCATCGGCAGGGGCCAAGGCAAATGGAGGGTTCCGACAGGTCGTAATAACAATCGATAAGAAATATGCAGGTGTGTTTTTTCCTTTCTCTTTTTTCGTTTTCTTGGGCTAAATTTTACTAGATACTATGAAAAAGATGAACATGGTAAAGTTTGTAAACTGAAAATAAATATAATGAATTAAGCAAGTTGGAAATAAATTCCACAGTAATTTAAAACCTGTTTGGATATGGAGTTGAGCGGCGGTAAGGGATATGCAAACTTTAGTTTGCAAGGCCATACCTCTACCTGAAATTTAATTTTGATGGGAAGTATTTTGTTTGGCTTTGGCAGTTATCTAAACTCTGTAATTTTGTTTAGACTTTAGAGTTGTCTAAACTTCAAAATGGATGTTTTCTTCAAATATTTGGTTGTTTATCTTGAATGTACGACACACTTATATTAGAGTTGTCTAAATACCAAAATATTGTTTCGGAGTTATCTAAATGTCGTTAATGGTGAGAACATTTTATCTTGATATAGTTCTTCATTGTTTCATCTTTAATATAGACACTTACATCGGAAAATGCATAAACTCGTAGTATTTGTTTGCAATTTGCAAAATATGTGATATTCCTTTACATTAATCATATAAAATATCAAAAATTCATGGAATTATTGAGTGCTTTAGTTATTAACCAGTTTGTTTCATTAAAGAGCAAATAAAGAAACTTTTATATATTGACCTCCAGGTGCAGTTGTTCCGTTCCCTGTTATATACCCAGGCTCGATCAATCCGTTCTTCTGGGCGCCCGTGGCAGGCATTGGCGCGTTCGACCACCCATCATACGACATTGATCTAACTCCTTTTATAGGATACTTGGTCGATGGTCGAGATCATGTTTTTGGATTGACAATTAAAGAGAGCCAATCATATTGGCTGGTCTCTGCTAACCTGCACCTCTGGTTGGATCCATGGTCGGATGCGATCGAGGCTCAGTTGGTTCGGTACAAGGCCCCACCGCTGCAGATGAACAAACAGGCTGATTGGCGCGAATTGGCCGGGAAATCGTCGGTCGATGGTCAAGTTATTCATAGGTTCGCCGGCTGGGTGAGTTCGTCAAAGGGAAATATTACTACAGCAATTAAACATAGACTCAAATTCAAGAGCCGAGTAGAGGTGTATATTACTCTCATTGTCTACTTTACCGGTCTGTCATAAAAAAAACGATTTTAATGGTTGATAATCTTCTTCTACCATTGGCCTACCAAAACAGGTGCAAGCAAAAGGGAGCATCAAGCAAGTAGAGCTCGAGGTGAAGCAAAGGACCAACATCCGCATCGAAAACAACCACGCGGTGATCGGCCGTGTAGCGATCAACACCGAATCCCCCCTCTACATCCAAACCATGAGGTCCAACGGCGGCGGGGGTTCCGAGTTTGAGAAAACAAAGATGTTCCATGGCCTGCAGCGGACAACGAGCGTGGCTGTGCATAAAGCGGTGGCATTCATGGCTGTAGCGGACCGGCAGGACTCGGAGGGGTCGGTGTTGATGGAAAGTGGGCAGGCGATGTGGGGGAGCGGTGATACAAAGTCTACTTACAAGTATAGGGATGATGAGGCTTGTTATTTGAGGAGTTTGGTGATGGTTGGGGGTCAGTTGAAGGATGATATGCAGACTGCTTCTTGTGTATCAGTTGAGGATTCTTGATCTAATGATGATGCTAGTTTAGGTTAGATTAATAGAGATGATACCTTGTTCCTAGTTTAATCCTTGTGTTAGCTATGGCATGTATAATATGTTTGTATCGTATCTAACTTTTATTCAGGTTTCCATGTTAATTATTGTGATTGTGGAAGTTGTTGTTAACCAAAGGGAGAACATGGTCTTTGCAAGAGTTGAGAAGAAATTGCTGATTTAAAAAACTTTTTTTTTTCAAAATTAAATTAGAAAGCTAGCTTGCGGTTCGAATCCTGTGGACAAATATAACTGGTCGACTAGGACGATGGCTCAACATGTGTAGGGACTTGTCATGACAGCTAATATTCATTTGTGACATACTTTTCAAACGCTTTAATTTCTAAGCAATCAGATCAGATCGTTATCCCAATCCCAGATGTCCAATTAGGAGAGCTTCAGCGATATCATGACCGTTTCGGATTGCGTATATAACTGACAAGGCACGCATAATTGCCGGGTTTGCATATGCAAAGCAGAGACCATAGTCCTATTTCCTTATTGCTTGTTTGGTATCTATTCTAAGGAGGCACCGGAGGGCTTCAACCGTGCTTTGGTTTCCATTTTGAAGTTACCTCCCGTCCACAAACGCTTGCTTGCTCATGGTTGGAGCTGTTTGTCGACGGACGATTTTGCAAGATATTCTCATGCACAACAAGACTCGACAGGGTACTCCAAGTCTCGGGGCTAGAGATGAAGCATCATCATGCATCTATCCTTCTTGGATTCTTTTCGGAGCTCCATAATCATCCCAGTACAATGAGCCCCACTTCAAACCCTAATAAAACTACAAAGAAATAACCAAGAAAGCTCCTCCTCTGTTCAACGCTCGGTCTCTAGTGCCGTGAATTTCCATGTAGAACCGACCCGCAACATAATTTAACCTGTCACACATGTTACACATTTGAACTCAAACAACTAATTAATTTCCTACAAATAGCCCGATGCCATAAACCCGTTTCCCAAATTATCAAATCATGTATTCCTTCAATTTTCATCTCTCCCTCCTCTCCCTCCTCCTCCTACACATTCGGTTATCATCATCGGTCCCGGCCACCGACGTAACCCTTGAACACTTCGACCCGACCCTTCCCCCGCCGGTCACTGGCCAAAAACCTAAATGCTCTGTCCTCGTACTCCAACAGGACTTCGCCCACACAATCGGCTTACCTCCGACCTCCACTAACTATACCCACCCACCTGATTGCCCCGGCCCGTGGACCCGTGTTGCCCTCGAGCTCTCCGCGAGTGCTTCCGAAGCCCAGAAAGACCGAACGGCCGCAATCTGGCTCAACGGAGCCGAGGTTCTCCGAACCTCCACCCCTCGGCCTATGGCTCCTGGAACCTTCTGGAAGGTCCAGAAGGACATCACCCGTTACACCGCCGTCCTCCGCAGGCTTGCTGCGGGTGATGGCATCATAACGATGATGCTTGAAAATTCCAATGCAACTCTTTACGGAGTCTATTCAGTAAACCTAACTATTCATTTCTACCGTGGCGCGCTATCCGTGTCCAACTCTGCATTGCCTGCTGTAAAGGGCTTGTATCACCACCCTGCAGATGAGATCATCCCGATATCTCGAGAATACGGATACTGCTGCTCAGACGGTTTATGGTTTAGGGTTGACAACGGGTCCCATGTTCCATCCGCATCCGTCGTCATCCCAAGAAACACATACCGTGCGGTGCTAGAAATCTTCTCATCGTATCATAGCAACGACGAGTTCTGGTACAAAAATCCGTTACGTTCAGAGTATGGGGGGCTCAGTGAAGGGCGCTCCAATGGAGGTTTCCGTCAACTATATGCCACAATCGATGGACAATTCGTCGGTGGCCACATTCCGTTCCCCGTTATCTACCCAGGGTCGATCAATCCATTCTTCTGGTCGCCTGTCACCGCCATTGGAGCATTTGACATGCCGAGTTACGATCTTGACATAACGCCGTTTCTTGGATCAATGCTCCATGGGCGGCCGCATGAGATCGGGATCGGGGTGAAGGACGCGTTGAGTTATTGGTTGGTGACGGCGAATTTGCATGTTTGGGTGGACGAGTGGTCGGATGTGGTCGAAGGGGGGTTGTTGGTGTACAATGCACCGGAGGTGACGTTGAATAGGCATGCGGAGTGGAGGGATGGGGATGGGAGCTCGGATATCGAAGGGGAAGGGTTGGTGAAGTTTGTGGGATGGGTGAGCACGTCGAAGGGAAACTTGACGACGATGGTGAGGCAGAAGATTAAGTTCAAGAACCAGGTCGAGGTGCATAACAGGGGAGCGGTACGACAAGTAAGTCATTCCTGAAAATTGTAAAGAGAATAATGAAGTAAAGATGGCATCGGAGGGAAGTTTCTTTTATGGCATCGAAAAAATACACCCTTCGTGTTTTTTTCCGGCAATCGGCATCCATCATCATCATCTTTATCATTTAAGACGTGGCTACACCAAATTTCATGTGATTTCATTGCCTTTTCGTTGTTGATTTAGTGGATGCAAAATTAACGGGTTTACGGACAATAGAACTTTTTGCATTGCTAATTCAATGGTGAAACGGTGATGGAATCATATGAAATTTGGTGTATCAAATATCTTACATGATAAAGATGATAATATGCTGATCGTTAAAAGAAATCATAGAAGATACAGATTTTTGATGCCACGTAAAGAAAAAGCCTGGTAGCGTCTTTTTTGGTTATTATTCTCAATTGTAAAGGAGACTTTCTTGATCATATATAAAAACATACTCATGCATGTCTTTGCTATCGCATTAGGTCGAAATGATCAACAAGGAAAGAACGACAGTCGGGGTAACAACCAGCGGCCACCAGATCCTCAGCCGCGTCCAGCTCTTCACCGAAGCCCCTCTCCAGATTCAATCCTCCTTCATAAGCGGCATCGGAGGAGCTCAATTGGAAAAGACGAGAATGTCCCACCAGCTTCAACAAGTCCTCAACCTGAACGAAAACCAGGTCGTCACCTCGAGCTCCCTCACCGATCGCCAGGACGCGGAGGGCTCCGCGTTGATGAATGACGGATCGCCTGTGTGGGGCAGTGGAATTACGAGGTCGTTTTATAAGTATAGAGATGAGAATGTGTGCTATTTGAGGACTGTCAATACTGAGGGTGGAGTTGTGAAGGACGATAGCGCAAACCCTTCGTGCTCCACAATTGCTGAGAGTTAGGATCTTAGTTGATTGGTTATAATAACAAGGGATTGAGTTTTCCCCTCATCTTTTCACTATTAGGGCAGGTATATAGGTGTGTTACGTGTTTGTTGTACAAGTTGTGCGGATTGGTCGCTTATAGATCAGTATTGAATTTATTCAAGCATTTGTTCAGGATCACATTTATCTATTTCGTGTTAAGAATAAGTATCTGAAACCTTTTTAGATCTTACATTGAAATGAATGTAAGTTTCATATGCAAATTAATTTCATGAAAATGAGTACCATTTTGTTTGGGTAGTGGCAGCTGCGATGAGCTCATAGTGAACGACAGTGGCATAGACACCGGTGACAACATAGCGTTTTCAGCGGCGGAGGTTGTGGAGCACATGAGTAACTAGTATGGTAGCTTTTTCGGAATTTTTAAATCGATGTGGTTTCATGAAAACGATTCAGAGATCATATGCATCATAAAACCAATGCATAGAGAATCCGCATTACCGCCATATATTGTCCTAGATCACTTTATGAATACCGGGAGCTAAATTAGTTAGTTTATTTTTTATTTTTTATTATTTTTTTTAACTTTGACCGAAATGATCTCTGGATCACCTTCAGATGTTATTTTCCGTTGATCTGCTGCGAGCGCTGATGGACGGCTAAGATTGAGTTGGAGGGTCGACTCCTGAAGCGTGTGGATCTCAATGGATTTGGTGTGGTTGAGACCGAGCTACCTGCAAAGAAGTCCCGGGGTGGTTGTGCCACCGAGGAACCTCCGACGATCAAGTTAGACGGGGTATTTGGCAGAATAACGGCATATTGGAGTAAAAATGGCTTACCTGAATCGTCTGAGAGAGGGGTTTATATAGCGACAGTAATGGACAGGCGAGCGCGAGATTTATGCCGGCCGTTATGCCCCTGGCGTCACGTCCGCGTGATAGGTGGGATCCCGCATTAATGACGAGACATGCTCGTTAATGGGAGATCGTGATAGTGTAGAACGCGGGATCATGGACGGCGGATATCTCGCGCCTGGCGAGACTCGCGGAGCCGTGGCGGAGGCACCTGTGATCAGTGCTGTGGATCGGTCGGTGAGACCGAGGAAGTTGAGCTCGGCGGGAGGTTCGGGAACGGGCGGGAGGTTCGGGAACGGGCGGGAGGCCGAGGCATCTTGGTTCTGTGATAGCTCGGAAGCGAGCCGGGGGGCGGTCTGGAAGGCCACCGAAGGTCGGGATAATCCTCGGGCCGGAGGCCCAAAGTGTGATCCCAACTGAAGTTCTTGATCCTTTCTTGTAAGTTCTGGGACACGTCATCTACAATGTGTCAGCATCTGGAAAGTCACCGATATTGAGCATCATCGTTAGCCCCCCACTCTCGTTTCGACCCGTTCCTGGGTCGGGTCGAGAGTGGTCTGACCGATCACCCGGGATGAGCTCTCACTCGAAGATATCGTCGGCGCGCATTCTCGGGCAAAGAGTAGTATTTTCTTGATGACGTCGGCGGATCAGGTGAGAGATTTCGTACTAAAGAGAAAGCGCTGGATCGTGTATACATTCGTCGAAGCGACAGCCCACGTGTCTGGCGCTGGTTAGTTGGCGAGACGTGCCGCAGGCGTTCCCGTGCCCGATGGGACACGCCCAATGTGAGTGCGACAAGTGGAACGTTGTCGGCCGTTGGTTGCGAAACGTTATTTTGGCGGAAGGCGATTGGAGCTGTAGGATGCGTATGCCGGCGGCTATAAATAGAGGTGGGACCCCGATCAGGGCTCATACCTCTTCATAATTTCCTCGTCCCTAGTCGTGTTAGCTCGGCACTCTTCTCCGCAGGTCGGATTCCTTGCGTTTGATCTCCCGAGGACACCTCCCTTTGATCAGGTTAGATGTCTTCTTCCATGGAGTCTGTAGATGTAGTCCGGGTAGAATCTAGGGAGCCTTCTGAAGCTTCCTCTTCTTCCTCTGAGTCGGAGTCCCCCCGGGAAGTTAGGGTTAGTAATGCTTCCCGGGGTCGTGCGACAGGGGCGGTCCCCAGAGCGCAGGTCACGGGTGTTCTTGGCGTGCCATCCACGTTGAGGCATGCGGATGAGCTCGCCAACATCCGGACTCATTTCCTCATTCCTCCCGGCTATTCGCTTCGTCTGGCCGAGGAGGGGGAGAGGGCAGACCAAGTACGGGGCAAGGAGATTGCTTTGTACCTGGAAGCCTTTTGGGCCGGGATGCATCTTCCCTTCTCCCCCGAGGTGAGTGCGGCGTTGAATTGTTTTGGGTTAGCCCCGGGCCAGCTAGTGCCGAACTCTTGGAGGATCCTCCTTGGATTTCTGGTCCGGTTGAAATTGAGTCTGATTCCTTTCAGCCTGAGCCTTCTCATTTCTTCTCTTTGCTACAAAAACCACCCTGGCGCTCGCAGGGGCGAGCCGACCTGGGTGTACATCTCTTTTAGAAAACAACGGGGGACGCTGCCGCTTCGGGGATCGTCGTAGTACCTTCTTCCATTCACGAATGGAAGAAGAAGTTTTTGTTTGTTGCGCCGTCCGAGGGTGAGGATTGGCATGTGCCCACCCAGTGGCAAGGGGCCAGCTGTCCGTGGGTGAGTGGGTCGAATGTTCCCGACGCGGTGGCGGTGTCGAAGTGGGAGCCCCTTCCTTGGGGCTGATATGCTGCTGTCTGAGCGGGCCTTCAGTTGGGCCGGGCTCAACCCCGCCCAGTTCGTGGGTAAGTTAGGAGCTTTCAGGCGACCTGTCTAGACTTGTGCATTCTTTCATTGTTCCTGGCATTGCTGACTCCTTGTATTTTTGTCTTATGCAGGACCCATGGACCTAGGCAAGTTTCAGGCGGCCTTGGTTGACACGAAGAAGGGGAAGAAGGCCGGAGGCGCCGGCCCTTCTCGCCCGTCGTCGGCTCCGGCTCCACCGGCGGCCGCTCCATCCAGGCGCCTAAGCACGCCCTGGGCCCCCGAGTCCAGCCGTGCACCGAGCCGAAAGCGTGCTCGGGAGCAAAAGCCCCGGGCTCCCGGGATGGGAGGCGAGACTGGTTCTCCCGCGTCGCTCCTCAAGAGGTTTCATAGGACGGCGCCCCGCTCCCCGGCTTCCCCGATCCTCGTGGACGATGGGGAGCTTCGTTTCGAGGTGCCCTCGGGGCTTTCCGTTGCCGACAGCCTGCTCTCGGAGATGGAAAGGTCAGCCGGGGGCAGAATCCATCGGGGGACCCTCCGGGCCCAAATGGCGGCCATAGCTCAAGAGGCCGTGCAGGTTAGTGTTCGCACCCCCACTTGGTTCTTCATTCAACATTTTTGTTCGTGTGATTGGGTGCCTCCCTTTTCTTTTTAACCCTCTTTCTTTTCTTCAGGTCCTTCAGCACGTCGCCCTCGTCGTCAACATGGAGGACAAGGAAATCGCCCCGACGATGCGGGCCGCGGGCGAGCTCTCCTCGCAGGAGGAGAGCTCAAGGGTGGAGCTGGAGGCGGCGATGGAGAGGATCGTTGCCCTTGAAGACCGGGTGGCGGTGTAACAATTAGGAAAAAGTTAGAAATAAATAAAATTAATTAAATTAAGAATAAGCTGATAAATCACAAAATGGTTAAAATCAAATATGTCAATCTTCATAAGTTATATGTAATACAAATTAAATTAGAATTTTAGAATGTAATATAAATAAGTTAAAAGGGTTTTAATGAAAAATTTTAGCTTCATTTTAACAAAAGATGTGTTTTATAATAAGTAAGTTGTGAGGGGTTAAATTGCAAAGTTAAGTTTTTATGCAAATAGGGTATTGTCAAGGGTTTAAGTGAATAAAGGATATCATTTCAGATATGAAAATAAATTCAAAATAAAACAAAAGGAAAATGGGAGATAATGCAAAACCACCTCATGCTTCATGCCACCTTCATTCTCCACCTCCTTCTTGCATGAAACATGCACATCCTAGCCCTTGACACCTCCACCTTCCCTTATCTCTTCATCCACTCAGTTAAATAGGTTGTTTCTTTCAGTTTAAACTCAAAATCAAACTGAAATGAATTAAAGAAAAAGGAAAATTAAAAGAGAGAAGAAAAACAAGAGGAAGAAGAGGAAGAATGGAGCTTGTTCATGGAGATAATTCACCATCAAGCTAGGAGGAGCTTGTAGATCTTTGAGAGGGTTATTCCTACAACAAATAGGAAGGTAAAATTCTAAATCACAGTAGGTAATTAAGCTCTGTAGTTTAGTTAATTACAGTTTAGCATGTCACATAATATCGTATTCTAGGTAAAATTAGAGTCTGTTAGAATCTGCTATAATCTGGAACTAAATTAAATAAATTCAACAGAGCTAAAATGATGTAGAAAGCAATTGGAACACACCACAAGAAAACGACAGTGGGGGGCCGGTTTTGGGCCGGCGACAGAAGGAATTTGGCCGGCGTCGCCGGCCATGTGGGAAGTTTTGGGGGTTTGGTTTTATGGGTAGTCTACAGGATACAATTTAGGCTAATTTGGTACTGTTGATTTAAATTAGTTTTACTATAGTAAAAATCTGGGATGATAGATCGGAAAAGGGTTAGTAAAACACTAAATACGACACGACGAAATCACGTCGCGTTTTAATTTCTGAAACAGTGCAGATTTAGGGTTAAAATCCAGCAAGATTTGGGTTTAATATTTGATATAATCAGATAATAGGTAACATATAAGAGGGATAGCGTGTTTTCTATTTCCGTTATATCGGAATAGTCGTTTTGCTTATATATGTAAACTTGGTATATTTAGACGCGGATACGAGAAGTACGGAAGCCGCGAGGAAAGGGAAAGGATTAGCGATTCCGGAGTAGATTCGACTTTCCGGTGAGTAGACTAAACATCTACCGGGGAATTTAGTAAAGATGGTGTGTTTCGCCCATGGTTTTACTTAATGTGATATTCCTATCATCATGTGTAAATGTTAGAATTTCATTCATTAAAATACTTGTACATTGCTTAGTTGTTAGAACACTTCACAATTATCGACGAGCCATGCCACGTGCACATCTTATATGCTACACACACCTCGTCGATATTGCCATGTCACATACACTTAAATATCATACTTATTAACATGGATTACATCGTATTTCACATGTCAAGTATATTGGTAGATTTCATCATTTACATCCTGTTGCTTTATACGTATTTCTATGTTGGATATGAGACAGATACAGATTTGAGGATTTATGGTTTTGAGTTTTGAATACTATTACATAAATCCAGTATTTTCATGATTGATGTGACATGTCCACCATGAGATGATTTCTGTTTTTGATTTTATTCCGGACCGAGTGGGGGAGATATACGGTCGCGGATTTACGTTATCCATACTGAGTGGGGGAGATATACAGTTGGATACATGGTGGACCCGGTCGAGACCAAGGGGCAGGATAGCCGTATTGAGACGGGGGAGCCTAGCGAGGTTACTCGATACCGGAGTTGGTTATAGAAATACGGCGTGTATCTAGAGGATAACGACCGATATTATGAGTATAGGATCATTCGGGGAATGATGCCTATAAGAAATGAAGATTTTGTGTCGTTGATGGACACCGAGAAATGATTTACTTGAGTTGTGATTTCAGAAGTATAATGAGATTTATTGTTGGATTTCACATATAATCATATATCATATTGATTCATATTCAGTAGCATGATTGTCATATTTACTTTATTCGCCGTTATATGTTAGTCGTATTCACTGAGTTGGCAACTCATCCCCGTTGTGCCACAGTTCCTTGCTGGGATAGAGTGGACGGGTAGCTGCGAGGCAGGATCACTTTTGCAGTTGTATTCCATCTTTTGATCGGTAGGTTACATGTGTAGTAACCTCCCTTTTGGGTTTTGTATTTTGTATCTAGAAAGTCTCCATCAAACCTGTATTTGACTTAGATATGAGAGATGGTATATATATATACAGTTGAGATCGGTTGATCAGTTTTATAGCTTCTTTCTTTATGAGATTCAGTGATGTTACATATGCTTATATTCATGATTCATGTTGATATTGTTGATTCCAACTAGGAATACAACCAAACTTAATCTTTATTAATTGCTTAATACATTAACTTCATAAATTGAGATTTTTACTTAAAAAACTAAATCTTCATAAATAATTCCGAAATAAGGTATTTGATCTTGGTTTTCGGCTTACTTGGACTTGTACATATCTTTAGATATGATACGAATCTAAGTGCCGGTCACATCCAAACTTGGGTCGTGACAGGCGGCCACGAATAGGGTGATCGCCAGGTGCCGAGAGGCCGCCCGAGCCGCCGAGTCCCAGTTGGAAGATTCCAAGGTGCTCGTCGCCATCCTGAAGAAGATAGCGAACACCCTCCGGAGGGAGAATGAGGCAGCGAAGGTTCGGGAGTTGAAGGCGGTGGAGAACTATAAGAAGTCGGATCGGTTCTATGCCGACCTCGCTGGAGCCGCTGCCGTCGTTTGGCACGACACCCTCGACCCCGTTAAGGCCCAGATACCGGAGTTCCCTAACGGCAAGCTTCGGGATGAGTACCCTCTCGAGGATGGCACGCAGGGGAATGCCCCTGGAGACGCTGCAGGGGAAGAGGCCCCCGGTGGGAGTGTTGGGGAGAAATCGGTCCCCCCCGGCTCCCGATGCCGAGGCTCCAGCGATGGACGCCGACCTTCAGGACGCAACCCCGGTTGTCGTAGTGGGGGCGCAGCTCATCGACGTTCTCCCCGGCCCCGAGGCTTGAACTTCCCCGCCTCCTTATTTTCTTTGCGCTAAAATTTTGTAAGCCTCCGGACGTTTTTGTAAGGTTGGAGAGCCCAAAATACCTCTGTAAAGACTTCTGATTTTTATGAATAGAAAATCCATTTTTCAGTGTTCTTTTGTTTGTGGTAAACATTTTTATTTGCGCAGTACTGGTTTCATGTTAGATTGGTTTTTCGTCTAGCGATTGCACGTCAAGTTGAGAGTTGAAGTCGACTATTTGCCAAGTGTGCAAATACCAGTGAAAGATCGGTATCTCCATGGCCCCGAAGTCGAGGTGGAGATTGCTTAGACGTGGATAGACCGAGCAGGGTAGCTGCGCGGTGGCCTCTTGATGAAGTCTTTGACCCTTGGTGTCGTGGGTAGTGAACTACCAGCCAAGGATGGACCGAGCAGGGTAACTGCTCGGTGGCCTCTTGGTGAGGACTTTGATCCTTGGCGTCGGTGGGTAAGAAATTAACAGCCAAGGATGGACAGAGCAAGGTAGCTGCGCGGTAGCCTCTTGGTGAGGGCTTTGATCCTTGGTGTCGATGGGTAAGAAATTACCAGTCAAGGATGGACCGAGCAGGGTTGCTGCCCGGTTTCCTCTTGGTGAGGGCTTTGATCCTTAGCACGGGAGGGCATTGGGAGGCCTGCTAAGTATGGACCGAGCAGGATTGCTGCCCGGTGGCCTCTTGGTGAGGGCTTTAATCCTTGGCGTCGGTGGGTAAGAAATTATCAGCCAAGGATAGACCGAGCAGGGTAGTTGCTCGGTGGTCTCTTGGTGAGGGCTTTGATCCTTGGCGTCGGTGGGTAAGAAATTACCAGCCAAGGATGGACCGAGCAGGGTAGCTTCTCGGTGGCCTCTTGGTGAGGGCTTTGATCCTTGGCGTCGGTGAGTAGTGAACTACCAGCCATGGATGGACCGAGCAGGGTAGCTGCTCGGTGGCCTCTTGGTGAGGGCTTTGATCCTTGGCGTCGTGGGGTAAGGAATTACCAGCCAAGGATGGACCGAGCAGGGTTACTGCCCGGTTGCCTCTTGGTGAGGGCTTTGATCCTTAGCGCGGGAGGGCATTGGGAGGCCTGCTAAGGATGGACCAAGCAGGGTTGCTGCCCGGTGGCCTCTTGGTGAGGGCTTTGATCCTTGGCGTCGGGGGGGGGGGGTAAGAAATTACCAGCCAAGGATGGACCGAGCAGGGTAGCTGCTCGGTGGCCTCTTGGTGAGGGCTTTGATTCTTGACGTCGGTGGATAAGAAATTACCAGCCAAGGATGGACCGAGCAGGGCAGCTGCTCGGTGGCATCTTGGTGAGGGATTTGATCCTTGGCGTCGGTGGGTAGTGAACTACCAGCCAAGAATGTGTAAGTCTACGGTAGCGCCCCGGCCGTCTAACAGACGCCAAATGCGGAACAAAAACTTTTTAGCTGGCGCTATCGCATACTATAATCCGGATCTGCCATTAAAGCTAAACTAACAAACTGTAAAGAGGGTAGAAATATTATACCGAATGATCCGTGTCCTTCGTTCTTTAACCATCATCCCACGCTTTGTTGCGGCTGCTCCGATCTCCTGAATCTCCAGTCTTCTCGTCCAGGTGGCACCACGTCGACGGATCTTTAAACGGGATCCCGCCTCTGAACCGAGGCAACTCGGACATCAAGTTTGCCAAAAGAGATGACCAAGATTGATGTAGAGAATGAGTAGAATACTTTGTCTCGTTACATCCAAAGTTATGGATGAACGGTTAATGAAGTTGCCTTTTTGGATCGGGTGAAATGAGAAATCTACTTATGAAATTTCCATGAAGCAAATTTCATATACTTTTTCCAAATGAACAACCATCATCTTCACAAGAGGGGCCGGCCACTATAAGAAGAGGAGGGAGGTGAGTGTAGGAGCAAGGGGTGATAATCATAAGGTAAAAGATCAAGGAGAAATATCTTAAGCATTACAAAACCTCATTAATGCAAAATCCACCTTGCATAGACATTAATGCAACAAATGATTCATCTAACCTAGTTATCAACTTCTAGAAGCTTCCACACACATCACCCTCATGACTCACCCAAGTGACAAAAAAATAAATCCGCATTTAACCGAATGTTAAAGCGGGTGATAGAAAACTGGAAACTGGCAACTTCCAAAAGTGATCCTGAAATGAATTTCAGGATAACCCCGTAACAGTATAAACATACCCGCATTTGTATTACGACCGAATACAAATGCAACTGAGACAAAGATATTATATCTACACAGTATAATACTTGGATCCGGCTTAAACCAAAGCCTACCAGTATTATCTGCCCGAAATATGACACGTGCGTAAACGCACGTGCATTTTCCGAACCCTGCCATAAAACCATACGACCTCTACAACGTTTCGCCTGAACTTAGGAAACTGTCTGTGAGGGACTCTAATGACTCATCAACACACTGGCACTGGGTATAACTTCTAGCACGTCAGAGGTACTAGCTGTACATAACGGTTGCCAATGTATTGATCGGAAGGGAAGCTGACGAGCGAACTCATCCAGAAACCCTACTGAATCTGACAGTGACAATATCCGTACAGTCCGGTCCGTTCGTCTATGAGTATCGCATATAGGGCCTAGGGGGCTGGTAAACGTCAGACCCCCAATAGCTGTATAAGTCGTGTCGGAGTGAAGCCCAGAACACCCTGAGACACTACTGGAATATCTTCCAGTAAATCTCGATTACCCTGGCCAGGGTTTTCGTGTAATAGTTCTCCTAAACACAGCGCGATCTCATCCCCAATACCGGGAGAGACGAATCCCTGACGATCCGCTCACTGCCTCCATGTGGCTCGGGACTGTACCCAACTAAAACCTGTTTGCACAACTCCTTTGAGCCGTGGTAGGGTAGTAATCAAAGCACAGTGGGAACTCACACGAGACAAATGACTATCTCAGGTCGACAGACTAACCTGTACACATGTCACCAGGGAACTACTATCTGACGATATGTATAATACCAACTAGCATGTTCCCGGCGAGTCCTGTCCGGTGTACTCATAACCCAATGAGCACCTGTATACATCTTAGGTGATCCAACTAACACCAATGGCTTGTGAGACCGGCCACCGCCCCTCGTCGGGGTCTCGACTGTATACACTAGTCTACTTTGGAGTATCGATGCCCTGTCTCGAAACTCCCACGACTAGGGACACTTTAAGGATGTGCTTATAGACCCCAGCTCCCACATATATGATCGCCATCATACTGCTGGTAGTCAAGCAAGATCCTAAGGGCTCTATCAAAGTGTAACAGTGATAAAGACAAACCAGATAGCAAACTATCATCTCGAGTAAGACTGTTTTATCGGTATAGGCCCTTCCTCAATCATCACAATCACATACCTGCGATCCAATAATTGACTTTGAGGGCACTATATCCAACAATCTCCCACTTACACTTAAGGCTAATTATTGCGATGCCGCATACTCATAGCCCGTGTGATACCGAACATCCAACTCCTCTACTAATCAGTTTCACAAAGCTCGTTTGCAAAACTATTGTGTTCGAGAAATAGCCTCAGTGAGTGGATCCTCCCTGACGTTTCTTTCTATGTCTCTCTTAATTTCAAGTTCGCGGAGAAAACCATCTCCCGAATCGAGTAATACATGTCTTAGAATATGTCTGGATATCTGATGGGACTTGGTTCATTAATGAACTCTAAATCCAAACTTCTTAGACTGTATTGATCACTGACCCTAATCAGTATCCAGCACCATGCCTCCCACAGTATCCTTTTGGACCACCTGTCCATAATACCGTCCCTCGTCAGATGGAAAACTATAACTCTGACAATTACTCTGTCATCTATGTCACCTTTGAAGCCTGGAATGATAACAGTCTCCCGAAGGAGGCCGCCGTCATCAAATCTGTAGAACATGTACTTATGTTCTAAAACTGCTTCCTTGTGTTTCTTCAGGATTGGATTAATATAAACTTATCGCATCTAGTGAAAAACGACGTCTGGTGTGGTACTTGACATCTCACGATTGACTCAATTGCCTAAGCAAGTGATCTGCCAATCATGCACATCCCTCTCCCCTTTAGTCTGTAAGACACCTTTAGAGAGGGTGACTCCATCACCTGTAGGTACACCACCATGCCAGGAGTCATCTATTCTAAAATACTATTAGAATACTGTCAAAGTACCCACATTGGGAAACTACCCAAATCTAGATCTAAAACCATAGATCTAGTAAACAGAATGTCAGATATTATATCCATATCCTTTGCGGAGAAACAACTGTGTGACGACCACAGTACAACCGATCGTAGTATAGGAATTTTACTTCCTACTCTGTGTATGTCATCCAAATACCAGGACATCACACCCTACTATCTTCTTAACAGATCCATCCCCTATTCTGATGAAGTCAAACCCATGACTGTCACATCAAAAAATAGATGATCTTATCTCCGCTATATGTGCTCAAGCCTATAAATAGACATAAGCTACTTGCTCACTATGCTTCCGCTGCTCCCACTGACTACGACAACCCTCTGGCAGAATAATATATACGTACACTTCTAAAGTTAGTTTAGAACGACGCTATACTTATCCTCCAGCCGGGTCTCATAGTCTGGAACAACAATAGTGTCAAGTCTGGGTAAACAAGAACCTCCCTGTCACCGTCCTTGAGGCTACCGGAGCACCTCTCGGGTGTCTGAGGTTACCCACCATATCTGCGGAGTGGCTATTAGAAGGTCAAACTTGATTGAATATATAGGTCCTATTAAATTTTCCGTAATCGTTTGCGGTTCTGGAATCACTTCCAGTTCTACCATACTCCCACTATTGTTTTCTGAAAAAATCCATTTTACTAAAACTGTGGCGAGTCTAGAACAATATCACTATTGATCTTCCATATGGTAGAAAGTCAACCCTCGTCAAAGCCAGGGTCAACCCACAAACTGCCATTACAGAAACGTGCCTTGAGTTATCCAGAGTCTGGTTTTAAGCATAAGCTGGACAACTCACCGTACCTTAACATCGTTAAGATATGAACCATTCTATATCCAATATAGAAACTTTGGCACATATTTAATTGGAACCAGATTCAAATTATGCAACTGTCTCCAGTGCATATCAACTTAATGGAGAAAGGCTAATCCGCATTACTCAACTTAGGAATCCATCCAATTATGAGTAACCTGAAAAAGAAACTAGTTTCTCAAAACCATTAACTGAATACCAATCATAAGAATCTACATCTTCGATTTCTTTGAAAAATCCCGATACTTGTGACTCCTGGTTCTCTACTTTATTCCTATACCCACAACTTCTTAAGACTTAGACATTGTATTTCTACGAAACACTTGTCTAAAAACTAGAGAAGTCACAAGTAAACAGAACAGAGTACGAGGACCAACCCCTTTTTCCTGATGGACACTGGACAACATACAATACTCTGTATAAGTCCGCTGAGTTGAATAACTCAAAACCTGTGCGTCGTAGGTTGAAAACTGTACCCGGGCGATTTCCTCAAATATCACTAATTACAAAGAATTCCGATATAATAAGAATGATCACCTAATTCCCAATAGCTTACTCCCACTCATCATCTGTAAAACCATACAGATGTGAGAAGCATACCTGGTAAATACATACCCTAGAGCAAGGGTTTAATTAGGAAATCAGTTTACAATTAACAATGCACAGTGTAATTGAAACATGAAAATGTTTCGAAGGGGTATCCTGGTATTCTTTGTAATGCCTCTTCCATAATCCAATTCATGACTTTAACCGTATATTTGTTTGTCATCTCCCCAAATCCCTTTATTTGTCTTTATTCATTACCTTCTGTATACCATTGTTAGGCTAAATGGTTTTCTTCCTTCCCTACCATTCGGCACCAGCCTATGGTTTGGAAGAAGACTATCCAGTAATCATAATAGGTGTACCCTCCTAAACCAAGGAGTACTCGTAACTTGAGAGAAGGTGATGATAAAAGACAACTGAATAATACCTTGTTCTATTTCTCCCGAATTGGGAAAAAGCAAAGGTGAAATAGGAGTGGCGATGAAGTATGCGGTTTGGTCATGAATGATAACAGTCGTAATTTACTTTGCCCTCTTTCTAATTCCTTTATTTTGTCTTTAGTTATTACCTTCTGTACACCCTAGTTAGGCTAATTGGTTTTCTTCATTCCCTACCTTTCGGCACCTGCCTATGGTTTGGAATAAGACTATCCAATAAGCGTAATAGGTGTACTCTCCTAAACAAAGGAGCCCTCGCATCCTGAGAGAAGGTCATAATAGAAGACAACTGAATAAACCAATTCTATTTCTCCTGAACCTGGATCCATCCTCGAAGAAATCCCTCCGAGTTCGTATATAACCATACGATGGATCTATCCAATAGAAGTGGATATCCGTAATAATACGGGGTGTTCTGAGAAATACAAAGGGTAAAAGAAGGAGCGGCAATGACTTATGCAACTCGGACAATCCAAAAGCCAGTATTTTAAGAAGGTTCGGTCAACTTGGTCACTGAGTCATAGTCTAGGGTCGGTCAAAGGTCGCTGCCAAAGAGAGAGAGAAAAGAAACACTCTGCGTGCACTCTAACTTTATATCAGAATGGTTATCACTTTATCTAATCAGGAAACCTCCCACTGTAATCTCAAATTCTCCTCCAAACCTGAAAGAAAAATTAGTCGGGATCAACCGATGAGTAAACCAACTCATCAGTGGGAATCGGGATCCAACTCTCATCGCATGATAACGTGACGGTATCCACTCACGTTATCACACTCCAGAAGGTATGCGCAAGTTTGGCAAGTTTCCTGTATGTTTGAAACTCCCGATGTAATTTTTATCCTATGCTCTTATGACCTTGATGTAGGCCAACAAATTATAAGTCACATGTCAAGTTCTACCCATCATTGTCCAGGTTAATTTGAAGCACCCGTACAAGCCCTTGACGTAGGCCAACAAGGCTATACGTCTGTCCCAAACCAACGCATCTATCTATGCAACAAATGAATACCCCAGCAGCTACCAAACACTATGCCTTAACGTAGGCCAACAAACATAGCTTGAATACTATTGACCATCCATAAGAAATGACGGAGGGCTACGGCTGGTTTTTGGCGAAAAACCTTTAACGTAATAAACTTGATCTCGTTGAAGGAACCTGATAGCTTTTTATAAAAATACAGTGGCGAAAACCTTTGCTAAAGAGGTCACTCCCGGTGAAGGGATCTCGGCTCTTTCCTCGTCGAATGAGGTGCAGGATATTCATAACCGAATACCACGATGCATAACAACTTGTAATCGACTATAGTGAAGTTATTACCCAGACGCAAACTTCTGCCCAAGGGGTCACTCCCGGTGAAGGGATCTCGGCCCTTGCCTCGTCGATTGAGGTGCTGGATATTCATAACCGAATACCTCTATGCATAATAAAAGGAAACGTCTTTGTAATAACACTTTTTAAAATTGGTTCCAACAACATCAAATATAGGTTTGTTTTATCCTTGCATTGATAAGAATCAATGCAGTCCCATCAATTAACACACCAGAAAAGAACGAAAATAAAATGTACGTATATTCCATCCACATTCGTCACTGGGTCCCGTCATTACCCGTCAGGTTACTTAACTAACGACAGAGCGGGGACTGGGCTAGCGCGGGTGCAAAACATATACAACATCTACAAGTATATATAAATATATAATAATCGCTCCAGGCATGATAATATGCAACATTACAGAAAAGTAATAAGCATCACAGAACAATACAGATAATCTGGGATCCCCGGGTTTCACAGAGCCGCTACAGAAACCCGACGTTCCCTTGGTCGTGTGGATAGCCTGTGCAATGAAACCTAGACCCCTACGGGTGCGGCAAGTTACCCGTCAAAACCTGAAGCGAGGCAGCCCCCTACAGCAAAGTGAATGGACCACCCAGCACTTCATGGAATCCGGTAACTTGAGCACCCCTCCTTGGGTCAACCTGTACCCCCTACGAGTGCGGCGAATAGCCCGCCAATTCTAGAGTGAAGCTCCCTCCGTCTCAACGCCATGAGATGCGGGCCCGTTGCCCTCTAGAACCCGGCTATCCGTGCACCCCACCGCGGGGTAATCCTAGTACAGAAAAGAAAATATATACAACAGGTACATCGACCTCAGCCCGGTCGTGCCCCAAAAGAATATTATACAAACAGGCAGTGACGACAGTCCACATGTTGGACGCTCGCCCCGCAATATCAAATGTACAAATAAATCCAAACTGCACTACCATTGCACACTGCTATCCACCACGACAAATCCGCAACATCACAGCACAATACAGAACATCAACGCGAATGTCACGTTCGCAAATCCGTCTAAAAGGACTATAGCAATTAGACGCAATTTACCGCTCAAATGACATTCCCGGTCGGAGATATAATATAAGTACTGTTAACTAACAGGTTTAAAATTTCGATCGACAAAACTTCCCGAAGTGGGCCCCACGTACATCTGGTGTACAGTAATAAAATCTGGGCCCAAAAGAAATATACCAAAAACCACAATTTACCATGGAGAACACACTGTAGAAATTTGAATCACTGTTCTCACAATATCGCGGCGGATCCGCGGCCGTACTGTGGGATTACATGATGATATTTCACCAGTTTTCTTCAAAAAGCCTGCACAATTTTCTGTGATGCTCAAAATAATTTTTAGACCTGATTTAAAATCTGTTAGTGTATATGCCCTAGAGGCCATTACTGTATCATACTAGTTTGTATATTACTTAATGGAAGCTTGGGATATTCACAGTTGTATATACAATCTTGCTCGAAATGGTAGTATGCTACTTGGTTTGTCTCTGCTTTAATATGTGCATGTGTTTCTTTTAGCATATTGCTGGTATACATATTAGTAGAGCCCTTAGGATCTTTGCTTGATTACCAGCGTTGTGATGGCGCTCACACTCGTGGGGGCTGGGTAATCTATAAGCACATCCTTATACAGGTCCCTGGTCGTTGGACTATCGAGACAGGGCATCGATACTCCGGAGTAGACTAGCGTATGCGCTTCTCATCCCAGTGTGGGAGACGGTCTGTCCCACAGCCGTTAGTACGTCGTACTTGGGATAGTATGCGGGTGCTCGTTAGGTTACGAGTACACTGGACAGGACTCGTCGGGAACTGTTGGTTGGTAATATACCTATCGTCAGTTATCAGTTCCCAGGTGACATGAGTACAGCTTAGTCCGCTGACTTGACACTGTCACTTCGCCTCGAGTGTGTTCCCACTGCACTTTGATTACTACCCTACCACGGCTCAAAGGAGTCGTGCAAACAGGTAGTTTTTGGGTGCAGTCCCGAAGCACTTGGAGGCAGTGACGGTTAGACAGGATTCATCTCTCCCGGTATTGGGGGTTGACATCGCGCTGTGTCCAGGAGAGCCATTACACGAGTAGTCCCTGGCCAGGGCAAGCGAGATATACTGGTAGGCTTCCAGTGTTATCTCAGGGTGTTCTGGGCTACACTCCGACACGACTTGTACCGCTATTAGGGGACTGACGTTCACCGCCCCCCTAGGCCCGCCATGCGATGTATCAGACGAACAGACCGGACTGTACGGAGACTGTCACATACAGGCTCAGTAGGAGTGCAGATGGGGTTCACCACGTCAGTATTCTTATCGACATCTACCTGGGGACCGTTACGTACAGCTAGTGCCGCTTGCGGTCTGTGGTTAAACCCACTGCCAGCGTAGTGTCGAGTCTTTAGAGTCCCACACAGAGAGCTATTCGCCTTTAGGCAAAATGAGTAGAGGTCGCATGGTTTTGCGACAGGGTTCGTTCACATTCGCGCACTTGTGCACGTTTGTTGTCCGGACAGTTTATACTAGCGGGCTTTGGTTTAAGCCGGATCCTAGTATATGGTTTGAGATTGGTTTTTCTCAGTGTATTCGTGTTCCTCGGATCACGAATGCGGGTGCGTATGCACAGTTGCTTGAGATTGAAGGAGAGGTCCTTGTTTAGGGTTAATGACTATTGTCATTTTATTAACCCTATTGCTTTTGTGTGTATTATTGTTAATTGATAATTAGCTTGATTATTGTGCATGGTTGTTGTTGTTGACCTTTTGACTTCATTGACTTGTTGACCAAGTTGACAATTTGACCATGATCATTTCATTTGGAAGATGCTCTTTGATTCTTGCAATTTGCATTAATATTGAAATGATAATGGTCACCTCTTGATTAAACCATGACAATTTTCTAGCTAATTATTGAATTAAAATATTACACACATATTAGTGAGAATGGCTCACTAATAATTCATTCTCTCATATCATTTCTCTCTCTTGCTCATCCTCTCCCTCAAGCTCTCTCCCTCTCATGTGTTGAGAAACAAAAAGCTTGAGAAAAACCTTCACTTGATCTTCTCTACTCTCTTCTAGGGTTCAAGTCTTAGCATTTCTTGCACTCTAGTTACTCCTAGCTTGGAGTTGAAGCTAAAGGTCGAGGCTTTCGGGTGGATCGTTCTTTGACGGGAGAAGACAAGCAAGGCGACATCTTTCTACCATTCCAAGGAGCAAGGAGAGAAGGACTTTGAGCTCAAGGTATAACCTTTCTACAACTTAGCTAGTTGTAAGTTTGCTTTAGCTAGTTTTCGTTTAGCAAAGATCCTCATAGCTAGGTCCATGTTGCCTATAGTTGATAAAAATCCAATTTTTATTATGTTTTCCGCCTCCCCGTAAGCACCGGGGTGGGCAACGTGGACTTACAGTGGTATCAGAGCCTAACTAAACTCAAACTAGCTAGGTAGTGAAGTGTAACGAAGTTTCGAAACTGGAAAATCCAAAAACCAAACTTTGCAAAACCCTAGTTTCTGTTAATTTTTTTTCTGGTCAAAATGACATTTGTTATACACCAAAAATTATCTCAGGCTTTTGTATAGAAAACCACCAAATACGAACCAGAGAGGCGATCAGAGGAGCGCGGATCCGCGGCATGAGTAAGCTCTTGCCGCGGAAGCGCGGCCGTCTGGTCCCCTCTCTGCTTCGATTTTGGTGCAGAGTGTTTCTGTGTTGGTTTTTGGATTTTTAGGATATGTTATATATGCCCAGATTTTCCAGAACTAAAATTTACTTTTGGGGGCCTATAAATCCGTATTTTTTCCGGAACTTCACTACACTTTAACTATATCGGTTATATCTGTGATGCTTGCATGTATTGAACGTCGGCTAATCGCTATAAGTCGATTAGTCGGGGTTATACATCTCTGTGATCTGTGATTGTTATTGGTTTGTGGATATGAATGGATTGGATTGTCGCGGGTGAATGGCCGGGGTGGATGTGAGATGAGCGTTATTTTTCTTTCATTCATTTGTAACATGTAAATTGATGTAATATTATTATTTGTATGGCCGCACAACCGGGTCGGGGTTGTAGCCGTCATTGTATAATTCTTTTTACTGTTTTTGCTCCTAGGATAGACCCATGGAGGGGTGCACAAACTACCGGGTATCTCGAAGTGCCGAGTGGCCTACTCACGGTGGTGAGGGAGGTTGCTTCGCTTCGGGTGCTTGGCGGGTAGTTTGCCGCACCCGTAGGGGTCTTGGGTGGGGTATTGGCTATTCACCGCGACCGTGTAATCCGCTTTACGTTGCAGGCTCGAACGCATTGCGGATTCCTAGTATATCCAATGTATTCATCTGTGATCTGTAATGTCTATCATTGCTATATTTTTATATATAATAACTATTTAGGCGTTGCTTATGTTTTACAGCCGCGCTAGCCCAGCCCCCGCTCTGTCGTTAGTTAAGTAACCTAACGGGTGATGACGGGGCCCCGTGGCGAATGCGAATGGCATAAGCGTACGTCATATTTTGGTTGTTTTCTGCAATGGTAGGATTAAATGATGGGACGCATTAAAAGAACTAATGCAAGAAATAAACCAAGTAAAAGTCGATTGGAACACTTTGAAAACCACTCGGTTCTTTTCAAAACTAAACTTTTAAACGCGGAGCTTGAACCACTCCTTTTAAAAGCTATCTCGTTCCATCGATTATATCAAGTTCACTACGTTCACGGTTTCGCCAAAACCATTCGTAGCCCTCCGTCATTCCACATGAATGGTCAAAAGTATTCAAGCTGTGTATTTTGGCCAAAGTCAAGGCATAGTGATTGGTAGCGTTTGGGCATTCATGTGCAGCATAGATAGATGCGTTGATTTGGGACAGTCGTGCTGCCATTTTGGCCAAAGTCAAGGGTAGGTACGGGTGGGTCCAAATTAACCAGGAGAATGACGGGTAGAACTTGACATGTGACTTATGATATTTTGGCCAAAGTCAAGGTCATAAGAGCATGGGGCAAAAATCCACATCGGGAGTTTCATAAGTACTGAAACTTGCTAGCGTTGCATACCATTTGGAGTGTGATGATTCTGGTAGGATTCCTTCGGTTTTATCACGCGATGATATTTGGATCCCGATCCTACTGTGAGTATATGCTACTCCTCGGGAAAACTCTCACTTAACGATCAATGCTATAAACCTAGTAGGTGCCTAGAAAGGTGTTAGCGGGGCTATGCCCACAGGGAAAAGAGGTTACTTAATTAAGGAACTTCGCGAAAGCGTTGGAAAACCTCCCTCGAAGTACCGACACTGGCCTGGCTGAACGGTTAAGCAAGTATTATACGGTGAGAATGATCCCGGCTAATCCTTTTCTTTATGGTTTGAGAAGGGATTCGAGAAACAGTGGGAGCCATCCAGTTTAGACAAACTAAAAACCACTCTAAACTTGCAAGAGCATCATGCTAAAGTGTTTCTTTTCTCTCTCCTAATTGCAGCGACCATTCAACATGACCGGACTTAAGTTACTGTTAGATAAAAATATATTGACAGGGCCAAACTACAAAGATTGGCTCAGGAATGTCAAGATGGCTATCACTTATGACAAGCTGGGGTATATACTTACCACCAAAGCTCCCCCTGTCCCAGGTCCCACCTCCAGCGTCGCGGATGTAGAAATCCGTAAGACATGGGAGATAGATTGCGCGAGGGCCAGATGCCTCGTACTAGCCTCGATGGACAATGAACATCAGAGGAGGCACGAGAATATGGACCTAGAGTCCATATTTCTCCATACAAAAGAACTGTATGGAGAGCAGTCTCGTATCGCTAGATACGAAGTGTCGAAGAAGCTTTTTTCGGCAAGGTTGGCCGTCGGATCATCGGTAGCGGACCACGTGCTTAGGATGATCGGCTACATAGAGGAGCTCGCGGACCTTGGGACCACGTTGGAGAATGAACTCTATACCGATTTGATTCTCCAGTCCCTTCCTTCCACTTACGCCCAGTTCATTCTTAACTTCAACATGCAAGGAAAGGAGGTTGAACTTGCCGAACTTCTGAACATGTTGAGGACTGCTGAGGGCACCCTACAGAAGGGTAGGGAGACATCCACTTTGTTTGTAGGAGGATCTTCCTCTTCTAGGTCCAGGGCGAAAGCCAAGGGCAAGAAGAAGAAAGCCCCCGCCAAACCAAGAGGCGGTGTCGGTAAAGTGGATACGAAGGGAAAGGGTAAAGCAACAAAAGTAGCGGGGAAGCTGGTGGGGAAGGAAGAATGCTTCTATTGTCACAAAAGTGGTCACTGGAAACAGGATTGCAAGGCTTGGAAAGCCAGAACACAGGATTTGAAGCGAGTTGCAGCTTCAGCTTCAGGTGTGTATGTTATTGAAAACTGTCTATCAATAAACTCTACATCCTGGGTATTGGATACCGGATCAGGATCTCATATCTGTAATTCTTTGCAGGCGTTGAGAAAGCGTAGAGTTTTGAAGGCAGGTGACATGACCCTCAGAGTTGCGAACGGTGCTAGCATGGATGCAGAGGCCGTGGGGGACTATCACCTGGGATTATCAGATGGACACTTTTTGGTTTTGCGTAGTTGTTATTATGTACCAAATGCAACCTGTAATATCATTTCTGTATCTTTATTATCTAAAGAAGGTTATGAATTTGCATTTGTAAGTAATGTAGTGAACATTCACCTTAATCAAGTTTTGATTGGGTCAGGTACATTGAACAACGGTATATACGTTTTAAACCAACCACAGGTTTTCAATATCCAGAATACACACAAAAGAAAGTCTCCAGAAATTAATAAAACTTTCTTATGGCATTGTAGACTGGGTCACATCAATGAGAGAAGATTGACTAAGTTACATACTGAAGGATATTTGGATCCGTTCGAATATCAATCGTATGCAACTTGTTAATCCTGTCTCAAAGGAAAGATGACAAAGGCTCCGTTTTCTGGACACGGAGAAAGAGAGAGCGAGCTCTTGGGACTCGTACACAGCGACGTGTGCGGTCCAATGTCTACACATGCGCGAAGCGGTTATTCTTACTTCATTACTTTTACGGATGATTTTTCAAGGTACGGTTATGTCTTCTTAATGAAACATAAATCCGAGGCTTTTGAAAAATTCCAGGAATATAAGAATGAAGTAGAAAAACAAACCGGCAAAAGTATCAAGATTCTAAGATCGGATCGAGGTGGAGAATACTTAAGTGCCGAATTCCTGAACTACTTAAAAGAGAATGGAATTCTCTCTCAGCTTACTCCTCCATACACTCCGCAACATAACGGTGTATCGGAGAGACGGAACCGGACCCTATTGGATATGGTACGGTCCATGATGAGTAACGCTGAGTTACCGCGATTGTTCTGGGGATATGCGCTAGAATCAGCAGCATACCTTTTGAACTGAGTTCCAACTAAGACTGTGCCTACTACACCATATGAAATGTGGTGTGGGAAGAGACCCTATCTTAATCACATTAAGACATGGGGATGTCCAGCTTTTGTAAAAAAGCAGCATGCGGACAAGCTCGAGGCACGCTCAGTACAGTGCAAGTTTGTGGGATATCCGAAGAACTCCAAGGGATATTACTTCTATTGCGAAGAGGAACAAAAAGTCCTTGTTTCTCGCCATGCCCACTTTCTAGAACATCAGTTCATAGAAAAAGAATTAAGTGGGAGCGCGATAGAACTGGAAGAAGTTCCAGAACCGCAAGCTATTACTGAAAGCTTAGTAGAGCCAGAGGGTTCGAAAGATCAAGACATTCCCATGCCACTCCGCAGGAGTAGTAGGCAGTCTCATCCGCCCGAGAGGTACTACGGTTTTCTCATTGACGGGGATAGAGAGGACTGCATCATAGATTGTGATGAGCCTACTAGCTTCCAGCAAGCCATTCAGAGCGTCGACTCGGTAAAATGGCTGGATGCAATGCGGACCGAGATGGAGTCCATGTACACCAACAAATTATGGACGTTGGACATTGCTCCAGACGGGGTAAAACCCGTAGGATGCAAGTGGATCTTCAAAAGGAAGATTGGTGTAGATGGACAGGTTGAGACCTATAAAGCTAGACTGGTAGCAAAGGGTTTTCGTCAGCGACCTGGTTTGGACTATGACGAAACCTTTTCTCCAGTAGCTATGCTGAAATCCATTCGGATCCTTCTTGCCATCGCTGCTTTCCACGATTATGAGATTTGGCAGATGGACGTAAAGACAGCTTTTCTAAATGGTCATTTAGAGGAGTGTGTCTATATGGACCAGCCAGAGGGTTTCATTCAGGGTGGGAGCAGCGGAAAGGTGTGCAAGTTGCTCAAGTCCATTTATGGACTCAAGCAGGCATCGCGGAGTTGGAACATCTGTTTTGATGAGACGGTCAAAGAATTTGGCTTTATCAAAAATCCAGATGAACCATGCATCTATTGTAGATTTGTAGCGAGAACTGTAGTATTCCTCGTTTTATACGTGGATGACATTCTCTTAATAGGAAATGACATTCCTATGCTACAATCTGTCAAGGGGTTCTTGTGACACAGGTTCTCCATGAAAGACCTGGGTGATGCCTCATACATTCTGGGTATCCGGATCTACCGTGACAGATCCAAGAGGATATTAGGACTTTCTCAGTCCAGGTACATCGACACCATAGTGAAGAGATTCAGTATGGAAGATTCCAAGCGCGGTAACCTACCGGCTTGTCACGGGATCACCCTCTCTAAAGAGATGTCTCCCAAGACTGATTTGGAGAGGGATCGCATGTCTATTATACCCTACGCTTCTGCGGTAGGCTCTATAATGTATGCGATGTTGTGTACCAGACCGGATGTGGCTTATGCACTGAGTGTGGTAAGCAGGTATCAGTCAAACCCTGGGGAGAAACATTGGATAGCAGTAAAGAACATTCTCAAGTACCTGAGAAGGACTAAGGAGATGTTCTTGGTGTATGGCGGAAAAGACCTGCAGATTGAGGCCTTTGCTGACTCCAGCTTCCAGAGTGACAAGGATGATTCCAAGTCCATGTCGGGTTTTGTCTTTACCCTCAATGGAGGGGCGGTGTGTTGGAAGAGCTCCAAACAGGAAACCGTTGCTGACTCGACTATGGAAGCGGAATACATCGCTGCATCTGATGCCGCAAAAGAAGCTGTCTGGATGAGGAAGTTCTTGAAAGAACTTCAGGTGGTTCCGTCCATTGTTGACCCAATACCTCTGTATTGCGACAACAACGGGGCTATAACTTTAGCGAAGGAACCCAGGTCCCATCAGAAATCCAGACACATCTTAAGGCGGTATCACCTGATCAGGGAGATTGTGGATCGCCAGGAGATCGAGGTCCGGAGAGTTGCATCAGAGGATAACACAGCAGATCCATTCACCAAGGCCTTGCCCCAGACTCAGTTCGAGCGGCTGATCGAGATGATAGGTCTTCGATACGCCAGTACATGGCCTTAGTGCAAGTGGGAGATTGTTAGTGTATATGCCCTAGAGGCCATTACTGTATCATACTAGTTTGTATATTACTTAATGGAAGCTTGGGATATTCACAGTTGTATATACAATCTTGCTCGAAATGGTAGTATGCTACTTGGTTTGTCTCTGCTTTAATATGTGCATGTGTTTCTTTTAGCATATTGCTGGTATACATATTAGTAGAGCCCTTAGGATCTTTGCTTGATTACCAGCGTTGTGATGGCGCTCACACTCGTGGGGGCTGGGTAATCTATAAGCACATCCTTATACAGGTCCCTGGTCGTTGGACTATCGAGACAGGGCATCGATACTCCGGAGTAGACTAGCGTATGCGCTTCTCATCCCAGTGTGGGAGACGGTCTGTCCCACAGCCGTTAGTACGTCGTACTTGGGATAGTATGCGGGTGCTCGTTAGGTTACGAGTACACTGGACAGGACTCGTCGGGAACTGTTGGTTGGTAATATACCTATCGTCAGTTATCAGTTCCCAGGTGACATGAGTACAGCTTAGTCCGCTGACTTGACACTGTCACTTCGCCTCGAGTGTGTTCCCACTGCACTTTGATTACTACCCTACCACGGCTCAAAGGAGTCGTGCAAACAGGTAGTTTTTGGGTGCAGTCCCGAAGCACTTGGAGGCAGTGACGGTTAGACAGGATTCATCTCTCCCGGTATTGGGGGTTGACATCGCGCTGTGTCCAGGAGAGCCATTACACGAGTAGTCCCTGGCCAGGGCAAGCGAGATATACTGGTAGGCTTCCAGTGTTATCTCAGGGTGTTCTGGGCTACACTCCGACACGACTTGTACCGCTATTAGGGGACTGACGTTCACCGCCCCCCTAGGCCCTCCATGCGATGTATCAGACGAACAGACCGGACTGTACGGAGACTGTCACATACAGGCTCAGTAGGAGTGCAGATGGGGTTCACCTCGTCAGTCTTCTTATCGACATCTACCTGGGGACCGTTACGTACAGCTAGTGCCGCTTGCGGTCTGTGGTTAAACCCACTGCCAGCGTAGTGTCGAGTCTTTAGAGTCCCACACAGAGAGCTATTCGCCTTTAGGCAAAATGAGTAGAGGTCGCATGGTTTTGCGACAGGGTTCGTTCACATTCGCGCACTTGTGCACGTTTGTTGTCCGGACAGTTTATACTAGCGGGCTTTGGTTTAAGCCGGATCCTAGTATATGGTTTGAGATTGGTTTTTCTCAGTGTATTCGTGTTCCTCGGATCACGAATGCGGGTGTGTATGCACAGTTGCTTGAGATTGAGGGAGAGGTCCTTGTTTAGGGTTAATGACTATTGTCATTTTATTAACCCTATTGCTTTTGTGTGTATTATTGTTAATTGATAATTAGCTTAATTATTGTGCATGGTTGTTGTTGTTGACCTTTTGACTTCATTGACTTGTTGACCAAGTTGACAATTTGACCATGATCATTTCATTTGGAAGATGCTCTTTGATTCTTGCAATTTGCATTAATATTGAAATGATAATGGTCACCTCTTGATTAAACCATGACAATTTTCTAGCTAATTATTGAATTAAAATATTACACACATATTAGTGAGAATGGCTCACTAATAATTCATTCTCTCATATCATTTCTCTCTCTTGCTCATCCTCTCCCTCAAGCTCTCTCCCTCTCATGTGTTGAGAAACAAAAAGCTTGAGAAAAACCTTCACTTGATCTTCTCTACTCTCTTCTAGGGTTCAAGTCTTAGCATTTCTTGCACTCTAGTTACTCCTAGCTTGGATTTGAAGCTAAAGGTCGAGGCTTTCGGGTGGATCGTTCTTTGACGGGAGAAGACAAGCAAGGCGACATCTTTCTACCATTCCAAGGAGCAAGGAGAGAAGGACTTTGAGCTCAAGGTATAACCTTTCTACAACTTAGCTAGTTGTAAGTTTGCTTTAGCTAGTTTTCGTTTAGCAAAGATCCTCATAGCTAGGTCCATGTTGCCTATAGTTGATAAAAATCCAATTTTTATTATGTTTTCCGCCTCCCCGTAAGCACCGGGGTGGGCAACGTGGACTTACAAAATCGACAGAAACTTTGTACAGAAAATTGTAGTTTTGCGAAAATCCGTTCGATCGATATTTTAAACGCGTTAGCACAAGTTAGTAAAGCTTAATGGCGAGGCTCTGATGCCACTGTAAGTCTACGGTAGCGCCCCGACCATCTAACAGATGCCAAATAAGGAACAAAAACTTTTTAGCTGGCGCTATCGCATACTATAACCCGGATCTGCCATTAATGCTAAACTAACAAACTGTAAAGAGGGTAGAAATGTTATACCGAACGATCCGAGTCCTTTGTTCTTTAACCATCATCCCACGCTTTGTTGCGGCTGCTCCGATCTCCTGAATCTCCAGTCTTCTCGTCCAGGTGGCACCACGTCAACGGATCTTTAAACGGGCTCCCGCCTCTGAACTGAGGCAACTCGGACATCAAGTTTGCCAAAAGAGATGACCAAGATTGATGTAGAGAATGAGTAGAACACTTTGTCTCGTTGCATCCAAAGCTATGGATGAACGGTTAATGAAGTTGCCTTTTTGGATCGGGTGAAATGAGAAATCAACTTATGAAATTTCCATGAAGCAAATTTCATATACTATTTCCAAATGAACAACCATCATCTTCACAAGAGGGGCCGGCCACTATAAGAAGAGGAGGGAGGTGAGTGTAGGAGCAAGGGGTGGTAATCATAAGGTAAAAGATCAAGGAGAAATATCTTAAGCATTACAAAACCTCATTAATGCAAAATCCACCTTGCATAAACATTAATGCAACAAATGATTCATCTAACCTAGTCATCAACTTCTAGAAGCTTCCACACACATCACCCTCATGACTCACCCAAGTGACGAAAAGATAAATCCGCATTTAACCGAATGTTAAAGCGGGTGATAGAAAACTGGAAACTGGAAACTTCCAAAAGTGATCCTGAAACGAATTTCAGGATAACCCCGTAACAGTATAAACATACCCGCATTTGTATTACGACCGAATACAAATGCAACTGAGACAAAGATATGATATCTACACAGTATTATACTTGGATCCGGCTTAAACCAAAGCCTACCAGTATTATCTGCCTGAAATATAACACGTGCGTAAACGCACGTGCATTTTCCGAACCCTGCCATAAAACCATACGGCCTCTACAACGTTTCGCCCGAACTTGGGAAACTGTCTGTGGGGGACTCTAATGACTCATCAACACACTGGCACTGGGTATAACCTCTAGCACGTCAAAGGTACTAGCTGTACATAACGGTTGCCTATGTATTGATCGGAAGGGAAGCTGGCGAGTGAACTCATCCAGAAACCCTACTGAGTCTGACAGTGACAATATCCGTACATTCCGGTCCATTCGTCTATGAGTATCGCATATAGGGCCTAGGGGGCTGGTAAACGTCAGACCCTCAATAACTGTATAAGTCGTGTCGGAGTGAAGCTCAGAACACCCTGAGATACTACTGGAATACCTTCCCGTAAATCTTGATTACCTTGGCCAGGGATTTTGTGTAATGGTTCTCCTAAACACAGCGCGATCTCACCCCCAATACCGGGAGAGACAAATCCCTGACGATCTGCTCACTGCCTCCATGTGGCTCGGGACTGTTCCCAACTAAAACCTGTTTGCACGACTCCTTTGAGCCGTGGTAGGGTAGTAATCAAAGCACAGTGGGAACTCACACGAGACAAATGACGATCCCAGGTCGACAGACTAACCTGTACACATATCACCAGGGAACTGCTATCCGACGATATGTATAATACCAACTAGCATGTTCCCGGCGAGTCCTGTCCGGTGTACTCATAACCCAATGAGCACCTGTATACATCTTAGGTGATCCAACTAACACCAATGGCTTGTGAGACCGGCCACCACCCCTCGTCGGGGTCTCGACTGTATACACTAGTCTACTTTGGAGTATTGATGCCCTGTCTCGAAACTCCCATGACTAGGGACACTTTAAGGATGTGCTTATAGACCCCAGCTCCTACATATATGATCGCCATCATACTGCTGGTAGTCAAGAAAGATCCTAAGGGCTCTATCAAAATGTAACAGTGATAAAGAGAAACCAGATAGAAAACTATCATCTCGAGTAAGACTGTTTTATCGGTATAGGCCCTTCCTCAATCATCACAATCACATACCTGCGATCCAATAATTGACTTTGAGGGTGCTATATCCAACAGAATGGACCGAGCAGGGTAGCTGCTCGGTTGATTCGTATGGTTCTATCCGACCTTCCCAGTGTTTGAACATCGGTAAGAGTGACCGTCGCGGTCGACACGTGTTATGAATGCGCGGGGGGAGGCAAAGCGTTAGAGCCGTGTTGTTCCGATTTTGCCGAGAAAGGCGGGATGTCTGCCACGTGGCGGTATAGTTGTGGATGAAACGAGCGACTGTTGGACTTTTGGGGCGTTGTGGGGCTATAAAAAGGAGGGCGTGTTGATCACTCATTTCCATCTCCAAAATGTAAGAATGGACACTTTCCCTTTCACAATTCCCGAGAGCATCTCCTTCGAGGACGTGTGCTTGTACGACCAGTTGTGCTCCGAGGATACGCGGCAGGCGGTGATCGGCCGTGTTGAGGATCATTTCGGTCGACTGCTTCCCCGGCGCTCACCCCTGGTTCAGCTGTTGATGTACTCAATCTGGAGGGCGTCGCCGGGGTTGCATAACCCCTTGTCCGAGCAGCTGAAGGACGAGGCAGTTGGTAAGATGAGGTCTTTGTGCCGCTTCGGCCTGATCTCGACGAGTCGGCGGGATCGCCCGGTGGCACTCATCCTCGAGTGTTACCAATTGAGGCATCTCGCCGATGTTCGCGGACGGCACCAAAGGCAGAGGTCCGAGGCGGTGAGGGCTCGGCTGGCGGAAATATCCTTGGAGTTCCACGAGCAATGTTTTCTGCACCCCCTTCCCTCGCTGCTGTAATCCTCTTTTTTTTATGTAATGTAAGGCTGCGAAGCCTACAATACCTTTTTTTTGAATCAATAAAATTCTTCTTTTCTGTAATGCTCGACCGCTTTGTCCTTCTTGTTTGTTTAAATAAAAAGAACTTAGAAGAATTTACATTACTTTGTTGAAGAATCCAAGTAGCGGCCTACGAAGGATGGACCGAGTAGGGTAGCTGCTCGGTGGATCCGGAGGTTCAGCCCGACCTTCCCTGGTTCGTGAACATTGGGAGGGGCAACCGTCGCAGGCGGCACGTGCCATGAATTCTTGGGGGAGGCGTAACGTTTCGCGGAGCCGCGTCATTTTATCCACGTGGCAGCGCGGTATTGGATTAATCTTGGCGGATCCCAGGATTCGCGCGTGAATCTAGGCCCTTAAGGATTCTGTTTGGGGTTATAAATAGAGAAGGAGATGGCAACCCATTCAGCATCGTTTTCTTTTGAGATGACTGGGCACATGTATTCGATCGAAGAGATCATCACCTTTGATAGCGTCTCCTTGTACGACCAATCCCTGGCAGAGGATGGGTACCGGGAGTGGTTCAGCGCCTCGAGGATCACGTCGGCCGGCTTCTCCCTCGGCAGTCGTCCCTGCTTCAGTTGCCGATGTACGCAATCTGGAGAAGGTCCACGGGGTTGGACAACCCCTTCACCGAGGATCTTCTAGACGAGGCGCTGGACAAGGTGCGCTCGATATTCCTGCTCGGCCTCATCTCGTAGGCCAGGCATGACTGATCCCTGGCCCTTATTTTGGAGTGCTTCAAAATGAGGTACATCGTGAGCCAAGGCGCAGAAGGCGGAGCGTCGGGTGCTTCCGTGGCGTCACGAGTTCGTGTGCAGCATCGGCGGGAGCGGGCTACAGAGGCTAGGGCCCGTCTAGCGGAAATATACTCTGAGTATCACCAGGAGTACTTCCTCGACCCCATTCCCCCTCTGTTGTAAATTTTTCCTTTTGTAAGGCTGAGGAGCCCATAATACCTTTGAATAAATAGAATTCTCCTTTTTGCGATGCTCCGTTGTTCTCTTTTTATTATTTAAATAGAAATTTTTTTAGAAAAGTTAACATCGTCTTTGTGAAAGAAGAAATATACATAGATACTCTTTTCAGAGATACAACTTGAGCTTCTCAGTGTTGTAAGGCTGTGGAACTTGCGACCATCCGCGTATTGTAAGCGGTAGGCTCCACCGGGAAAGACCTCGGAGACGAGGAAAGGACCGTCCCATTTTGGGGAAAACTTATGCAGCTTGCCTTGATCGACGAACTCGTTCCACCTTAGGACTAAATCTCCGGTCTTGAAGGCGCTTGACTCGCGCGTTGTAGTAGCGGGCGGTTTGCTGTTGATAGGCGGCAGCTCTGATCTGAGCCCGGTCTCGTTTCTCCAACAAGATGTCTAGGTTAGTTCGGAGTGTCAAGGTGTTCGCTTCATCGTCGAAGTGCTCGACCCGGTGACTGGGGAGCTCGATCTTCGCTAGGACCATTGCCTCGGTTCCGTAGTAGAGGCTAAAAGGGTTTCCTCGGTTGGGGTTTTCATCGACGTGCGCAGGGCCTATAAGACCCGCGGTAATTCCTCGACCCAACTACCTTGACGTCCTTCTAAGCGTGTCCGGAGATCTCGGAGAATGCCCCGATTAGCAACTTCGGCTTGCCCGTTGCATTAGGGATGTGCGACCGCGACAAACTTCATGAGGATACGATATTCGCTGCAGAATTCCTTAACTATTTCGTTTTTGAAACTTGTCCAATGGTCGGTGATTATACACCTCGGGATGCCGAACCGGAGTATCACGTTGTTCTACAGGAATTTAATAGTCGTGGTGGCGTCCGGTTTCCTGATGGGAATGGCCTCGATCCACTTCGTGAAGTAGTCCACTGCGATGAGGACGTACTTGTGCCCGCCCGTATCGGTAGGGAATTGGCCTATCATGTCCATTCTCCACTGGGAAAACGGCCATGGGGAGGTTACGGCGGTTATCTCGATAGCGGGAAGGCGAGGTATGCTTTCATGGAGTTGGCATCTCTTGCATCTCCTGACCGACTTCTAGGCGTCCTGATGAATTGTCGGCCAGTAGTACCCCTGGAGCAATGCCTTCTGGATTAAGGTGTGGGCCCCTTGGTGCGTGCTGCCGACCCCTTCGTGGATCTCACGGAGGACGTAGTCGGTTTCGTGGGGGTCGATGCACTGGAGCAGGGGCTGAGTGAAGGACTTCTTGTAGAGGTTCCCATTGCTCCAGACGAAATGGCGAGCTTTGGCTCGGAGATGGCAGGCTTCTCCTCGATCTTCTGGGAGCGTACCTTCCCTCTGGAATTCCACGAGGGGATTCCTCCAATCCCGGTCTTCTTCCCGGGCTGTATACACCTGGAGCATTGTTGCCCCGTCTTCCACGCTGGGCCGTGGTAAGACCTCAAAGAGGATGTTCCTCTTGTTGTTGGCCGTATAAGATGAAGCCAGCTTACTCAAGGCGTCGTCTTGGGCGTTGAGCTATCTGGAGATCTTCTCCATATGGACTTCGTCAAAGTCCTTTCGTAACCTTCTTACCTCAGCCAGATACTTCACCATCAGAGGCTCCCATGCTTCGAATCGGCCGGCTACTTAGCCAACGATTAGGGCGGAGTTGCTGCGGACCCGGATCGTTTTCAGTCCCAGTACGAAGGCTATGCGCAGTCCGGCCAGCAAGGCCTCGTATTCTACCGCGTTATTTGAGGCTTTGAACCCAAGCTTCAGAGAATACTCCATTTCCGCCTCGTTCGGGCCCCGAATGATGAACCGGCACCACAGCCTTCCTCGGTCGATGACCCATCGACGTAAAGTGTCACGCCCTGCCTCCCAAAATACGGAATACGAGGGGTTGACAAGGCCAGCCATGCTCATACGGTCAAGAAAATATCCTGCCGTAGTCACACTTCGGCTTCTAGCTTTACGTGGTAATCAATAAACAACCCACAGGTAATGAGAAATGCAGTAACTGAAACAAAACAGATACAAGGAACTAACCTGATGGAAATCAAAAGGGTATAACTCTAGATAGCTAATCAAGATGTCTATGATGTACGTCTGGTCCTCGTCCAAGCTAGATCCACCTCTTGCTCTGAGCATGCATACTCAGGTCGTCAGAGCGACACGATAGCAATATATATATATATATATATAGATGCAAGTGGTAACTCGAACAGTGATAATAGATATGTAACAGTAAATCAAGACAGTAAAGATATGAACATGGAGTAACCAATGCAGTGTCTAATAGATCAGGTGAACAGTAAAGCAGTAAAATAGTATGTCAGATGTGTCAATACAGTAGTAATGCATGTGAATGTCACTATCCCTATCAGTCTCTAAGCCTTACTGTACAGGTCACTAAGCTTATCGTCAGTCCAAGTGTGAGAGTCAACCACTCGTGAGTGTCCTCCACCCAAGGGTAGGACCCAAGGGCAAGGGACCACGGGCCCAAAATATAACTCACGGTAATAATCATGTACCCTGTAAATCTCCATATATATAAGCCGGTATGGGAATCCCGAGATTCTGTTGAACTCACACTCAAACTACCCCACACCTCGCGGTCTACATCAAACGCCATCCATAACCTCAAATACTGGTCGGTCCATGACAAGTCTGCGCGAGAACTGGAGACAGGATCCCCATCAAGCACGACCCGACTGATACCTGAGATAAATGGGCGGTGTCTGGTGCCTTACCTGTGACACCCATATAAGAGCTTCCATAAGTGTCCCATACCACTTATAGTCACACTTATACGCGTCTCACAGACATCGACAATGCAATAGAACAATAGGGTCCACTGATTGTGTACAAGTACGTGTTACTTTCACTTATCCATTCATGCACAACACTAACGTACTTGCCACAATCACCACTAATACCTAACACTGGGTAATGTAAATGATCACTAGGTTACCAATGCAACGACATATTTGTATGATGTGATGAGAAAACAGTATGTAAGGCATGATTAAGATGTCATATGTCGGTATCCTACAACTTGCATAATTTATCATAAATAATATATACCAAAATTTAGCGAAACAATGAACAGGGGATAGGTAGTATGTTTGATTATCTATCCAGCGAATTTGGTTTCACGTCAATCGGGTTTCAGGATCACTAGATATGGACATTTTATTTTAAGCGTTCACTGCTGGAAATCCGGTTTCAGAATCGGAAGTCCGTTTCGCAACGCATTTTAATCCTAGTTGGGATCGGATTTTAGTGAAGCTACAGTTGAATGAAATTTAGGGTTTTCAATAAGGTTTTCAACGCAATATACGGATTCTCAATCTCATCTGCACGTCAGAAGTTATACACTTTCCACATTGGGGTATCAGTTCTGGTTCTGTTTGGGACTGCTATACGTCCCGATCTTTTAAATTGCATTTTAAATAGTAAACGATGACGGAACAGGGTTAAATCACTTGCGTTATTTAGTTAACAAATTCATATTCAATAAGGTGTAGGGTTCTGCAACTTACGAGTTCAGGAAACAAAGTAGTAAACATCACGGGACAGAAAACAATAACCAGAGTTGTTCTGGACTGCAGTCCAGAGCCACTCTCCAAACCAAATATCGTCATGATTTCAGTATAGAAGCCATTAGAAACTTGCATAGGGTTACAGGTTGTCGAGTTGGCTTCGATTTGAGCCCTCGAACACACCATTTCAATAAGTACACGATTTATGCTGATTTTAACAATTTTCAGATGCGGGAAATTCCCAGTTTTACTGGTGTATTTGGGGGTGTTCATTTCAGTCATTAACAGTCATATTTTCCAGTGGTATTTATACAAAGTGTTCAATATCACATGGGCCAGCAAATGCCATCATGTTCCGTCAAATTAAATGAAGATTTTCATTGGGATCGTGCATCGAACAGGTATGTCATATAATTTATCGGGTGTTATAAATATGGAATTTATACGATTTTAGGTTGTAAAATGAATAAATTAGCATGTAGTAAGTAGGGTACTTGCCTGGAGACGTTCTGGTGATGCACGGCGGCGGCAATGGAACGATCGCGTCACGAACGCAGCACAGGTTTGGCCTCGGAATCAGGTAGTTGTACTCAGTCCAGTTAATCTCCGTACATTCATTCTCCGTACTGCTCCGGGTTGTTCCTTGCTTTGGTGCAAGGGGGATAGTGGTGCTGATACAGAGAGAGAGAGAGAGAGAGAGAGAGATCTTTAGAGAAACAGAGAGAGAGAGAGATTTAGAGATAGAGAGAGACAGAGAGAGAGTGAGAGAGAAACAGAGAGATAGAGAGAGGGAAAGAAAAACCAGAGAGATAGAGAAGGAGTTTGAGGTCGAGAGGCAGAGACGAGGTGACGACGACGAGGTCTCCGTCGAGGGTAGTGGCGGCGGCGGTGTTATGAAGGTGAAGCTCGGTTTGGGTTTTGGGTTGCAAGAGGAGTGGAAGTGGGGGAGTTATGGAGGTCGCGGTCGATGGAGGTGGGTTTTAGTGGTAGTAGAGAGCTCGTTGGCGTTGCTGGGGGTCGGCCGACGGTGCTCAGGCGGTGGGCGCTGTGAGGAGCTCGGGTTTGATAGAGAAAAAGAGATTGTAAGATGGAATGAAAAGAGAGAGATGGATGGTGATATGGGCACGGGGAGCTCGGAAATTGAGGGGAGAACGGGAGTGAGGGGGAGGAGAGAGCGATGCAGGCGAGGGGGTCGCGGCAGTTGCGGGAAGAGGGGACGTGGCTGGGTCGTAGTGAGCGGGCGTGGGAGGCGGGAACCATTAAGGGAGGGGACGTTGAGGAGAGCGGGTCGTAGGGGAGTGCGCGCTTCGCGGGCGCGAGAAGCGGGGCATGGCGTAACTCGAACAGTGATAATAGATATGTAACAGTAAATCAAGACAGTAAAGATATGAACATGGAGTAACCAATGTAGTGTCTAATAGATCAGGTGAATAGTAAAGCAATAAAATAGTATGTCAGGTGTGTCAATACAGTAGTAATGCATGTCAACGCCACTGTTCCCCTCCGAAAGACGGCGCGACGCAGGGACGTCTTGCCTGAAATTCGGGGCAGATACTAATTGGTGCTATCCATCTACCTCTCTGAAGATGCCAAATTGATTTATGGCACCATGTATCGAAGGTTTAAACGGATGCGTCCGATGTAGCAGACTTCGTCAGATTCCCCCTCGCTTGAGGGGATTTTGATTGTGGGGACGCTCTTCCCTGCAGGCGCAAGCCCCTGCAGTTAATTACGCTACCGCGTTGCGGTAACAACTTTCTCCTTCTCCAGATGGTCACTTCGTGTCGTGTGTGTTTGATTTGTGTTTGGTTGCCCATGGATTGTATACGGAGACTGAGTTATGTCGTCGCCCGTAGGGCGTGGACTAGTCCAAATCTGTATTATCTTAGATTTGGGTTTGGGGGTTGTGTTTAAGGAAACGTTTGCCTCGTTTGAGACTAAGATCGACTTAAACGTTTGTTAAGGATACGTTAGTCTAGTTTTAGACTAAGATCAACTTAACGGGATCGTTTAGATCCGACAAGAGAGTGATTAGGGGAGCCCTGTTGTTTAGTTTAGTGACATTGCGGTCAATAGGTAGTTTAAGGACATTGCGGTCCAGTATTAGTTTTAAGATGTTGCGGTCAAGGTTAAGGACGTCGTAGTCCGTGGATTTAAGGACTCCACAGTCCGATGTTAGTTTTAAGACGTCACGGTCAAGGTTAAGGATGTCATAGTCCGTTGTTAGTTTTAAGACATTCCGGTCAAGGTTAAGGACCTCATAGTCCATGGGTTTAAGGACCCCACAGTCCGGCGTTTAGTTTTAAGACATTACGGTCAAGGTTAAGGACCTCATAGTCCATGAGTTTAAGGACCCCACAGTCCGTATCAATGTGTGGTCATCGGGACCCGTCACCTCTTTGAAGACGTTGAGGAATTACAACGCCAAGTATCAAAGGAGTGAAGAGATGTACCCTTAAACCAAGGTAGATTAAGTGATCTGTAGTCCAATTTGGAAACTAAGATCAATTATTATATTATGAGCCCATTGGCCCAGTTAAGTTTGAATTGAGGACTTATGGCCAGCTTGGGCTAAGTCCAATCATGTTTGGGATATTGGCCCTCTGTTGGTTCATTGAAGGAGAGGCTTTGCCTCTGGAAACTTAGCCAATTGGGCTAAAACTAGTGTTAAACACTAGAGACCAACAGTGTTGAACACTGGGAATAAGATTAACAAGTTAGTGTTAAACACTAAAAGATAATCAGTGTTGAACACTGGGAACAGAGTTTTCAAATTAGTGTTAAACACTAAGCAAATCAGTGTTAAACACTGGGGACAAAATCTCCAGACTAGTGTTAAACACTAAGGAGAGAGGGGTCACGTGTGGACACGTGAGAGCGCCCTAATTCCCCTTATTTTATTCAGTCAAAAGTATTGAATACTTTAAAGTATCACGTGCTGTCACGTGATGAGAATTTGGGCGTTTATCTGTTAGAGCTTCAGCCAAGGGGTCACGTGGTAGCACGTGAGAGCGCCCTGCTTCCCTTTATTTTGTTCCACTTTTAATTCTGAAAGCTATCACGTGTGGGCACGTGATGGGGGCCCACGCTTTGATCTGTTAGAATGTTCATTAGGGGTCACGTGTTGACACGTGAGGGCGCCCTAGAGCTCTTTTCTGTTTCTTTTGCCTTTTTCTCCGTGTGCTTTAGAGATCACGTGGGGCACATGAGGCATTGCCTCAAAGTTCTTTTTTATGGATCTTTGCAGGAGTCACGTGGTAACACGTGAGGTGTTGCTTCAAAGTTCTTTTCTGTGGATCTTTGCAGGGGTCACGTGGTAGCACGTGACTCTGGTTCTTTGCATGTTTTAAAGATCTGTTCATCTTTTAAGAATTAAATTCTTCATAGGGTTAAACCCTAACAACAAACTTTAGAGGAATTAAATTCCTGTTTTCTTCTGAAGAATTATATTCTTAAATAGGATTAAACCCTAATTTCTTTTTTTAAGGGAATTAAATTCCTGTGAGTTTGAGAGAATTATGTTCTCAATTAGGGTTAAACCCTAGTTCTGTTCATTTTGAAGGAATTAAATTCCTATAACATAGGGTTAAACCCTAATTTTATCTCAAAGGAATTGAATTCCTATCATTTTGTGAGAATTAAATTCTCAAAACTCAGTTCCTCCTCTGTGTTTTAGATCTGCATGGCAGGATCTCAACCCAATGAGAATTAAATTCTCAATTCATGGGGAGATGTGCACTTTGCAGATCCTCCACCAGAGAAAGAACTAAGTTCTTTTCTTTATATAAGAGTTAAACTCTTTTGAGAATTAAATTCTCTTTTGAAGCCTCCCTTTTCTTTTCTTACCTAAGGTTTTCCTTTTGCAGAGAATCAAAGGCTCTATATCTCTCTCTCAGTGTATCAAAAGAAAAGGTCCAAAGGCCCCCCCTCTTCTTTTCTTGGCTCCTATTTATAGGAGAAGGAAAAGAATCAATCTGTTTAGTAAATCTCTCATTGAGAGATTTGATTTATATTTATCATTAATCTGAGCCTTTAGATTATTGGGTGAATTTTATTCACCATTGGATTTTAAATCCAAAGATATCTCTTTGTTATTTCGGTTAGATTTAGGGGGAAATCTTTCCAAGTCCAAGATTTTTCCATAAATTGGTGATATTTAATCACCTTTAGATTTTTAATCTAACGGTTTTAGATAATCCTTCTTCATTTTGGAAAGATTTGAAAGATTTATCCTCAGAATTTAATTCTGATAAAGAATAAGGCTCTTAAAGCCGGTCACGTGTGTCCACGTGACCCCTGGTCACGTGTAGGCACGTGACCCTTGGAATGGGCTTCTCTTCTTCTGCACTCTGTTCTCTGGCCGCTACTTAACCATCACGTGCCAACATGTGACCACTGGTCATATGTGAGCACGTGATGCCTGTTCTGAAGCTTCCTCTTGACTTTTAATTAGAGAACAAATATGCTCTGTGCCGCTGCTTGACTATCACGTGCCAACACGTGACCACTGGTCACGTGTGAGCACGTGATGCCTCTTCTGAATCTTTTCCTGATTTTTAATCAGGGAACAAATGCCCCCACAGCGTTGTTCTCACGTGTCTGCACGTGAGTGCAACGCTGTCACTTTTGTAACCGTCGGATCTGCTTTGGGAGTAGGTAGATGAAACGTTTTCCATCCCATCCTATAAATGCCCATGTCTTTTCAGAAGAGCCTCCACTTTGCTCTTCTTCCTCCTTTGAGAACTTCCTTCTCTTGAGAATTTAATTCTCTTTTTCCAGAGCTTAGTTCTCTGCCTTGAAAAATTTTCAGAGTTTAACTCTGTTCAAGAAGGACTTTTCCTTTCAGGTAATGATGTTGAACGATCGAAGAACCTTCATTAAAAAAAACTCTCTGGATTTTAAATCCACATCAAGGGTTTCACCCCTTTTAACATGAATCCATTTTTTCTTCAAGTTCATCAACAAGAACATAGACCCGTCTAATTTTCAAACTGTAGATCTCTTAGGGCTTTTCTAATTTTTAATGAAGATGATAATGTCAGTTATTTTCCATGGAATTTAATTCCATCCCAAGGAGCTCTGGTTCTGAAACAAAATTTCTGGGAATTTAATTCCCTTTTTCAAAAAGGAATTTAATTCCTCTGAAGAACTAAGTTCTTCCTAGAGAACTTCATGGGTTTTCTTGCCTTGAGTCATCCTCTTCACAATCCAAAAACAGTTTGCACTGTTGGTCTTTGGGAATTTAATTCCCTTGATTCTGTTTGATTCATCACAGAGCCCAAGATGGATTTGTCTTTTAGGGGAGTGTGTAGGGTTACTTGAAGTCCCCTGTTTATTTAATGAGAATATTCCCTTTGTCTCATTATAATTGCTTGGCCTCATTATTAACAAGCCGTCAACCTAATTCTGTGGGGCCCATGTGTTTTGTAGCCAATGGCCCCATAAAAAGAGTCTGCTGTCGCTTTCTTGAACTGTCTTCATATATATATTTATGCTCATGTGTGTGTGTGTGTGTGTGTATATATATATTGCTGGCTTTGCTTTTGACAGTTTCCTTTATTTGATTTCAGGTGCGCTGGCCTCTGTTCCGTGCTTTCCCTTCACTCGCTCGGAGGCCGCTTTTCCTCAATCACCATCCGACGAGGAAGCGATGGCGATGATCCTGGCTCATGACCCGAACTACACCAACTTACTTCTATGGGGAACTTGGTACAGTCATATCATCCGGGGTCGCCGGAGCTTTCTCTGTGAAGTGCCGACAGAGCCTACTTTCCCATTCTTGCCAATGGATCCTCCGAGGGCCGTTTTCGCTGTGGAGATACCAAATTGGACTCCAACGGGACGGCTCGAGCCTTCAACAACCGGTATCCCGAACCATCCGGTCCCAGATATCCTGGGACGACGCATTTGTCAGGGTGAGGCCCACCCATGGGGACGGATTTATAAGATAGGGCTCACTCCTCGACACCCCACGGGCTACCTCCTCTGGGCTCGCTACATCCTTACTACCCATCGTGCGCGGCTGCAGAAGGTTGGGATTTACCAGGCAATATATGCGTCGCTCTTCCATTATCAATCCCCGCATGTCTGGTGGGTTAAGGCGTTCTTAAATCAATGGAATCTCCCCACCAACACTTTTCTTCTCGGGGACAGAGAGGTTTCGATCTCTTTGGGGGAGTTTTATGAGATCTCGGGGCTGCCAATTCGAGGGACACTTTATGAGGAGTTGCTGCCCTCTGATGAATATGTTTTTGAACCCGAGCCTGCACCACTTGACGGCTTGTCTGCCGAGAACGCCGTCCGCCACAAGCGTCCCAGCTTGATCAATGTGCTAGGTATCTTTGATCGATTGTTCACCGAATCTGAGGAGCAGGGCGTTACTTTTAAGAGCTTCATTGCATGTTTCCTTCGCGAGGGCATCTTGTCGAAGGCAGCTCCGAAGTTCGCAAATATTAAAGACCCCTTTGGGTTTGGTCCGAAGAAGCTGCCGACCAATGAATCGGATCTACCGCAGTACTACATCCCCATAATGTCGCCGATGTCCTTCGAATCCATCGCAGCTCCCGGCATGGATGAGGAGACGTTCGTCGTTGGGTTTATCAGTGTCTGGCTCAGCTGGTTTGTCATCCCTATGCATCGCCGTTTTATGAGAGCTTCGGTCATCTATCCGGCTCATCGCATAGCCGAGGGAACGCGGTTGGCCATTGGCATCCCGACATTGGCGCATCTTTATCACGGGTTGGGCGCTGCAACTAATACTTCCAGCCCTGGCGTAGATGTGGTAAATTTCTCGCTTCACTACTTTCCGTCTTGGATCGAAATGCACATCTTGGATGCTTTTGCTATGCATCAAAGGTCCGCATTCTACGACGCTTATACCTTTCCGGGGCTTATGCGATTGGTGGATGCTTCTGCCGCTGACCCGACTCAATTCGAGGCTATTCGGGCGTTGATTTCTCCTTACGCTACTGCTGGCGGGTTGGTTTTTAATGATCGGGCCTTATCTTCTTTCGCGGGTTCAGCCTAGCCGCTTTGGGACCGGTCGATAGATAACGCGCCTTCTTTGAAGCCCCGGGAGGCCGCGCGCTTATACGCAATCAGACCGGGTTACCTGGTATTCTGTCAGGATAGCGCGGCCCTCTTCATGCGGTACAATCCGCACCACTTTGCCCGACAGTTTGGTTATGATCAGGGTGTCCCGTTTGAGGCTTTCATAGTCACGCCGGTTCCTTCGCTCGAGGCCGTTCGAGATGCCGCCCATCATTTTGTGAGGCTGAACACGGGTTCTCAGTTCATGATCCCCGATGGTGAGTACATGCCCCGATGCGTGGGATCGTTCACGGGTTGGTATCTCCATCGAGTCAACCCAATTATTCTTGAGGAAAGAAGGGTGCTTCTTGGTCATGGTGCCCCTACTCAGGTTCCGGCCACGGGAGCTACGCTGCGACCGCGCGCCCCGGTCCGCTTTCCTCTGAGGGATACCGGCACCGCGCTTATTCCGGGGGAGTCGGGGGTGGATCTTACTCCAACAGCTGGTATGCCCCTGGGTACTCGGTCGCGGGGTAGACGGGCTCCGATAACAGCGCCAACACCCGAGGCAGCCTCGCCCCCCTTGGCATCGACAATAGCGGTGTCATCTTCGGTTGTGGCACCAAGCGAGGGTAATAGGGATGAGGGTGTTGATGGTGACGTGGGACGCCGCCGCACCAAGGCTTCGGGGGGGGGGGAAGAAACGGTCGTCTTCGGCGTCCGGTTCTGGATCTAAGAGGCGGAGGAGGGTGGCCACCAACCTACTTGATTCTTTAACGGAGTCTGAGCCCATACTTCCAGATGAGCCGTTGGTCGTGCGAGAGTCGGACGCTGGTCTTCTCTTCCCGGGCTCGGCTGCCGAGGAGGCCGCACAATTGGCTGAGGCCATAAGACGTTCTAAAGATGAGTCTCAGAACGCAAGGGTTCCGAAGAAACCCTATCCTGCGTATGAAGACCCCTCATGGATCCGGCGGCGATTTATCGGCCCCTTGGAGGAGTGGGGTGAAAGGGCGCTGAAGCAGGCCGCTTCGGAGGATGCTGCGAACGCGCTCTCCTTATGGACCGGCGGCCATGAGTCCACCCTCGAACCCCGGCGAGCACGCCTCCTTGAGAAGGAGCATCGGCTTGAAGAAGCCATATTGAGGGCTTCCCTGCGCATTGGTATGTTTTTATACTTCTTCGCAGTTTTTCAGATTGCTTATGCCCGTATATATGTATTCTTATTCTTGTGCGGATTGTGCAGAGTCCTCGGCGATGGGGGAGGTCCCTACGGGCTTGTTGCAGCTAGAGCCTGTTGACATTCCCGATGCAGCCTTACTCGATGTGGAGGGGGCTGACAATGCCGTTCCTCTTGCCATAGAGCCTCCAGTGGCGGTTCCTGATCACAGAGCGCTTGCTCCTTTTGTAGAGGCTCATTTGGGGGTTGCCGCCCCAATGACTCTTCCTGCGGGCGGCCCAGAGGCCGGAGGAGAGGTGGTCGGGACTACCCTCCCTTTGCTGGAGCCGGAGATCATGGCGGAGGCCGTTGAAGCCGCCATCCCCCCGACTCAGAACGGGAGGAGTGTTGAAAGTAACCTTCTACATTTTAAATTAGCAATTTTTATGTTGTCTGAACTCTTTTGTTTTCTCAGAATTGCGCGGGCTGGCGGCCTCTATCGCTGATTTGTCTCCCCGACAATCGTTTCATCGTCTGCTGGAGATGGCAGCTCCGCAGGCGATCTCTCCTCAGCGCATCGTCCTTTCCTCTGGGCAAGGTTAACGTCGTTCGCCATTTTTTATTATAGCATTGTTGCTATTCTGCGAAATGACATTGATGTCTCTTACAGTTTTGGAGGCCGATGACGAGGTGGAGGTCGTTGAAGGGCCAGGGGAACCTTCAGCTTCTACTTGCATGACCGTAGGTAAGTGACATTTCAATATAGTCCCATTTGTTCTTTTGCTTAAGAGTTTTACTGACATTTTTCAAATCTGAACAGCCCTGCCAGCCTCCATGGCGCTGGAATTGCGTATCGCTATGCCGCCCGGCCCCTATACTTTACGAGCCTCAGAGCGCTTGGCCCAGTTAAGCCTTGTCTCCTTATCATCTTTGATCGAGGAGCTTCGTGCTGGCAGCGCAACAACAACTGAAGCATTTGCCGCTGAAGCTAACGGTTCTCTTCCTTTTCTTGCCACATACCATAGCGAAGAGGTGGTGCGAGTCTGGGTGGAGTTCTGTCGGCAGGTGGAGGCTTGCTTGCACGCCCTTGAGTGTTCCCGCCTTTCCTCGGAGGCCGTGGCTGCAAAGGCGGAGTTGCGGGGGCTGATAGCACGGTGCGCGGCAAACATGGCATCATGCGAGAAGAGGCTCGGCCGCAAATTCTCGGAGAGGGAGCTGGCTTCTAAGGCGCTGAGTGAGCTTCAAGCTAATCTTACCGCCAAGGCCAACAAAGCGTATGAACTCTGGCGAGTGCTTCAAGAGGCCATCAAGGAGGTAGTGGCCATTGACAAGGCCGCCGAGTTTACTCGCGAAAGAGTCGAGGCCCACAAAGCTACCGAGAAGGAGCTCGAAGGTCGGCTTGTCTCATATCAGGCCTAGCAGGCTCAGGCAGAAGCTCGTCTTCTGGCGATCCTGAATCATGAAGCTATGGCCCAGCAAAAGCAGGATGAGCTAGCAAAATTGCTAAATCGCCCGCCGGCTTGAAAAACTTGTATCTTTTCTTTTCTTTTTGTACATACTCCTGAACGAGAGTATTTTCTTTTTGTTCTTTCATGAATTGTACTTTGTATCCATTTTGTTTCATGAATAAAGACATATATATATTTTTTAATGGTGTGTCCCTCTCAATTGAACTTGTTCTGTGGACAATTTATCTTGGCCTACTTGCAGGGTAGCGATGGCTTAGGATTCAGGGTTAAGATCTGTCTCCTAAGACTTTTGAGCTTTATGAGCCGCGAGGGTCTCATAAAGAGTTTTTCTCCCTACAGGTCGAGAGGATCCTGTAGGTGTCAGTTCTCCTTAAGAATCGTGAGGATTCTTAAGCGGGTTTTCCTTTGGGAGTCGTAAGGATCTCACAAGAGAGTTTTCTTCCTTACGGGTCGGAGGACCCGCAAGTGCTGGGTGCGGTCACCCTTATCCGTATTCCACGGGGTCAGGGGTTGCTTTGGGATGTTCTCCAGGATACCGTAGTTTAAAGACATCGCGGTCAAGGTTAAGGACCTCATAGTCCGTGGGTTTAAGGACTCCACAGTCCGGCGTTAGTTTTAAGACATCACGGTCAAGGTTAAGGACGTCATAGTCCATGGATTTAAGGACTCCACAGTCCGATGTTAGTTTTAAGACATCACGGTCAAGGTTAAGGACGTCATAGTCCGTGGATTTAAGGACTCCACAGTCCAATGTTAGTTTTAAGACATCACGGTCAAGGTTAAGGACCTCATAGTCCATGGATTTAAGGACTCCACAGTCCATGAAATGCGTGGTTACTGGGACCCGTCACCTCTTTGTAGATGTTGAGGAATAACAACGTCAAATATCAAAGGAGTGAAGAGATGTACCCTTTAACCAAGGTAAAATCAGTCTAGAATCATCATGGTTGATCGTTAGTTTTAAGACATTACGGTCGAGGTTAAGGACATCATAGTCCGTGGATTTTAAGGACTCCACAGTCCGATGTTTGCTCTGGATGCTTCACACGGGTTCACTGCCGTGTTCGGCGAGGACGAGGCTCCGCTCTAGGCATTTTCCGCGGGGTCAAAGAGTGACGTTATCCGCGTTCCACGTAACCAGGAATTTTGCTCTGGATGCTTCCCACGGGTTCACTGCCGTGTTCGGCGAGGACCAGGCTCCGCTCTGGATGCTTCACACGGGTTCACTGCCGTGCTCTGCGAGGACCAGGATCCGCTCTGGACGTTTTCCAAGGGGTCAAAGAGTGACGTTATCCGCGTTCCACGTAACCAGGAATTTTTCTTTAGATGCTTCACACGGGTTCACTACCATGCTCGGCGAGGACTAGGCTCCACTCTGGATGCTTCACACGTGTTCACTGCCGTGCTCTGCGAGGACCAGGATCCGCTTTGGACGTTTCCCACGGGGACAAAGAGTGACGTTATCCGCGTTCCACGTGACCAGGAATTTTGCTCTGGATGCTTTCCACGGGTTCACTGTCGTGTTCTGCGAGGACCAGGCTCCGCTCTGGATGCTTCACACGGGTTCACTGCCGTGCTCTGCGAGGACCAGGATCCGCTCTGGACGTTTTCCATGGGGTCAAAGAGTGACGTTATCCGCGTTCCACGAGACCAGGAATTTTGCTCTAGATGCTTCACACGGGTTCACTGCCGTGCTCGGCGAGGACTAGGCTCCGCTCTGGATGCTTCACATGGGTTCACTGCCGTGCTCTGCGAGGACCAGGATCCGCTCTGGACATTTTCCACGGGGTCAAAGAGTGACGTTATCCGCGTTCCAGGAGACCAGGAATTTTGCTCTGGATGCTTCCCACGGGTTCACTGCCGTGTTCGGCGAGGACCAGGCTCCACTCTGGATGCTTCACATGGGTTCACAAAGTGATGTTATCCGCGTTCCACGAGACCATGAATTTTGTTGATTATATCCGCATTTCACGGAGTTGGGATTTGACTCTCAGTGGGAGTACATCGCCGAGTCATGGAACTGGGAGTTGCCGCTGTTCCGCTTTGCTTGATGTTGTGGTCCGCTGCAGCAAGACGAACGTGGAGATGATCTCTAGGCTATCTGCGACTCATCGAGATTTGGCTTCTTCTTCTGATGAAACCTAGGCGAGGAGGAGTATGATCTCTTCTTTGTTTGCGCCCCTGGATTGTATACAGGGATAGATGTAACATCACCTGTAGGGCATAAATTTCATTTTTATTTTATTTCTTTTTCCGCGATACTCTATCATTTCAGCTTTATATCGCGAAGGTCGCGATTGCCCAATCATTTCGGATATTTTTCGCGGTGCCCAATCATTTCGGCTATTTATTTTATTTTTACTCGCTGCTTTTTATTACGAGTTGCCCAATCATTTCGGCTATTTTTCATGCATACATTTTTACTTGCTACTTTTGTTGCAAGTTGCCCCATCATTTCGGCTATTTCGTATGTATGTGTGGCTCGCTAGCCTTTTCGCTGCAAGCTTGGATTTTAGACACCGATTTCGGCATCAGCACCGCTACAACTGGGATGTTGCCAGGAGCGAATCATCATTTGCCTCTGTCGATGTTGAACAAAGGTGGCTTAGTAAACAGGGTTAAGGGTCCTGTCGACTAAGGCTTTTGACTTCATGAGCCGTAAGGGTCTCACAAAGGTATTTCTCCCTACAAGTCGTGAGGATCTTGCAGGTGTGTTTTCTCCTTAGGAATCGTGAGGATTCCTAAGTGCATGTCCTCTTGCAAGTCGTAAGGATCTTACAAAAGGGTCTTCTCCTTATAAGTCGAGAGGGCTTACAAGGGTTGTTCGCCATATGAACATATCCCTAGTCATGGATGGGACTTGGTTAGGGAAATGTTTATTCGCGCCCGTGGATTGTATACAAGGGTCAGTATTGAGCCACTTGTAGGGCATAAATTGAAGGTTGTGGGGGTTGCTTAAGCACAAGTTTAGGTCTCTGTGACTTAAGACTTTCAAATCCTATGAGCCGTGAGGGTCCCATAAGAGAGTTCTCCTTACGAGTCGTGAGGATCTCGCAAGTGTAATTTCTACTTAGGAATCGTGAGGACTCCTAAGTGTGTTGCTCCCTTGTGAGTTGCAAGGATCTCACGCGGGTGGTTTCTCCTTACAAGGTCGTGTGGACCCTGCAAGTGCCCTTTAATGAGGTTGCGCCTTTTCGGGTTTTTACAAACACTCGTCGGTAACCCTGCTGTTTTTACTCACGGAGCCCTTTCGGGTTTTCATCTATGCCCGTTTTGCTTATGGACATACCGTTTTTTTTATATCGGTTTGAGATACTGCAATCCACCGTAGTTTATCGACATCTCGGTCAACAATCAGTTTTAGGACATAGTGGTCCGTTGTTAGTTTAAGGACGTTTCGGTCCGTTGTTAGTTTAAGGACGTTTCGGTCCGCCGTTAGTTTAAGGACGTTTCGGTCCGTTGTAAAGGATGCTGGTTACTACCTAGAGTTCGGGCTTAGGAAGATAGCGAGTGGACATAGTCGTCGTCATCTATCATTGACCTAGGCCTTGACCCGTTAAGCGTAGTATTTCTTCAGGAAGCGGCCGTTCACTGGCCTGAAAGGTCTTTCACCGTGCATATCCATGAGTAGATACGCTCCACCCTGGTAGACCTTGTTTATGATGTACGGGCCTTCATAGTTTGGCTCGAATTTTCCCCGTTTGGCGCGATTGGGGATCATAGGTCTTTTGACCATTAGCACGAGTTCGCCTTGGCGGAACGTCCTCGGCCTGGTCAATCTTTCGTATGAGCGCGTCATCTTTTGTTTTGTAAGCCTCCAGATTTTATTGCGCTATGAGCCGGGTCTCATCAAGGGCATCAAGCTCCTCAAGCCGAAAGTGAGCATTTTCTTCGTCCGTCAGCTCGTAGTGGACCGCCACTCGTAGAGAGGGTAACTCTATCTCGAGGGGGAGTACTGCTTCTGTACCGAATACCAACGCGTATGGCGTTGTGTTCGTGGCCGTTTTGAACGTAGTTCGATATGCCCAGAGAGCTTCTTGCAGTCTCTCGTGCCAGTCCTTTTTGTTTCGGGACACCGTCTTCTTCACGATCTTTGTCAAGGTTTTGTTGAAAGCCTCAGCTAGACCGTTAGCCCACGGATTATAAACTGAGGAATATCTCCAGTCTATGTTGTGTTGCTGCGCGAAGCGACTAATCTTGTGGCTTCTGTAGGCTGGCCCGTTATCGGAAATGATCCGTCGCGGAGTTCCAAACCGATAAATGACGTGCGTCTTGAAGAAATTGAGAATATTTTCCATCTTCACTTTCCTTAACGGTACTGCTTCTGCCCATTTGGAGAAGTAATCAGTCGTCGCCAGGATGAAACGATGTCCCCTCGATGATGCTGGTTCGATGGGGCCGATTATGTCAGTTCCCCACATTTCGAACGGCCAACTAACCACCGTTGGATGTAGAGAATTTGGATGCTGATGGATAAAGTCCCCATGGATCTGGCACGAGTGGCATTGCTTCGCATACTCGAGGCAGTCCTGGATCATTGTGGGCCAATAATAACCCATTCGTTTGATCTTCAGCTTCATCTTCGGGCCTGCTTGGTGAGAACCGCAGAGTCCGTCGTGAACTTCCTGAACGACTCTTTTCGCTTCGTCAGGTCCCAGGCATCTCAACCACAGAGAGTCAAATGACCTCTTGTACAGAGTATTATTGACGAAGGCGAAGGACAGAGCTCGTTTCACAAGCTGATGTCTTGAGGACGCATTTTCAGGCGTTCGACAGGATTTGAAGTAGTCTATGAAGACTTCTCTCCAATCTCCAACCTTCTCTTGGTCATTTATTTGCAGGGTCGTCTGCTCAGTTGCTCCCCTTTCTTCAGGTGATTCCGGAGATATTTCTGCAGGGGCAAGTACTCGACGGCTTTGTACCACGATCCTGACGTCATCGAGGTTCTCATCAGCCAGTTCTTTAGCGAGCTTGGCTAATGCATCCGCTTTGCTATTTTCGGCACACGGTATGCTTTCCAAGGTGTAGGAGGGGATTTGAGTCAGTAGTCGCTGTACTCTCTCGCCATACTTTACCAGCTCTGGCTTGCATGTTTGGTAATCGCCGTTTACTTGATTGATGACCAGTTGGGAATCTCCGTATATAAGGAGGTTTTCAATTCCCATGTCGATGGCGATCTCGAGGCCTGCTATCAAAGCTTCGTATTCAGCCTCGTTGTTCGTCCTCGGCTCTGTCAAGGAGAAAGCAAAGCGCATTATCCCTCCCTGTGGAGTTACGAAGATGAGACCCACCCCTGATTTGATTATAGGGGTGCTTTGTTTGCGCTTCTTCACGGAAGATGCTCCATCGAAATAAAGCTCCCATCGGATATTACCACCGTCGATCGCATCAAACGCGTGTTCGTCTAGCAGTTCGCAATTCAGAGGGGAATCGGCCGGTATCGGATGCTCAGCGAGGAAGTCGGCGATGGCATGGCCTTTCACTGCCTTGAGAGGCTGATATGTTATCGAGAACTCCATCAAGAGCAGGGCCCATTTAGCGAGTCGACCAGTCAGTATGGCCTTCGACATTAAATACTTAAGGGGGCCCACCTTCGATATGAGACGGACTTCATGCGCCAACGCACAGTGCCTGAGCTTGGTTATCGCAAAGATCAACGCCAGGCAGTGTTTTCAATGGGGGAGTAGTTGCCTTCTCCCCCCAGTAGAACTCGACTTAAGTAGTAGAGTGCTCTTTCTTTCCTTTGATCGTTCTCTTGCACCCATAATGCGCTTAAGGAACCTTCGAGGGCGGTTGTATAAAGAATGAGGGGCTTTCCCTTGACCGGAGCAGCCAACACTGGCGGGTTCTGCAGGTATTGGTTGATCTCGTCTAGCGCGCTTTGGCATTTTTGGTCCCAGACGAACAGGGTTCCCTTCTTCATCAGGTGACTGTAGGGGCGGCATTTGCCTGAAAGGTTGGCTATAAATCGCCGAATGTACGCAAGCTTCCCCTGGAGAGACCGCAATTGTTTGAGAGTCCTTGGCGGTGGCATTTCTATGATCGCCTTGATCTTCGACGGATCTATCTCAATGCCTCGGTGCCGGACAATGAATCCTAGGAATTTGCCTGAGGACACCCCGAACGCCTATTTGAGAGGGTTCATCTTCAAGTTGTATTGCCGAAGGCGTTGAAATACAGTCTTCAGATGCTCGAGATGTTCCTCGTATGATTTGCTTTTCACGACGAGGTCGTCGATATAGCATTCGGCGATTTCATGTATGAGGTCATCGAAGATCTTCGTCATGGCCCTTTGATAGGTGGCACCGACGTTCTTTAGACCGAAGGGCATCACCTTGTAGCAGAATATTCCTAGAGAGGTCCGAAAAGTGGTATGCTTCTGGTCTTCGGGGTGCATCTTTATCTGATTGTACCCTGATGAGCCGTCCATGAAAGAGAAAACCTCATGAGCGGACGTGTTATCTATCATCAGCTCGGTTACCAGTACTGGGAAATCGTCCTTCGGGAAAGCTTTATTGAGATCCCGGAAATCCACGCATATGCGCACTGTCCCATTTTTCTTCATTACCGGGACGATGTTGGCGATCCAGTCAGGATATTGAACTTCCTGGATGAACCCAGAATCGATCAGCTTCTTGACTTCGGCGTTGATGCTCATCTCAAGCTCGAGCCGCATTCTTCTCGGCGCCTGTTTGACTGGCTTAATGTCTAGGGATATCGCCAATTTGTGGACAGCTATTTCTGGATCTAGTCCTAGCATTTCAGAATAGTTCCATGCGAAGCAATCTCTATGCTGCATAAGCACGTCTTTTAACGCGGCCACCCTTTCTTCAGATAACAACTCGCTGACGAATGTCGGTCGCGGGTCGTTCGTCGTTCCCAGCTCAATTTTCCTGAGGTTATCTGCAGTAGTATGTATGCCATCTTCCAATTCTTTAGGCGCTGGCGGAAATTCCGAGATTACCTCGTCATCGCTGTTTTCGAAGCACCAGGGAAAGTCATCCATATTCTTGGGCTCTTCTTTTGATACCGTTATCATACGACAGGTACGAGCTCGCTTCCAAGACCGATGTGGATCTGGTTCTGCTCTTGTGGCTTTGGGTTCGTGCTTTTGTGGCGGCGTTACCCTCCAGCTATCGGATAGAGCAAATCTGCCTTGCTGGTATTGGTCTTCGACCCAGTTCTTGAAGGTGAAGCAGTCTTCGATAGGGTGTCCTATGGCTCGGTGATAAGAGCAATAGCCCGGATGAGAGACCTCGTTAGCTTGCCCAGGGTGTTTAGACTCCGGAAGTGTAATCATTCGATATTTTAAAGCGAGGTCAAGTATCTTCCGTGTTTTATTCTGAGGAAAAGAGTATGCCTGACTCATCTTTTTCATAAGGGACAAATCTGGACCGCTTGATTTCCGATCGCATGACTTCTCAGTCCCGCTTTGTCGCTGTCGAACGCCTTTTCTGCTCTTTGACTTGTTTCTACCTCTGCGTCGGGCCTTTTGCACAATAGGTTGATAGGGAGGAGTATTTTCGTCTTTGGCAGCCTGTTGAAGAAGACGTTGCGTCCTGGCTTTCTCGTAGATGGCCATTTCGCGATTATGGTCGTCCCGAGCTTTTTGACCCGCTTTCCTGATAAGCTTGTCGATTCTCTCTTCAAATGACGGACTCGGCACTTTGATTGCGGGATCTAGTTTTGATAAGGGGTCGGCGTTTCCCGACAGGGCGTCCTCTTCTTCATCGAAGTTATATACGGCGTAGCTACCGTGGCCTCGTTCTCGTTCCCGGATCTCACATATCCGAGCCCAAGCGTTTCCATTTTCCCATTGGGCAACTTGCGCTGAGTCCCGGGGACATCCCAAATCCTGTTATAGAATCGAGCTTGTCGAATAGTCTGTTTTAAGGGTACCCCTTGGCGCTTCAATAGCCTTTTCAGTCCGTTTGTATAATATCTGGGCAAACGGATGGGTTGGAGCCTGTCAAGTGTAGAATCCACGCCGTGCCAGATTTCTTTCTCTACTCTTGTTTCCGTAGACCGGAAGAACAGGATCGCCTTTTCACCCTTTCGCCTTGGAGGGACGTAAAACGTCTGCAGGTCCTGCACATTGTAAGCTTCAAGTGCATCAAGGTCTTTGTAGTGCTCCCGCGGAATCATGGTAATTTGCAAACTCCGATCATTGCCAGGGGATGCTTGTATTGACAGGCCGACAGGAGAATACGGCATTAACCTCATCTTCCGAGTCACATCCAAAGATCAGTATAGGGGCGGACGGTCCCGGGTTGTTGCGCTCGAGACGGCCCAGCGTAAACTATCTCTTCTTCTTCTTCGGTATCACTCCCGAAAACAGGAATGGTGGCGACGGCTTTGTTCTCCGGTTTTCGACAACTCTCTGTGTCCTCAAAATCTGGCAAAAAGTACTTTGCATCTTCGTATTTGCGGACTTCGTTCACGGAGAATGGGTTTAGCTCACCTGTTACGGTATACTCCAGACCATCCTTGAAATACTTCATACACTGATGTTGTGTAGACGGGATGATGTTGTACTCGTGTAACCAAGGTCGGCCGAGCAGAGCACTGTAACAAGTCTTGGCGTCTATGACGTGGAACTTAATATCCGTGATGAGCAGCCCAAAGCGTAGCGTCAGTATCACAGACCCAAGAGTTCTTGATGATTGGGAGTCGAACCCGGAGATGGTGATCTTGTCCCGAGCAAGGTGCTGGACACTCATGGAGATTTTCTTTAACACCCGCACGTTGAGGAGATTAACGGAAGACCCATTGTCAACCAAGATTTTGCCTATCTTTATATCGTGGCAATATCCAGAGACGTATAGGGGAAGGTTGTGGTCGCACGTCCTAAGGAGCAGGTCTTCGTCACCGAAAGTGATATCGGCCGTGTGCACTTCTTCCAGTTCATCCTTCATCCTTTCTTCGGCGAGGAAGGCTTGGAATTGTTCGGGCTCTTGTAGCGCCTTGATTAATGAATCTCTCGCTTCTTGTGATAATAAGAGGGCGTCAAGAATGCTGAGCTGCGAGGGTAGCTTTCTCAGGTGCGCTAGGATGTTGTAGTCCATCTTACTCTTCTTAGGCGGGTCCTTGGCAGTCAGCTCTTTCATAACTTGTTCATCTAAGGTGATATCCTCAGCGACCTTTTCCTTTCCCTTATCTTTTCTAGTTGCGGGTCCGAGGTTCTTTTCCGGAAGCGTGCGATTGCGCAGCTGAATGTTTTCGCAGGCCTCTGGTTCTTCCTCTTTTCCCGAGGTGGACTCTTTAAAGAGGGGGCCCAGAGCCGTTTCTTCATCAGAGTCGCTCCCAAAGGTGAGAACTTGTGATCCTCCGGCGTTGACCGTGTAACAGTTGCCGGTAGTTCTTTTGTGCCTGTCGGTTGTACTTCCCTGTTCCCGAAGAGTTCTGCATTTCATGCGCTTAAAATGTTGCCGGTGGGCAACATACCCCTGCCACCATATCTTAAAAGCATCGCACTCCTCAGTGGGGTGTGAAATCTTCCGATGATATGAGCAGTAATTAGGGTGCCTCTCCGCCCCATCGAGCGTGTTTCCTTCCGAGGGTGGTAGTTTCATTCCCATTGACAGGGCTTTGGCAAACCTTTTTCTCGTCTTGAATATGTTTTTATCCGCGTCGGGTGTCTTTCGATCTGGCGGGAGTGCTTCGACTCTTTCGTTTAGTCGCCTGCATTTAGCTCCTTCTAATGCGGCCATCTCACGCTCCTGATCGGCTTTACTTTTCAAACGAATCTCGTCTAGAAAGGCGTCAATCATTTCATCTGTCGGCCATACAGGTTTTGGCTCAGGCTCTGCCCCCAGTTTCTCAGTGCCAGGGGTTGTTTCATCGTCCATAAACGAGTGGGAGATCACATGACAACTCGCCACATATCCCTCGGATTCATCCGACGAGCTTTCTCCATTATCTTCCTCCTGAAAGACGTGGTTAAGGAATTCTTGGAGTGTAATGGGAGTCCGTGCCTTTTGATTGTATTCTTCCAGTGCGTCAATCTGCTTCTGCAAGTCTGTGCGCTTGTCTCCAGGCCTCACTGGTTTCTTGGATTTCCTCTTCTTCTTCTTTGAAGATTTCGACGGCTGGTTGTGCGAGCTTGGGCCGTCACCACTGATCTTCGGAGTTGGGCACGGCTTCAGCATCCCTTCAATGATCTGGGGTTCCAGCGGGTTCTTCCACTTGACTGGAGCTCATTCAGCATTCTTTTGATTTTTGCTGAAAGCACGATTTCCCATGGAGCTTCTTCAATGAAAGAACAAGTTGCCCCCGGTGTGTCCGTCTTCTTAGGAGTGTGAGGTTGTGGCGGGTTCACCTTCCACTTTTCGGACAGCGCAAACTTGCCCTGTAGGTATTGATCTTCAATCCATCCTTTGAAGACGAAGCAATCCTCAATCGGATGGCTTACCGTTTGATGGTAAAGGCAGTAGTTGGGGTTATTCACCTCACTGGGTTGCGGCGGTCGCCTTGGGTTTGGCAAGTTGATAAGCCTGTTGCGTATTGCCAGCTCGAATAGCCTCTTCGTCTTATCCCGCGGGAATGAGTAGTGGCGCTTCATTTTCTCATTGTAATACCGCCGTCTTTCTTCAAGTTGATCCGCCAGCTTTGGGGCACTGGGTTGCTGCTGAGCGTTCACAACGAAGGTTGCCTTCCCTTTACCCTTGTCATTCCGAGGTTCTGGCTTCGGGGGAGACGGTCTGTGACCCATCTGGTCCATCTGGGCTAACTTATCAAATAACGCCTGGAACGTGGTCGGTTTAAAGAACATCATAAACTGTGAAATAGTTGCATGAGGGTCTAGGGTACCCACGAACATGCCCACCGCGGGCGCTTCCTCAATGCGTTGTTCGCATTTCGACCACAAGTTTCGCCAGCGTATAGCGTACTGGACCCACGTTTCACCTAGTTTTACCCTGGCATTAATTAACGCCGTTATCGGAGTGCGTTCGCTGGCGCTTGCGAAACGCTGGGTAAACAGCAGCTCCATCTCAGCGAACGTCTTAATGGAATCATTCGGGAGTTCAGAATACCACTCGAACGCCGTTTCTGACAAGCTGCCGACGAATTGGCGAAGCAAGAGCTTATCGTCTCCGCCAGTGTTGCCACAAAGCGCCCTGAACTGGGCCACATGTTGATGGGGATTGCCTATCCCTTATAGACATGGAATTTCGGTATTGTATAGCCCGGTGGGTACTTGATCTGGTCATACCAGCTCGGATATGGTCGCCCTGTTCTGACAACTTGACTAGCTGCCTCAGTCGCCTGGTGAACCCGTATCTGCTGAGCTATATATTCGTCTAGGTCAGTGTTCAGTTGATAAAACTGCACATTTGTTATTACATTTTTCCTACCATTTTCATATTAAAAAGGGACTTTATTATAATATATCATACATATGACGGTTTATGTGTAAAAATACTATTTTCCATGTGTTGATATATTATAATTAGCTTTTGGTAGGAAAATGTATGCAAATAATATCATTGACCAAATCCTAGTAGAACAAAGTCTACTAAATATTATTTGTTAAGTTGTTGTGCAGAATTTGCAGGTCTAAAATCAAGGAAATCAAGTTGTTAAAGTAAACCTGCCTAATTAAGAAATCAAAATGAAGAAATCAAGTATGGCAGTATCTACGAGAAGATTTCCAAATTCTGAAGGTACCAGAGATAAACACATGTCACAAGAAGAGAAACCACAAAAAGAAATTCAAAGGATCCGATCAATTGGCTGTGGATCCGCGGCCATACCCCCCTTTGGCCGCGGATCCGCGGCATGATAGGGGAGTTAGGGTTTGCACTTTTTGGGGGTGAATCTTTGCTGTTAACTTCCAAATTAGGAAGCTAAAATTCTGGCTTTGGGACTATAAATAAAGATCGAGAGCCTATTGGAAAAATAATCAAGCCGAAGAAATCATGAAGTCCAAGACGGCTCACGCATCCAGACTGATCATCAACTGTTCATCTACCTCCTTCGGAAGAGTTCGAGAAGCAAACCAAGATTTTGTAATCATTTTCTAAGGAATAAAGTGTAGATTGTTCAAGTTGATTAATAAATGTAGTTGTTTTATTTAATTCTTTTGCATTTTACATTATGTTTTCCCTCTCTGTCTTTTCATCTTCTTTTCCCAACATGCGCGAGTAATTCTCCGCTTGTTAGGGTTCGTAGGATTAGGGTAGGCCAATGGATGATGAAAATCCCTAAACCCTTTTTAAGTCCTATAAAGTTTATAAACTTTATCAAAAGAATTATTAACATCCTAATCGGGTGCGCTAACAATTCTTTGTTAGTCCCGACCGCGATTAGAGATTAGATTAATGATTGTCTTGGTAAAGGCTAGATATGAACGGAGTTCCGTGTCGAGATAAGGGTTAAGAGTGGGATTCCTTTTCGCTCCAGAAATCCTAATCTACACGCATCACCGCCGTTCTAGTTTTAAATCTATTAAAGGATAAAAGGGTAATTTTTAATTAACCATCTATAACTACTAAATCCTAACGAACCCTACAAGCCCTCTTATTATATTAACTATATTCCTAAAATAATCTAGATCTATAAATTTGCATTAGTGCTTAAAGTAGATCTAGAAACTCTTCACAAAACTCTTTATTCCTCCCCTCTTTCTCAACACATCTAAAGTAAGAGTAAAAGATTCAACGTTTCCCTGAGGACGACCCGTACTCACCTCGGTCTAGCTACACGCGACACCGTTCTGATTGCGGTTAACTACAAACAAACACACTCTTTCGAACCAATCAAATGGCGCCGTTGCCGGGGACACATGCGTAATTTTTGATTTTTACTATTTGTGTTGGATTCTTAGACGAGTCATATCATTATTAACACAAAACTGCAAATTGCATATTTAACGATTTGTGCGTGAATTTTTGCAAGGAGATCTGGAGTCACAGAATTAAGGAAAACAGGAAACAGAGACATTTTTAGAGATCCAGAGGAGCACAGAAGGATATACAAAAAATTTCACCAAGCAATCCCTCTGCCACGCGGCGGAACCGCGGCAAAAGTACCCTTGGTGCGGCGGAAACGCGGTACAACAGAGGAATTAGGGCTTAAGTCTTCTCTGGTATCATTCTCAACTCCTTCTCTCTCCTCTCAAATCCAATAAAATCTATCTTCTGCAGGATTCTTTGCAAAATCGCGCCGCTAAAAAATCTTTTTGCAAAAGTTTTGTGATTGGTTTTGTTTTGCATATTTTTAATACGGACTCTAAGGGGCAAAGACCAAATGGGCAAAGACCAAATCAAGATTAGGTGGGGATTTCATCACCCTTCCTAAGCCCCACAAATCACAAACCGAGCATCTAGATCAACCCTTCATTAATTTAAAAAATATCTAGACCAGACTCTAAGGACTGTCGCGCTCATTAAGGACAGAGGAAGGTCGTGGGTAATCTATCGTTTATCCGCTTTACTTTTGTAGTGCCTAGGCAAGTGTGTCAAAGGCTAGTGGTTTTTAATTAGGCCCACTACTGTGGTTCCTTCCCATTTACCTGGCACTTACCGGCTACAAGGGTAGTACGGAGGCGGTAGAGGATTGAACCTGCGGCTTGTCCTTTGGAAGTCTAGGAGCAGTCTAGAGACTGGACCTAGGTGACCTTAGTTCTAGTGTTGCTTGTGCATTTTAGAGTGATTTGTCTTGAGTCCCACTTTTTTTCAAAACAAGCCAATTTTAAATCACACACACACTGCCACTTGCACTAAACCCGCTTAGTGCATGCTCGGCTGGACACGGGATCCTAGTGCCCATCTTGTCCGTGTTCCTGCTATCGACGCCGAAGTCGGTACTTCTTCATCTTCTTTTCCCCCACCACACACCGCATCGACCGAGATGGACGGCACTCCATCAAATTATAACACCACGCTGCCACCGCCCGAAGGTGCACAGAATCCACCGCGCATCTCTCTCCAAGAGAGATGCTATCCTATCCGTGGTCCTCTTCCCACTTGTCTATCTCTTCCACCACCTAACGGGGATAATTTCGAAATTAAACCCCACTACATCAATCTGCTGCCCAAATTTCACGGGCTTGAGTTGGAAGACGCGTACGTTTTCATCACCAAATTCGAAAACGTATGCGCAATGATGGGTACTTCACAATTGACTTTAGATGCTATGCGCTTACGTCTTCTCCCATTCACACTGTGCGACTTGGCAGAAAAATGGCTTTACAATACTGCCGCACACTCTAACACTAATTGGGATGAATTCATCATAGCATTTCTTAAGAAGTTTTACCCAAACCATAAGAATGCACGTGTTAGGAGCGAGATCAACCAGTTCACCCAGCTTCCCAATGAACCATTTTGGAAGTGCTTTGAACGTTTCAAAGATCTGCTTGTCCAATGTCCTCATCATGGAATCAATAGATGGGATTTATGTCGGATTATATATGAGGGCATTAATCCAGCGACAAAGCAGATGCTTGAAACAATGTGTCAATGCAATTTCATGTCTAAAGACGACGGTGAAGCTTGGAAGTATCTGGAAGAACTCGCTGAACACACTTTGCAGTGGGAAAGCGTAAGACCACCTTCATCTAAGGGAGGTGTTCACCAGCTCGATGTTTCCATCGCAGTGAAAGCCGAAATGGCAGCGATGCAGAAGAAACTCGACGCTATTGAGAGCAGATTCTCATCAGTTTCCCTAAATCAGGTTACGCTTCCTAAGACCGTCTGTGGTTGCTGTTTGGATCCTTCACACTTAACGGAAGAATGTCCTATGAATGCATCGTTTCAAGCGAATGCTGCTTTTTAGCAGCGACCTAGAAACGACCCTTATTCTTCCATGTACAATCAAGGATGGAGGAATCATCCTAACTTTTCTTGGAATCAAAACCAACAAAGCAATTATCAAAGACCTCCTCCACAGCAACCATAACCACAGAATCAGCCCCCCTTTCAGTCACAGAATTTCCAAAATCCGGCCAACATTTCTACACCACAAGTGGCCGGTACTGACAACTCACTTGCACAAACTTTGGATATGTTCATGAAACAATCCATGCAATTTTCGGCTGAGATGAGGTCTTCTATTGATACCATAACGAAAAACTCCGCCTTCCATGGTGAGAGTATTAAATCATTAGAAAACCAAATCGCACAGTTAAACGTCGCAATGAGTGCGAGAGAGAAAGGGAAACTCCCATCTCAACCCCTACCAAATCCTGGCCATTCACAAAATCATAATGTGAATGCCGTTACTACGTTAAGATCAGGGAGAGAGCTGAATAACCGAGTGGGTGAGCAATTTGATGTTAGTGACACATTTGATACCCCATCTTCATCTTCTTCTTCCCCTAATTCGTCTAATCTCCCACCTTCACCCGAGCCTATTCTCCGTTTTCCCCAAGGCTCGAACATTTCGCCGAATTTATCTAAGTCGATTCCCACTCCAATTTTGGGATCGAATCCGTCCCCACAGTCTTCTCCACAAACGTTGGACCCAAAACCTATTGATCAAGCACCTTATTCAAACAGGTTAAGGGGTAACAGACCAAGTCCACAAATGGAGAAGATTGTGGAAATTTTTAAGCAAGTTAACATAAATATTCCTCTCCTAGATGCTATTCAACAAGTTCCGTCATATGCGAAAATCCTAAAGGACTTGTGCACTAGGAAGAGAAAAGTTCAAGTACCTAAAAAAGTTTTCCTTGCGAGTAATGTGAGCACAGCTTTTACACAACAACTATCCAAGAAACGAAAGGACCCTGGAAGTCCTACAATTTCAATTTCTATTGGGGGTAAAAATATCAATCGTGCTCTACTCGATTTAGGTGCTAGTGTTAACTTGCTTCCGTATTCTGTTTATGAGAAATTAGGGATCGGAGAGTTAAAACCTGCGCATTGCACTCTTCAGATGGCCGATCGATCTATCAACCAACCTAGGGGTGAGCTAGAGGATGTGTTAATTAAAGTCGGAGAATTCATATTTTCTGTGGACTTTATCGTTATTGATACACAACCCGTGGCAAACCCACGCAATCAAATCCCGGTGATACTCGGTCGACCCTTTTTGGCCACTTCCAACGCAGTAATCAATTGTAGAAACGGCTTTATGACCCTATCCTTTGGAAAGAAGTCAATTGAGCTTAACATTTACAAGTTGGGAAGTGAACCCTCCGAACCCTATGCTTATGTGTGTTCTGTCGAATTAATGGATGTCGACAGCAGCGAATTTGATCAACCTCATAATTCTGACTCTTTTCATATGTTGTTGCTTGACACGAACTCTTCCACCGAGTTGTCCGGGTCAACATCTAACGCTGATGAGGAACTCTTTATAGAGTCTGATGATCACCCTATTTTTCCTGATGACATTATTCTTCGGGGTTTCGATGAAAGCTTTGAGGAAATTTTCGCTGATGAACTCGCATTTCTACAAGACACGGGTGTTGAGATGAATCAACTCCAAGATGAAGAAATAGGACCTCCACCCCTTCTTTTGGACAATCATGACAATGCGAGTAATCCGTCATTACTATCACTGTGTCGTCTTTCCAAATTGAGACGCAATCCTTTTCCATTACACCTCTTATCACCTCCCCACTTCTTCACGTCTAAAGGTGACATGTTCTTCCACCAACCTTGGTGCTTCATCGATAAATTTTTTGAATGGTTGGTGTTGACTTTTGGTCTTTGTAAGGCTTTACTTTGACCAATAACCTTGACCCCCTCGTGTGATTTTTTTAAAAAAAAAGATTAAAATTGTTTAACTCATGTTTGGGGGAGGTGGTATATTTTGGCTCTTGAAAGAAAATGATTTTTACAAAATTGTGAGCCTAAAATAAGTTTGAGGGAGGATTTTCACTTTCATATATTCTTGCCCCCATTAATAATTTCCTCCCAAGTCTACAGGTTTTTGAGCTTAACGGATGACATCAGTGAGGACACTGCTGTAAACAGGTTTGGGGGAGGTTTGTGCTTATTTACACATCAATTTGCATCATACTTTGCATAAGCACAACGTTTTCAAAAAAATTTAAAAAAAAATTCTTTTATAACAAAAGAGTAGAAAGTGAAAAATTACATCCAAAAGATAGGAATAGTTTAAGAAAATCAAGAAAATTAGAAGTTTTCTTAAACGAACTAGTAATAAGTAGTTATGAGCTGGTGTCCCAAGGGTTAGTAAGATGTAGGAAGTCACTAATCTGAGGATAAAAATAAGTCTGAAAAATAGTTTCTATTCTGGAAGCCAAACATTTGAATGTTGATACCCTACTATATGCACTTACACACGTCTTGAAACTCGGGATAGTAGAGGATACCTTGAAATACTCTTGTCTAAAAGCCAAAGTATGAAGGAAATAAAAAAATGAAGAAAATATAAAAATGGTGAAAAGAAAAAAAATGAACACTGGTTTTGTTATCGCCAAGGCAGCAATAAAAAAATATAGCGAGGGTGCTTCTTCACCTAGTTCCCTAAGACCAACTGTTCTGGGAGTCACTGCTAAGCCTTAGGTGGTGCAAGATGAGGAAAATACTATCTCCTAATCTGCAAGCACATAAGTAATCGGTCGGTTAGTACCTCAAGAAATATTAACGGTCGCATGAAAATGTGTGAGCAAATCTAAATATTCATCAAATTAAAAAGTACTGAGGCAGATGGACAAGAGTATGATAGCTTGAATTGAATTCTCCGAGTGTAGGGAAGTCCATTACACACACGTAGGGTTATATGATCAATGTTTGGACGAAAGGTAGGAATGAAGAATAAAGACGATGTTTTATTGAGGGATAATGTGATTTCTAACATCTTTTCATGACTATTAAGATAGGGCTCATAACAACTGAAAAGCTAGTATAGTTGGAAACTCTTATTTTCAAAGTCTTTCTTTTATGGTTCTTATCTTTATATGTAAATTTCACCATCTCTCTTTTATTATAGGATTTTGTGAGTGTAATCCGCTGAAAACCCTCAGGAGACAACACTCCTCCTACTAGGGACACCTAGAGGTTTAACGGGTTGTTGCACATGCTCAGTGCAATCGTGTTTGCCTATGAAAGTGTGCTTAGTTTTCTCCTTCCTTTTTCTCCTTCTCTTGAATAAACTAGTTTGCTCGGGACGATCAAAGATAAGTTTGGGGGTATTTGTTCAGTTGATAAAACTGCACATTTGTTATTATATTTTTCCTACCATTTTCATATTAAAAAGGGACTTTATTATAATATATCATACATATGAGGGTTTATGTGTAAAAATACTATTTTCCATGTGTTGATATATTATAATTAGCTTTTGGTAGGAAAATGTATGCAAATAATATCATTGACCAAATCCTAGTAGAACAAAGTCTACTAAATATTATTTGTTAAGTTGTTTTGCAGAATTTGCAGGTCTAAAATCAAGGAAATCAAGTTGTTAAAGTAAACCTGTCTAATTAAGAAATCAAAATGAAGAAATCAAGTCTGGCAGCATCTACGAGAAGATTTCCAAATTCTGAAGGTACCAGAGATAGACACATGTCATAAGAAGAGAAACCACAAAAAGAAATTCAAAGGATCTGATCAATTGGCCGCGGATCCGCGGCCATACCCCCCTTTGGCCGCGGATCCGCGGCATGATAGGGGAGTTAGGGTTTGCACTTTTTGGGGGTGAATCTTTGCTGTTAACTTCCAAATTAGGAAGCTACAATTCTGGCTTTGGGACTATAAATAAAGATCGAGAGCCTCTTGGAAAAATGATCAAGCCGAAGAGATCACGAAGTCGAAGACGGCTCACGCATCCAGGCTGATCATCAACTGTTCATCTACCTCCTTCGGAAGAGTTCGAGAAGCAAACCAAGTTTTTGTAATCATTTTCTAAGGAATAAAGTGTAGATTGTTCAAGTTGATTAATAAAGGTAGTTGTTTTATTTAATTCTTTTGTATTTTACATTATGTTTTCCCTCTCTGTCTTTTCATCTTCTTTTCCTAACATGTGCGAGTAATTCTCCGCTTGTTAGGGTTCATAGGATTAGGGTAGGCCAATGGATGATGAAAATCCCTAAACCCTTTTTAAGTCCTATAAAGTTTATAAACTTTATCAAAAGAATCATTAACATCCTAATCGGGCACGCTAACAATTCTTTGTTAGTCCCGACCGCGATTAGAGATTAGATTAATGATTGTCTTGGTAAAGGCTAGATATGAACGGAGTTCCGTGTCGAGATAAGGGTTAAGAGTGGGATTCCTTTTCCCTCCAGAAACCCTAATCTACACGCATCACCGTCGTTCTAGTTTTAAATCTATTAAAGGATAAAAAGGGTAATTTTTAATTAACCATCCATAACTACTAAATCCTAACGAACCCTACAAGCCCTCTTATTATATTAACTATATTCCTAAAATAATCTAGATCTATAAATTTGCATTAGTGCTTAAAGTAGATCTAGAAACTCTTCACAAAACTCTTTATTCCTCCCCTCTTTCTCAACACATCTAAAGTAAGAGTAAAAGATTCAACGTTTCCCTGAGGACGACCCGTACTCACCTCGGTCTAGCTACACGTGACACCGTTCTGATTGCGGTTAACTACAAACAAACACACTCTTTCGAACCAATCAGTCAGCTTTGGAGATTGTCTCTTCCTTGGCTGTTAATAGAGCCGGTGGAGGATTTGACGTTTCTCCCCTGTCGTCTTCAAGGACGATTGGAGGATCTTCAGCAGGAGGATCTTGTTGGATCATCATTCCCAGCATATCATGGAACAGGAGGGCCATTCGTTGTATATTGGCTGCTTGTTCGGCAGCCTCTTTATCCTTCTTCTCCAGTATCCTGCGAAGGAATTCAGCATCAGTTTCTTGCTCCTGGCGTTGATTCGAGGACGCTTCGGGGCTTTCTTTCGGCCCAGTGAGTGCGGCCATCGCGTTCATCATTTCTTGGATCTTCTGTTGTTGCTCTTGAGCTTTGGTCACTGACCGTGTAAGCGGTCTATGACCCGTGGATGCACGGATGTCCCCTTTTCCCGACGCCATGTATACCGTATGCACCATCATGCCCCCAGACTTAGGGCGTTTAGGCTTATTGTCCTTGACATTTGCTGCAGGAGTGGGGACCTTCTCCGGCCTTCTTCTCTTTTGAGTGGTCGACGTGGAGGGAGCCGTTGCAGCGGGCACCCAAGCGGTTGTCGCCCTTTGTTGTTTGACATGACGGTTCTTTTCTTCCTGAACCTTCACCCTCTTCTGCCGGCGAGAGTGATCTTGAATAACTACCGAGTCCTGAACCCGTCGCCAGACCTTATAAATTTTGGAGGACAGCCGTTGAGGAGGCTGCTCCGGCTTTATTTCTATAACATTCTCCGCAGGTGGATGGGATCTTTTGAGAACCGCAGTTGGCGAATTTCTGCGTACCCTGTTTAGCAGCTCAAAGCTGTTCCTGGTTGGAACAGCAGCCTCAATTTCCACCGTTGGAGCTGGTGGAGTTAGCCCGGAGGGGGAGTTGCCCCCAGTCTTCCTTATCCGGCGCCAGTGGCGACGTCGGGCATGACTGGTTGTTGGGATTGATTCAGCGACGGCTTCGTCTTGCTCCCTGTTCTGGGGAGGGGCTGTTGCCGGTGTCAGCCTCTTGAAGACTGACGTTTGTTGAGAGGCTGCGTCCATCCGGTCAAAAACAGATTTCTGAGGGGGAGCGGGAATGGGGGTAGTCAGTCTCGCGAAGACCGACCCTCTGGGAGGAGAAGCCGCCTTGACGACTTCGGGAGCAGCTATCTTCTTTGGGATGGCCACCTCAGGTATCATGGGCTTCTTGGCGGGCCCTTTGGAGTTCAGGCTCAGTCTGGTGAAGACCGAGGAGTTGGACGACCCGTTGAGAGGGGCCGTAGGAGTAGCAATTCGATTAAAGACCGACTTCTTTGAAGCTTCCGGTACGGGCACTGGGATGTTAACGTTCACCGGCGGGAGCATGGTCCCGAAGAACAGACCGGTGGTAGCCTGAGTTACTTGTTCCACGGGCATAGTAAACAGGGAAGCAGCCTGCGGTCCATAGGTTACACCTCCAGGAGAGGCGGAGCGTCGGTTGCATTTGCAGTTGGAGCAGCTTGAGCAGTTGCCAGCCATTGATCCTTTCGCTTTCTGCAGCAAACGAAACACCAAATCTTAGTACTTCGAAACCCAAGGGCAACCATTAGCGAACCGCGATTGGTTCGCGAATCACGACACACGAAGTGTGGAGTGGAAAGAGGAAAAGGTCCCACCGGGCGTGCCAGAATCTGTTCCCCTCCGAAAGACGGCGCGACGCTGGGACGTCTTGCCTGAAATTCGGGGCAGATGCTAATTGGTGCTATCCGTCTATCTCTCCAAAGATGCCAAATTGATTTATGGCACCATGTATCGAAGGTTTAAACGGATGCGTCCGATGTAGCAGACTTCGTCAGATTCCCCCTCGCTTGAGGGGGTTTTGATTGTGGGGACGCTCTTCCCTGCAGGCGCAAGCTCCTGCAGTTAATTACGCTACCGCGTTGCGGTAACAACTTTCTCCTTCTTCAGATGGTCACTTCATGTCGTGTGTGTTTGATTTGTGTTTGATTGCCCATAGATTGTATACGGAGACTGAGTTATGTCGTCGTCCATAGGGCGTGGACTAGTCCAAATCCGTATTATCTTAGATTTAGGTTTGGGGGTTGTGTTTAAGGATACGTTAGCCTCGTTTGAGACTAAGATCGACTTAAACGTTTGTTAAGGATACGTTAGTCTAGTTTTAGACTATGATCAACTTAACGGGATTGTTTAGATCCGACAAGAGAGCGATTAGGGGAGCCCTGTTGTTTAGTTTAGTGACATTGCGGTCAATAGGTAGTTTAAGAACATTGTGGTCCAGTGTTAGTTTTAAGACGTTGCGGTCAAGGTTAAGGACGTCGTAGTCCGTGGATTTAAGGACTCCACAGTCCGATGTTAGTTTTAAGACGTCACGGTCAAGGTTAAGGACGTCATAGTCCGTTGTTAGTTTTAAGACATTCCGGTCAAGGTTAAGGACCTCATAGTCCATGGGTTTAAGGACCCCACAGTCCGGCGTTTAGTTTTAAGACATTACGGTCAAGGTTAAGGACCTCATAGTCCATGAGTTTAAGGACCCCACAGTCCGTATCAATGTGTGGTCATCGGGACCCGTCACCTCCTTGAAGACGTTGAGGAATTACAACGCCGAGTATCAAAGGAGTGAAGAGATGTACCCTTAAACCAAGGTAGATTAAGTGATATGTAGTCCAATTTGGAAACTAAGATCAATTATTATATTATGAGCCCATTGGCCCAGTTAAGTTTGAATTGAGTACTTATGGCCATCTTGGGCTAAGTCCAATCATGTTTGGGATATTGGCCCTCTGTTGGTTCATTGAAGGAGAGGCTTTGCCTCTGGAAACTTAGCCAATTGGGCTAAAACTAGTGTTAAACACTAGAGACCAACAGTGTTGAACACTGGGAATAAGATTAACAAGTTAGTGTTAAACACTAAAAGATAATCAGTGTTGAACACTGGGAACAGAGTTTTCAAATTACTGTTAAACACTAAGCAAATCAGTGTTAAACACTGGGGACAAAATCTCCAGACTAGTGTTAAACACTAAGGAGAGAGGGGTCACGTGTGGACACGTGAGAGCGCCCTGATTCCCCTTATTTTATTCAGTCAAAAGTATTGAATACTTTGAAGTATCATGTGATGTCACGTGATGAGAATTTGGGAGTTTATCTGTTAGAGCTTCAACCAAGGGGTCACGTGGTAGCACGTGAGAGCGCCCTGCTTCCCTTTATTTTGTTCCACTTTTAATTCTGAAAGCCATCACGTGTGGGCATATAATGGGGGCTCACGCTTTGATCTGTTAGAATGTTCATTAGGGGTCACGTATTGACACATGAGGGCGCCCTAGAGCTCTTTTCTGTTTCTTTTGCCTTTTTCTCCGTATGCTTTAAAGATCACGTGGGGCACGTGAGGCATTGCCTCAAAGTTCTTTTTTATGGATCTTTGCAGGAGTCACGTGGTAACACGTGAGGTGTTGCTTCAAAGTTCTTTTCTGTGGATCTTTGTAGGGGTCACGTGGTAGCACGTGACTCTGGTTCTTTGCATGTTTTAAAGATCTGTTCATCTTTTAAGAATTAAATTCTTCATAGGGTTAAACCCTAACAACAAATTTTAGAGGAATTAAATTCCTGTTTTCTTCTGAAGAATTATATTCTTAAATAGGGTTAAACCCTAATTTTTTTTTTAAGGGAATTAAATTCCTGTGAGTTTGAGAGAATTATGTTCTCAATTAGGGTTAAACCCTAGTTCTGTTCATTTTGAAGGAATTAAATTCCTATAACATAGGGTTAAACCCTAATTTTATCTCAAAGGAATTGAATTCCTATCATTTTGTGAGAATTAAATTCTCAAAACTCAGTTTCTCTTCTGTGTTTTAGATCTGCATGGCAGGATCTCAACCCAATGAGAATTAAATTCTCAATTCATGGGGAGATGTGCACTTTGCAGATCCTCCACCAGAGAAAGAACTAAGTTCTTTTCTTTATATAAGAGTTAAACTCTTTTGAGAATTAAATTCTCTTTTGAAGCTTCCCTTTTCTTTTCTTACCTAAGGTTTTCCTTTTGCAGAGAATCAAAGGCTCTATATCTCTCTCTCAGTGTATCAAAAGAAAAGGTCCAAAGGTCCCCCCTCTTCTTTTCTTGGCTCCTATTTATAGGAGAAGGAAAAGAATCAATCTATTTAGTAAATCTCTCATTGGGAAATTTGATTTATATTTATCATTAATCTGGGCCTTTAGATTGTTGGGTGAATTTTATTCACCATTGGATTTTAAATCTAAAGATATCTCTTTGTTATTTCGGTTAGATTTAGTGGGAAATCTTTCCAAGTCCAAGATTTTTCCATAAATTGGTGATATTTAATCACCTTTAGATTTTTAATCCAACGGTTTTAGATAATCCTTCTTCATTTTGGAAAGATTTGAAAGATTTATCCTCAGAATTTAATTCTGTTAAAGAATAAGGCTTTTAAAGCCGGTCACGTATGGCCACGTGACCCCTGGTCACGTGTAGGCACGTGACCCCTGGAATGGGCTTCTCTTCTTCTGCGCTCTGTTCTCTGGCCGCTGCTTAACCATCACGTGCCAACACGTGACCACTGGTCACGTGTGAGTACATGATGCCTGTTCTAAAGCTTCCTCTTGACTTTTAATTAGAGAACAAATATGCTCTGTGCCGCTACTTGACTATCACGTGCCAACACGTGACCACTGGTCACGTGTGAGCACGTGATGCCTCTTCTGAATCTTTTCCTGATTTTTAATCAGGGAACAGTCACTATCCCTATCAGTCTCTAAGTCTCACTGTACAGGTCACTAAGCCTATCGTCAGTCCAAGTGTGAGAGTCAACCACTCGTGAGTGTCCTCCACCCAAGGATAGGACCCAAGGGCAAGGGACCACGGGCCCAAAATATAACTCACGGTAATAATCATGTATCATGTAAATCTCCATATAACTCCACATATATAAGCCGGCATGGGACTCCCGAGATTCTGTTGAACTCACACTCAAACTACCCCACACCCCGTGGTCTACATCAAACGCCATCCATAACCTCAAATAACGGTCGGTCCATGGCAAGTCTGCGCGAGAACTGGAGACAGGATCCCCATCAAGCACGTCCCGACTGATACCCGAGATAAATGGGCGGTGTCTGGTGCCTTACCTGTGACACCCATACAAGAGCTTCCATAAGTGTCCCATACCACTTATACGCGTCCCACAGACGTCGACAATGCAATAGAATAATAGGGTCCACTGATTGTGTACAAGTACGTGTCACTTTCACTTATCCATTCATGCACAACACTAACGTACTTGCCACAATCACCACTAATACCTAACACTGGGTAATGCACATGATCACTAGGTTACCAATGCAACGACATATTTGTATGATGTGATGAGAAAACAGTATGTAAGGCTTGATTAAGATGTCATATGTCGGTATCCTACCACTTGCATAATTTATCATAAATAATATATACCAAAATTTAGCGAAACAATGAACAGCGGATAAGTAGTATGTTTGATTATCTATCCAGTGAATTTGGTTTCACGTCAATCGGGTTTCAGGATCACTAGATATGATCATTTCATTTTAAGCGTTCACTGCTGGAAATCCAGTTTCAGAATCGGAAGTCCGTTTCGGAACGCATTTTAATCCAAGTTGGGATCATATTTTAGTGATTCTATAGTTAAAAGAAATTTAGGGTTTTCAATAAGGTTTTCAACGCAACAGACGGATTCTCAATCGCATCTGCACATCAGAAGTTATACACTTTCAACATTGGGGTATCAGTTCTGGTTCTGTTTGGGACTGCTATACGTCCCGATCTTTTAAATTGCATTTTAAATAGTAAACGACGACGGAAAAGGGTGAAATTACTTGCGTTATTTAGTTAACAGATTCATCTTCAATAAGGTGTAGGGTTCCGCAAATTACGAGTTCAGGAAACAAAGTAGTAAACATCACGGGACAGAAAACAATAACCAGAGTTGTTCTGGACTGCAGTCCAGAGCCACTCTCCGAACCAAATATCATCACAATTTCAGTACAGAAGCCATTAGAAACTTGCATAGGGTTATAGGTCGTCGAGTCGGCTTCTTTTTGAGCCCTCGAACACACCATTTCAATAAGTACACGATTTATGGTGATTTTAACAATTTTCAGATGCGGGAAATTCCCAGTTTTACGGGTGTATTTGGGGGTGTTCATTTCAGTCATTAACAGTCATATTTTTCAGTGGTATTTATACAAAGTGTTCATTATCACATGGGCCAGAAAATGCCATCATGTTCCATCAAATTAAATGAAGATTTTCATTGGGATCGTGCATCGAACAGGTATGTCATATAATTTATCGGGTATTATAAATATGGAATTTATACGATTTTAGGTTGTAACACGAATAAATTAGCATGTAGCAAGTAAGGTACTTGCCTGGAGACGTTCTGGTGATGCACGGCGGCGGCAATGGCACGATCTCGTCATGAACGCGGCACGGGTTTGGCCTCGGAATCAGGTAGTTGTACTCAATCCAGTTAATCTCCGGACATTCATTCTCCGCACTGCTCCGGGTTGTTCCTTGCTTTGGTGTGAGGGGGATAGTGGTGCTGATACAGAGAGAGAGAGATCTCTAGAGAAACAGAGAGAGAGAGAGATTTAGAGAGAGAGAGAGAGACAGAGAGAGAGTGAGAGAGAAACAGAGAGATAGAGAGAGGGAAAGAAAAACCAGAGAGAGAGTGAGAAAGAAGCAGAGAGATAGAGAAGGAGTTTGAGGTCGAGATGCAGAGAGGGAGAGAGGCAGAGACGAGGTGACGAAGACAAGGTCTCCGTCGAGGGTAGTGGCGGCGACGGTGTTGTGAAGGTGAAGCTCGGTTTGGGTATTGGGTTGCAAGAGGAGTGGAAGTTGGGGAGTTATGGAGGTCGCGGTCGATGGAGGTGGGTTTTAGTGGTAGTAGAGAGCTCGTTGGCGTTGCTTGGGGTCGGCCGACGGTGCTCAGGCGGTGGGCGCTGTGAGGGGCTCGGGTTTGATAGAGAAAAAGAGATTGTAAGATGGAATGAAAAGAGAGAGATGGATGGAGATATGGGCGCGGGGAGCTCGGAAATTGAGGGGAGAACGGGAGTGAGGGGGAGGAGAGAGCGATGCAGGCGAGAAGGTCGCAGCAGTTGCGGGAAGAGGGGACGTGGCTGGGTCATGGTGAGCGAGCGTAGGAGGCGGGAACCGTTGAGGGAGGGGACGTTGAGGAGAGCGGGTCATAGGGGAGTGCGCGCGTCGCGGGCGCGAGAAGCGGGGCATGGAGAGGCGGCGACGTGGGGATGAGAGGAAACGAGCGGGAAAATTTAGAGTTGGGGAAGAAGGAGGGACGAGCGGGTCGGGTTAGGTTGGCGGGCTTGGGCCAGGGGCAGAAAAAGGGTTTAGTTTTTATTTAAAGGGAAATGGGCTGAGAAAGGACTTGGGCCAGGGAGTTAAGAAAAATAATTAAAAGGAATTAGGGAGTCTGGGCCGGGCTTTGAGGGTAAATCAGAAAGGAAAAAGAGAAGATGGGCTAGGGTTTATAAAAGGGAAATTTAATTTAAAACAAGAAATGGAGTTGGAGTAATAGGGAAGGGATTTAGTTTGGAACATTTAGTAAATTGGGATTTTGCTTGGGCTGAACAAGGAAGGTGTTGGGCTAAATAGAAGGAGATAAATAAAAGGAAAGGAAAAAGTATTTAGTTTTAGTAAACTAAATTAAATAAAAGATATATAAAATGCATATATTTAAATCAGACAGACCCGGATTATATTCTGGAAAGATACGGAAATTTGTAGAAAAAATCAGGAAAATTTTAGGAGACTTATTTATTAGAAAAAGCTAACTATTTATAGGGAAAGTGGGTATAGAAAGAGAAAAATAGTAAAGGGGAAAAATGAAAAGGGTTTTAAGTAATAGAATTAGTTTTCGGAAAGAGGGGTTTGTTTTTAAATACATAAAATAATTATAAGTATGAATAGGTAAATTTGTAAATGACCCTCATTAATAAAATACGGCTATTGGCCTATAAAAGAATTGGGTATTACATAAAGGATCCAATCAGGGACGGAGTTGGGCTTCCCACCGACTGAGGGTTGAGCTGCGGGGGCCGGCGTTGATTCCAGCTCTTTGCTGGGGATGGTGCACTCGACCATAAAATCGACCAAGGCTTGTGCTTTGATAGCTTTCCTCGGGTGGTATTTTATGTTGAACTGAGACAATTCCCACCTCCATTTCTCTAGGCGGCCAGAGGACTCGGGGAGGTGAGGATAGCTCCCAAAGGCCGCTCGGTAAGAATGAGGATGGTGTGCGCCTCGAAATAGTGTCGTAGTTTTCTCGAGGCCACGATGAGTGCCAAAACGATCTTCTCTATGGCCGGGTACCTCTTTTTTGCGTCCTTGAAGACGTGGCTCACATAGTATACTAGCTTCTGGACTCCTTCGACCTCGCGGACCAGCACCGAGCCTGCAGCTTGGTCGGATACCGTCAGTTATAGCGATAGCTCGTCCCCTTCAACTGGCCAGGTGAGCAGCGGTGGAGTCGCAAGGTGCCTCTTTAATTGGTCAAAGGCGGTCTGGCACTCCTCTGTGAAGGGTTATAGGAGTGCCCCGGCCATCGAACCGTGGCCAAATGCGGAACAAAAATTTCAAAAACCCGGCGCTACCATTACCCGATTAACAAGATCGAAACCATTAACCGTAAAACTAGCAAGCTAACAAAAGGAGATAGGAATGATTATACCTAATGAATCAAGTCCTTCAGTCTTCATCCATTTCCAAGCTCCTAGTGTTTTGCGGATCGACTTTGGTCGCCGGTCTTCCTTCATCTCCGATGATCCACCCGAGGGAAACGGCACAAGCTCCAGGTTCGCCAAGTGAACCAACCGACCCTCTAAAATTTCTAGTAGTGGAGAGTGGGAGTGTGGGATAGTCTCACCATAATTTTCTCTCAAACTATAATACTCATAGAGCAACCATGGAAGATGGGGAAGTGATAAAAGCAAGGATGGTATGGGCTAAAAATGGCTAAGTGTTTTTGGGTGTGAGTGTGAATGAAGAGAGAGTAAGAGAGTGAACCAAAAATGAGCAAAGCCCTATTATCATCCTTCAAAGTGGTCGGCCCCTCTCTCTTCCCACCAAAAAATGCACCCAAAATATCTTATCCCATTTGTAATAAAGAAATCAACCCATATCAATCACTACATATGCAAGACCCATGCTTTGTCACCTTTCCACCTCATTATAAACAAATGATTTTCTAAAGAAAATCAATAATGAGGTGGCATCTTCTAGAAGCCATTCCGTATAAATACGGAATGCTTCCCGGTATATGTATCGAAATACACATACGCGTATTCGTACGAAAATACGAATAGCCAAAGAGAGAAAATGAATAGTGAGCAATAATACTAGAATACATATATAAATTATTAAATCAAAACTTTATTTAATAATCCGGCTTAATCCTAAACCGCTAGTATTATCAACCATCCGATTAAGATGTGTGCAGCCTGTGCACATATTTAATCTGACACCTGTATGTATCAACATCTCTACACCACATCGCCTGAACTGTGAAAACCCTCTGTGTGGGACTCTAAAGACTCGTCAATACGCTGGCAGTAGGTTTAATCACAAGCACGTCAGCGGCACTAGCTGTACGTAACGACTACCCAGGTATTGAGCGAAAGGAAGGCCGACGAGCAAATTCATCCTGAACCCCTACTGAGCCTGTCAGTGACAATATCCGTACAGTCCGGTCTGTTCGTCTAAGAGTATCGCATATCGGGTCTAGAGGGGTGGATAAAGTCAGACCCCTAACAACGCGATAATTCGTATCGGTATGGAACGCATCACTACCAAGAAGCTATCGATCCTGGATCGGTATTTCTCACATACCCCGGCCGAGGATTTCTAGTGATGGCCACCCGTGCACAGCGCGACATCAACCCCCAATACCGGGAGAGACGAATCCCTGACGATCCGCTCACTGCCTCCATGCGGCTCGGGACTGTACCCAACTAAAACCTGTTTGCACGACTCCTTTGAGCCGTGGTAGGGTGGTAATCAAAGTACAGTGGGAACTCACATAAGACAAATAACGATCTCAGGTCGACAGACTAACCTGTACACATGTCACCAGGGAACTGCTATCTGACTATAGGTATAATACCAACTAGCATGTTCCCGGCGAGTCCGTCCAGTGTACTCATAACCCAATGAGCACCTATAAACTATCTTAGGTGAACAACTAACACCAATGGCTTGTGAGAATGACTACCGCCCCTCGTCAGGGTCTAGATAAGTATACACCAGTCTACACTGGAGTATCGATGCCCAGTCTCGATACTTCCACGACCAGTGACATTTAAGGATGTGTTTATAAACCCCCAGCTCCCACGTATGTGATCGCCATCACAATGCTGGTAGTCAAGCAAGAATTCTATGGGATTTATCAACATATACATGATGATAAAGACAAACTAGATAGCATACTATCATCTCGAGTAAGACTGTTTTATCGGTATAGGTCCTCCCTCAATCATCATAATCACCTGCTTGCGACTATGATAATTGCCTTGAGGGCACTATAGCCAACAATCTCCCACTTGCACTTAAGGCTAATTATTGCGATGTCGCATACTCACAGCCCGTGTGATACCGAACACCCAACTCCTCTACTAATCAGTTTCACAAACCTCGCTCGTAAAACTATTGCGTTCGAGAAATAGCCTCAGTGAGTGGATCCGCTCTAGTGTGTCTTTCTATATCTCTCTATATCTCAACTTCGCGGAGAAACATATCTCCCGAAATGAGCAATACCTGTGTTAGAATATGTCTGGATATCTGATGGGACCCAGTTCACAAATGAACTCCAAATCTAGCAAATTTCTTAGGCTGTATCGTCTACTGAATTTAATCAGTATACTGCGCCATACCTTCCTCAGTATCCACTTGGACCACCTGTCCAAACTACTGCCCCTCGTCAGAGGGAAAACTATAACTCTGACAGTCACTCTGTCATCCAGGTCACCTTGGAAGCCAGGAATGATAATCGTCTCCCAAAGGAGGCTGTCGTTATCATATCCCTAAAACATTTACTTATGTTCTATAGGCTGCTTCCGAACGTTTCTCTAGGATTGGATTAATATATCAACTTATTGCATCTAGTGCAAAAACAACATCTGGTGTGGTGCTTGACATCTCATGATTGACTCAATTGCCTAACAAGTGATATACCAATCATGCACACCCCTCTCCCCTTTAGTCTGTAAGACACCTTTAGAGAGGGTGACTCCATCACCTGCAGGTACACCACCATGCCATGAGTCGTCCATTCTAAATATCTTTAGAATACTGTCTAAGTACCCATATTTTGACACTTCCCAAATCTAGATCTAAAACCATAGATCTAGTAACCAGAATGTCTGATATAATATCCATAACCTATGTGGAGAAACTACTGTGTGACAACCAAAGTATAACCGATCATAGTATATGAATTTCACTTCCTACTCTGTGTATGTCATCCAAATACCAGGACATCACACCCTACTACCTTCTTAATAGATCCATCCCCTATTCTGATGAAGTCAAAACCCATAATTGTCACATCAAAAATTAGATGATCTATCTCCGCTATATTTGCTTTAGTCTATAAATAGACACAAGCTACTTGTCCACTATGCTTCCGCTGCTCCCACTGACCACAACAACCCTCTGGCAGAGTCATATACACGTACACTTCTAAAACTAGTTTAGAATGACGCTATACCCATCCTTCTACCGGGTCTCATAGTCTGGAACAGCAGTAGTGTCAAGTCTGGGTAAACAAGAACCTCTTTGTCACCGTCCTTGAGGCTACTGGAGTACCTCTCGGGTGCCTGAGGTTACCCACCATATCTGTGGAGTGGCTAATGGAATGTCAATCCTGATTGAATTTTTAGCTCCTATTAAATTTTCCGTAATCGTTTGTGGTTCTGGAATCACTTCCAGTTCTACCATACTCCCACTACTGTTTTCTGAAAAAATCTATTTTACTAAAACTGTGGCGAGTCAAGAACAATATCACTATTGATCTTCTAGATGGTAGAAAGTTAACTCGTCAAAGCCCGGGATAACCCACAAACAGCCATTACTGAAACGTGCCCTGAGTTTATCCGGATTCTGGTTTTAAGTATCAGCCGGACGACTCCCTATACCTTAACATAGTTAAGATATAAATTGATTCTATATATATCTAATATAGAAACAAAGGTACCAATTTAATTAGAACCACATTCAAATCATGCAGCTGTCTCCAGTGCATGTCAACTAAATGGAGAGAGGCCGATCAGCATTACTCAACTTAGGAGTGCGTCCAATTATGAGTAACCTGAAAGAGAAACAAGTTTCTCAAAACCATTACTATCAACTGAATGCCCCATACAAGTATCTACATTTTCGATCACCTTGAAGAATCCCGATACTTGCGACACCTGGTTCTCTATTTTATTCTTGTACCTATAACTTCTCAAACTTGGACCTTGTATTTCTACGAAACACTTGTCCAAAAATTGAGAAGTCACAAGTAAACATAATATAGTACGAGGACCAACCCTTTTGTCCTAATGGACACTGGACAACATACAATACTTTGTATAAGTCCGCTGAGTTGAATAACTCAAATCCTGTGCGTCGTAGGTTGAAAACTGTACTCAGGTGATTTCCTCAAATATCACCAATTACAACGAATTCCGATATAATGAGGATGATCACATAATTCCCAATAACTTACTCCCACTCATCATCTGTAAAACCATACAGATGTGAGAATCAAATCTGGTAAATTCATACCCTGGAGTAAGGGTCTGATTAGGAAATCAGTTTTCTATTAACAATACACAGTGAAACTGAAACTTAAATATGTTTCGAAGGGGTTTCCGGGTATTCCTAGTAATACCTCTTCCATTATCAGATTCATGACTGTAACCGTATATTTCCTTGCCATCTCTCCAATTCCCTTTATTTGTATTTACTCATTACCTTCTGTACACCATCGTTAGGCTAAGTGGTTTTCTTCCTTCCCCACCGTTCGGCACCAGCCTATGGTTTGGAAGAAAACTATCCAATAAGCATAATAGGTGTACTCTCCTAATCCTAGGAGAACTCGCAACCTGAGAGAAGAAAGGATAAAAGACAACCGAATAAACCTTATCCCTATTTCTCCTGAACCAGAATCCATCCCCGAACTGGAACGAGTTCCTTCGAGTTCATATATAACCATACGATGGATTTATCCAATGGAAGTGGATGTTCGTAGTGATACGAGGTGTTCTGGAGAAATACAAAGATGAAGTAGGAGTGGCGATGAAATATGTGGTTCGGTCATGAATGATAGCAGTCGCAATTTACTTTGCCTTCTTTTCTAATCCCTTTATTTTGTCTTTACTTATTACCTTCTGTACACCCAACTTAGGCTAATTGGTTTTCTCCTTTCCTTACCTTTCGGCACTAGCCTATGGTTTGGAAGAAGACCATCCAATAAGCGTAATAGGTGTATCCTCTTCTAATCCTAAGAGTCCTCACAACCTGAGAGAAGATAAAAAGACAACTGAATAATCCTATTCAATCTCTCCAGAACCAGAATCCATCCTCGAATCTGGAATAAGTTCCTTCGAGTTCGTATATAACCATACGATGGATTTATCCAATGGAAGTGGACGTTCATAGTAATACGGGGTATTCTGGAGAAATATAAAGGGTAAAAGAAGGAGTGGCAATGATGTATGCAATTCAGACAATCCAAAAGCCAGTGTTTTAAGAAAGTTCGGTTAACTTGGTCACTGATTTATAGTCTAGGGTCGGGTCATGGTCGCAGTCAAAGAGAGAGAGAAAGGAAACACTTAATCTAGATCAGAATGGTTAATCATCTAATCTGGATGGCTCCTACTGTATCCTCGAATTCTCCTCCAAACCTAAGAGGAGAATTAGTCGGAATCACCTGAGGAGTAATCCTACTCATCAGTGGGAATCGGGATCCAACTATCATCGCATGATGATTTGATGGAAGCCACTCAAGTCACCACACTCTAGAAGGTAAGCGCAAGCCTGGAAAGTTTCCTGTATATTTGAAACTCCCGATATGATTTTTACCCCAAGCAGCTTATGACCTTGACGGATGCCAACAAATCATAAGTTGCAAGTCAAGTTCTACTCGTCATTGTCCTGATTAATCTAGACCCACCCGTACTCGCCCTTGACGGATGCCAATAAGGCTGCATGACTTTCCTAGATTAATGCATATCTATGCTACAGAAAACTAACACATAGCTACCGCACACTATGCCTTGACGGAAGCCAACAAACATAGCACGAATACTAGGCACTGCTTTTCTGAAATAACGGAGGGCTACAGCTGGTTTTTGGCGAAAAACCTTTAACGTAATGAACTTGATATCGTTGAAGGAATCCAAGTGGTTTTATAAAAGTATAGTGGCGAAAACTTTTGCTAAAGAGCTCACTCCCAGTGAAGGGATCTCGGCTCTTTCCTCATCGAATGAGGTGCAGGATATTCCAAACTGAATACCACGATGCAAAGCAAAAAGTAATCGACTGTAGTGAAGTTATTACGTTGACGCAAACTTCTACTCAAGGGGTCACTCCCGATGAAGGGATCTCGGCTCTTGCCTCGTCGAATGAGGTGCCGCATATTCATAACCGAATACCACTGTGCAAAGCAAAAGCGAACGTTTATAATGCTAAGTTTTTTAAAAACTTGGTTCCAACAACATCAAATAATAGGTTTGTTTTCCTTGCATTGATAAGAATCAACGCAATTCGATCAATTAATCACACCAGAAAAGAATGAAAATAAAATGTACGTATATGCCATCCGCATTCGCCACTGGGTCCCATCATCACCCGTTAGGTTACTGTCGGGACCCGGTTCTTGCTCACGGAGCAAAGTGCCACACGGAACAAAGTGCCACGCCAAAGTGTCATGTTAAGTGGGCGGGGGCCACCTCTTGAATCTGTGGGGGCCACCTCTTGAGTCCGTGGGACCCACTGTAGAACAATGGGGACTCTTCGGAATACATTCCGAAAGGGGGCAGATCTGTACTATAAATGGAATGATACCACTCTTCAATACAGAGGCGCCTTTTAAGTGAACCGGCACTACAGGAGCTTGAGAACTCCGTAGTTAAGCGTGCTCGAGCCAGGAAAGTTCTGGGATGGGTGACCTCCTGGGAAGTGGCCCCTGGTCGGGTCCGGTTCGCCCCGAAGGACAAAACCGTGCGGCTTCGGCCAGAGCGGACAATACTCTCTGTTTTGGATGTGGGGCATGACAAAATGGTATCAGAGCTGATCCCTCAATAGTAGGTCTGTGGTTCGAGGACGAACCATTGTTCAAAGGTGGGGAGAATGTCGGGACCCGGTTCTTGCTCACGGAGCAAAGTGCCACACGGAACAAAGTGCCACGCCAAAGTGTCATGTTAAGTGGGCGGGGGTCACCTCTTGAATCCGTGGGGGCCACCTCTTGAGTCCGTAGGACCAATGTTCCCCTCCGAACGGCGGCCGGGACGTTAGGACGTCCGTGCTTGGGGTTCGGGGCAGATGCTATTTGGTTTTATCCGTCTATCTCTCCGAAGATGCCAAGTTGATTTATGGCACCGTGTATCGGAGGTTTAGACGGACGCGGCCGATGTAGCAGACTTCGTCACATTCCCCCTCAGGGTGAGGGGTTTTTGATTGTGGGGACGCTCTTCCCTGCAGGCGCAAGCCCCTGCTGTTAATTACGCTACCGCATCGCGGTAACAACTTTCTCCTACTCCGGAATTTCACTTCGTGTCGTATGTGTTTGTTTTGTTTATGGTTGCCCGTGGATTGTATACGGAGACTGAGTGATGTCGTCACCCGTAGGACGTGGATTAGTCCAAATCCGTATTTACTTAGATTTGGGTTTGGTGTTTTTAGTTTAAGGATGCATTAGTCGCGTTGCGGCTAAGATCAACTTAAACATTCGTCAAGGATACGTTAGTCCTGTTTTGGACTAAGATCGACTTGACGTAAGGATTGATTTAATTGTCTGGCTGTCGGGACTCGTCACCTCTCTGACGTCGTTGAGGGATTACAACGACAGGCGTCAGAGGAGTTCAGAGATGTACCCTTGAACCAAAGTTGATTTGGAGTTTTATTGTTTATTTAAATATCTAAGGACACATTAACCGTATTTGGGGCTAAGATCAACTTAGACGGGACCGTTTAGATCCGGCAAAAGAGCGTTTGGGCCCTATTGTTCCAGTTTGGGAGATTCATAGTCCAATTTGGGACTAAAGTCTGTTTAGAGGATACGTTAGCCATTTTTGAGGCTAAGATCGACTCAAACATTTGTTAAGGATACGTTAGTCTAGTTTGAGACTAAGATCAACTTAACGGGACTGTTTAGATCCGACAAAAGAGCATTTGGGCTCTATTGTGCCAGTTTAGGGACGTGGTGGTCCATCGCCAGTTTTAGGGACATGGTGGTCCATTATTAGTTTAGGGACGTTTCGGTCCGTCGCCAGTTTAAGGACGTAGTGGTCCATTAGTTTAGGGACATTTCGGTCCGTCGCCAGTTTAAGGACGTAGCGGTCCATATTCCAGTTTAGGGACGTGGTGGTCCGATATTAGTTTAGGGACGTTTCGGTCCGATATTAGTTTAAGGACGTTTCGGTCCGATATTAGTTTAAGGACGTTTCGGTCCAATATTAGTTTAACTGGTCGTTGGGACCCGTCACCTCTTCGACGTCGTTGAGGAATTACAACGATGAATGTCAAAGGAGCTCGGAGATGTACCCTCGAACCGGACGTAGATTGATCGAGGAGAGCCATTTTGCTCAGTCAATTTAATTTAAGGACTTATGGCCACGGTTGGGCTAAGTCCAGTTCAACACTTTACTCGTATTGCATTTTTCTTATTTAGGCTCTACAAAAGATATAGAGTATTAGTTTATTCTGGGGTCTGCCCATTTGCAAAGCATCTATTTTGTTCTGGGCTTTGCCCCTTTTAAAATGCCTAGCATTCTGAATATTTTGTTTGGGCTCTGCTCATTTATAAATGATGCAAAGCATCTGCTCTGGTTTGGGCCCTGCCCCTTAGAATAATGCATTTGCGCTTCATTAAGCCTGTTGGGCCTTCTCCTAATTGGGCTTGGCTCTTTTTAAAGCATCTGCGCTTTGCGCTAAGTAATGAGCGCAAGCTCATATGGTGATGACACGTGTCGCGCTCTGATGAGCGCAAGCGTACTAGCGCAGTGCGATGCGCTGTTGCGCTGCGCTATTGCGCTGCTGACACGTGGCGCGCTCTCAGCGAGTTGCGCCAATTCCAGAGAGCAAAGCTCTATTTTAAGGGCGCTTAGCGCAAGTGGTTTTATGGCCGATACGTGGCGCTCCCTTAAGAGCGCAACGGCGCAACTTGGAAGTGCAAAGCACTAAGAATCCTTTTAGATTCAAGAAAGGAAGTGCAAAGCACTGTTTAATTTCTTCGTCCAAATTAGATCAAAGAAAAATAAATTTTTCTTTATTCAAAGAACCAGAGGTCCTTAAAAGTGCAAAGCACTATTCTTTTTATTTTTATTATTTTTATTGTTTTTACAGAACCGAAGGTTCACAAGAAGTGCAAAGCACTGTTTTTTTTTATATGAAAATCATTTATCTTATTTTTAGATCAATGATCTATTAGAAGGCCTTTCTTCTACCTCACGAATGTTCTTTACCTTTTCCTTGAAATCTTCTCAGAGTTTTCTCTGTTTGGAGTTCTTGATTTTTCCAGAAAATTGTTGATTCTCCAAAATTGTTGATCCTTCTTTTTTTTTTAATTGAGGCTTAGGGTCCTATTTATAGTGACCACAAATCTGTTGAATTTGTTAACAGGATCTTTCCTGAGTGATTTTGGGAATTTTCCCACTGCTGGATCTTTGATCCAAAGGCCGAGGAAAATCTTCTAGTTCTGGAAAGAACAGAAAAGATTTCATAAAATCTTAATTTAGTTTGGCGCGGATGCCCCAGCGCATGACACGTGTCGCGCAGCGCAGAGCGCAGCGCAAGTGCGCTAGCGCCTCTGCGCTGACACGTGTCGCGCAGCGCAGAGCGCAGCGCAACTGCGCTAGCGCATCTGCGCTGACACGTGTCGCGCAGCGCAGAGCGCAGCGCAACTGAAGCGTTGCTTCGTTCAACCAGAGCTTTGCTTCTGATTGGGTGCGCTTTCTTGGGCGCTGCGCGCGGGACTTGAAGCTTTGCTTCAAAATTTGAATTTTGAATTCAAACAGAGCTTTGCTCTGATTGGGCGAAACAAATGCCCCCCCATCGTTGCGCTCACGTGGCGCACACGTGAGTGCAACGGTGGCAACCCTCCTGACCGTCGGATCAAGGGGGAATCTCAAGAGGCGCAAGCGCCTTATAAATAGGGCGTTTGACCCTTAGAAAATCTCACCATTAGGTTTCGATTTTCCAGAGCTTTGCTCTTGCTTAAGATTTCAGAGCTTTGCTCTCGTTTCCAGAACTTTAGAGCTTTGCTCTTATTTTCTAAGTTAGAAAATTTTAGGTAAACTTAATCTCAGATTAAATATTTTAATTAATTAATAGAGCTTGGCTTTTACTGATCCTTCGATCTAAAGAGGTCCCCCTTGGGGTTTCATAAACAGAGCTTTGCTCTAAAAGAACTTACAGATCCACAGAGATCTTTCATGGGTTCTAACCCATGAACAGAGCTTTGCTCTTGGATCAAATGTAGATCTTTTAGATCTGAAAGGCAAAGAACTTTTTTGTAAGTTCTCATGGATCTTTCAAGATTCTAGAAATTTCAATTTTAAAATTATTTTCAATACACACATTTTTTTGGAATGTTACAGAGCTAAGCTCCTTTTTTTAAAGAATTTTACTCTTTTGAGACCAGAATTTGACAAGTGTCATTCTGTGACAGAGCTTTGCTCTGAAAGATGAGATTTCTTCCTTGTCTCTAGGGATTCTTTCCCCCTTTTTTATTATGGGAATGTTCCCCCTAGGGACCAACTGACAATCTCATCCAATGATGAGTTTGTCCCCATAACTGACGTATTGTCATTTAGATTTCATGGGTCCCTCTTTGGTCTCTTATTCACTGCACTGCGGTGCGGTGTAATTAATTAATTTTGATTTTAATTTAATTAATGCATTTTCTTTTTCTAATGTCAAGCGTTAGGATTACAACACTGACAGCTACATTGCTCCTTTTTCAGCGATTATGTCTGAAGACACTTCATTTCCGTTTGTCCGCTCAGAGGAGGGATTTCCAGAGGCGCCTTTGGATCGCGAGGTCCTGGCCATGATCAAGGCGTACGACCCGGAGTATAAGAGCCTCCACCTTTGGGGGTCGTGGTACAATCAGATTATTATGGGTCGACGCAGCTTCACATGTGCGGTGCCGTCGAAGCCCATAACGGCGATTCATTACGCTAGCCCACCCCCGGTGCAGTATGCTGCGGAGATGACGGATTGGACATCGAAGGGTTTTCTTCATCCGGCCATAGATGCCATCCCGGTCCAGCTTCCTATGGTTTTAGATATCCTAGGACGCCGTATCTGTCAGGGCGAAGCGAGACCTTGGGGGAAATCATATAACCTTGGTCTGATCCCCCGCCACCCGGTTGGCTATCTGCCGTGGGCCCGGTATATCCTGTCGACGAGGAAGTCGCAGTTGATAAGACTAGGACTGTACACCGCAGTCTACGTCTCTCTCTTCCAGTATCCTACGCTTCCTACTTGGTGGTTCACGGCCTTCCTGGAGCAGTGGAACATACCTACTCATACTTTCCTTGCCATGGATCGGGAGGTGTCTATCTCGTTGGAAGAGTTTACGGAGGTGTCTGGCCTACCGGCTATGGGGGAGCATTATGAGGAGTTGCTCCCGCCGGATGAGTACATCTTTGGTGCCAAGCCGATGATAAGGGAGCTCACGCCGGAGAACGCTGTTCAACATCAGTTCCCAAGTCTGATCAAGGTGTTGAACATCTATGAGGCCCTTTTCGTTGAGCATGGGAGCCGTGGAGTTAATTTTGAGGATTTTATTGCTCGGTTCCTTCATCCAAACATCCTCCCGGCTAAGACTGCCAAGTTTGCCAGCCTTGAGGATCCTTTCGGTTTAGGTTTGGATAACCTGCCAGCGAAAGACATAGATCAAAATAACTTTTTTCTTCCCAACTCCTCAACCATGTCTTTTGCGGAAGTCGCAGCCCCCGAGATGGACGAGGAGGCCTTCTTTTTGGGATTTCTTGGGCTTTGGCTGAGTTGGTTTGCACTTCCAATGCACTCTCACCGCATGCGGCCCTCTGTTTTTTATCCGGCCCACCGAATGACTATCGGGGTAAAGGTGGCCGTTGGGATCGCCGGCTTGGCGCATTTATATCACGGCCTTAGCCGAGCGGCAGATGCTAATGAACCTGGGGCGTTACACGTGGTTTTCCCAATGCACTACTTCATGTCGTGGCTCGAACTACATACAGCGGGTGTTTTCGGCATGCATAAAAGGCCCTCATTCTACGAAAGGTGCATTTTTCCTCGCCTTCTACAGTTGATCGGCGCATCAATTGTGAATCCGTCGCCGCGAGATGCCAGGAGTTTACTCCTTCGTTCCCACACCGTTGGAACCGGTGTGTCTTTTATTGACAAGGTGTTGACCATTGGAAAAACGTCCACCACTGCAGTGCGGCCATTGCAAGACACTTTTAAGGATGGCGCTTCGATTTTAACGGCTCGAGAGATCCTTCACTTATATTCTATCAGACCGGGCTTTTTGGTGTTTAGGCAGGACGGGGGAGCGATCTTCATGAGATATAACCCGCACCGTTTCGCCCGACAGCTGAGCTATAACCAAGGGGTACCGTTAGAGGCCTTTTTATCGGAACCCGCCGCGACCGAAGAAGGGACGGAGAGAGCGCTGCATCATTTCATGCGTCTAAACACGGGCTCTCATTTTTTTATCAGTGAGCCGGCTTGTGCCCCCCGACTTCTTAGGGTGTACACAGAATGGTATAGTCATTCGACGGGAGCGGTCATAAAGGAGGAAAGGCGGTTGCTGATCGACCGTAAGGGTGCGCCTCCGGGTAGCGATCGCAACGCTCCTCTGGTACCAAGGACTCCAGTAGTCGCTCCCTTAAAAGATGCTGGGAGTAGACCATCTCGTGTGCAAAGTCCTCCGTGTGAATTGCCGCTCCCCGATATTGCGGATGCACCTCCTGCACCCCGCGCTCGGGCGGAAACAGTGGTTGTATCCTCGCCGGAGTCTGGCGTGGGTGCGGACATCGGGACCCGTCGTCCCAAAGTGGCTGCCAAGCGTAAGTCACTTCCCCGTGAGCCTAGGGTTGGAGGGCAAAAGAAAAAGAAGTCGCTCTTCGCCGCTGACGTTGCGTTTGGCCAGGAACCCCACGCCCCTTATTCCGAGGGTCTGCTTGAATATGGGACTAATGCGGGATTAGTGATGCCGCCGCCGGACGATACAGACTTGGAAGCTGCTATCAGAGCTTCAGCATGGCTGGTGAAGCGTGATGCGTGGCTGGCTAAGCTTGCGCAATCAGGTAACTACTAGTCGCTTTTTCTTTGCTGTAACGTATTTTCTTTCTTATTTCATTATTTTTGACTAACGCTCTTCTTTCTTTTCTTTCAACAGGCGTCACCGATGAAGAAGCCATTGCCGCTTCTCTGAAGACCTTTCAGGAAGAGGAACGTGCCAGGGCATCTGTGAGCCTTAGTAAGTTTCGACTCATCAAGTTTTTTATGTTTTCCCTGTGTTATGGTCGACCTAACCTTTCCCTTTTAATTGCAGGGACCTCAATGCCGCTTCCCCCTAGTGACGCAGACGTCCTACCAGCTGCCAATGTTCCCGCTTCTTTTGGGCCACCACAGGAGGTTCGTCTTGAAGGGCCGATGAGAGAAGCCTTAAAGGCTCTGGAAGCATCCCTGAATGAGGATGATGACGCCTTGAAGGAAGCGTCACAGAGGTCCCTCATAACCGCTCGGGAGGAGAGGAAGCGGTTGAGGCGTGAGGCGAAGGCGCGCAGGGCTGCCTTGGCCATGGGAGCGGGACCTAGCACCGCCCCTCAAGCTGGTACTCCTTCAGAAGAAGCCCCTGTCGCCCTATCCACTGCCCGCAGGGAGGTGGCTCGAGCAGTTCGGAGCGCAAATGGTAGATCCGCTTCAGGTAATATTTCTCTCAAGGTTTCTTTTTTGTTATAAGGGTTTTAATATTGTTGGTCCTTATATCTCTTATCTTTGTAGGGCCAAGTCCGATCGAGGGAGAGGCGAGGGCCGTCGATCTTAGGGGAGCGGGGGAGGCGGTGCCTGCCGAACTTGATCCGACAATGGGCAGTATCGTTGAGGCCATGGAGCCTGAAGTGGAGTCCGAGGGGCCTGTCGCCGAGAAGGTCATTGATGCCGGACCTGAGGCGGTGGCAGATGATATGATCATTATAGATGAGTCCAGGGTGGTGGCGAATGAAGCGCTCGAGGCTGGCGATCCCCTGGCGATGGTGGACGATACGACCGCCTCTACTGAACCTGGGGGAGTAATGGGTGAGGTGGCCACGATTCCCGAAGACGAACCAACCGCGCCTTCTCTGGAATCTGGCAATACTCCAGCCATCGCCCTCCCTATCTATGGTCCTCCATCGTCCCCAGATCTCGCGAGCACGACAACGGTCCCCATCGAGTCGGGCGATGAGGCTACAGGCGGCGATCTTATGTCAATAGAGGAGGGAGTCGCCTCCGTTTCAGCCGGAAGCTCCCCAGGTAAACCCTAAGTGGCTGCTTTTCTTTACTTTACAACCATTTCTGATAAGTCCACCTTTTCGTAATGCAGGTGCAGCTAATGCCGATGCCCCACTGCTCGAGGGAGCGCCTTCGATGACCGCTTTGGCGGTGGTCACCTCTCAACTTTCCCTCATACCCCCGAAGGTGTTGGAAGGTATATGTTTGCGATTTATTAATCTTATTTTCCAGATATCTAACTCGCGTACTAACGTCACACTGTCGTGTTCTTAGGAGTGCTTTTTGATCATGTACATCAGATGTTGCTCCCGTACTTCTCCTTCCCATCCAAGCTTGCTTCTTCCCCTAGCGGTGTCGGTGAGTATGATTTCCGTTGGCATCCTTCCTTTCTTATTTCTTATTGATGGAATTGTCTCTAGACTCCTTTTTTATCTCAACTGCAGTGCTACAGATTGAAGGAGGGGATGACGGATCAGCTGTGCCACCAGCCTTTCCGACCTTGCCACCTGTCCCAACTGGTATAATAACCGTTATATTGGTAGCTTTCCTCCCTCTATTTTCTGTATTTTTATCTGATCACATCCTGTCTCTTTCAGCTGTCGTTCTGGCTTCGGCGTCCTTCGAATCTCGCGTCACAATGCCAGCGGGTCCTTATCTGAGGAGTCTGTCTTTAAAAGGCGCCGCGAATAGTCTGCGCATGTTGAGTGACTATGTCGAGGAACTCGATGTTGAAACTCCCACTTCTGCCGCAGACTTCGCTATGGTGGTTAACCCGATGTTAGCGATACTCGTGAACTTTCATAATGAGAGCATGATTGCATCCTGGGTTAACCATTGTAAGGAGATCGAGGGTTGCCTATTTCAATTGGAGTCGTTGCGTCCCACTCCCGAGATTGTGGATGCCAATAATCAGAGGACTGCGTGGATTGAGCAGAGCGCTTCTTACTTCCGCCATCTCGAACAAGAAGTCATTTCAAGGCGCGAGGAGCGTGATGATGCTTCGAGCAGGTCCGCTCGACTGCATGCTCGGGTGGAGGCCAATGCCGCGCGGCTGAAGGTTATCTTTGAGGGCCTCCTGCAATGCCTCTCCGAAGGATTATCATTGAGGCATGAACTTAACGTTGTCGAGCGAGCTGCAGCCAGCCAGGAAGTAGCCCAGAAGGCGGCAGAGGAACAACTTTCATCCTTCTTGCAGCAGCGGGCTCAGGTGGAGGCGGAGGTGGCTGCGGCTGTCACCCGAGAGGAAGTGCTGAAGAAAGTGCGAGAGCAGCTTGTGAACTTACTAAAGACACTTCCTCCTCAGTAGCTATCCATTTTGTGTCGTTCGTACTTATAGATAAAAGAATGTATATGTATATATTTTTTATCTTTTGATATAATGTATCCTGTATTTGATCAAGTTTATGAATAAAAGATACACCTTTTTGTAATGTCTGGTGTCACTTCTTCGCCTTTTCGAGTAAATTTATTTCTCCCAGAAATAACGATGGCCTAGACTGCAGGTTCAGATCTGCCGTCTAGGACTTTTCAACTCCATGAGCCGTGAGGGTCTCATAGAGGCTTTTCTCCCTCCGGATCGAGGGGATCTCGCAGGTGGATTTTCTCCTTAAGAATCGTGAGGATTCCTAAGTGTAGTTTTCTCTTCTAAGTCGTAAGGATCCTATAAGAGAATTTTTCCCTCTTACGAGCCGAGAGGATTCGTAAGTGGTTGTTTCCCTCTTTGTCGAGAATCGATTTCAGAGAGTGAGACCCGTGAATAGTATGCAAGAGACCATTTAGGATTGACTTGCAGGATCCCATTGCCCTCTTACGAGTCGAGAAAGCCCGTAAGCGGTTGTTTCCCTCTTTGTCGAGAATCGATTTCAGAGAGTGAGACCCGTGAATAGTATGCAAGAGACTATTTAGGATTGACTTGCAGGGTCCCATTGTTCAGGAAGCAAGTTTTTGAATCCTTACTGCCCGAGATGTGAGTCAAAGAAGCTCTCGTCACGGAGCGTTTGTATCCGTGAGTTGAGAAGTTTTGCGAGGGATTATTTGTTTCCCAAGCGCCAAGGATTATTTGTTTCCTTGGGTTTTGAAACGAGTCGAAGGTTCCTACGGAGGCACTGGTGGCTCTGCGGGTCGACGCGGATCAGAAGGCTCTCGTCAAGGAGTGTTTGTATCCGTGAGTTTGAGAAGTTTTGCGAGGGATTATTTGTTTCCCAAGCGCCAAGGATTATTTGTGTCCTTGGGGTTTGAAACGAGTCGAAGGTTCCTACGGAGGCACTGGTGGCTCTGCGGGTCGACGCGGATCAGAAGGCTCTCGTCAAGGAGTGTTTGTATCCGTGAGTTCGAGGAGTTTGCCGGGATTATTTGTTTCCCAAGCGCCAAGGATTATTTGTGTCCTTGGGGTTTGAAACGAGTCGAAGGTTCCTACGGAGGCACTGGTGGCTCTGCGGGTCGACACGGATCAGGAGGTTCTCGTCAAGGAGTGTTTGTATCCGTGAGTCGAGGAATTTGCCGGGATTATTTGTTTCCCGAGCGCCAAGGATTATTTGTGTCCTTGGGGTTTGAAACGAGTCGAGGGTTCCTACGGAGGCACTGGTGGCTCTGCGGGTCGACGCGGATCAGGAAGCTCTCGTCAAGGAGTGTTTGTATCCGTGAGTCGAGGAATTTGCCGGGATTATTTGTTTCCCGAGCGCCAAGGATTATTTGTGTCCTTGGGGTTTGAAACGAGTCGAGGGTTCCTACGGAGGCGCTGGTGGCTCTGCGGGTCGACACGGATCAGGAAGCTCTCGTCAAGGAGTGTTTGTATCCGTGAGTCGAGGAATTTGCCGGGATTATTTGTTTCCCAAGCGCCAAGGATTATTTGTGTCCTTGGGGTTTGAAACGAGTCGAAGGTTCCTACGGAGGCACTGGTGGCTCTGCGGGTCGACGCGGATCAGGAGGCTCTCGTCAAGGAGTGTTTGTATCCGTGAGTCGAGGAATTTGCCGGGATTATTTGTTTCCCGAGCGCCAAGGATTATTTGTGTCCTTGGGGTTTGAAACGAGTCGAGGGTTCCTACGGAGGCACTGGTGGCTCTGCGGGTCGACGCGGATCAGGAAGCTCTCGTCAAGGAGTGTTTGTATCCGTGAGTCGAGGAATTTGCCGGGATTATTTGTTTCCCGAGCGCCAAGGATTATTTGTGTCCTTGGGGTTTGAAACGAGTCGAGGGTTCCTACGGAGGCGCTGGTGGCTCTGCGGGTCGACGCGGATCAGGAAGCTCTCGTCAAGGAGTGTTTGTATCCGTGAGTCGAGGAATTTGCCGGGATTATTTGTTTCCCGAGCGCCAAGGATTATTTGTGTCCTTGGGGTTTGAAATGAGTCGAGGGTTCCTACGGAGGCGCTGGTGGCTCTGCGGGTCGACGCGGATCAGGAGGCTCTCGTCAAGGAGTGTTTGTATCCGTGAGTCGAGGAATTTGCAGGGATTATTTGTTTCCCGAGCGCCAAGGATTATTTGTGTGCTTGGGGTTTGAAACGAGTCGAGGGTTCCTACGGAGGCGCTGGTGGCTCTGCGGGTCGACGCGGATCAGGAGGCTCTCGTCAAGGAGTGTTTGTATCCGTGAGTCGAGGATTTTTGTTGAAGTCACTGGCTTCTTCGGTTGAAATGAACCGTTGAGGTTTGGCTTTGTCGTTTGACGGAATCCGCTGGGGAAGTATGGTCCCTTTCTTTGTTTACGCCCTTGGATTGTATACAGGGATCGATGTGATCTTAACTGTAGGGCCGAAGTTTTACCATTTCTTCTTTTTATTTTATTTCCGCGATGCTCTATCATTTCAGCTTTTATATCGCGAAGGTCGCGATTGCCCAATCATTTCGGCTATTTTTCGCGGTGCCCAATCATTTCGGCTATTTATTTTATCTTTACTCGTTGCTTTTTATTTCGAGTTGCCCAATCATTTCGGCTATTTTGCATGCATACATTTTACTTGCTGCTTTTTATTGCAAGTTGCCCTATCATTTCGGCTATTTCGTATGCATGAGCGGCCTACTGGCTTTCGCCGTAAACCTGAAATTGGACACCGATTTCGGCATCAGCACCGCTACAACTGGGATATTGCCAGGAGCGAATCATCATTTGCCTCTGTCGTTGTCGAACAAAGGAGGCTTAGCGACCAGGGTTAGGGTCCTGTCGACTAAGGCTTTGATTTCATGAGCCGTAAGGGTCTCATAAAGGTATTTCTCCCTACAAGTCGTGAGGATCTTGTAAGTGTATTTTCTCCTTAGGAATCGTAGGGATCCCTAAGTGTGTTGTTCCTTTGTGAGTCGTAAGGATCTCACGCAGGTGGTTTCTCCTTACAGGGTCGAGAGGACCCTATAAGTGTTTCTCAACGAGGTTGCGCCCTTTCGGGTTTTCACAAACACTCGCCGGTAGTCCTGCTGTTTTTACTCACGGAGCCCTTTCGGGTTTTCATCCGTACCCATTTTGCTTGTGGACGTACCGTTTTTTTTTTTACACGTCAGCCTGAAGATGCTGCGGGTTGGGAGTAGTTTAACGACATTTCGGTCATTTGCAAGTTTTAGGACATTGCGGTCCGTCGTTAGTTTAAGGACGTTTCGGTCCGTTGTTAGTTTAAGAACGTTTCGGTCCGTTATCCAGTTTTAGGACGTAGTGGTCCGTTAGGTTTTCTCTATGAATGAGCATGATGCCCCCGGCGTGTCCATATTTTTCGGAGCATGCGGTTGTGGCGGGTTCACCTTCCAAATTTCGGACAACGCGAACTTGCCCTGTTGGTATTGGTCTTCAACCCAGTTTTTGAAGACGTAGCAGTCCTCGATCAGGTGACCTACTGTTTGGTGGTAAAGGCAATAATTAGGATTATTAACGTCGCCTGGCTGCAACGGACGTTTTGGATTCGGCAGATTAATGAGTCTGTTGCGCACTGCCAGCTCGAACAGTCCCCTTGTTTTATCTTGCGGAAACGAGTAAGGGCGTTTCAACTTTTCCTGGAGAGATTGCCGCTTGTTGCTTTGGCAAGCAACCGGTCTAGGATCACCTGATTGTTGGTGAGTGCTAGCGACGAGGGCCTTTTTTCCTTTTCTTTTATCCTTTTTGTTCGATCCTTTGTTTACGGGGCCGAGATTTTTTCCGAGTAGCATGCGATTGCACGGCTGAACGTTCTCGCAGCTTCTCAATTCCTTTATTTTTGAAATAGATTCCCTGATGGAAGAGTTGGGGGTAGCTTCTTCGTCAGAGTCGCTTCCAAAGGTGATAATTTGTGATCCCTTGAAGTCGGCTATATGACAGTCGGCGGTGGCTCTTTTGCGCTCATCTATCTCATTTTTCCGATGTCCACAAGCTTCACACTTTGTTCTGTCGGAGTGTCGCTTTTGAGCGACATACCCTTGCCACCAACAGTTAAAGGATTCGCAGTCTTCGGTAGGATGTATGATCTTCTGATGATATAAACAGAAGTTAGGGTGCATCTCTACCTCAGAGAAAGAATTTTCTTCAGAGGGCGGTAGCTTCATTCCTACTGATAGAGCTTTGGCGAACCGTTTCCTCGTCTTGAATTTGTTTTTACCCGCAGTGTATGGCTTTTGATTTGACGGGAATACCTTGGTTCTTTCCAGTATGGCCATTTCATGCTCTTGATTGGCTTTTGCTTTCAGACGAATTTCATTTAGGAAGACATCGATCAACTCGTCTGATGGCTGTAGAATCTCCGGCTCAGGGTTCGCCATTGATTTCTCAGCGCAAGGATCCTCCTCATCATCCGTCAGTGAATGAGAAATCACATGAAAAGTCACTACGTAGTCTTCGGATTCATCCGATAAGTTTTCTCCATCGTTTTCATCCTCGAAGAAAGAACAAGTTGCCCCCGGCGTGTCCGTTTTCTTTGGAGAGTGTGGCTGTGGTGGGTTTACCTTCCAGTTTTCCGACAGCGCGAACTTGCCTTGTAGGTACTGATCTTCGATCCATCCCTTAAAGACGAAACAATCCTCAATCGGGTGACTTACCGTTTGGTGGTAAGGGCAATAATTGGGATCATTAAGATCGCCTGGCTGCGACAGATGCTTTGGACTCGGCAGATTGATGAGTCTGTTACGCACTGCCAGCTCAAACAGTCTTCTCGTTTTATTTTGAGGAAACGAGTAATGACGTCCTAGCCTCTCTTCGAGGGATGGGCATGGACGCACGTTTTGGCGAGCGACCGGCTTTGAGTTGCTCGACTGTTGCTGAGCGTTGGTGACGATGATCGCTTTTCCTTTCTCATTTCGGGGATCGGGTCTTGGAGAAGACGGTCTATGGCCCATCTGGTCCATTTGGGCTAATTTGTCGATCAAGGCCTGGAAGGTGGTCGGCCTGAAGAACATCATGAATTGCGAGATGGTCGCCTGCGGATCGAGAGTGCCCACAAACATGCCTACCGCAGGAGCCTCTTCTATGCGTTGTTCGCATTTCGACCATAGGTTCCGCCATCGTGTTGCGTATTGGACCCATGTTTCGCCTGACCTTATCCTGGCATTAATCAGTGCTGTTATCGGGGTGCGTCCACTAGCACTCGCGAATCTTTGTGTAAACAGCAGTTCCATCTCTGCAAATGTTTTGACAGAGTCGTTAGGTAGCTCCGAATACCATTCAAAGGCTATTTCTGCTAAGCTGCCGACGAATTGACGTAGCAACAATTTGTCATCGCCTCCAGTATTGCCGCATAAGGCCCTGAATTGAGCGACATGCTGATGCGGATTCCCTGTCCCTTTATATACGTGGAATTTAGGGATCGTATATCCTGGCGGGTAACTGATTTGGTCATACCAGCCCGGATAGGGTCGTCCAGTTCTAACAGTTTGCTCAGCCGCTTCATTCGCCTGATGAACCCGGATCTGCTGAGCTATATATTCGTCTAGGTCAACTTTGGAGATTGCCTCCTCCTTGGCTGTTGATAGAGCCGGCGGAGGATTTGACGTTTCTCCCCTGTCGTCTTCAAGGACGATCGGAGGATCTTCAGCAGGAGGGTCCGGCTGTAACATCATCCCTACCATATCTTGGAAGAGGAGCGCCATCTGTTTTATGTTAGCCGCTTGCTCTGCAGCTTCTTTGTCCCTCTTTTCGAGGACTCTGCGTAAAAAGTCAGCGTCGGTTTCTTGTTCTTGACGCTCATCTGAAGACGTTTCAGAGCTTTCTTTTGGCTCAGTGAGTGCAGCCATTGTAGTCATCATTTCCTGAAGCTTTTGTTGTTGCTCCTGGGCTTTCGTCACGGATCCGGTGAGCGGTCGGTGGCCCGTAGAAGTGCGGCTTTCCTCCTTTCCAGAAGCCATATAAACAGTGTGCACCACCATGCCCCCAGACTTGGGGCGTTTGTGTTCGGTGTCTTTGCGATTTGCCGAAGACACAGAGGCTTTTTGTGGCCTCCTTTTTTGAGTGATTGGAGTTAAGGGAGCCGTTGTAGTGGGCACCCAAGTAGCTTTTGCTTTTTGTGGTTTGACAGAGTAATCCTTCCCCTGCCGAACCTTCATCTTTTTCTGTCGTCGGAGGTAGTCTTGATCGATCACTGACTCTTGGACCTGTCGCCAAACTTTGTAAATTTTAGAGGACAGCCGTTGAAGGGGATGCTCTAACTTCTTCTCTGGAATATTCTTCACAGATGAATGAGTTCGCTTTAGCACCGCAGTAGGAGAGTTTCTGCGCACCGAGTTCAGCAACTCAAAGCTGTTCCTGGTTGGAACAGCAGCATCGATCCTCACCATCGGAGTTGGAGGAGTAAGTTCAGAGGGGGAGTTGCCCCCAGCCTTCTTCACTCGGCGCCAGTAGCGACGTCGGGCATGTCGTGCTGACGGAGTTGATTCAGCTATAGGGGTGACCTCCTCATGCCCCCTGTGTTGGTCAGAATATACCGGTACCAGCTTTTTAAAGATCGACGTCCGTTGAACGGGGACGGCCAACTTGTTAGAAGTGGACTTCTGAACATGGGAAGCAACCTTGGTGATTTTACCAGGAACAGGAGTTGGAATGGCTATCCGTTTCGGGATAACGCCTTCTGGTATGGCAGGCTTCTTCATGAGCCTGTTAGAGGTCTGGCCTAGTCCGTTAAAAACTGAAGCAGTGGAGTTGGACGACCCGTTGAGAGGGGTTGCGGCAGTGGTGAGTCGATCGAAGACCGACTTCTTTGGAGCTTCTTGAAATGTCATTGGGGCGTTGAAGCTCATTGATGGGAGCATGGTCCCAAAAATAGTCCAGTGGTGGCTTGAGCCACCTGCTCCACCGGCATTTTGAAAAGGGAGGCCGCTTGGGGCCCATAAGTCACTCCTCCAGTAATGACGGAGCGAGAGTTGTTGCTGCAGGCGATGCAGTTCGAAGCCATTGATCTTCTGTTTTCTGCACGGAGCAAGACACCAAATCTTAGTACCTTGAATCCACAGGCAATCACAGCAAACCGCGATTTGTTCGCGAACACGACACACGAAGTGTGGAGTGGAAAGAGGAAGAGGTCCCACCGGGCGTGCCAGAATCTGTTCCCCTCCGAACGGCGGCCGGGACGTTAGGACGTCCGTGCCTGGGGTTCGGGGCAGATGCTATTTGGTTTTATCCGTCTATCTCTCCGAAGATGCCAAGTTGATTTATGGCACCGTGTATCGGAGGTTTAGACGGACGCGGCCGATGTAGCAGACTTCGTCACATTCCCCCTCAGGGTGAGGGGTTTTTGATTGTGGGGACGCTCTTCCCTGCAGGCGCAAGCCCCTGCAGTTAATTACGCTACCGCATCGCGGTAACAACTTTCTCCTACTCCGGAATTTCACTTCGTGTCGTGTGTGTTTGTTTTGTTTATGGTTGCCCGTGGATTGTATACGGAGACTGAGTGATGTCGTCACCCGTAGGACGTGGATTAGTCCAAATCCGTATTTACTTAGATTTGGGTTTGGTGTTTTTAGTTTAAGGATGCATTAGTCGCGTTGCGGCTAAGATCAACTTAAACATTCGTCAAGGATACGTTAGTCCTGTTTTGGACTAAGATCGACTTGACGTAAGGATTGATTTAATTGTCTGGCTGTCGGGACTCGTCACCTCTCTGACGTCGTTGAGGGATTACAACGACAGGCGTCAGAGGAGTTCAGAGATGTACCCTTGAACCAAAGTTGATTTGGAGTTTTATTGTTTATTTAAATATCTAAGGACACATTAACCGTATTTGGGGCTAAGATCAACTTAGACGGGACCGTTTAGATCCGGCAAAAGAGCGTTTGGGCCCTATTGTTCCAGTTTGGGAGATTCATAGTCCAATTTGGGACTAAAGTCTGTTTAGAGGATACGTTAGCCATTTTTGAGGCTAAGATCGACTCAAACATTTGTTAAGGATACGTTAGTCTAGTTTGAGACTAAGATCAACTTAACGGGACCGTTTAGATCCGACAAAAGAGCATTTGGGCTCTATTGTGCCAGTTTAGGGACGTGGTGGTCCATCGCCAGTTTTAGGGACATGGTGGTCCATTATTAGTTTAGGGACGTTTCGGTCCGTCGCCAGTTTAAGGACGTAGTGGTCCATTAGTTTAGGGACATTTCGGTCCGTCGCCAGTTTAAGGACGTAGCGGTCCATATTCCAGTTTAGGGACGTGGTGGTCCGATATTAGTTTAGGGACGTTTCGGTCCGATATTAGTTTAGGGACGTTTCGGTCCGATATTAGTTTAAGGACGTTTCGGTCCGATATTAGTTTAAGGACGTTTCGGTCCAATATTAGTTTAAGTGGTCGTTGGGACCCGTCACCTCTTCGACGTCGTTGAGGAATTACAACGATGAATGTCAAAGGAGCTCGGAGATGTACCCTCGAACCGGACGTAGATTGATCGAGGAGAGCCATTTTGCTCAGTCAATTTAATTTAAGGACTTATGGCCACGGTTGGGCTAAGTCCAGTTCAACACTTTACTCGTATTGCATTTTTCTTATTTAGGCTCTACAAAAGATATAGAGTATTAGTTTATTCTGGGGTCTGCCCATTTGCAAAGCATCTATTTTGTTCTGGGCTTTGCCCCTTTTAAAATGCCTAGCATTCTGAATATTTTGTTTGGGCTCTGCCCATTTATAAATGATGCAAAGCATCTGCTCTGGTTTGGGCCCTGCCCCTTAGAATAATGCATTTGCGCTTCATTAAGCCTGTTGGGCCTTCTCCTAATTGGGCTTGGCTCTTTTTAAAGCATCTGCGCTTTGCGCTAAGTAATGAGCGCAAGCTCATATGGTGATGACACGTGTCGCGCTCTGATGAGCGCAAGCGCACTAGCGCAGTGCGATGCGCTGTTGCGCTGCGCTATTGCGCTGCTGACACGTGGCGCGCTCTCAGCGAGTTGCGCCAATTCCAGAGAGCAAAGCTCTATTTTAAGGGCGCTTAGCGCAAGTGGTTTTATGGCCGATACGTGGCGCTCCCTTAAGAGCGCAACGGCGCAACTTGGAAGTGCAAAGCACTAAGAATCCTTTTAGATTCAAGAAAGGAAGTGCAAAGCACTGTTTAATTTCTTCGTCCAAATTAGATCAAAGAAAAATAAATTTTTCTTTATTCAAAGAACCAAAGGTCCTTAAAAGTGCAAAGAACTATTCTTTTATTTTTATTATTTTTATTGTTTTTACAGAACCGAAGGTTCACAAGAAGTGCAAAGCACTGTTTTTTTTTATATGAAGATCATTTATCTTATTTTTAGATCAATGATCTATTAGAAGGCCTTTCTTCTACCTCACGAATGTTCTTTACCTTTTCCTTGAAATCTTCTCAGAGTTTTCTCTGTTTGGAGTTCTTGATTTTTCCAGAAAATTGTTGATTCTCCAAAATTGTTGATCCCTCTTTTTTTTTAATTGAGGCTTAGGGTCCTATTTATAGTGACCACAAATCTGTTGAATTTGTTAACAGGATCTTTCCTGAGTGATTTTGGGAATTTTCCCACTGCTGGATCTTTGATCCAAAGGCCGAGGAAAATCTTCTAGTTCTGGAAAGAACAGAAAAGATTTCATAAAATCTTAATTTAGTTTGGCGCGGATGCCCCAGCGCATGACACGTGTCGCGCAGCGCAGAGCGCAGCGCAAGTGCGCTAGCGCATCTGCGCTGACACGTGTCGCGCAGCGCAGAGCGCAGCGCAAGTGCGCTAGCGCGTCTGCGCTGACACGTGTCAAGCAGCGCAGTGTGCAGTGCAGTTGAAGCGTTGCTTCGTTTAAACAAAGCTTTGCTCTGATTGGGCGCGCCTTCTGGGTGCTGCGCTCGGCGCGTTGCGCCAGACACATGGCAAGTTGCGCCCAGCGCAGAGGATCTGAAGCGTTGCTTCACCTGAGATATCTTTTCATCTCCCCTTTTCCAAGTCAAACTTGTATTTCCAAGATTTTGATTTCCCGGGTCTTGGAAATAATTCCATTGTGCACAGAATCTTTTGTGCTAGGGTCTATATATAGTTCAAGGCTGAGCCTTTCATTCTCTTATCTTCAGAGAACTTTTTCGATCATGGCTTGCAACCGCCCTCATGCCCGCCGGCAACCATGGGAGGTTCCGATTCGGGACATCGTTCCCCGTTTTGCTGCGCGCCTGGTGGACCCTTCTTTCTCGGACGAGCAATGCGACGCTGCAATGCATGAGCTTTTGACTCGTGTGGGGTCTCCTCTTCCTCCGAATTCCATTTGGCTTCGGATGGCCCTTGTCTCGGTGCTCTCCGCCATTCCCCCTCTTCCGGCAGAGATGTCCCCGGCAATGCTGGATGCAGCCGAGGACAAGATCGAGGGCCTTCTCGAAGCGCACTTGATCACCAAAGCCCTGAGGGACTGCTCTTTCCATTTGCTGAACCAGATACGGGCTCGTCGGGTTGTCATCGCCACTTTTTCCCAAGAGTGTGGCGTTGACCGTTGGATGGCCACCCCTCGGGAGGATCGCCGCTTCGATGTGGTGGAGAAGACAGAGAGGGAGCTGGGGAATATTCTTCTTCTTTTTGCGAATCCTTGTCTTTCTGATCCCGTATTCGGTGATCTCTTTGTTGTGTTCGTGCATCATATGATTTTAACTTGTTATTATCAAGTGTACGTAACTTTACTTGAATAAATTGCTTTTGGTTTTAAACTCCTTCTTCTGCGCTAGCGCATCTGCGCTGACACGTGCCGCGCAGCGCAGAGCGCAGCGCGGCTGCGCTAGCGCATCTGCGCTGACACGTGCCGCGCAGCGCAGAGCGCAGCGCGGCTGCGCTAGCGCATCTGCGCTGACACATGTCGCGCAGCGCAGTGCCTAAGCAACTGAAGCGTTGCTTCCTTTATTGAAGTTTAAATTTTCAAAGCAAAGCTTTGTTTCTGATTGGGGAGTTGTTTCATCTTCCACCTCGAAATTTGATCGGAGCTTTGCTCCGATTGGGGTAAACAACCAACTGTAGAACAATGGGGACTCTTCGGAATACATTCCGAAAGGGGGCAGATCTGTACTATAAATGGAATGATACCACTCTTCAATACAGAGGCGTCTTTTAAGTGAACCGGCACTACAGGAGCTTGAGAACTCCGTAGTTAAGCGTGCTCGAGCCAGGGAAGTTCTGGGATGGGTGACCTCCTGGGAAGTGGCCCCTGGTCGGGTCCGGTTCGCCCCCAAGGACAAAACCGTGCGGCTTCGGCCAGAGCGGACAATACTCTCTGTATTGGATGTGGGGCGTGACAGTTACTTAACTAACGACAGAGCGGGGACTGGGCTAGCGCGGGTGCAAAACATATACAACATCTACTAGTATATATAAATATATATAACAATCGTCCCAGGTATAATAAATGCAACATCACAGAAAAGTAATAAGTATCACAGAACAATACAGATAATCTGGGATCCCCGGGTTTTCTTTGAGCCGCAAGTGAAACCCGATGTTCCCCTGGTCGTGTGGATAGCCTGTGCAATGAAAACCTAGACCCCTACGAGCGCGGCAAGTTACCCTCCAAAACCAGAAGCGAGACAGCTCCCTTCAGCAAAGTGAATGGACCACCCAGCACTTCACGGAATCTGGTAACTTGAGCACCCCTCATTGGGTCAAGCTGTACCCCCTACGGGTGCGGCGAATAGTCCGCCAATTCTAGAGTGAAGCCCTCTCCGTCTCAACGCCATGAGATGCGGGCCCGTTGCCCTCTAGAACCCGGCTATCCGTGCACCCTACCTTGGGGGTAATCCTAGTACAGAAAAGAAAATAATATACAAGGATGACATCGACCTCAACCCGGTCGTGCTCCAAAAGAATAATATACAAACAGGCAGTGACGACAGTCCACATGTCGGACGCTCGCCCCGCAATCAAATGTACAAATATAACCAAACTGCACTACCATTGCACGCAAGCTATCCACCACGACAAATCCGCAACATCACATCACAACACAGAACATCAACATGAATGTCACTTTCGCAAACCCATCTAAAAAGACTATAGCGATTAGACAAGATTTACCGATCAAATGACATTCACGGTCGTAGATAGAAATGTAATGTACTGCAAATTTTAAATAATATTAAAACTTATCGACTTCGAAATAACCCTCGAATAGCCCCAAACAAACTGATAAAACCATATCCAAATTTGGCTAAACAAACAATACCACTGCATATAGATAACAGAGACCAGATAACACCCCAAAAACCAAACCCTGGATCCTCAAAAAAATCGGCCTCCTCGGTTTTTGATGCCTAGTGCTCAGCCAAAATCCGGCAACAGGGTCTCGTGTTTGGGGTGTTGTCTTGTGGTCAAGTCAGTAGCCTTCTGCACTTGTTTAAATAATTTTTCGAGACACTTTTAAAAACAACAGAGACTTAATGTGCAGGGGCAGCATGTCGGGTTTTTTCTGATTTCGATATGTTAACATTGTTTAAACAAGCTAGATTATGGGTTAATGGGTGGCTCTGATACCATGAAGGGTTATGGGAGCGCCCCGACCATTGAACCGTGGCTAAACGCGGAACAAAAATTTCAAAAACCCGGCGCTACCATTACCCAATTAACAAGATCGAAACCATTAACCGTAAAACTAGCAAGCTAACAAAAGGAGATAGGATGATTATACCTAATGAATCAAGTCCTTCGGTCTTCATCCATTTCCAAGCTCCTAGTGTTTTGCGGATCGACTTTGGTCGTCGGTCTTCCTTCATCTCCGATGATCCACCCGAGAGAAACGACACAAGCTCCAGGTTCGCCAAGCGGACCAACCGACCCTCCAAAATTGCTAGTGGTGGAGAGTGGGGGTGTGGGATAGTCTCACCATAATTTTCTCTCAAACTATAATACTCATAGAGCAACCATGGAAGATGGGGGAGGTGATAAAAGCAAGGATGGTATGAGCTAAAAATGACTAAGTGTTTTTGGGTGTGAGTGTGAATGAAGAGAGAGTAAGAGAGTGAACCAAAAATGAGCAAAGCCCCATCATCATCCTTCAAAGTGGACGGCCCCTCTCTCTTCCCACCAAAAAAATGCACCCAAAAAATCGTATCCCATTTGTAATAAAGAAATCAACCCATACCAATTACTACATATGCAAGACCCATGTTTTGTCACCTTTCCACCTCATTAAAAACAAATGATTTTCTAAAGAAAATCAATAATGAGGTGGCATCTTCTAGAAGCCATTCCGTATAAATACGGAATGCTTCCCGGTATATGTATCGAAATACACATACGCGTATTCGTACGAAAATATGAATAGCCAAAGAGAGAAAATGAATAGTGAGCAATAATACTAGAATACATATATAAATTATTAAATCAAAACTTTATTTAACAATCCGGCTTAATCATAAGCCGCTAGTATTATCAACCGTCCGATTAAAATGTGTGCAGCCTGTGCACATATTTAATCTGACACATGTATGTATCAACATACGTCATCTACACCACATCACCTGAACCGTGAAAACCCTCTGTGTGGGACTCTAAAGACTCATCAATATGCTGGCAGTAGGTTTAACCACAAGCACGTCAGCGGCACTAGCTGTACGTAACGGCTACCCAGGTATTGAGCAAAAGGGAGGCCGACGAGCAAACTCATCCTGAACCCCTACTCATCCAGTCAGTGACAATATCCGTACAGTCCGGTCTGTTCGTTTAAGAGTATCGCATATCGGGTATAGGGGGTGGATAAAGTCAGACCTCTAACAACACGATAATTCGTGTCGGTATGAAACCCATCACTACCTGAGAAGCTATCGATCCTGGATCGGTAATTCTCACATACCCGGCCGAGGATTTCTAGTGATGGCCACCCATGCACAGCGCGACATCAACCCCCAATGCCGGGAGAGACGAATCCCTGACGATCCGCTCACTGCCTCCATGTGGCTCGGGACTGTACCCAACTAAAACCTGTTTGCACGACTCTTTTGAGCCGTGGTAAGATAGTAATCAAAGTACAGTGGGAACTCATACGAGACAAATGAAGATCTCAGGTCGATAGACTAACCTGTACACATGTCACCAGGGAACTGCTATCTGACTATAGGTATAATACCAACTAGCATGTTCCCGGCGAGTCCGTCCAGTGTACTCATAACCCAATGAGCACCTGTATACTATCTTAGGTGAACAACTAACACCAATGGATTGTGAGACCGGCCACCGCCCCTCGTCAGGGTCCAGATAAGTATACACCAGTCTACACTGGAGTATCGATGCCCAGTCTTGATACTCCCACGACCAGGGACATTTAAGTATGTGCTTATAGACCCCCATCTCCCACGTATGTGATCGCCATCATAATGCTGGTAGTCAAGCAAGAATCCTATGGGCTTTATCAATATATACATGATGATAAAGACAAACCAGATAGCATACTATCATCTCGAGTAAGACTGTTTTCTCGGTATAGGTCCTCCCTCAATCATCATGATCACCTGCTTGAGACTATGATAATTGCCTTGAGGGCACTATAGCCAACACTCCGACCACTCGAACCTTGGAATCTTCCTTAGAGCCTTGAAGAACGGGAGACAATTCTCCCTAGACCCCGACATGAAATGACTCAGAGCGGTTACCCGTCCTGTCAGCTGCATGATTTCGACGTTAGTCTTGGGCGCGACCATGTTGAGGATGGCATTGATTTTCTCCGGGTTAGCTTTGATCCCACGGTGAGTGACCATGAAACCGAGGAACTTTCCCCCGGTGACCCCAAATGCGCACATGGTGGGGTTCAACTTCATCTTGTATTTGCGGAGGACGCCGAAGGCCTCGCCCAGATCCTTGGCGTGCTCGTCTGATGAGATCGATTTGACGAGCATGTCGTCGATATAAACTTCCATGTTCCCTGTCGATCTGCGACTTGAACATGCGATTGACCAAGCGTTGATACGTAGCTCCGGCGTTTTTGAATCCGAAAGGCATCACCTTGTAGCAGTATACCCCCCGGTCCATTGTGAATGCGGTGAGATCCTCGTCTGCCGGATTTATACGGATCTGGTTGTAGCCGGAAAAAGTATCTATGAAGCTAAGTAGCTCGTAGCTTGCCGAGCTGTCGACGAGCGGATCTATCCGAGAGAGGGGATAGTTGTCTTTTGGGCAGGCCTTGTTGAGGTCGGTGAAGTCGACACGCATGCGCCACTTCCCACTTGACTTTTTGACCATGACCACGTTTGCCAACCATTCAAAGTAAGGCACATTCCGAATGAAGTTGGCGGCGAGGAGCCTGTCCACCTCGTCCTCAATCGCCTTTTGTTTGATTGGGGCGAAACTTTTCTTTTTCTGCCGGATGGGTCGGGCCGCAAGGTCTACCCCGAGCTTGTGAGATATGATTTTGGGGTCGATCCCCGGCATGTCGGTGGGTGCCCAGGTGAACACGTCAGAGTTGTTTCTGAGGAAGTGAACCAGGTCGTCTCGCTGAGTCCCTGTCAGAAGCGACCCGATCAGAACGGTTTATTCGTCTTCCCCTTCTATGAGGGGGGCCTCTGCCAGTGGCTCCACCGGGGTCCCTCGGACCTCTTTTTGCTCGTTTCGAGTGTCTAGAGAACCCTTGATGTCACCCTCGCCCTCAACATCATTATTTGGCCACTCAGACGTAGAAGTTGAAGTGAAACAAACCTTTGCTGTTCGTTGGTCTCCGTAGGCCTGACCTATCTCGCCTTGGTCGAGCGGGAATTTCATCGCCAGGTGGAAGGTCGATATTTGGGCCTTGAGGGAGTTCAGTGTAGGGCGGCCGAGGAGGATGTTGTAAGACGACGGGATTCTCACTACGATGAACTTCACAGGCACGGTGCATGTACTGCCGGCCTCCTCGATGTTAAATTGGAGAGTGATTACCCCTTCCGCCGGGATGGAGTGGTTAGTGAACCTTGACAGGACATGGGTGGTCGGCCTTAGGTCCGACGGGGTGAGTCCCATACGCAGGAAGCAGTCATAAAATAGAATGTCTGCCGAGCTTCCAGAGTCGACCAATATCCTCTGCACCTCGTAGTGGTGGACCCGAGCTGTGATCACCAGCGGGTCGTTGTGGTGCAGGGATATACCGTGGAGGTCCTTGTCGTTAAAAACGATCGGCTCGGCTGCCCTGGCCTTCTTCCTCGGCTGGCTGTCAGTCCCCTCGATCGGTGAGGGGTGCTGAGCCTCGTCGGTATTCTCCGTACCCCCCACTGATATGGCCATGATTTGGCCAATTGTCAATTCGCCGGGAGGGAGACGACGTTCTTGCTCACGGTCAGCTTGCCTCTTGTCCCGCAAGTATGTTGCCAGGTGCCCCGAGCGGATTAGCTCCTCGATGTAGTCTCGGAGCTGCTTGCAGTTCTTCGTGGAGTGGCTCTGCGACCTGTGGAAGCCGCAGTAGGGGCCTCGGGTGCTCTTTGCCGCCCTGTTCGAGACTGGGGGGAGTTTGAAGAACCTCTCGCCCTTAGCCTCCTCCAGCAGTACCGTCTGGGAGACGTTGAGCGGGGTGTACTCCTGAAACTTCGGGAAGTAGGGCTTCGGCCGCTCTATCTTCTTTTTCTCTTCCCGGGCCCTTTTCTTATGATCAGTTTGTTCTGTCCGGGGCAGATTGGCGTTCACCTCGGATTCAAGCTGGATCTCACGTTCGTTCCTGGCCTTTATCTCGGCCATGGTCTTAGGTTGCACTAATGCAAAGGACCGTAGCCACTCCTTGTTCCTAAGACCCGACCTGAGGGTCGTAATGACCGTCTCGTCCTTGTGTTCTGGGACTTCGAGGAGGACGTTGTAGAAGCGGGTGATGTACCCTTTGAAGGTTTCTTTGTCCCCGCTCTTTACTGTGAAGAGATGGTCGACGGTCCGCTTCTGCCGTCTGTTCCCGACGAAGTGGCTGAGGAATTGGATGGCCAGCTCATCGAAGGTTGAGATTGAGCGTGGCGTGAGTCCTCGGAACCAGTCTCGTCCGGAGCGGATGAGAGTGGCCGGGAAAGCGCGGCATTGGGCGGTGTCGGAACAGTCCTGGAAACTCATCCCGGCTGTGAACGCATCCAAATGGTCCTTCGGGTCGGACTTCCCGTCGAAGAGTGAGACCTTCGGGGGCTTATTCCGGGAGGATACATGGACGGCGAGTAGCTCTTCGGTGAAGGGCTTCGTGAGAGAGTCAGCGGCATATTTAGCCCCGTCGCTTGAATGACAATTTTCTCGATGCATGCCTTCGATCTTCTCTTCGAGGGCGTCGAGTCGGCCGTGGTATCTCGATGATTCGGCGCATTCTGATTTCTGGCCTCTGCTGTCGGAGACCTCCGCCTGGCCACGGCCCCGGTTCCATTCGATGAGATTCTTCAGGTCCCCTGGCGAGGTCGTTTTCGAGTTGCCGTGACGAGTCCCGTGCGTGCGACCCCGTCGAGGGAGAGGGTGCCGGTCATGCCTGGGTGCAGACAAGCTGACCGACACCTCCTCGGGAAGGACAGGGGCGCGATGGGGCTCGGGATGAGGCGCTCTGGCGTAAGACCTTGGAGTTAAGCTATGCGGCGCCTACCGGGTCGTTGAATATGTCGGCCCAGGTGATCTGCGGCTGCCGGAGACAGCGAGGCGGTGTTCGGTCGTGCCGACACGGGCAGAGTCTTCTCTCCCTCTGTAGGGGTCCCGGTCCCGAGGAAGGGGAGAGGCGACCTGGGGAGCTTGCCCGGCCGTTTGGACACGGACGAGCGTATCCACGACGGATGTGAGGCGATCTATCCGAGCGGATAGGGCGTGAATGGCGTTCGGGGGAGGAGGGGATTCTCCCTCGCTTCCGCTGCGGGGAGGACGACGGCTGGTGCTTGGATCGTCGAGGTGACCGCTCGCCATGAAGTCGAGATCGGAAGATGAACTTTGGTTGAGTGGAACTAGGTTCCCACAGACTGTGCCAACTGATGGATCTCTGGATCTCCTTCAGATGTTATCTTCCGTTGATCTGCTGCGAGCGCTGATGGACGGCTGAGATTGAGTTGGAGGGTTGACTCCTGAAGCGTGTGGATCTCAATGGGTTTGGTGTGGTTGAGGCCGAGCTACCTGCAAAGAAGTCCCAGGGTGGTTGTGCCGCCGAGGACCCTCTGACGATCAAGTTAGACAGGATATTTTGGCAGAGTAACGACCTATTGGAGTAAAAATGGCTTACCTGAATCGTCTGAGAGAGGGGTTTATATAGCGGCAGCAATGGGCAGACGGGCACAAGATTTACGCCGGTCGTTATGCCCCTGGCGTCACGCCCGCGTGATAGGCGGGATCCCGCATTAATGATGAGACATGCTCGTTAATGGGGGATCGTGATGGCGTGGAATGCGGGTGTCACGCCCCGCTTCCCGGTATACGGCGAAGGGAACGCGACGAGGCCGCTACGTATTTACTCTGAAGTAAATACGCTAAGCGTATCTAAGCAATAAAAATGCATAAGAGACAAATACAATAGATATAACTGAACAACAACTTAATTTATTAACATTCTTTTGTACAATGCATGGAAAAGTAAATACATCTGAATGAAAGCAATGCCTAAATAGTGGCATAACAGAAATGAAAAGTACTGAAATAAAAATGTGTACAATGAAGCTAGAGGTCTGAGTCATAGGCAAGCTGATCCAAATCCTCACCAATAGGCTCGATCTCCTGAGTGTCCAGATCACCTGACAACATTCCAAAGAAGAAAGAGAAGAAATGTCGTCAGCGAATAATCGCTGGGTAAGTCCCAAAGATAAAGGATAAGGATAATAGACAGAGAGTAAGAGAGAGAGAGAGAGTATAACTTTTAAAGTTGTAATTAGTGTTAATGCTGTTGTTTGTAACTTGGTACAGAAGGATGCTAGTGTATACGAGAGGAGTCTCTATATGTCAGAGACTAGAGGCAAATGGAAGTACAAGGCTCCGTTAGAAAACCCGGAACAACGGTGTGGTATTCAGGTTAGGTGTCTTAAATCTTACAGTCTCACGCCACTTCTAACACCTTCCGTACCAATCTACCCTTTAAACCCCGTGATGTCTTGATTGCATTGTTTGTATTGTATTGCAACGTGGATTGTCTTGTAATATAGATTGTATAATTGGATGACTTGCCGAAACCATGATATCAGTAAATGGATGTAACTGGAGAATCATGTAAATAGAAGTATATCCATGGTTTGGTTCATTCAATATAGATTGAATATATTGAATATATGGATTCATGGATTCATGTTGAATTGTAATATTGTAGATTGTACTTGAATCATATTCAAGTCGGATTATTATATTGAGACTCAGTCTGAGTCAGAACAATTAGAAAAGAAATTGAAGTCCTGAATTAGGTTTTGATATTATCGGTAACCACTGCACATGGGCGGCAGGATTTGTGTCTTTTTCAAAAACGATTACCGTTTTGATAACACCGTTTGTTAAGTTATCTACCTTAAATAGGCAATCACCCACTTATCCGGCTCCCTGAGGCTCAAGAGATTGGTCCCGCTTAAACCTATGTTTACTAGGGTCCTTATTGTAATTTATAAAACTTGAGGGGGTTTATGTAAAAATACTTTTGTATAATTTTCAAAATACACCCCAAGTATTTAATTATCGTTTTTGGAGTTTTCATAGTTGTAAATTTTATATTTGTGACATTTCTAGTGAAAATAACCTAATTTTCATGATACATGGTATTTAATTGTAAGTGTTGGACTTATATGGAATTTCATGGTATTTTTATGTAAAGTAATTCTTATGATTTAAAAAAAATTGAATATTTATAATATATCAAAAATAGATATTTTGATGATATATATATATATATATATATAATTTTAATTTATTATTTTCTAGAAATCTCATTTTCTTAAGATATTTGTATTTTAAATCTCTCGAGACCGAATGCTCCTTGTGGAGGTCTGCATCTCGCACTACTAAGCCTGAGGATGTGCAATAATCCGTACCATCCCGATCGGGTTTCCCAAAATGGGTTATAGCGGCGCTTTACAAAAATTTGTAAAAATACGTAATCTTGTAGAAAACGGTTTTAATAGTAAATGGTATTGATATGTAAAGTTTCGTTTTCCCGTATTCTATATTCCCGAAAGGTATTGTGCTATATTGAATATGAGTGTTGTGAGGAGGTAAGTCATTACATCGTGATCTAATTAAAAATATAGCAAGATTAATGATGTTTTAAAGTAGAAAGTAAACTACATGGTATTTTAGTGAAAAAAGAGCGATAAAAGTTACAAGATGAAATGTTTTGCTATAAAACTTGTTCAACAGATTTCATTAATAATTAATAGTCAAGATATAAGAGTTTAATATGGCTGTGTTAAGAAAAATTGAAATTTATAAAGAAAACCGAATCGGAAGTCGGATTTAACTCCGCTTTCGTCGGCTTTTAGAAAAAGAAGTTTTAAGAATAGATTAGAGAGGAGGGAGGTAAGACTTACGGGTTTAGAATCAAGAGAAGAGGGAGAGGAATCGGTAGGAGGTGCCGGTGCATCGTTTCGTCGCCGGGAGCTCCTAGGATTGTCGTCGGAAGATCGTCGGAGTTTTGCCCTTCGCTAACTCCACTTGTATACAAATTTCTAGAGGAATTTCTTGAGAGTTTGGACAGAATTGTGAGTGAGGGGTGTGTGTCTAGGGGTGGTATTTATAGGGTAAAGTTAGGATTAGGGTAGGTGAAAGGGTGAATTGAAAATATATTAAAAATGTATTAAAAATATGTTTTAATGGGGTTTTAATTGAATTTAAAAAGGTTCTGTTAAATTGCAGGGAATTTAAAGTGTACAGGGATAATGGGGAGGCAGAGAGACATAATTTCACTGTTGATAACTCGGCGATCCGGCTCAACTTGGCCGGCGGCGGCCGAGTCGACCAAGTCAGGACGGGGCTCGTTGCCACGTGTCCTATGTCGTATGGTGTAGCCTCTGAGTCAGTTTTCTTTATATGTGTAGTAGGGTTTTTACGAGTTATGCACGTGTAGACCCTTGGACTTCTAAAAATTCAAAACAAAACAATATTAAAAATAATGGTGGGGATAAGATTTGAACTCTGATACTTTAGTTCAGCAGTGTAAGGTCTTACCAATGAGCCACAAGCTCTTTCTTACCATTAAAACGCAAAACAAATTTATATCTCGTGCTCAGGTAAAAAAAACCCTTTCTGTATTTTTGAAAAAAATGTACAGAAAGTTGTACAGAAAATTTAGAGTTGTTACAGCGGGATCGTGGGCGGCGGATATCTCGCGCCTGGCGAGATTCGCGGAGCCGTGGCGGAGGCGCCTGTGATCAGCGCTGTGGGTCGGTCGGTGAGACCGAGGAAGTTGAGCTCGGCGGGAGGCTCGGGAACGAGTGGGAGGCCGATGCATCTTTGTTCTGTGATAGCTCGGAAGCGAGCCGGGGGTGGTCTGGAAGGCCACCGAAGGTCAGGATAATCCTCGGGCCGGAGGCCCGAGGTGCGATCCCAACTGAAGTTCTTGATCCTTTCTTGTAGGTTCTGGGACACCTCATCTGTAACGTGTCAGTATCTGGAGAGTCACCGATATCGAGCATCATCAATATGGTTTCATGAAAACGATTCAGAGATCATATGCATCATAAAACCAGTGCATAGAGAATCCGCATTAGCGCAACATATGTCCTAGATCACCTTATGAATACCGGGAGCTAAACTAGTTAGTTTATTTTTTTTTTTATTATTATTTTTTTGAACTTTGACCGAAATGAAAATTAAAAAATGAAAATTAAAAGAAATAAAAAGTTTGCTTCATTTCTAGGATAAAAACCAGGCAAACGCTATTTTTCCTGTATCGAAAAAAAAAATGCCACTATTTGTAGAGACAACTCAAGATACAGTGTCTTTCACCATCAACAGTAGAATTAATTGCTCCTTTATGCTCAAATAAGCTTAAAGCAACCAAAGTAAATTAAAGGGAGCTGATGAAAGATGCCATGGGTCCAGATAACCCATTATAACATCCCTATCCACTCACCAAGCATCTATAATGACTAGAAAGGTTGTACGAATCTAGCATCCAAATGCTATCCATATAATAAGTAATAAAAATTCTCAACTTCTAGTATCCACCATTGGCCATGGATGAACTACAGTATATACTCAATTCCTTTTTACTTTTGGCTAAATTTACCTCCATCAGCTTTCACGTTACAATGAAATAATTTAATTATAAATAAGTACCGCGAGCTATCTCTCCCGATTGCAATTAGATACCATCAACTTTTCTTATGTTTGCAAACGTTACATTTAATTGCTACGTCATCAATATTTGACTTGTTTTACCCATTTTCTCCTTATGTTTTCTGCCAACCCCTAAAGTTTTGATAGGTATAATAGTCCATTAAGGTACAAATGTTAACGTATGGTAGTTAGGTAAAAAAAAAATAGTTTATGGTACTTATTTCTAATTATTAAAGTTCATGGTATCAATCGTAAAAGACGTAAAGGTTGATGGGTACATTTTTGCAATTTAGCCTTTCCGTTTTCTTTTTTGTTATTTTGGTAGTTTTTTCTTTTATAATTCTTTATTTATTTGGGAAGCAAATTTTATATTCAGTTTCATCTAATATTATCAACAACTTAAATGTACGGGGTCTTTTATGTAAATACGAAGTATGAGGATGTTTTAATCATTAACGAAGTATGAAGGGACATTTTAGTAAAAAGCCCATTTAATTATCTGTGTAAATGCCTGTATATGAGTAATTAAATATCATTTGGGAACCAAGGACACATAAGACACGTTGTGCGAATTGAGAGAGTGCTGAAGATTTGTTTCACATTTGATTCATATAGAAACCTCAATTCACTTGCATGTTACATTTTTATGCAAGACTCCCATTAAAAGAAAGTTAAATGCATATAATACCCACCATCTACATAGCATCCGAGACTTTTAATCTCTCGGCTAGCATGGTATCGGCTATCTTAATAGCCAACCCAAACTCTATATCATGGACCGGATAACGCTAGCAGCAAGCATGTCGAGTGCTCATAAACTAATTTAAAAGTTACAGATAAGTGGTGGATGGAATATAGATGATGGGTACATATCCAAATAACCATAGAAAGAAAAGAAAGGGAAGAAATTTAAGACCACCACCATCGCCTTCTTTGTTGAACTACTTGTTGTGGCCTTCCGTACCCACCCCACCCGCTCCCTGATCCTCCATTATCGGATCCTAACCCATCGACCACAATCCGATTACTCCCACAGGCATAATTCCCGGACCCGACCCGTGCGGTTCCAAACCCACGAAAATCATTATTGGTCACCCGAATATTATTATCTCCACCCGAAATATTATCCACTCCTAGCAATAAATCATCTGCATCTGCCTTATTATTCGCGATAACCCCCATATTGGATCGTGTAGCATAGTTCCCGGACCCGATGCCGACCCGTCTTCGCCCGCCCCGCACCAGATTATCACGTACATCAATGTCGATGTCGGTGCTCGATACATTACCAACTCCGATCCGAATTGTATTATTAGGGTAGTTGGAATCCGGGTACCATTGAGGGCGGGGTGGAGGTGGACGGGACGGTGGGGAGCTCCGCCTGTACCAAAATGGAGGCGGATTCGTGTAGTAGTATGGGTTAGGACCCCGGTTGTAATATGAGTTTGGACCCGAGTTATAATACGGGCGGGGCCCGAAACCTCGGTTGAAGTAGGGGTTTGAGTAGTAGCCTTGGCGGGCATTCGGGCAACCCTGTATGTAGCATGGGCCTGTTGGATCACAATTTGGTGCACATGACTGAAAAACAAACCAAACTATTAGTTGAGAACTCGATATTATGTACAGTGTATACCAACTCTATTGAATCTTAAAATTGGAGTTGTTGTATATAATCTCTTTAAATATTTTCCCCCCTCGTACCTTATAAATTTTCATATTTATTTGTAGAAGACAAATAAAAATCCAATCTCAATTGAATTTTTGCATGACATATAGGAAAAAAATTCATCTTACAGCTTTGAGAAATAATAATATTTAAAAAAATTCATTTATATATACTAGCATTATACACGCGCGATGCATGTTTGTTCCTTTATCCTTTTTAGAGTACAAAAAAAATTTCTTGAACACATGGATAAATATATAATAGGGGCTTTTGATATAAAATTATTTTGAATGTTAATAAGTGAATAAAACAACCATTTTAGAAAATTTGAATCAAGAGTATTTTAAAAGATATTATAATTTGTTATTTACCATATTTAAGTAAAAGAAGGTAGTTATAAGTAAATGAAAGCGGAATTTGAAAAATGATAAGATTAAAATAACTTATAAAAAGTTCTTTTGTGTCTTAAGTTTGAGTATAATGTAGATTGAATTAGGAATTCAAACTAATTTCTATAAAGTTCTTTTTTGTCTCAAGTTCTAGCAAGTCCCTTTTTTCTTTATTTTTCAAAAAATGGAGAAATTTAATTATTTTGTCTTTTTATTTGATGATGTGGAGGCTTTTAGATTTGTTTTTTTTAACATAACAATTAATTATTTTTGTCTCTTTGTATGATGATGTGGACGTCCTAAGAATGGAGAATTTTTCTCATTTTTTCCATTGTTTTTAAAAAAAAGAAGAAAAGGATGGTATCTAACCAAGTCCATTTGTATTATATAGTAGTATAGATAATATTCCAACTCTTTAAGCAAAACCATTACAAGCTTTCAAAGCAGTACTATTTTTTTTCCTTCAAAATTCTACTAAAATCTTTCTAAATGTATATACACACACATGCAGCACACTAACAAAAATTGTAGTTCTAACTCAAGAAAAAAGGGTTAGTTGGAAACTAACTTCAATTCCTAGCAATAGTTGCCTCTAAGACCTTCTTAAAAAATCACATATAATTGGTTATGAATTTTACTAATTTGTGTGGTACAAATTGAATTGTCCAGATTCAGACGTGCAATTGCACACACATGATACTGGTTTATATCTCTGAATGAGAGAGAGGGAAGAGAGACGTACCCATGCTCTTCCAACAGTGACCATAATCTCTAGTTTGGGAGGAGATCTGTGAAGGGAAGAATTGATAAGAGTTGAGATGGGGGAGGGGAGATGTTAAATAGCAAGGAATCAAGAAAGCTTAGTGTTTAAAGCCAATCTCAATGGATTGAAAAGGTCTCTGAAAAGCTTGTTGTGTTGTGGCTTAGCTTTAGGCATGGAATAATACTTGCTTAATGTGTAAGCATCTAGGAAGTCCTTGACCTTTAGTTTTGCTAGCCTGTAACATAGAAAACCCTTAGATCAGCCCTCGATGAAAGCTTGCTCAGATTCCTTCAGTAATGTATGAAGTTCTTTGGCTTATTGTAATGGAAAATGCAGCGTTTCTTGCAAGTTAAAAAGTTTCTCAAGTTCAATGTTTGGTTGTTTTCGGCTTTTGTTGGACGGGTTTGGAGTCCAAAACAAATTTCGTGATGAGATGCGGTGAACCTAATAAATTTGTGTATATGATTAAACATGATACGGTGCAAGGTCCAAATAAACTTATGCTGGCCTTGGTGAAGGGTCCGTTTATATTTTATACTCATGTACTTTTCTTAATTTTTCCAATGTTGGAGTATATTAATCTCACACTTCTCAATACTCCTCAACCTTTTCCTTTTTTTTAATTAAAATTTTCTTTTATTTTATGACCGCACAATTAATTTATAAAGCTAGTCTACTGTAGAGGCATTCATGATGCTTAGACCGCTCTTTCATAAATACTGTGTTAGAGGCTTTTTTTATCGCAGAACACTTGTAGGGCTAATCTTTCATATGCACAGCCATATCGTTGCTCTGAGACTACTCTCTCAGAGATGTTGCTGATCCGCTTTGATACCAAATTATTTTTAATATTTTAATATTTGAGGAGTGTTGCATTTTATATATGAGTGTACACATGCTTTTAATATAAACGGTGTTCATCGAAATAAGCTTAAGCCTTGTTGGTGGGGTGGGGTGGGATGGGGTGGGGGGTGGCGTGGGGTGGGCATTTAATAGTCATTCATCCATGATTTATAAAAATTTATGCTATCGATTAGCCTCTCAAAGTCATTGCCTTTTCGCAGAGTTGAACTTAACCAAAATATTTTGGAATTCTTGATTAGAAGGAATTGAAATGGGTTGATTTAAATTTGGTCTACAACTCAACGGGCCAAAACTACAAAGTTTGACCCAACCTACCTAATGCTTTCTACTTGATCTCAGCATATGTTAATTTGATAGCTTATGCAAGCAACGCTTAGTGTCAAATTAAAAGAGTGTACGCATAATATATTACACTTAAGCTCACTCCTAAATAAATCAAGTATTAAAGAAGAGTAAAGACACCTGAGAATATTTTAAGGTGTACTTTGCTTGTTATTTGATGTGAGTCAGTTGATAATATTTAGGGTAAATTGTTGAAAAGACCCCACCCCTCAAGTAAAACCTGTCAAAAAATCCCTGAATTTCTTGAACATGTTAAAAACCTGTGGACCCATCATTTTTTCCATCACATACTTACAACAGTAGCTATTTTAGTATATCCCAAAAATGCCTTCCCCACTTGACAAATTTCTCTCACAGCTCCACTAAAAAATGGCTTCTGCTTTCTCTCTTCTCCCTTTCCTCTCCCTCATCCTCTCTGACGTCGGAGAATTGCCGTAGACATCTCAGACGACCGCTGCTTCCCGTCCTTGTCATGAAAGAAGGGGCTTCTCGCTGACAACAAGCAACGGTGGGCCCCAATGACGCTGCCGCCGACGGAGATGTGGACGTCGCTGAAGTGGTCAAGGCTCTGGGGGTTGAAGATGGAGGCGAGGTTGTCGAAGAGACGGCGAGGAGTATCGTTCTCGGCGGCGGCGGCGGCGGGGGTGGGGGGGGGGGTTGCGGGGGTGAGAGGAGAGGAGGCTTCTAATGCCGTTGCTACCGTAACATTTTGAAATATTTTAGATAATTAATTATTTTATTTACTTAATTAAAAATGTTATTTTAATTTTATTATAATAAAAAGACCTTTTAATAAATGGTAAAGCAATTTAGTAAAGAAAGTAGTTGGTTATATAATAATAAGTGTTATGACAGGTTTTAGTGAAATGTTAGCTTTCTTATGTTAGTTAATATATATTATGTGAGGGTTATTATGTAAAAGGATTAGGTCATGGTTAAGATTGTAATGAATCTCATACATACCACACTCTAGGTTAAACCCAACACTCCCACCTCCTTCTTGCATGAATACACAACACTCCTTCATGGTGACACCTCCTCCTAGCCTTATCATTCCTTATTCATATCTTGTTCATATTTGTTATCAAGTTGGAAACAATTTGACTAATTTAGAAAAAAAGAAATCCTAGAACTCACCTAAGAAAGAGAGAAGAAAAGAGAAGCTAAGTAATAGGGATCATTACCACAACTCTCAAGCTCGGATTATTTGTACTTGTGCATCTTTGAAGAAGCCTTTTAGTTGATCTTCTAAATTGGTATAACTTTCAGTCCTGTAGATTTTTATTTCAGTACTGTTCAGTTAGAATGGTTGATATCGGTAATATCGTATTTGGTTAAATTGTGGATCTGTTTTGAATCTTCTATAGTGTAGTTAATTTTTAGCAAAATCAAATAATACTGTAAACTTGTAAATTGGACAAAAAATATACACTAGAAACACGAACCCATTCTTTGGATTTTCGACCGGTGACATCCCCAAAATTTTTCCGAGCTCGCCGATTTTTCGTGGGAGTTAACTGTTGAGTTTTCTAGGGTAGCTCTCTGTATATATTTTGGGATGTCTGGTATAGTTAGTTTATGTTATATATTTAGTATATAGAATCTGGAAGAAAATCCTTGTTTTGGGGTTACAATTCTAAATACGATACGGATATTTCGTGTCACGATTCTGTTTTTCCTTTTACGAACAGCGAAGGGTTAGCTCAGGTTACTATAAGTTTTAGATAGTTCACAATATTTGTACGTAGCATATTTAGTATGTAAAATTTGTAGTTTCACGTTTTCGCCGTATCGGAGTTTAGTCGTTTCTTATACGAAAGTTAAATTCGATATTAGGTTCGACCGCGAGGACTTCGGAGGTCACAAGAAAGGGAAAGGGATTGATAGCATCCGAGTAGATTCGACGTATTCCGGTGAGTAGACTAAATATCTACCAGGGGATTTTGTATGGATGGCGTAATACGCCCGTGATTTTAAGTTTCGTTATAATTGTTTTCATTTAAATTGTGTATAAAATTAGCATTTAGAAACTTCATCGTATGCATTCATATTGATTGTCACGTTCTAACCGTGTCGTGTTTAAAAAGAGTCTTGAAATTACCGCAATCAAAACGGTGTCGCTTGTAGCGATCCGCGATGAATACGGGTCGTCCGCAGGGAGATGGTAAGTTTTATATCTTGTTTTAACGAGTTAATACCGTGTTTTGATTTGTTGGTTAACTAATTGTCGTGACAAAGATATGAATAAAAAGGACTTGTTAAGGGTAGTAATAAGTTAGATTGTATGAAAGTGATGTTTGCCAATTCCTTATAACCCCAACTTGGTATTGACACTAAAACAATAGGTAACAACGCGGATTAGGGAACTTGAAATACGGTATTTGCGGCATTTCGCTAAATCTGTTTTCCTTGTCCTTTGTCCTTCCGTTGTTATCTCTTGATTTTAGTCTTCGGCAAACCACGGGCAATCCGGTTATGATTAGGAATCATCACTATCATGGTAGGATAGGATGCCTAGTGAGCGGAGTTGCGGGTGATTTGCACGAAGTTTCAATAGGCAAGTTTTAGGTTTTAAAGTTTGGACAAAGAAAATCTTCGAATACGATCTAACATATTACACCCTTAACAAGTGAAAAGATTACTCACACATATTTACAAATTAACAAGAAAGAAAAGAGAAGATACATAAAAACATGCAATGAAATATAGAGGAAAAGAGAACCGATGAGTTCAAGCTTTTTATCTCCAAGTGTTCGATCCCCGGCAACGTGTGAAATCCAAATACCAAGTTTTAAGGTTGCAAGCTCACTTAAGAGGTTGCAAGATCAAAGCAAAGCATGAATTTCACAATTGAAATTATGTAAAGTGGAACACGACATGTAAGAAAAATATGAACTTTTATTGAAGAACATACTTGTTACAAGAGATCTTGAAGTCAAGAACCTAAGTCTTAAGCTTGCAAGTTCTAAATGAGAAGTTGCAAGGTCAAGACAAAGGGGCAAGAGCTCAAGAATGAAAAGAAAAATTACAAGAATTCTAAGATAAAAACTAAAGAAAAAAAGCTACCCTTTCCTCTTGCCTCTGGTCTCTATTTATAGGCTCAGAAAGAAATATTCATATCTGCCCCATTATGGCTTATGCTGATTTGTTTGATTGCCTTTGATTTGAACACATGCTTTTTAGTCTTGAATGCATATAAAATCATATCCTTGATTGTATATAGAATCATATCCTTGATTGCATATAGAATCATATTCACATGTGCTTAAAAGTCTTGTGTACACACTTGTTGTGTTGGACAATTTAGAAAAAAAAATGTGTACACAACTTGTTGCGTAAAGGAACTCCTGAAGTATCGGTCAGTTAACGTTTCTGGTCGCAATGTCTTCCCTCAAGTGATATATCCGTGCTGTTGGATGCATTTCCAGTATTTTGTCATGGATACCTGTAATCTGTAATACTGAGCAGACACTGGTCAATAATACAGATAAATACAATAATTAGATAATGAATGAGTGGTATTAGAATGCAATTTTCTGATATGAACAAATACCCCCAAACTTATCTATTGCTCGTCTCGAGCAAAACCATTTATTCATAAAAGAAAATCCTAACCGCACTTTCGCAGGGAACGCGATTGCACTGAGCATGTGCAACAAGCCGTTTAACCTCTAGGTGTCCCTAGTAGGAGGAGTGTTGTCTCTTGAGGGTTTTCAGCGGATACTACCTACAAAATCTCGTCATGCTAGTTTTGCGAATTAACTATAATTCAAACCCTAAGGTTTTGTTTTCAAAAATAGCAATTCTATTATCCTAATTCTAGACTATCAAACCTTTATTTTTCACACCTCGCTTCTCATTTAATTTAAGATTTTATATGTCTTTACGTGCGGTGTAAATAGTGTCGTTAAGTTTCAGAAGGATCAATTAAAGTTGTCATGTCACAAAATAAAGCCCAGATAAAAATTTAAAGAGGATCACATAAGTTTTATAAAGAGTTAAGTATTTCTCAAGTTTCGTTTTCCAGTTAGGTTTCAAATTTAGAATTTCTATCTTTCTTAACAGGAAACTAGGTCTTATTTTTCACTCCACCTCTTTCTTGTTTTCATTTCATACACACCTCTGTGAACGTGCAATAGTTTTTATCATAGAATAAAACCTTCATATCTCCGCTAGAAATACTTTTTTTTATATATATAAAAACCTGTCTTTTGTCAAGATTATTCTCACACAAAGAACCGTTAGAAATTTTAACTCGGAGAGAACACTTTCTTGACTTTGTTTTAATCTGGACTTTCTAGGCTTCTTGGCGAGCTTTGGGCCAATGCTCCCAAACCAGTTGGCTTTAGGGCATTAGGTGTAGAGACACCCCAGCGGACTTAATTATTCAAGTTACCTAGGCCCAAAAACAAAAGACAATTTTGGCGTGAAAATCATAACGATTTAATGCGAACGGAGATATAATCGGTAGTTCAATTATTTTTTGGATAAAAGACGTGTCTAGTGGGTCAGGTGTGTAATCATTCCAATCAAGTTTTAGATGGGTTATTTTTCAGAATTAGTTCTTATCAAGGCATCAATAACATCCCTTCATATTCGCTTCGCTTCATAAACTATTCTTGATATTACTTATTTCAGAACAAACCTATTTGATCCTCAGAAAATAGTTTATCAAAAAAAAAATTTCAGACATAATAGACTTGTCATCTAATTTCTCAAAAACTCACGACACGTGTAGTGTGATATAAAGACATATAACAGCATTAGTTAACTTCAAAGGAGAGTTATTTTTCAGGTTTTCAAAATCTAAAAATAGGATTTAGTTGTTCCTATCTTATTAAACAAAACCGTCGAAATATTGAATCTAAGTTCTTTCACTAGCTAACTTGGCGACAAAGTTTTTATGTTTTTAGAAAATTTTCTGATTTTTATGGGTTTTTTTTTATTTAAATAAGTATGAAAATGCAGAATATACAAATGAATGCGAAGGTTAGAAATGCGTACCGAGCGTACCCCCAAACTTAAACTTGACAGTGCCCTCACTGTCATTGTACATTAAAAGGGCAAAAATACTGAAGGTTAGATATACAAAAAAAAAATTATTATTTTTATTTTTATATATATATATATTTTTTAACATATATACAAAGGAAAATCGTATATACATACCCCCAAACTTATTTGAAACAGCGTCCACTGTTTTGGCTGGATAACCGAAGTTTGGTGGTAGACAGAGGAAGATTATGCAGGGTAAACCGGCTCCTGCAAGAGCAGGAGCTCCTCTGATGGTTCAGCGCTAAGGTACGGTTTCAGTCTGTGTCCATTTACTTTGAAAAGCGAACCGTCCTTTGGATTTTCCAAATCCACCGCGCTGTGCGGATATACAGTCCGCACAACAAATGGTCCCTTCCAGCGAGATCTGAGCTTGCCGGGATGAAAATGCAGTCGGGTGTCGTAAAGAAGTACCTGCTGTCCAGGTGTGAAAGTTTTGCGCGTGAGGTGTTTATCATGAAACACCTTCGTTCGGTTCTTTACGATAACCGCGTTGTCGTAAGCTTCATCCTGAAGCTCGTTCAATTCGTTCAGCTGCAGCTTCCGATAGCTGCCCGTATCTTTGAGAGATAGATTCAGCTCCTTAATCGCCCAAAATGCGCGATGCTCTATTTCCACTGGAAGGTGGAAAGCCTTTCCGTAAACAAGCCGATAAGGAGACATACCGAGATCGGTCTTATAAGCAGTTCGAAATGCCCAAAGGGCATCATTGAGTTTTACCGACCAATCCTTACGGTTCTTGGAAACCGTCTTCTCCAGTATCTGCTTGATTTGCCGATTTGAAACTTCAGCTTGTCCACAGGTCTAGGGGTGGTAGGGCGTAGATAGCTTATGATTAATGGAATATTTCCGCATCAAGGCCTCGAAAGTCTTATTGCAGAAATGAGTTCCATTGTCGCTAATGATCGCTCGGGGGTGCCCAAACCGGGAGAAAATGTTTTCCTTGAGAAATCTAACGACAACCTTGTTGTCGTTAGTCCGGCTGGGCACAGCCTCGACCCACTTAGAGACATAATCAACAGCTAGAAGGATGTACAAGTTCCCAAAAGAGCTGGGAAACGGCCCCATGAAATCAATCCTCCAAACATCGAAAATCTCCACAACCAAGATTGGTTGGAGCGGCATCTCGTTTCTCCTGGATATCCGGCCCAAGTGTTGGCACCGGGAGCAAGTCTTGCAGTAATCATGAGCGTCTTTGAAGAGTTGTGGCCAGTAGAAGCCACACTGCAAGATCTTCTCGGCTGTCTTTCTGGGGCCAAAATGCCCGCCACATGCTTGATCGTGGCAAAACGACAGCACACTCTTAACTTCATTGTCAGGGACACAGCGACGAATAATCTGGTCGGGACAGTACTTAAACAGATATGGTTCATCCAAGTAAAAGTGTTTCACTTGGGATAAGAATCGAAGTCTGTCATGACTTGACCATTCAGTCGGTAGTAGTCCTGTGGCCAAATAGTTCACAATATCTGCGAACCAGGGTTCGCAAGATACCGTCAAGAGTTGTTCATCCGGAAAAACATCGTTGATCGGAATTTGAACCAACGGCGAAGAAGGCAGTCGTGAGAGATGGTCGGCGACCACGTTTTCACATCCTCTTTTGTCCTTGATGACAAGGTCAAACTCTTGAAGCAAGCGGATCCAACGTATTAGCCGAGATTTAGCATCTTTTTTCGCAAAAAGGTGGCGAAGAGCTGAATGGTCCGTATAGACAATGACTGGAGAGCCAATTAAATAAGGCCGAAATTTTTCAAGTGCAAACACAACTGCTAAGAACTCTTTTTCTGTTGTTGTGTAGTTTAGTTGGGCCTCATTTAATGTACGGCTAGCGTAATAAATCACGTGCTGCATTTTATTAATGTGCTGTCCAAGAACAGCACCAATGACAAAATCCGATGCGTCGCACATAATTTCGAATGGGTGCGTCCAGTCTGGAGATGAAAGAATGGGCGCAGAAATGAGAGAGTGTTTCAATGACTCGAACGCTTCCATGCAAGTTGAGTCAAAATCAAATGTTGTGTCCTTGGCCAATAAGAGATTCAATGGTCTAGCAATCTTGCTAAAATCCTTGATGAACCGTCTATAAAAACCGGCATGGCCAAGGAAAGCTCGAATGTCTTTGACGCATTTAGGAGGAGGAAGATTAGAAATGACTTCAATTTTGGCTCTATCAACCTCTATGTCGTTTTGCGAGATGACATGTCCTAAGACAATACCTTCTCGTACCATAAAGTGGCACTTCTCCCAATTCAAAGTTAGAATCTTATCCCTACAGCGGGTAAGAACCGCGTCAAGGTATAGCAAACACTCGTCGAAGGAGTCACCAAAACTGGAGAAATCATCCATAAAGATCTCCAAAAACTTTTCAACCATGTCTGAAAAGATCCCCATCATACACCGCTGAAATGTAGCGGGCGCATTGCATACCCCAAAGGGCATGCGACGATAAGCGAAAGTGCCAAAAGGACAAGTAAATGTGGTCTTGTCTTGATCCTCTTTGGCTATGGGGACTTGGTTATAGCCGGAGTAGCCATCTAAAAAGCAATAGAACTCGTGCCCAGCCAATCGTTCTAGCATTTGGTCAATGAAAGGTAAAGGAAAGTGGTCTTTCCTTGTCGCGGCATTGATTTTTCTATAGTCGATGCAAACTCGCCACCCAGTTTGGGTGCGAGTGGGAATTAACTCATTTGCCTCATTGGTAATGACCGTGATGCCCGATTTCTTTGGTACAACATGAATGGGGATAACCCATTGGCTATCCGAGATAGGGTAAATGATACCACTATCAAGACATTTAACAATCTCCTTCTTGACAGCCTCTTTCATAATGGGGTTGAGGCGTCTTTGTGGATCCCTTACCGGCTTGGCATCATTCATCAAGTGTATATGATGTTCGACTATGAGGGGACTGATCCCCTTAATGTCCACCATAGACCAGCCAAAAGCTTGCCGATTATTTTGCAAGACCATTAAAAGGGCCTTCTCTTGCTCAAGAGCTAGAGAGGCCGATATGATAACGGGTAGGGTCTCATTCTCACCTAGATAAACATATTTTAGGTGCGACGGCAAAAGCTTTAGTTCGAGTTTAGGAGGTGAAACAATAGAAGGTAACAATGGAGTAACTGTTTCAAACTCGAAGGATTCCATCAAAGGTTCAAATAGAGTGTACGCAACCGAGTCGGATGGTTCAACTAACTCATCCGAAAAAGCAAAAGACTCAAGCTCGGGCGGTGACTGGCTAAGATCGTTCAAGAAGGTGAAACACTCATAGTCATTGTCGGGCGCAGAAACAGCAGCAGGTTCGAAGAGGAACGCACTAGTGGCGCTAAGGTCGTCGTGATCAAACAAAAACTCCTCGAATTCACACTCCTCCGGGGTGATCTTCTGGATTGAACAAACGTCTAGTATATGAGCATTAGGTTCGGAGGGCTGATTCCCCAACCTAAAAATGTTGAGTTCAATTGTCATATTTCCAAAAGATAGGTTCATCGAACCATTTCGACAATTGATCACAGCATTTGAGGTTGCAAGGAATGGGTGACCGAGTATCACCGGAATTTGATTCCGGGGGTTAGCTACAGGTTGTGTGTCCAAAACAATGAAGTCAACGGGGAATATGAAGTCCCCAACCTTGATTAACACATCCTCTAGCTCTCCCCTAGGATGGGTGATCGATCGGTCGGCAATTTGGAGAGTGCAGTGTGTGGGTTTCAACTCTCCTACACCTAGTTGCTCATATACTGAATACAGAAGCAGGTTAACACTGGCACCAAGATCTAAAAGTGCGCGGTTGATGTTCTTATCCCCAATGGTGATAGAAATCGTAGGACAGCCAGGGTCCTTCCATTTTTGAGGTAAAGATTGGGTAAGAGCATCACTCACAGCACTAGCCAAGAAAACTTTCTTGGGTACCTGAGATTTCCTCTTTTTTGTGCACAAGTCCTTTAAGATTTTCGCGTAGGAAGGGACTTGTTGGACAGCATCTAAAAGAGGAATGTTGATGTTAACCTGCTTAAACAATTCCAGAATCTTCTCCATTTGTGGATTTTGTTTATTAGGCCTCAACCGGTTTGGAAAAAATTGGTTGAGTCCTATGCTTGTGGAGGAGATTGTGGAGTTGGAACGGATCCCAGAGCTGGTGTTTTCGTGGAGTGAGAAATGGGTCCGTTTAGAGCAGAAGACGAGAAAGAGCCTTTTGAAGAATGGAGAATAGGCTCAGAAGACGAAGAAGAAGAAGAAGAAGAAGAAGAAGAAGCGGCCGGGGTGTCATCGTCAATCCGTGTGCCAATGTTGTTTTGCAGCATCCTCCCAGATCTCAATGTAGTCACGACACTCACATTATGGTTTTGTTGTTCAAGAGCAACATGTATATTATGTGGGTGACCGGGATTTGGAAGTGGTTGAGATGGGAGCTTCCCCTTCTCTCGCTCGCTTAAGGCCGCATTCAGTTGTGCTATCTGGGCTTCGATAGTCTTGATGCTTTGCCCGTGTGCAGCAGTGTGTTGCACCAAAGACTGAATAGAAGACTGGATGTTGGCGGTGGATTGAGTTGATTATTTTACGAACGCCTCCAGACTTCGTTCTAGTGAGGAAACCTTATCGTTGTTTGACGGAACAAAGTTGTTTTGAGGAAAAGGATTGTTAGGTGCAAAATTATTTGTCGGATTTTGAAAAGGTTGGGGTTGGAAGGGCTGCTGAAATTGTTGTTGTGCTTGTTGTTGAGGAGGCCCCCTTTGAAAGTTGTTCTGCCCTTGGAACTGATTTTGATTCTGGTTCCAAGCGAAGTTAGGGTGGTTCCTCCATCCAGGGTTGTAAGTGGAAGAGTATGGATCGTTTCTTGGTCTTTGCTGAAATGCAGCATTGACCTGATCCTGTCCTTGGGAAGATGGGTTGTAAGGACACTCTTCAGTTAGGTGAGATGGATCGGAACAACAAGCACAAATGGTATGAAGAGGAAGAACGGGGGCAGGAGCCGGGGATGAAAATTTGCTCTCCATAGCTTCAAGTTTTCTCGTTATTGCAGCCATTTCAGTTTTTATTGCAATAGAGACATCGAGTTGGTGAATGCCTACCCTAGACTGATCAGTAGAAGTAGAGGGAGAAGAAGAAGTACTTGGTCTGGTGCTCTCCCATTGAAGCGTTTGTTCCGCAAGGTCGTCGAAGAATTGCCATGCTTCCTCATCAGATTTCGATAGGAAGTGGCCCTGACAAATGGTTTCCAACAACTGCTTGGTTGCTGGGTTCAGGCCCTCGTATAAAGTTTGGCAAAGTTTCCATCTTTCAATACCGTGGTGAGGGCACTGAACAAGAAGGTCTTTATACCGGTCAAAACACTTCCAAAAAGGTTCATTAGGAAGCTGGGAGAATTGGTTGATTTCGTTACGGATCCTCGTAGTTTTATGATTCGGATAGAATTTCTTGAGAAACGCTTTCAAAAACTCGTCCCAACTGGTTATTGAGTGGGAAACGGTGCTATACAGCCACTTTTCAGCAAGATCGCACAAAGTGAACGGAATGACCCGTAGCCGTATAGCATCGTCAGACAGCTGGGTCGTTTTCATCATGGCACAAACATTTTGGAACTTGTTGATGAAGATATAGGCATTTTCAGATTCAAGCCCATGAAATTTCGGAAGCATGTTAATGAAGTGGGGCTTAATTTCAAAATTATCCCCATTGGCCGGTGGAAGTGAAAGACATGTTGGAAGTGCAGAGCGGGTAGGGTAGAAACGATCCTGGAGCACGATTCGCGGTGGCGCTGCAACAGGTTGCGGGTTATTTGCACCCAGATTAGGTGGAGTCAGTTCCTGGGCAGGTGGAGGGATGTTAGGATTAAATCCTGACATCTCAGAAGAGGAATTTGGTGATAAAGAAGGTGAAGATGTATGAACAGAATCTCGGTCAACGTCGGAGTTGACCGGCAAAGGTAAGGGTGATAAAGGGGTGGAGGGATTTTCGACGTTGGAGTCGAACGCGTAGTCCATAGGGACTAACGAAACGCGGACTAAACGGGAACTAGGGACCCTAGCCCAAGCGGACATACACTAAACGAGTTTAGTGTAGTCAAAGCGTAGAATGTGAGGGTAAGAAAACGAAAGTGGAGAAAAATTGGGTGATGGTGGTAAAAATGGCAATTTTGTGTCTGTTTCAAAAAATGGGAAAATGAAACGACTGTTCAACAAACAAAATCACAAATGCACAGTCACAAATGCACAATCAATACCAGACTAGGGTCCTCTAAGTCTACTAGACCTGCTCCTAACTGTTCTAAAGCGACAAATTGTGAGATAACCCTCAGATCGTCTCTTCACAGCCAGTTGTGGCCAGGTAAGCACAAGTGAGGTATGGAGGGATCCACTCACGAATCACCGTGAGACGGGCCTTTTAAAGTTACCTCCTCACTTGTCTTGCCTAGGCACCACAAGAGTCATGTTTAGATAAACGATTGAATGCCCACAATCTTCCTTTGTCCTATTGAGCGCGACAAGTCCTTAGAGGGCTGAGTCTAGATATTTTTTATTAAACTTGAGGTGACACTTATACAATTAGTGATTTCCGGGGTCTTAGGAAGGGTGATGAAATCCCCACCCAATCTGGATTGGTGTTAGAGCCCCTTAAGTCCGTATTAAATGATGCAATGCGCAAAATTCAACCAAGTTTTGTTTTCAAGCAATCAGTTATCGTTTTTTTACTTTTAATGCGGCGCTGCAACAAATACGGTTAGTTTTTTTTTCTTTGGCTTTTTGCGGCGATTTTTTTTGCTAAGAATCCTGCAAAGACAAGAATATTGGAGCGTCGGGTTTGAGAGGGGAAGTTTAGAAAAATACGTACCAAAAAGCACGAGTTTCAGAAACTCGTGTTGATATTGCCTCCGAGTGGTCGAATGGTTCGCTTGCGCGGGTCTAACTACCCGGATCTTTGGCACTGAGTGTTCACCCTCCTTTGCACTTGAAAATTCCCCTTTGTTCCGTATGATCGCTGCTCAAAATCCGTCAAATCTGCATATGTTGGAAAAATACGGATATTTGAGCCAAAAAGCAATATTAACAACCACAATTCTGAACACAAATAATTAAGAAAATCAGAGTGTTAGCAGAATTCAAATCCAGAGAAGAAAAGAATTTTATTTGTGTTTGTGGTTGGTTTCAAAAAGAATGGTTATTTGTTTGAATGTGTTAGAAGTTAGTTTTATACAGAATATGCACAAATTTAACCCGAAACTACAAGTATAAAAAGCGTTACCGTCTTCCCGGCAACGGCGCCATTTGATTGTCACGTTCTAACCGTGTCGTGTTTAAAAAGAGTCTTGAAATTACCGCAATCAAAACGGTGTCGCTTGTAGCGATTCGCGATGAATACGGGTCGTCCGCAGGGAGATGGTAAGTTTTATATCTTGTTTTAACAAGTTAATACCGTGTTTTGATTTGTTGGTTAACTAATTGTCGTGACAAAGATATGAATAAAAAGGACTTGTTAAGGGTAGTAATAAGTTAGATTGTATGAAAGTGATGTTTGCCAATTCCTTATAGCCCCAACTTGGTATTGACACTAAAACAATAGGTAACAACGCGGATTAGGGAACTTGAAATACGGTATTTGCGGCATTTCGCTAAATCCGTTTTCCTTGTCCCTTGTCCTTCCATTGTTATCTCTTGATTTTAGCCTTCGGCAAACCACGGGCAATCCGGTCATGATTAGGAATCATCACTATCGTGGTAGGATAGGATGCCTAGTGAGCGGAGTTGCGGATGATTTGCACGAAGTTTCAATAGGCAAGTTTTAGGTTTTAAAGTTTGGACAAAGAAAATCTTCGAATACGATTTAACATATTACACCCTTAACAAGTGAAAAGATTACTCACACATATTTACAAATTAACAAGAAAGAAAAGAGAAGGTACATAAAAACATGCAATGAAATAAAGAGGAAAAGAGAACCGATGAGTTCAAACTTTTTATCTCCAAGTGTTCGATCCCCGGCAACGTGTGAAATCCGAATACCAAGCTTTAAGGTTGCAAGCTCACTTAAGAGGTTGCAAGATCAAAGCAAAACATGAATTTCACAATTGAAATTATGTAAAGTGGAACAAGACATGTAAGAAAAATATGAACTTTTATTGAAGAACAAACTTGTTATAAGAGATCTTAAAGAACCTAAGCCTTAAGCTTGCAAGTTCTAAATGAGAAGTTGCAAGGTCAAGACAAAGGGGCAAGAGCT